>JAJHZJ010000358.1:257015-929515 GCA_023548195.1 Bettongia penicillata ogilbyi
TTTTTCCCTCCTCCATAGATCTGACAGGTAAACTATTCCTCACTCTCCTAATTTGCTTATGGTATCATCCTTTATGTTTAAATCATGTACTCATTTTGATCTTACCTTGATATATGGTGTAAGATGTTTTTCTATTCCTAGTTTTGGAAATACTGTTTTCTAGTTTTCCCAGTAGTTGTCACATATTGAGATCTTGTCCCAAAAGTTGGGGTCTTGGGTTTGTCAAACATTGGATTACTAGGGTCATTTACTGCTGTATCTTGTGTACCTAATCTATTCTACTGACCCGCTACTCTGTTCTTAGCCCGTATCAGATAAGTTGGATGATTACTGCTTTATAGCACAGTTTGAGATCTGATACAATTAGGCCACTTTCTTCACATTGGTTTTCATTAATTCGACATTTTTGATCTTTTATTCTTCCAGATGAATTTTGTTATAATTTTTCTACTTCTATAAGGTAATGTTTTGGTAGTTCGATTGGTTTGTCACTGAATAAATAAATTAATTTAGATAGAATTATCATTTTTATTATATTGTCTCAGCCTACCCATGAGCAATTAATATTTTTTCAATTGTTTAAATCTAACTTTATCTGCATGAAAAGTGTTTTGTAATTATGTTCATATAGTTCCTAGGTTTGTCTTGGCAAGTAGACTGCCAAGTATTTTATATTTTCTACTGTTATTTTAAAAAGGAACTTCTCTTTCTATTTCTTACTGCTTGACTTTGTTGGTAATATATAGAAACACTGATAATTTATGTGAGTTTATTTTGTATCCTGCATCTTTGTTAAAGTTGTTAATTATTTCAGATAGGATTTTAGTTAATTCTTTAGGATTCTCTAAATATATCATCATATCATCTGAAAAGACTGATAATTTTGTTTCCTCATTGCCAGTTGTAATTCCTTCAATTTCTTTTTTTTCTCATTGCTATAGCTAACATTTCCAATACTATGTTGAATAGTGATGATACTAGGCATCATTGCCTCACTCCTGATCTTACTGGGAAGGCTTTTAGCTTTTCGCCATTACATAAAAAGCTTGCTGATGGTTTTAGATAGATACTTCTTAAGACCTCAAGGAAATCTCCATTTATCCCTACACTTTCTACTATTTCTAATAGGAATGGGTGATGTATCTCATCAACTATTGAGGCAATCATGTGATTTCTATTGATTTTGTTATTTGTATGGTCAATTATGCTGACAGCTTTTCTAATATTGAACTAGCTCTGCATTCCTGGTATAAATCCCTTATGATAGTTTATTTTCCTTGTAATATATTGCCATAATCCCCTTCCTAGTATTTTATTTAAAAATTGTTGCATCAATAGTTATTTGTCTATACTTAGATGAATAGAAATTCGTCTATAATTTTTTTTCCCCTTTTTTGTCTCTTCCTGATTTAGGTATCAATGCAACGTTAGTGTTATAAAAGGAATTTGGTAGAACTCTGCCAATTTTTCCAAATAGTTTATATAGTATTGGAATTTCTTGTCCTTTAAATGTTTGGTAAAATTTACTTGTAAATCCATCTGACTCTGGAGATTTTTTTTTAGAAAGTTCATTGATGGCTTATTGACTATTTTTTCTAAAATGGAGTTTTCTAAATAGGGTCCTATTTCCTCTTCTATTAATCTGGGCAACTTACTTTTTTTTTTTTTTTTTTGCAAATATTCTCCTTTTCACTTAGATTGTCAGATTCATTGGCATAAAATTGGGCAGAATAGCTCCTAATTACAGTTTTAATTGTCTCTTTATTGGTGGTAAACTGATACTTTTTATTTTTGGTACTGGTAATTAGGTTTTCTTACTTCTTTTTGTTTTTTAATCAAAAGATTTTTTTTTATTTTATTAAAGGGATCATGCCTTGAATTACTTCTTAAACAGGTCTAATCATTGAATGAACATTGCCTCATTCAAAGTGAGAACTTGGAAAGAGTTCAGCTTAAAAAGGCCAGGACTCCCACTGCATCCTGAGTCTCTCTAATTCTCCTGATATATATTTGACCACTGGAACCAGATGACTCGAGGAGAAAGTGAGACTGGTGTCTTTGCACAGCCCTCCCTCACTTAAATCCAATTTAATTGTATGTAATGTCACCATCTTCCTAATGTCATGGTCCTCTTAGAGAACAAAGGGCAAAACACACCACAATTTTAATCAAATTAACCAGCAGTTTATCTATTTTATTATGGTTTTTTTTTCAAGAAACCAGCTCTTAATTTTCTTTCAGTGGTTTTATTAGTTTCAATTTTATTATCTATTCTTTGATTTTCAGGATTTCCAGTTTGATGTTTATTTAGAAGTTTTAATTTGTGCTTTTTCTAGTTTTTTTAGTTGTATTTCCAATTCGTTGATCTGTTCTTTCTCTATTTTACTGATGTAAGCATTTAGAGATATAAAATTTTCCCTAAGTTCTGTTTTGGATGCATCCCATACATTTTTGATATGTTATTTCTTTATTATCATTATCTATAATGAAATTTTGATTTCTATGATTTGTTTTTGACCCACTCATCCTTTAGGATTAGATTATTTAATTTCCAATTCATTTTAAACTATCCTTTTATGGCCCTTTATTACATGTAATTTTTATTGCATCATTATCTGAAAAGGATGCATTTAGCATTTCTGCCTTTTCGCATTTGACTGTGAGGTTTTTGTGCCCCAATATACGACAAATTTTTGTGTAGACACTATGTAACACTGAGGGAAAAAAAGATATATTCCTTTCTATGCCCATTCAGTTTTTGCCAGAGATATATCATATCTAACTTTCTTAAAATTCTAATTAACTTTTTAACTTCTTTCTTTTTTTATTTTCTGTTTAGATTTATCTAATTTTGAAAGAGGAAAGTTGAGATCCCCCACTAGTATAGTTTTACTGTCTCTTTTTGCCTATAACTCATTTGTCATTTTTATTTATTTACTTTAAAATTTGTATTCGATACCATTTAGTGCATATATGTTTAGTGTTGATATTTCTTAATTGTCTAGGGCACCTTTTAGAAAGATATAACTTCCTTCCTGATCTCTTTTAATTAGATCTATTTTTGTTTTTAGTCTGAGATCATGATTGCTAACTCTGCTTTTTTTTTTTAACTTCAGCTGAAGCATAATAATATATTCAGCTCTAGCCTTTTTCATTTACTTTGTATATGTCTCTGCTTCAAAAGTGTTTCTCATAAATAACATTTTATTGGATTCTGGTTCTTAATCCACTCTGTTATCTGTTCCCATTTTATGGGGGAGTTCATCACATTCACAGTTACAATTACTAACTGTGTACTTTCCCCCATCTTTATTGCCCCTGTTTATTCTCTCTCTCTCTCTCTCTCTCTCTCTCTCTCTCTCTCTCTCTCTCTCTCTCTCTCTCTCTCTCTCTCTCTCTCTCTCTCTCTCTCTCTTTCACCTTTCACCCTGTGTTTTGCTTCTGACTGCTGTCTCCCTCACTCTGCCCTACCTTCTATGAGCCTCCCCTTTATGTTTTCTTATTTCACTAAGGGATAACACAGATTTCTATACCCAAGTCAATATGTATATTATCCCTCTTTGAGCCAAATTCAATGAGAGCAAAGTTCAAGAGCTCAAAAGGATTTTTAAAATAATTTTTTTTATTTTTTTAATTTATTTATTTATTTAAATTTTTTACATTCATTTTCACAAATTTTTGGGTTCCAAATTTTCTCCCCTTTTATCCCCTCCCCCCACCCCAATACCCCACGCAATCCGATTTTCCCTATCTCCAATCTGCCCTCTCTTCTGTCATCTCTCCCTTCTCTTGTCTCCATCTTCTCTTTTCTCCTGTAGGGCCAGATGACTTTCTATTCCTCCTTAACTGTATGTCTTCTTTCCCAGTTGCAACAACAATACTAAACAGTTGTTCCTAAAACTTTGAGTTCCAAATTCTCCTCATCCCTCCCTCCCCACCCATTCCCCTTGGGACAGCAGGCAATTCAATATAGGCCATATCTGTGTAGTTTTGCCAATGACCTCCCTGATAGTCGCGTTGTGCAAGACTAACTGGATTACCATCCCTCCTAACCTGCCCCTCATTATTTCTCCTCTGTCCTTTGATCCTGTCCCTCCCCAAGTGTTGACCCCAAATTGCTCCCTCCTCCCTTTGCCCTCCCCTCCATCATCCCCCCCACTTGCAACATCTCCCTCTCCCCCACTTTCTTATACTGTAAGATAGGTTTTCATACCAAAATGAGTGTGCATTTCACTCCTTCGTTTAGTCAAATGTGATGAGGGTAAACTTCTTGTTTTTTTTTTTTTTCTCAGCTCTCCTCTTTTCCCCTCTACTAAGAAAAACTCCTACCTGCCTCTTAAATGACATATAGTTACCCCCTTCCCTTTCCCTCCCCCTACATTTCCCTCTCACCATTTACCCTAGTTTCTTTTAAGGTATGGTCCCATCCTATTCAGTTTCATCTGTGCTCTCTATCTCTGTATGTGTGTGCATGTGTGTATGTGTGTGCATGCGTGTACATGTGTATGTGTGGTCCCACCAACTACCCAGATACTGAAAAGTTTTAAGAGTTACAAATATTGTCTTTCCATGTAGGAATGTAAACAGTTCACTCATGGTAAGTCCCTTAAGACTTCTCTTTGCTGTTTACTTTTTCAGCTCTGGTTTTTTCATCAAGAATGATTGAAAGTCCTCTGTTTCATTGAAAGACCATATTTTCCCTTGAAGTATTATACTCAGTTTAGCTGGGTAGGTGATTCTTGGTTTGAGTCCTAGTTCCTTTGCCTTCTGGAATATCCTATTCCACGCCCTTCGATCCCTTAATGTAGAAGCTGCTAGATCTTGGGTTATCCTGATTGTATTTCCACAGTACTGGAATTGTTTCTTTCTAGCTGCTTGCAAGATTTTTTCCTTGAGCTGGGAGTTCTGGAATTTGGCCACAATGTTCCTAGGAGTTTCTCTTTTTGGATCTCTTTCAGGTGGTGATCGATGGATTCTTTCAATACTTATTTTGCCCGCTGGTTCTAGAATGTCAGGGCAGTTTTCCTTGATAACTTCATGGAAGATGATGTCTAGGCTCTTTTTTTGATCATGACTTTCAGGTAGTCCCATAATTTTTAAATTGTCTCTCCTGGATCTATTTTCCAGGTCAGTTGTTTTTCCCATGAGATATTTCACATTCTCTTCCATTTTTTCGTTCTTTTGGTTTTGTTTGGTGATTTCTTGGTTTCTCATAAAGTCATTAGACTCCATCTGTTCCATTCTAATTTTGAGAGAGCTATTAAATTCAGTGAGCTTTTGAGCTTCTTTTTCCATTTGGCTCATTCTGCTTTTGAAAGCATTCTTCTCCTCATTGGCTTTTTGAGCCTCCTTTGCCAATTGGGTGAGCCTATTTAAAATAAATTTTTAAAAAAAGGAGTAAAAGATAAAATGGGAAGAGAAATAAAGGTTATGCAAGAGAATTATGAAAAAAAGAGTTAATAGCTTAGAAAACGAAGCACAAAAAAATGGGAAAAGATATACAAAAATTCACTGAAGAAAACAACTTAAAAAGTAGAATTTATCAAAAGGGCTAGGTGAAGTTCCCTCCATTGTAATAGGCTTTTCATACCTCTTCATGTGAGATAATTTACTCCATTCTACCTCTCCCCCTCTTCTCCCAGTGCTTTCTCATCCCTTATTTTTTATATAATCCCATTAAAATCAATTTATACCTAGTCCTTCTGTCTATATATACTCCTTCTAACTGGTCTAATAGTAATACATTTCTTAAGAGTTACAAGGATCATCTTCCTGTAAAGAGATGTTCACAATCGAAGCTTATAGAATAATTTATACTTTTCTTTCCTGTTTACCTTTTTATGCATCTTGAGTCTCGTATTTTAAAGTCAACTTTTCAATTTATCTCTTTTTGTTAAGAATGCTTGAAAGTCCTCCATTTCATTGAATACCTAGTTTTCTCCTGAAGGATTATTTTTAGTTTTGCTGGATAGATGATTCTTGGTTGTCATCCAAGCTCCTTTGCCTTTGAAAATATAATATCCTAAGTCCTCTAATTCTTTAATGTAGAAGCTGTTAAATCTTGTAGAATCCTGCCTGTGGCACCAGTATATTTGAATTGTTTCTTTCCAACTGCTTGCAGTATTTTCTCCTTGACCCAAAAGTTCTGGAAGTTGATGATAATATTCCTGAGAGTTTTCATTTTAGGATCTATTTCAGGAGGTGATCAGTATATTCTTTCAGTTAGTATTTCACCCTTGGGTTCTAGAATATCAAAGCATTTTCCTTGATAATTTCTGGAAAGATGTTGTCCAGGATTTGTTTTTAGCATAGCTTTCAGGTAATCCAATAACTCTGAAATTAATCTCTTCTGGATCTATTTTACAGTTCAATTGATTTTCCAATGAGATAGTTCAGATTTTCTCCTATTTTTTTTCATTCTCTTGATTTTATTTTATTGATTATCAATATCTTCTGGAGTCATTAACTTCCACTTACCCAATTCTAATTTTTGAGGATTTTTTTTCACCTAACCTATTTGGCAAATCCTACTTTTTAAGTTGTTTTTCTTCAGTGAATTTTTCTATATCTTTTCTCATTTTTTGCGCTTCTTTTTCTAAGCTATTAACTCTTTTTTTCATAATTCTCTTGCCTAACCTTCATTTCTTTTTCCATTTTATCCTTTACTCCTTTTTTTATTATTTTAAAAATCCTTTTGAGCTCTTTCATTAGTCTTTGGGAGGAGGAGGGAGTTGAGACCAATTCATATGACTCTTTGAGGCTTCCCATGTAGGCATTTTGACAATGTTGTTCTTTTCTGAGTTGGTGTTGTGGTCTTCCCTGTTACCATGGTACCTTTCTCTTGGAAGGTTTTCTTCATTTATTAGTTATTTTGCTCATTTCTCAGTGTATTTGGGGACATTTAAAGTTGAACTCTGCTACTAGGACACAATAGGCACTGCCCCAATCCTCTCGCAATGCAAACCAGGAGTCTGACCAGTGGCCTGTTGTGTAGGGGGCTGGAGGCCTCACAGCTGGCCTATTGTGTCACTGGCCTGGTGCACCACAGCCACAGGGCTTCAGTTGCTGACTTATGGTGAGGCTGTGGACATCCTCCTAGTTTCCCCAGACATTGCCTGCACTGGTTTGCACTCTCCTTTTACCTAAGATAGACCTTTTCTGTAATTCTTCCAAGTTAGAAAATTGTTTTACCTTGTACTTTTGTGGGTTCTGCTTCTCCAGAATTCCTTTCGAGGCACTATTTAAAGTTGATTAGAAGGGAAACTAGAAGAGTTCAGGAAAGTCGTCTCCACTACCTTGGTTGTACCTTCCTAACTGATTGTATATGACCTATTCCTCCACCCCCACCTCAGACACATACAAATAGGGTCATACTCTTGATCTTCCCATCATCCACAAAGGTACTCCTTTCATGTTAATGAATTCTGAAATTTCCTTATGTGATTATAATCTATTATCATTCTACATCTTCCACTGCTTTGCAACCTCAAACCCTATTTTTGTCCACATCATGATGACCAATATCTTAGACGTTAGTTCTTTACCAGGCCATCACCTTTTTACTAGTTATGTTCTCATTCCTTCCCCATCTTTCTTGACCCCTTGGTAAATCATACAGTGTCCTCTTCTCCTGGCTTTTGACAGCTTTATTGATGCCAAACTCACTCTGCCAAAATCCCAGCATATGAAGTTTTGTTCCTACACACGTGCTGCTTAATAAAGTTGTAGAACATCATGAAACTATGGTGACTGGAAGTACGACAAATGTGTGTTATGTAATATCAACTGGACCCCCACTACTACAAGATGATCCTTTTATAACTCACTAATTAACTCACTATTCCAATTGCCATAGTAGCTTTTCCAAATGTTTTCATACCTCCTCAAACCTTCATAGTTTCCCTTTACCCCACCCACTCAACAGAGAACTTTGCCTCATGTTTTACTGTAGAAATTGAGGCCATTTGCCAAGAGCTTTCTCTTTTCCCTTCCTCTTCATCTCACATCACCCAGATGTCTTCTGCCACTATATCCTCCTTTATCTCTGTCCCACAAAATTGGGTAGCCTTTTTTCTTGCCAAAGCAATCTCTTTTATATGTAGAAGTGATCCTATTCCATCCTGACTTCTCTAGCAGATTGTCCCTTCTTTCATCTCCACTCCTCAATTAGCTTCAATCTCTGTGTCTACTTTTCTGTTTTCTTCTTTTTGTCTGCTTCACTATAGCCTACAAACATGCCCATGTATGTTAAAATTATATCTTGGTCCGCTCTCCCTGATCACCACACCCCACTTTCTAGTCAGTATAGAAATTTATAAGTAGCCAATAGAAAGTAAAAATATCAGGATGTGAGATTGTGAAGGATAACCTAGAAGTTACATATAGATTGTCCCTTAGATAAAAGAAACATGATTTGTTATATGTTAACCAAAAATATCATCTTGATAATATGTGATAAAACAGAGAAGCCACCTAAACTTTGCTAGCAGCACCTTTTGTTCCTATGATATGTAAATTTCAGAAAAGTTCAAGACCAACAAAATGATACCAGCAGAACACCAAATGGTGCTGAAAACTTTGAGATGAGTTGGATATGTTAACAAACTAACCCCAAGATGGCATGTACAAGAATTAATCTTTCTCCCTCACAAACCCAATAAAAATGAGACCTCAAATTCCTGCCCTCCCCCCGCCAAGTTATCTTTCATCTCCATCAGGCCCATGCAGTTAAGTGTTCTCAATTCTAATCCATGGTTATATGAGTGATTCTCTGTGCCCTTCCCCTTCCTCATCCTCTTCCCACAGTACATGCCTTCCTCTACTACTCCATCCCCTTCTCCATGCCGTCAAGTTTTGTATCCCTCCCCAATTTTTACCACCTGTCTCTGTGCTTTCTGTGCCTTTTTTCCTGATACCCACTGTGTCTTGTTAAATTGTGATTACAGATCTACTTCCTACTGCCCTCATAGTCTTTCCTGATAAGTACCCAAAGAACTGGGTATGTTTCGGTCCCATTTCATAATTTCAGAAATTAATTATTTAAGAATTCATCATGCGTCTCTCATGCTCAAAAATCCTATACTTGACCTCTCTGGTCTGCTATCATTGTATATCTCTCTTCTCTTTGATGGATAAACTCCTTGAGAAAGCTATTTATAATAAGTGCCTACACTTCCTTTCTTCTTAGTTTTCTACAGTTTGGCTTCCAACCTTATCATTCAATTTAAACTGCTATCTCCAAAAGTTATTAATGATCTCTTGCCAATACTATTGGCCTTTTCTCAATCCTTTTCCTCTACCTAGGTAGCACTGTGTATAGGATTCTGGGCCTAGAGTCAGGAAGATCTAAGTTTAAATCAGGCCTCAGAAACATAATATCTGTGTGACCCTGAGTGAGTCATTTAACTTCTTTCTAGCTTAGTTTCCTCATCTGTAAAATTGGAATAATAATAGCACCTACCTCCCAAGATTGTTTGTGAGGATCCAGTCAGACAGCATCTCTAAAGTGGTTAGCACAGTGCCCACCACGTAATAGGTGTTGAATAAATGCTTTATCCCCTGCAACCTTTGGCACTGTCAGTCACCTTCCTATTGATACTTCCTTTTTCTGTGGGTTTTTATAACACTGGTTTCTCCTGGTTCTCCTTTTACCAATAGTAATAGTTCTTTTACCAATACCAATAGTTCCTTACCTAGATTTTCATGCAGGGCTAACTATGGCTGTTCTCCAGGGCTGTGTCCTAGGTCCTCTTCTTTTTTCCCTTTTATACCATTTCACTTGATAATCTCATCAGCTCCTATGAATTCAAATATCATTTCCATCTGATGGTTCTCAAATCTATTTGTCTAGCCGTACCCACTCTGCTGAATTCTAGTGTCGTATTTCCAATTGCTTATTAGATATCTCCCACTGGATGTCCCATAGACATCTTAAAATAAAGATGTTCAAAACTGAATGCAGCATTCTTCCTAAATCTTTAACTCCTTTAACTTTAACCTTTAACCTTTAAATCCTTTAACTTCCTAAATCTTTAACTCCTATATGACTATTGAAAGTACCACCATCATCCCAGTCACTCAGGCTTGCCATTAATGTATTATTTTCAACTCCTCACCATCCATTACCACACCGTATCTGATTTATTACCAGGCTCTGTCCATTTTACCTTCCTAACATCCCTCATATATGTCCTGATGTTGCTGCCACTACCCTAGTAGAGGCGCTCATCACCTCATGCCTGCACTGTTTCAATAGCCTGTGGTAGGTCTCCCTGCCACAAGCCTCTCCCCACTGCAGTCGGTCCTCTACTCAATTGCCAAAGTGGTCTTCCTACCTTCACTATCTCCCTTAACACTGTCTTCCCGCTGTGGATTCTTCCCAATTTATCCTGTGCATAGCTTGTTTGGTCACAGGTTTTCATTTCGCTTTGTTTTGTTTTCTTGCAAGTTGTCTCCCCTCAGACTGTGAGCTCCTTAGAACCAAGACTGTCTTTTGCTTTATCTCCAGTGCTTAGAACAGTACTTGGCATATAGGGGGTGCTTGATAAGTATTTGTTGGCTGACTTGTTGATTGTTTTGGACATATTAAGGTTGAGATGCCAAGAAAAAGAACTACATCTTATTTTTCTTTATACCCACTAGAGTACTAATCACAATACCTTGCACCTAATAGGAACAAAAGGAGTGCTTATTAAATGAATATACTTTCACTCTTTCCCACACCAAAATCAGTGGTTTCCATACAGTTGTTTTTGTGCACCTTAATTCTTGAGGAGGACTGTGACATCAGGAAGATGATGACATGATTACAATTGAATTGGATTTAAGTGAGGGAGGGCTGTGCAAAGTTACCAGCCTCACTTTCTCCTCCAAAACCATCTGAGTCCAGTGGCCAGATATAGATCAGGACAACTGGAGATCATAGAGGATGCAGTGGGAGAACTTGGCCTTTCTAAGCTCAGGTCTTTAAGATACTGGTGTTCTCACTTTGAATTAGGGAAAGCCCATTTAGTAATTAGGCCTCTTTAAGAAATGAGTCAAAGGATGACCCCTTTAACCCCCCCCCCAAAAAAAAAATTCAAACCCAAGTGGGGAAAACCCTCAGAGTTGCTCACCCAAAAAAGAAACAATTACTAATATCATTGGCCTCTTAACTGATAGGTCTACATTCGTTATCAAAAAATAAGGGCTTGAAGGAACTTCAAGAGATCAGTTAGCCCTCTACCCTTACAACAAGGTCATTTTAACCATTTAGTACGGCCGGTGATCATACTGTCACAGGGTTTAATAATCCTCACAGCCAAAGAGTCACTCCTAAAGTTTAATTCAACTTCCTTTTGATGTAAGCTAAGCTTGTGATCTACATCCTGAGGGGGAAAAAAACAACTTGCCAAATATGTTACTCAGAAAGTGATTAAGCAGCTAGCATAAGAGTCCTTGAAAAGCATCTTAGGCTATATAGAGGACCACGTTATATCCTGTGACTTTAACAGTGAAACCCATTCTTCTACCTTTGATGGTGATATTGCTATTATCTTTAAAGACATTTAGGTCAACTTAATTTCCTACTATGACAAGGATTATGGTCCTAACAACTGCTTTGTCTACATGGCCTCCAATCAATAATGGAAAAAGCTATCAATCTTCATCACCAACCAAAATAAGAATTCAACCATTAGGGAGCCCATGTCCCAAATCTATTTTCCTTTACTTGGGATTTCATTCCTCTACTTATAGTTTTGGCCCAAGGCAAGTAATGGGGAGGGGGAAGGGAGACACACACACACACACACACACACACACACACACACACACACACTCAGAGTCTTATGTTCTATGTGAGTAAGTCACCATTTTCAGTAGGAAAAAAGTAGACATACAGATACCTCTTACTTGATAAATCTAAAAATCTCTTCCCTACCTAGATGACATAGTACCTATAACTTAATTATTTAAATAGTGGAAAGAACACTGGTCTTGGAGGCAAATACCCTACTCTGTCACAAACTAACCATGTAACCTTGGACAATTATATCAATTTAACCTTTCTAAACCTAATTTATTCTTATATAAGGAAGAGATTGGATTATTTTTTTCCTAAGTTCCCCTAGAGCTCTGACATTCTATTAGCCTATGATTATCTCCTTTGGATGAAGCAATGGCTTCTTCCCACAGTCTTGTTTTTAATATGTAAAGACACCTCCTAGCCCTACCCCATTCCCAGGGATAGTAGATTAAATAATTAACACCTGATGAGATAAATTTATCAGAAGTAGATTTATCTTTTCCTTATGCATATACATACACACAGAGAGAAATGAGGCCAATGAGATGTCCCAAAATATACTGGGAAGGAGGAATGGGTTGAAAAAAATAAAGAAAATTCCTGAAGATAAACTTCAGTTACTTTAACAATCTTGCATTAAGCTACTTCCTTCTTTGAACCTATGACCCTTATCCAAATAGAATTTCTATGCACTACAAATCTTCCAATGAATGAGGTTTCTAATATGTATAATGTAGGGGTATCTTCTGCGCCACAATAGCAATACTAACTACTAGCCATGATAACATAGACTAAATACTAATATTGACTTTCCCAGAAGTTAGAGCAGAATATCTTAATATCTTGTAATAATGGTGTTTGAAGGAACCTCAGAGGTCAACTATGATAACTCAAAATCAAAAGCACAAATATCATTTACAACATGGCAGGTAGATATTCAACTTTAAGTTGAAGATCTCTTTTGACCTTAAATTCACTGTTCCATAAAGAAGCCCATCCCATCTTCACAAAGCTCTAATCATTAAGAACTTGTTGCTTATTTTGGAAGGAAATCTACCTTCCTATATATATACTGTAATTATATATGATTATGTATTATATTAATATAATAATATATTAATATATAATATTAATTAACTAATTAATATTATATATAGTATATTTTTGGTATATATATAATATGTATACCATATATAGTATAATTATTACAGTAGAATACTCTTGAATATTAGAGCACTCACTGTTAACTTCTGACTTCTGACTTCGATAGCAGAGCAGAAACCCCTATAATGAAAATGAGGGATAAACATGAAAACAAAATCAAAAGGCAACCTCCCAGTCTGTGTGATTTTTCCTATGATAATGCCAACAAAAAGATCCTGAATTAAGTTCCCAAAAGCAATGGAGGTAGGAGGAAGTGGGGTTGGTCCTCATACCAGAGTATGTCCCTTTCAGACATTCACCAATCATGTGAATATTAGTTGCTTTACAATAGAAATATAACCACACATCGAGTAACCAAATATATCCATGAACTCTTTGATATGCACATTCCCTCCATGGATACAGATCAAAATCTATCTAGGGACACTGGTCCCATGTGTCCTCCTACAAGTTCACCATGGGAGATTCACTCAACATGCTGCAGGTCTTTCTTGATTTCTCCCTACCTCTCAAGAATACCAAAGGAAAACTCTGATTGTCCATCTGTCATCCTTTGTCCTCAATAAAACCAACCTATCTGATCTTATATTACAGATTTCCTTCATGATATCTTTTACTCCCTTTCTTCATAGCAAAATTCCAGATGGAAATATGATGTCAGGATTCTCAATAGACTGCAACTCTGATTATGAGTCCCCCACTGACACTGGTGCAGACACTCGCTAACTATTCTCTTCATTGAAATAAGAAAAACAACAATATTTTCTTTCCATTAGTTCTTGGTAGTATCATAGAAGGGCATATTTGCCCTGACAGACTTTCCTCCAAGTCTCTGAAATACCCTGGCTAATGTCAAGCAATACCTGCATAGGTATTGATATAATGTATCCTGATCCCCCAACAGAATTGGAAGTGGGAAAATACAGGCCCATAGTTGTGACTTGACCCCACCAAGGCCATATCACTTCCCAGAATGGAACCCAGAAATATTCACATACCCAGACACCATTTGTTGAACAGCTTTCCTGTTTTGTTTTATTTTTTCCTTATCTCTTTCCAACAAAAGTCAAACAGGAGGAGGGAAAAAATGTGCTGGCAAAGTTTTTAAACAAATGTAAATGAGTCCCTGCAGCCGAAGACGATGTCATGTCCTAAGTCATGCGAGGCAAATTAAAATCCCCACATATTCCCCTCATTCAAGCACTGCCTGATCAAACCGCCAATCATTGACAGAGACAGAACATGCGTCTCACCACGTATGACATCCCAAATTCTTTCTTCATTTGGCCCTTTTTCGCTTCCTGTCTCTCTGATTCCCTCATTCTGTTTGTGAGTTATCGTTAATTACAGAATAAATCAAGAATAGACTCTAATCTAAGGGATCTTGCCTTTGAAATGCTTCTCTCTCTGCCTTCCTGGTTTGCAGAGAGCAGCTTTGGGAAGGCACATTCAGACTCTGCTGGCAGACTTTGTCTTCCTTAGAATTTAGGTGTGATCTATATTCAAATGACAGTTTAATGAGCCTTTTCCTATTTCCAGAAACCTTATCACATCATTAAAGCGTAGAAATGAATAATACATCTAGCAGTTGGATTAAGCTGAACTTGAGACCTGATGCATCTTCAAAGGAGGGAAAAATGGAGCAGAGGAAAAACTGAGGGATGTGGCAGTGAGAAGAGGCTGGGCAGAGAGGATAGGAGGAAAGAAGTGGCTATTTTTATTCAGGCATGTCAAAACATATAAATGTCTCTAGAATTTTCCCAATTTCTAAGTAGCATAGTTGTTTCTTGGGGCAAGGGTAGGATGAGGCTTTTTGGGGTTTGAAATATTCCTAATTACTGCAACCACAAACAGAGCTTTCTCCTGAGGTGACTTGTTATGTTTTCTTTATCTCCTAGCCCATTATGGTAACACTGTCACCTGTTGATCGTTTAAATTTCTCTCTCCCATTCCTTTTTTCTTCAGGGTTACAGTTAAACTATGTAACTCAGTGTATTCAGGAATCTCTGGTCAGAGATGTTCACATGGCATTGAGACACAGTTCACCATTGTTCCTTAGACAATCCCCTTCCTGGGGAGAAGCTAGGCAGCAGACATTTTAACCTTAACATTGCCCCACAATAAAAGTATGGGGGTAGAGAAGGGAATGAAAATGCCTTCTAAGCAGTGACACCATGATCATTGATCTATAGCTCTGTTTTAGGAAAATTGGAAGAAATCAGAACCCCTAATGTTTGAAGCCATTGCAGATGGCTAACTCCATGAACTGGAAGCTGACAGTGGCCTTTGACATTCTTTAGTATAAAAGTCTTAACTATGTCTGGATTAAGGCATAGGAAATCAAAGAACTTCATCAAATAGCTAGCATTTATATAGTGCTTAGTATGTACCAGGAATATGTTACATGCTTGACAATTCTTAGCAAATTTGATATTCACAACAACCCTGTGAGGTACGTAACCCTATTTTTCTTTTTTCATATATGGAGAAACTGAGGCAAAAAGCAGTTAAGGTAACACAGCTAGTAAGTATCTGAGTCTGGATTTGAACTCAGATCTTCCTGATTCCAAGCTCAACCCTCTATCCTCTGCTCCAGCCAACTGCCTAATGAGAGAATCTCAGCATTATCCTCAGCTCCTTGCTCCTCCTTACCCTATATATCCATTATGAAATCTTAACAATTGCAATAAAGAGTCACTGGAGTTTATTAGGAGACCATTGCAATGGTTTAGTGAAGAGGTGATGAGTGCTTACAATAGCTTCCTAACTTATCTCTCTGCCTCATCTTCCCCTATTCAATAAATCCCAGTAACTCACTATTGTCTCTAGAATAAAATATAAATTGCTCCTTTTGCCTTTTAAAGCCTTCACAACCTTCTACCACCCTATATTCCCTGGCTTACTTTCTATTCATTCCCTTCTTCCCTTTTGTAATTCAATCAAACTGGCCTTCTCTCTGTTTCTAACACACAGCACTCCACCTCCCAATTCCAGACCTCTATACCTGGTAATCATCCATAGTAGGAATGCATTCCCTCTTACTCCACTTCAGAAGCTCTATTCCTTTAGAATGTAACTCCAGCATTGCCTTCTACATGAAGACTTTCCTGGTCCCCCAACTGCTGCTGCCCCTTTCTCTTTAACTACCTTGTACCTAACTTCCTTCGTGTTTTCTTTATATGTATTCTGTATATGGTTATATACACATTGCCTCCCTGATGTAACCTCCTTAAGAGTAAAGATTAGCTCATTCTTGTATCCCAGGCACTTAGAGCAGTACCTGATGCATTATGCTTGAATATTTGTTGATCAAGAGTAGGAGTGATCTAATCTAACATATATATAATCCAAAAGGTTTGAGCCTTGAGGGAAGGGGAGCAGGGGAACAGAAAATCCTTTGGATGCTCAGAGACATTATATGTTATTGGCCCATTGTTTTACAATTTAGATTACATTCTATAGGATGTCAAATTATCTTGTTGATTTACTACAGGTGCTGGGAACTGAAAGGACCCTGATTTGGTCAGGGAAAAAGATTGAACAGAAGGAATTGTTTACTCTGTAAACTGATTTCTTTAAGAAGGAAATACTCCAAAACTTCTTTCATACAGAAAATTCTCATGAAATAAGGAGGGAGTTATGGTACCAGTTTCTGTCTTGTAAAAGGTTTCTAAAAGTCAGTTTGTATACCATAAGTAATTAACTAAGAACTTGTTATTTCATTGAGTTTTGGGTTATTTATCATATATCAGAGATAATAGACATGACCCTCAAATTCTCAAGTTCACTGGGATACCACCAATCCTAGTTGCAAAGCACTATATATGACAACAATCACCAATTCCTATGGTAATATGCACCAATCTAAATCATAATTGCTATTGCACATGTCAAACCAGAATTTACTCTAATTTTTACTTCTCTGTAGAACAAGTAAGGCTATTTTAAATGGTCCCATGAGAAAAAGGTAGTGTCTTTTGTAAATTTTAGAAGTAGCTTAATTTTTTTAGGTGACAGTGCATATACAACATATATTTTAATACCTATTATGGGTTACTTTCCCCTTTGTTCATTGAAAGGAAGGAAAAGAAATAGTCAACCTATGATTAAGTAGGAATATAGATAAAAAACCAAAAGCCCTCCAACACTCAAGGGAAAGACTCCCTTCTTTTGAGGGAGCAAATTGATGCAGTACAAATCATATGATCTGACCAGGGCAGAGAACTACAAGACCATCACATCTCTAGTCTTACACACTATTTTAGAAAAACTGTATCCTAAGACCACTTTATCATTTTTGGATGCTATTTCATATTGTTGAAATATACTAAATTTACAACCATCTAAATGCCACCACCCTCCTCACCACTGTTTCTTAAACAATCTGGTTTAACAGACTGGTTCTTGTTAACATCATTTGGGATGAGAAGCAGAGCCAAGATGGTGGAGTACAGACAGCAACCCAGTTGAACTCTTTCAATATTCCCCTCCAAACAACTTTAAAATAACTACTCATATCAAAGTTTGGAGTCACAGAGCCAACCAAAGATCAAAATGAGACACTTTTCAAGCCTAAGATAACTTTAGAAATTGACAAGAGAGGTCTGTGACCCTGGGGTGGGAGCCAGCCCAGAGCACACAAGGTGGAAGCACCTGTGGTAGGCCTTAGAGATACATGTGACAATGGCAGTGACAGCTTTGGGAACTCTCAGCCCAGAAATAGTAAGGGGGACAAACAACTGATCAGGAAAAGATACCGAGGACCCTTTGCTGGCATTGAGTGCAACTGGAGGTGATTAGTAACTCTGTGGCCCATAAGCAGTTCTGGGTCACGGTTCCAGAGCAGAGAGGAGCACTTGTGATCAATCACAAGGGATCAGGGTTCCAGGTCACCATTCTAAGGCAGAGAAAAGCACTAGTGCCTGTATTTACAGGAAAACAAGAACCTGGTCACAGTTGCAGGACAGAACCAAGAGTAGTGTTAGTGCTTGGGCTTCAGGGGTGAAGGAGCCCTTCTTAGACTGAGGATAGGCTAAGAGAGCAGTGACCACACTTTTCCCTGATCACACCACTCTAAAAGCACCAAAAACTGGAAGACCCCTACAACCAGCTCTAAAGTCAGAAGCATAAAAAAGCCTAAATCTTCAACACTGCTTTCTTGCCACCACATGAGTAGCATCAAACTTTAACATAAAATTCAAAGTCAAGAAATAGGCTGGAAAAATAGGCAAACAACAACAATTGAGGTAGTATGGTGGCAGGGAAGACTGAGACATAATCTTAGAAAAAGACAACAATATGCAAAGAACTACAAGAAAATCTTCAATGAAAAATGCTAGATGGACACAAGCCCAAAAGATTTCCTAGAAGAGTTAAAGAAAGAGATAAGAGCAGTAGAGGAAAACATGGGGAAAGAAATGAGGATGATGTAAGAAAAAATATGAAAAGAGATTTAACATCATGGTAAAAGAAGGACAAAAAAAATACTGTAGAAAATAATACCTAAAAACTAGAATTGACTTAATGGTGAAAGAGACTCAGAAACTAACTGAAGAAAAGAACTCTTTAAAAAGTAGAATAGGCCAAATGGAAAAAGGAGATATAAAAGCTCACTTAAGAAAATAATTGTTTAAAAGCATCAAGAAACAATTCAACAAAGTCAAAAAAATACATAAATGGAAGACAATATGAAATATCTCATCAGAAAAAAACTAAGCTGGAAAATAGAGAAGATAATTTAAGAATTACTGAACTACCAGAAAGCCATGAACAAAGAAAGAACCTAAACATCACATTTCAGGAAATTATTGAAGGAAATTCTTTGATAATTTGGAACCCAAAGGTAAAATAGCAATTGAAAGATTCCACCAATAATCTCTTTGAAGAGATCACAAAATAAAAACTCCTAGAAATATTATAGCCAAATTTCAGACCTCCTAGCTCAGGGAGAAAATTCTGTGGGCAGTCAGAAAGAAACCATACAAATATCAGAGAGCAACAGTTAAGATCACACAAGATTTAGCAGCTTCCACTTTAAAGAAACAGAGGACTTGGAATATATTCTGAAAGTCAAGGAGCTAGGTTTACAACCAAGAAACATCTACCCAGCAAAACTGAGTGAAAGTTGTTCCTGCCCTCCCAGAGGAAAATGAATGTTTAATTAAATAGAGAAATTTCAAACATTCCTAATGAAAAGACCAGAGATGAATAGAAAATTGACATTCAAACAGAAGACTCAAGAGTATCATACAAAGGTAAACATGAAAGAGCAATCATAAGAGATTCAATAAAGTTAAACTATTTATGTTCCTATATGAGAAAAATGTGCATGTAACTTCTAAGAACTGTATCATTATTAGGGTAGTTAGAAGGAATCTACATAGTCAAAGGGCAAGAGTGTGAGCTGCAGATGTTAAGATGGTCTCAACAAAATGAAAGAGAGAGTGAAGAGAAATTCATAGGGAAAAGGGAGAGAGGTACAATGGGGTGAATTTCCTCACATAAAAGAAACACGCAAGCAAGAGCTTTTTAGGTGAAAGGGAAAATGGAAATGTGGTAGACAATGCTTAAATCTCTCTATCTCTCTGTCTCTGTCTCTCTATGTGTGTGTGTGTGTTTCTTTGTGTATGTATGTATATACATAAACATACACAAATGTGTGTGTTTTTGTAAGTACATACACATACTCTGTTGGTTATAGAAATGTTTCTTACCCAGTAAGAAAATAAGAAGAGATGGGGATTAAAGGAGGCAGTGGTCAGAAATGGTCAGAAGCAAACAAACATTTTTGGGAGGGACAGGATAAAAAGAGAGACAGAAAGGATGAACAGAATAATATAGGATGAAGGGAAATACACAGTAATCATAACTGTGAATGGGAATGGGAGGTGTTCACCACCACCCCCCAAAAAAACAAAAGCAGATAGAAACAGAATGGATTAAAAACCAGAATCTGGCAATATGTTGTTTACAAGGGACACATTTGAAAGAAAGACACGTACAAAGTTAAAATAAAAAGTTAAAGCAGAATCTATTATTTGTAAGCTGAAGTAAAGATGACAGAGGTAGCAACTGTGATCTCAAAGGAAAAACAAAAAATGGAACTAAAAGAAATAATCAGTGAAATTACATTTTACTAAAAAGTAACATAGACAAAAAAGTAATATCAAAATTTTTATAGCAAGTATTTCTGGTAAAGTCCTCATTTCTCAAATATATAGGGAACTGAATCAAATTTAGAAAAATATAAGAGTTATTACTCAACTGATATATGTTCAAAATGTAGGAACAGGCAGTTTTCAGAAAAAGAAAGCTATTTATAGTCATATTAAAAAAACTTCCAACTTACTATTGATTAGAGAAATGCAAATTACAACAACTCTGAGGTACCACTTCACACCTACCAAAAATGAAAATTGCCAGAGAAGATGAAGAAAAATAGGTATACTAATAAATTGTTGATGGAGTTGTAAATTGGTGCCACCACTGTGGAGAACAATTTGGAACTATGTCCAAAGGGCTGTAAAACTCTGCATATTCTTTGACCCAGAAATGCCATTATTAGATGTATATCTCAGACAGATGAAAAGAAAAAAGAAAAAGATCTATGTATACAAAAATATTTGCAGCAGTTTTTTGTTTCGTTTTTTTGTGGTGGCAAAGGATTTGAAATTGAGAGGATGCTCATCACTTGGGGAATGGCTAAACAAATTTTGACATATGATTGTGATAGATATTATTGTGTTATTAAAAAAAGACAAAGGGTGTTTTCATAAAAAATGGCAAGACCTGTATTATCTGCTTCAAAATGAGAAGAACCAGATCATTGTGTACCATAAGACCAATATTGTAATAAGGATCAACTGTGAAAGACTTGGCTCCTCTGATCAATACAATGGTCCAAGTCAATTCCAAAGGACTCAAGACATTTTTAATAATGCTAGCCACCTGCAGAGAGAGAGGGGGGGGGAGAGAGAGAGAGAAAGAGAGAGAGAGAGAGAGAGAGAGAGAGAGAGAGAGAGAGAGAGAGAGAGAGAAATGGTGAACTCTGAGTGTAAATTGAAATATAATTTTTCTTGTTTTCTTTTTTGCATTTTTTTGTGATACAGCTAATATGGAAATATGTTTTGCATAATTTCACACATATAATTAATTTTTTTAAAGATAATTTGGGACCCTGACTCTGTCACTGATCATGTTGGCTAACACTTTCAGCTCAATGATAAAGTTGATACATTAAGTCATCAATTATTCAAGTCACCGACAAAAAGTGCTAAACTTCCCAGGACTGAGCATAGATCCCTGGGGACTCTACAGGAGACTTCCTTCAAAATAGATAGTTTTTTAATGACTACTCCAATTCTGTTCATTCAAAGAGTTCTGAATTCAAGTAATTATATTACTCTCTACTCTACATCTCTCCATATTTTTCACAAAAGTAAAATGATGAAATCAATGAAATGCATTGCCAAAATCTAGGTAAACTATGCCTGTATCACAATTATAATATTCCAATTTCATTGACCTTTCCAAATATGTATGTATGTATGTGTGTATGTATGTATATATACATATATGTATACATATATAGTTCATTTGAATGACTCTTTTTTTATGCTGACTTTTTTTAAATTAATTCATTTTTAGTTTTCAACATTCATTTCCACAAGATTTTGAGTTCCAAATTTTCTCTCCATCTCTCTCCTTCCCCCACCCCAAGAGAGCATGCATTCTGATAACCCTTTTCTCTTATCTCCTTCCTTTCTATTTTTCTATAGGGCAAGAAACCCCATTGCCTGTATATCTTATTTCCCAGTTGTGTGCAAAAATTCATTTTGAAAACTTTGAGTTCCAAATTCTCCCCATCCACCCTCATTGATAAGGCAAGCATTTTGATGTAGGTTATACATGCATAGTCATGCAAAACACTTCCATAATAGTCATGCTATGAAAGACTGACTATATTTCCTTTCATCCTATCTTGCCTCTCATTTATTCTATTCTCTCTTTTCACCCTGTCTCATCTAAAAAGTGTTAGTTTCTGATTACTCCTCCCACATTTACCCTAATTTCTATCATCCCCTGCTTATCACTTTCCCCCCCTACTTTTCTGTATGGTAAGATAGATTCCCATCCTCAATTTGGTGTGTATGTTATTCCATCCTTCAGCCAAATCTGATGAGAATAAGGTTCACTAATTCCCTCTCATTTCTCCCCTGTTCCCCTCACTGAAAAAACTTTTTCTTGCCTCTTTTATGTGAGATAATTTATGGAATGATCTATTTTAATAAAGTCATGCTGTTTCTATTATCACACTTTACTTGCTTCATGTTTGCTAACTTTGGGTTCTATCCACTTTATTGTCATAGATATTCAGTCATCTCAACAAACTCTTGGTGAATCTATTTTCTTGGCAAAGATACTGGAGTAGTTTTCAATTTCCTTCTCCAGCTCATTGTACAGGTGAGGCAAACAGGGTTAACTGACTTGTTCAGGGTCATACAGAGAATACATGCCTGAAGCCAATTTGAACTCAGGAAGAGGAGTCTTCTTGACTCCAAGCCTGGCACTCTATCCACTGAACCACCTTACCACCTATCCAAGTTATACTACACAGTTGTATTTTTCACCTACTCTCAGTTATCTGCAACACTAATCTTGATATTTCTATTACTGCTCTTACCATTTGTTCTCAGGGGTATGGCTACAGAATAAAGAATGTAATGGATTGAAAGAATGTAAAGGAGTGGAAGCTAGAACCCATCATCAATATGTGGTAGATAGAGCAAAAAGGGAAAAAATCACTTGGATTTCTGCAAACCCAACGAACCAAATGGACTTAGGGACCCAGATCAGAAGTTAGGCTTCAGAGCTCATAATAGTTTCAAGAAGGAAGGAAGGAAGAAAGAAAAAGAAAGAAAGAAAGAAAGAAAGAAAGAAAGAAAGAAAGAAAGAAAGAAAGAAAGAAAGAAAGAAAGAAAGAAAGAAAGAAAGAAAGAAAGAAAAGAGAAAGAGAGAGAGAAAGAAAGAGAGAAAGAAAGAAAGAAAGAAAGAAAGAAAGAAAGAAAGGAGGAAGGAAGGATGGGAGAGAGAAAGAAAGAAACAGAGAAACAGAAAGAGAAAGAGAGAGAGAAAGAAGAGAAGGAAAGAAACAGAAAAAGAAAGAAAGAAATGAAAAAGAAAGAAAAAGAAAAGAAATAAGGAAGGAATAAAAAAGGAAGGAAAGAAGAAAAGAAAGAAAGAAAGAAAGAAAGAAAGAAAGAAAGAAAGAAAGAAAGAAAGAAAGAAAGAAAGAAAGAAAGAAAGAAAGAAAGAAAGAAAGAAAAAAGAAAGAAAGGAGGGAGAGAGGGAGGAAGGAAGGAAGGAAGGAAGGAAGGAAGGAAGGAAGGAAGGAAGGAAGGAAGAAAGAAAGAAAGAAAGAAAGAAAAAGAAAAAAAGGATTTAGACAAGTGACTAGATTCCCCTGAATCAGTTATGAGAAAGAGCAGATTCTCTGGGAAAACCTGGTCATTAATGTCTATGAGCTAGGGTAACATCATTCAGTGTTTTATATAGAGCAAGTCAGATGATCTGGTAGGCACATCACCCATATAAAGATAGACACTCATTTCATATGTAATATTGGTATCTCTCTTATGTTTCTGGAAAGCCAGGCTCCACAGGTTTCTTGAAAGAGCTTTGCAATACCAGCCCACACTGAAACATTACTCAGCATCCAGGTGCCAGCTTTCCTTTGGGATTCTATTCTCTATTTTGATCCCCATTTCTACTTTTCATGAGTCATTTTTTTAAAATTAGCTTTTTTGGTGAGCATTTGTACCAACCTAATCATGTTAACTTTGCATACATAAAAGATCATGTTAAACAGATGCCTTATTTATGGAGAAATGTAAAGCCATGATGTACAGAAATTATTCATTTCATGTTTTTGTTGAAGAAGCAAAACACACAGTAAATTAAGTCTGCTATTCTTGAAGTTTTGCATTTATAAAAACCATGCTAACAACTGGGAAACACACTTTATTCAGTGTGGTATTAATTATTTAGTCATTCTGAATAGGTCTCAATTGCATTACATGGAAAATATAAGAGCCCTCCAGTGGCCAAATAAAACCTCTCAAATCCCTAGGGTTATTTGCCGCTGACTACATCTTCAAGTGCGTGAAGCATCTACTTCTACTTCATCTTTCAGAAGAAAAAAAAGAGAGGGTAGGATCCATTGAGGTTACATTTTCTCTTTATAAAAAGGAATTGTGTCTGATCCCAACCACTCAGACAAGTTCTGAGCAAGCTGTTCTGTTGCATCAAGAAGTGGTTATGACTCTACTTGAGTTGCTAAGGAAGAGAATGACACCATGAAATTAATTCAATTAAAAAAGAATTTAATAAGTGACTACTGTCTACATAAATCAATCAACAGATATTTGTTAAGCATCAATGATATACTCAAAACTGGGCCAGACACTGTATGTGTAGACAATAGGAATAAATGCTATAGTCTCAATTCTTCTAGGAGCTTATAATTAAATTCAACAAGCATTAATTACTTATCTATTATTTGCAAGCAACCATACTAGGCTTACAAATTTGGAAAATGAGTAACACTATCCATTCTCTCAGGGAGCTTACAATCTAATGGGGAGAAAGACACATAGAAATGACAATCAAAAAAGAAGTATCATATGGGAATAGGAGAGGTATAAATTTCTGAGAGGTCTGAGGAAAGAAAAATTAAAACTTACCTCCAGCTGGAAGTCTTTTGATGAAGCAAACTTAACACCCATGAAACAATTCTACAAATATACAAGACAGGTTATAATTAAGAACAGAATTGTATGGTAGTAGCTTCAAGTGCCATAGAAATTTGCTGAAGAGATACACTAGTGTGGGCTGGAACAGTGAAAAAGATCCAAGACCTTAGTTGGGAATCCAGTTGCACTGGGATCTCAGACCATGCCCATCAGAGTTTGTCAGACATATGGGATCTATGTCTCCTCTCCCTCTTCAGGGCAGAAGTGAGTCACCAAACCACAGAAATGGTAATAATGATAATCTAGTATAATGACAAGAACATTTAGTTGAGGGATAGGCAACTTCCATTTAAGTCCCAGCTCTATTACCCCCCAAGCTATATGACCATTAAGGTGTCATTGACCACTCTGATTTTCAACTTTCTTATCTCTAAAAGGTTTCATTGGGACAGTTGGATGGCATGGTAAATAGAGCACGAACCCTAAAGTCAGGAGGACCAGAGTTCAAATCTATCCTCAGACACTTACTAGCTGTGTGACCCTTGGTAAGTCACTTAACTCTGATTGCCTCAAAAATAAAGCAGCATAGAGTTTAGATTCAAGGTCATCCAGTTCAATGCTTACAATTTATAACTAACAAAACTGAACCTATGAGAAGTAAATTGACTTATTCAAGATTACATAAGTAACAGAACTAGAATCAGAGCCTAGGTCCTCTGACTTGTCTCCAAATCATTTTGACCTTTATCTTGTACTATGTACCCTAGAAGGTTATAGTGAGAATCAACTGAGGTAATATATGAAAAGCACTTCGTAACCATAAAACATGGTATATAAATGTGAGTTGTTGCCATTATTATTGGGATGAAATTTATCAGCAGAGTGAGTAGTAGATCTGTCTTCAGTGCAGCACTTTCCTGTGAAATAATGTCACTTTCCTTTATCTAATGTCACTATGCATAAACCCTTTGAAATGAATCCATCAGAATTTCAAGTGGAAATAATGAGTTCTTCAGGAAGCCATATAGCTGCATTCTAAACTTTTAAAGATACTAATCCCCACCCCCAACCCCCATAGACTTCATTCCAGGGCCTAGTAAACCTTTTCATCCAGCAAATGACTTCTAGTACCCAGTAGGTTTAGGGTGAGTATCTCTCAAAGGAAAATAAATGTTTTCTTTTACCATCTGGGAGAACACTGGTGAGATGAGAGAGAAAGTGAGAAAGCCTTTGAGCTAAGATCTTAACTTAAAGGTTAGTATGCCAGTTCCACTTAAAGCAGTGAGTATGTACATGTTTACTAGGCCATTTCTGTACTTGTAGTCCAGAAAACCTTGCTTGTGTTTTTGGTTGTTTTCTGACATGCTGTCATTCATGACAGCCTTCTTTTTGTTGGAATCACCTGTGCCTGGAACTTTCCATGCTAGAAACTTCTGCTATCTTACTCAAGTAGGCCAAACCCTGCTCTTACTTCCTATAAAATCCCAAAAGTCTCCCCCATAAAATCTCTTTTGCATTCTCTTATCACCATCCCTACCTGTGGAGTAATGATGGATACCAGAACTCCATCCACTGAACTTGGGAAGATTCATAAAAGCTTAGGAATTACTGAATGCCCTCTTCTGCCATCAACTGAAGTCCATCACATTTAAGGGCCCAGTGACATCCCTATGAATAGATAGCACCACTACTGCTACCCTTTCTCCATGTTCTAAGATGTGAGCTACTACTTCTACTTTAGAGGGGGGGTACTATCCTAGGACGTGACAGCTGGTGCTATCCTAGAATTCTTTCCTTACTATCACTGTCTCTTCCAACCAATTACTCATAATTATTTCAAGAAAGAGTAAGTAGACCTCCCTTATATTAGTTATAACATGCCAGATAAATGCCTAATACTCTCAGTATTAAATGGCTGGGGTCAATTCTTCTAAGAAGTCCCCATTATGTCCCCCAAACTACTACGTCTTTCAGGAAACAGAACCAGCAGCCATATGTCAAACAGAACGTAAACTATAAGTACAAGACTACATGCTACCAGTTGCCAACTGTTTGCTTCTGCATGTCAGTGTTTGTGAGTAGACTTAAGAGATAGAATGATGAAATTTGAGACAAGAGCTTTCATGATAAGAATTAGTTCATAGATGATTCTTCTCAAAGGATATCTTAAAAAAAGGATATCAATTCAACAAATATTTATTAAGCTCCTATAATGTGTTCCTACAAATGTGCTGATCTCTGTTGAATTATTATTTACGTCGCTGATTTCATGAAACCAGAATAGCCTTGGCCAAGTCAAAGGCAGGAGGGTATACAAAGTAGGATAGAAGAATGAGCAAGCAAAAAATGAATCAGTATAAAATGTATTGTGGTGACAAGGATGTTCAAGACACAAGCCCATAAGGAGGGAATATCTCCAGAATAGTTATAAGCAAAGCCTCAAAGAAAATGTAGCTTGGGCACAAATTCAACTAAAATTCCTGGAACAAATGAAACAAGAGGTTGTTTTTTAAAAGAGTTAAATATTAAAAGATGTCTGTGTGTGTGTATGCATGAGCATGCACATACAATGATATACATAAGCACATATACACTAGAAAAATAGAAAAGATATGAGATGTAGAAAAAGAAATTGGAAAAGGAATTAGCAGCTTAGAACAAGAGTTCCAAAAGAAGAAACTCTCCTGCCCCAAAATAGAACTGTTCAAATAGAAGTTAATGAGTCCATGAGAAAACAAAAAATATAAAAACAAAAGCAGAAGACTGAAAAAAATATAAGAAAATGTAAGATATTTCATAAGAAAAAAATCTGACCTGGAGAGCAGATCTAGGGCGAAAATTTAAGAATCTTTTGACTCCCAGAAAGTCGTAATGAAAATAAAGAACCTAGATATCATATTTTAAAAAAATGTAAAAGATAACTGCTCAGATCACTTACAATGAGAGAATGAAGTAGAAATAGAAATAATCCATCAGTCACTTCCTCAAAGAAACTCCAAAATGAAAACTTCAAGGAACAACATAGTCAAAATCCAGAGCTTCTAGGTAAAAGCATATATACATACATATACATGTATATATATATATATGTTATATATATATGTGTGTGTGTCTGTCTGTCTGTCTATCTATCTATCTATCTATCTACCTATCTGTCTGTCTGTCTATCTATTACAAGCAGCCAAGAAGAAAGAAAAGGACTGAGGAGTTGAAATCAATATCACATGCAATTTAGCAGCCACTATCAAAGGATGGAGGCCTTGGAATATGATATTCCTGAAGGCAAAAGATATAAGACTACAGCCTAGAATAATATACTCAACTTTTCTATATCCTACTAGAGAAATCCTACATTCTACAAATCATACAGGGGGGAAAACGTTACTTTAATGAAATGGAGGAATATTAAGTGTACCTGAGGGCAGATAGATGGCACAATTGAGAGAGCACTGGACTTGGAATGCTCATCATCATGAGTTCAAATCCGGTCTTAGACATTTACTAGCTATATGACTCTAGGCAAATCATTTAACCCTGTTTGGCTCAGTTCCTAATCTGTAAAATGAGCCGAAGAAGGAAACAGTGAACCACTCCAATGTCTTTGCCAAGAAAACCCAAAAATGGGGACACAAAGAGTTGGATACAACTGAGAGGTCTCCCCTTAATCTGTTAGAATATAATTTGTTTCTAACACCTTCTCCTCCATTCCCTGATGTTTGACAGCGGAGAAACTTATGGAATACCTAAGGTTTCCCCAAAAACCTAGTGAAAATAGGACCTCTCTTCCTTCCAGAGGAAGCCCAAACCATACAGATTACTCTTATCCCAAACAAAATGATTTGACCAGAATGGTACCAATTTGAACAAGAATCTGGCTGCTTGAAAGCTGTCTCCCTAAAGAACCAAAGTAAAAAGAACTGCTGATTCACAGCTGACACCTGAACAGTGACTAAAAAAGATCTCTATTTCCAGTCAATTCTCCCACAACCCCTCCTCCTCATTCCCTTCTCCTCTCACAACCCTCTTCTGCTAGTCCATATCACAGGTCTGACAAGGAGACCTGGCACTGATGCCAAGGTGGTGGGAATATACATGACTGTACCAGGCAACCTAAGAATGTCTACTCCCTCTTTGGTGTTCTTCAATCAATTGTCAGTACAATTCTGAAAACTGACCACAGTATATTATATGTATTGGATCTGGTGGAGTGAGGAGTGCCCAAGAGCAGCTATTAAAAGGTAGGATTGGAGTTTCACAGAAGCTGTCAGCCCATGGATTGGATCATGAGCAAATTAGTTGGAAATTCACCTTGGCTCTGCTGTGAAAGCCTTTCATCATTAAGTTCTGAAACAGAAAACAGCCCCAAGGTCATTTCATCCATCCAGGCAAACCATGGGAACCCAGCCCCAGGTTTACTGTATAATGGTCTGACCCAGAGAGACTGAGTCCACAGCAGTAAATAGAAAAGAGAAGAAGATGTCTTGGTTTTCATTTTTAACCTTGAATTATCTTTTATTTATAAAATCCAAGAAATCTAGTCAATTCTTGACTGGGTTATATCATTGCTAGTTATTCTGTCTCTGAAGACCAAAGTGACCCTTTAGCCCAATGAATGATTTTGTCATAGAGGTCTGAAAGGTTTACCTTTGGACCTCTGCAGCAGTAACCCAATGCAACGCAATTCAACAAGCATTTAAATGCCCACTACGTGCAAGGCAACACATATCCAGAGTTTTATTCAAAAATTTGATTGTAGAAGAAAATGTGGAGAAATTGTCCTTTTCCCCTCTTCTCCAAGTTAAAGCTCCCCCAGACTTCCTGTGGGTAATAAAGTAAAGAAAGAGATGCATTTTCACCAGAGACTCAGTGAGAACTGACTTAAACTTCCTATTCTGTGACATATTTCTAATCCACTGCCACCCTCCCTTCAAAAATTGAATACTAGAAGGAATAGAAAAAGGGATAGACTAGGAACAAGGTATTTCATAGGGACTAAGGCTGAAAAAATTCATGCTCACCAAATCTAAGCCCTTAATATTATATTTGAAGAAATTGGGGACCCAAGATGTCATGATAATACAGGTCAGGTACCTAGAGCTAGGAGAGCAGGTTAGATCTCAGAGATAATCTTCATTATTTTACTTCTTTAATTTACAGATGAGGAAAGTAAGATACAGGGTGGTTATAAGTGACATGTCCATGGTAACAGAGATAATACATAGCAAGCTCAGAATTCAAATCCAGTTCTTCTAACATTATTGCTCTTCCCCTACTATACTAGGTTGCCTTCTTGGATTTTAATTCTTAGACCCTAAGCTCATAAAGAGTAGGAACTGTTTTCTGTATTTCTGTGAAATGATTTGCACTTAGTAGTAGAAGTTAATTGCTAGAAACAAGGCATAACTAAATCTCCTTATCCTCAAATAAATATTGCATCTAACAGGGAGGTCATTGTTATGTTTTAGAGAACCCTGTATTGGAGATCAGGAGATCTGAAATCTTGGCTGCAAAAATGTAGCTTGATGACCCAGTTTTCTAATCCATAAAAGGAAAGAGTTAAACTCAATGCTCTCTCTCAGTTCCCCTTCTGCATGAAAATTCTCTGATTAAGCAAATGGACAGTCATGTTGTGATCCTTCTTTTGAATATAATACATTAGTATAGCCTTGCCTCATACTTAAGCCAAAAGGGCTGGGGAAGCTTGAAGACAGCTGTAATTTTAATGGTGCCACGAAATTACTGTGTGACCTTGAACAAGCCTCAAAAGAGGACAGAAAAATGTATTGGGCAGGAAAAGCATGCATGTTAGCAAGGCACCATGGTGCCTAGAATGGGAGTCAAGTCTATGAATTTTGTGCCCTGGAAACCAGTGAGCCCTTCCAGGCCAAGTCCAGTGGCTCCAGCCCAGAGTATATGTCAATGACAGGCCTTAAAAGGAAAGGTCGTCTTTCCCACAAGAGACTTTTTGCTAGAAAATAAGGAAAAGAAGCCAGAAGGGGGAAGGGAAATGGCTGCATTTGAAATAGATTCATGAATCTAAAGAGATGTTTTTCAAAGATTTCTATGACGCATCAGCAGTTCCTTAAAGTAATAGCGAACACTTTAGATCCATTATTTAGTTTCTGTGGAAAATAAACAACAGGGTTGAATAGAAAAGTAATAGTGAATTTAGCTCCGAACTCTCATTCATCTTCTGTGCCCATGCATTTTTAAGACAGGTGAGTAGTCTCCCAATTATAGGTGAGGAGAGCAAGGAGAGAGGGAGGTGAATTGATTCACAGCCTCCCAGAGAGGTGTGTTTTTTTCTTTTTTTCTTTTTGTTTTTTGGCACTGAGACCAGATCTTACGTGAGGGCTGTGTGGGTCATGATAGCTGGATGGTATGGTAGAAGTAGAAATACCAATTCCTCTCTGCTCAAGAATAAGAAGTCAAAAGAAATGGTGATGACTCACATTATCGGGTACCTGACTCTTTACTGTGTTTTGGCTCGGTTTGATGTTACTGTTTTCTCCATCTAACAACACTATGAGGTAGATATTGCAACTACCCCATTTGGGAGGTGAGGCCACTGAGGTAGTGTGACTCAGTGGGGAAAGCATTAAACTTGGAGTTATATAATCTCCAATTCCTATGCTATTCCTACTGCTATTAAGATTGCTGTTTAATATCTGTGCGACCTTGGACATGTCACTTAACTGCACTGGTGAGCTCTAAGGTCCCCTCTACCTTCAGACTTACAATGACACCAAGAAGCTAAGGGATGCCAACTTGCCAGAAGTCACATGACTAGTAAGTGCTACATCTGGGGCTCAAACCTAACTCTTCAGGCTCTAAATTCAATGTTGTTTCTACCACGTTGTTCCATCTCTCAATAAAGAACATAACCTGAGCTACACAAGGAGCAGATAATGGCATAAGCAAGAGCTATAGTGGAGTCTAAATTGGAGCAAAAAATACCAAAGCACAGTTTGATTTACACTGGTTCAGGAATTGGGTAGGCGGAGGGGCACCTTTAAAGATTCTGCAGAGCAGAAATGACGTTAAACTAGAGTCACTGGAAGGATTTGGAGACCCAGAGGAAGCTGTAATGTAGGCAGTACTTTGGATCTGATTTGGTCTAGCTCAGCCTGATCCAAGGGCTCCACATATGATTTCCCCTAGAAGAGGTCATTTGTGCCTTCTATTCAAATTATTTCTATCCTCAAGAAATAGAAATAAATATGACAGAGTCCATGTAGGGAAGAGGTGGAACAGGAGAATTCAGAAATGAGCATTTATTGTTCCCATTCCCTGGTCCCTCCATGGAACTGGATTTGTCTAGGAAGATTTTTTCCAGTATCCAAGAACACAGTCACAGTGGGTAGGGACCAAGAACATCTCACTCCATCTCTACCTGAGGCCAACAGAGTAAGAGTAGAAAAATCATTGGAATGCATGGAAGTAAAAACGATTTGTGCAGGCTCTGCTACCATGGATCCATGACCTTTATCAAATCATTTTAATTTTTGGTAAAATTATGTAAAATTAGGGGACTAGACTAGATATTTTCTAAGATCCCTTCAAACCCTGACATTATGTAATTATATAGGTCCTCCTCAATTCCCATAGACCCAACTCCTATTGTCTACAGTTGTCTAGTTGCCATCTGTAAAAGAACAACCTTACAAAAAAGCAAACAGCCTCTAGCTGTAGGCTTTTCTGAACACAACTCTTAACTGAAAGCCCACACCTCCTCACTTAAGAATAGAAATCACTTCACAGATTATTACAATTCACATCTACAGATCACCTAAAGCTTTACAAGGCACTTTCCCAGAACAGCTTTCTGAGTTCAGATGTAATTCCCATTTCATAGATGAAGGAAGTACCAGACTCAAAGTCACAGAACTAGTAAGTCTCCAAATTAGAATTTGAACCCCCATCTCATAATTTTATACTTAGTGCCCTTTCCACTTTACCACACTGCCTCTCAAAGTACCTGCTGTCACCTCTAGGGGCTTTACAGCTATGAGGACTCCATAAAGAAGAAGGCCATGCAAAAAGAGTACAAAAAGTTATCCCAATCAGAGCTACCCCTAGCTCTTCAAACCCTCAGAATGTGTCTGATTTCTAATGTCAGCACTGTAGACTGAGCAATTAAATCTAATTATATCTTTTTTGAAATTCATCTCTTTTAATAATCACAGTAATATAGGTAAATTTGAATGATCATGTTTTTATCTTTGGAGCAGCTGCTTAAGTGGGATTTTCTATAATCAAATGGACAGAATTTCAAAATCCTTCCTATCCATTTAGTCCAGAGATTTATACCATCCTACTCCCAGGGGATTTAACCTCAAGGTCAGGAACAGGACCAACATACACTAACATCTCTTTCCTCCTTTTTCAGACTTAACTCCTCTCTAATAATTATTGGCTATGATTCTAAGCAGTAATAGGTAGTTATCAGTAAGTGCCCATCAGAGAGGTTACCAGAGCAATCCTTCCCCTTCTATCCTTGAGAGAAGAGTCTTCATTGTGTTTCCATTGAGTTTCTTCACCCTGTGGCTTTACACAGAAAGTGATCCCCTCTCCTAGGGACCTTCCTGTTACACTCAGTCCTTGGTAATTGACGAGTATATGAGTCAATGTTCATACTATCCAAGCCTTTTGATTCTCTTTCCTGTCTTGTCTACCTCCTTATTTTCAGCCACTTCCTTGCTCATTAGCACCTCCACTTGAAAGTAGTTGATAGGTAACAAAGAAAGGCACAGGTTGAATTGGACTAAGATGCTAGGTTGGGACAGTCTTTCTAAGAGCAATTGAGCGAAACTGAGAGACAAGTTAATGAAGCAAATCTGTGGATTTTCATTATCCTGTGACTTCTTCTTGTACCACCCAACCACCCACTCTTTCATCCCATGACCACAAATAATGAAAAGCTGGCTGTAATTAGAATAATAGCAGTTTAGTGCCTGGAGATAAATTAGGATAAAAAGAATACTGAGCTTAAAGAATTATATACTCAGTATATTTGTAACATAATGATCAGGAAAGAAATTTCAGTTCTGTCCAGTTCCCCTAAAAATCCTAGTTACCACATATAGTCAATAGAATACAGATTTTAAGTGGCTCATCTTCCTGCGGGTCTTTCATTGGCCAAGTAAACCCTGAGGGCAGCTGGACAAAACTTGCAAGTGGCAAGGTGAAAACCTCCAGATACCCCTGTGATAGTATATTTTTGCTGGCATTTTCGGAAGTGTCTTTGGATGGTAATTCTGGCCCAATTTCTGTGCAGCTGCAGAGAGCTGTGTGATTTCCATGAGTCTGCACTGGCATCGATGTGAATTTTATTTTTTATATTTTGTGGAGATTTCTCAATGGAAATTTATGATCACCTGACCACATGCTTACAACCTCCTGGACAAGAGAGAGACAAAAAGAGAAGACCTTGAGAAAAAGTCTAAAGGAAGTTAGCTGGGATCCTGTCAAATAAGTGAGAAATGGAAGAAAGGAGAAGTGGTCCAATACAATTGATTGGGAGAAAGTATTCCTGGATCACAAACTTGTCTCTGCACTGAGTTTCATTGATTTACTTTGAGCTCACCACTTAACCTCTCTATAGTTTGTTTTTCTCCTCATCTTAAAAATGGAAAAAGCAATACTAGAATCTTTGCCATTTACATATGGGGAGACTGAAGGCAAGAGCTGTTAAGAAACTTGCTTCAGGTCCTAGGCTGTCAGTGACAGAGCTACACCTAGACAGAGCAGTCATTTGAAACCCAGAGAGCTCTCCATTACATTAAAGGCTATCTCTTAATCAACATGTCATCCCCGTGATGCTCTTTATTTGTTTAATGTCAGCTAATAAAAGCAAAGGCAATTATATTCTAATGATTTTATGGTGAATGTAAGGTCTTCACCCCCACCATAGAACACTCATTTACAGTGAAGTGGACAGTTATAAGGTCTAGAAAACCAATTGCTGCTGAGACAGTGTCCAGGGTTCTGTATGTGAATTCATTTTTATGGCTTGGTACCTGAACAGTAAAGTCAGGTGGCCTTGTATAAAATAGCTCAACCAGATATGTCTTTTCTTCCTCATACTCTCTAATCTCAGATTTTATGAAGGTCCTAGGGATTTTATCATCATCATCATCCCCAATAACAGCCCTTCTGAAGTTTTCAAATTTCATTTTCTTTTTTATCAGCTACTTATGCTGAATGTCATGATTTCACATACCTGTCTAACAATTCATCCTTACTATCATTACTCAAATAATTTTGTCAAATGGTGATTGTTTCTAAACAATTCGGCCCAGGTAAGGCTGTGGGGATGAGTTCCTCCTCAATTGTATTGGAAGCCAACTTCCATGAAATTCTGTTTCTGGGTTTGCTTCTATGAGGACTCTATGTTTTTAATTAAAACTGTCATATGGTCCATTCTAAGCATTTCCTGGCCACCTATGTTGCTTCTTCTTTACTATCCATGGTTCTGAATGTTTTGCACCTGGTCATCTGGCTTCCAGTCCTGTGAAATAATAGTCTTAAATGGGCATTAGGAGCCTGTTTATTTACTGAAGGGGTAGGAGATTATATACAATCTAATTAGATCAGGCCAGGGACTAAAAGTTGGACTATCTATGTCCTCACAGGATACTGTTAATCTCATCTCAAAGTATCACCAATGTCCCTTCTATTCAATATATCATTTTTTGCAATGGTCACAATATCCCTACATGGAAAGAACTGTTGCTGGCCAGCAGTGATATATATTGGCTAATGATAACAGTAATGAGAATATACGAATGTGATCTTCAAAGAATATTCACATATGTTTTCTTCTTTGATCCTCACCATAAATTCATGATGTAGTTCAGTATTTTATAAATGTAGAAACAGACACAAAGAAGTTAGTAAGGGCTCTCTCCTTCAGAGTGATTACAGGTCTTACAACAATGCAGTTTCAACTGCAGCTGCTCCTTTGCATCTCACTCCATATGCCATCACTTCCCCAGCTCTCTGCTTTGTCCTTTCAACCCTTAAACATATTTACGAACCAAAGAAGATCAATGATAATGGTGTATTTCCTGTTTCACTGAGATCTTGCAAACCTTAATGCATTGCTATTTGTAAAATACATTCAGATTACATTCATTTGTACATCTGTAAAATACATTCAGATCATCCGATAAAAGAAAACTATGAGAATCACTATATGTTAAGTGACATGTGATAGGGAAAGACATGAGGAGAGGTTGCACTTATTACCTCTGTTGGTGACTTCCACTTTTAACTCACTTGTTCATTTGAATTTTCCTAAAGAATAATCACTGAATACTGATGTAACTATCTTTCACCATTAATCTTATTCTTGTGCTCTGTGTACAGGGTGAGGCTCCCCGCCTCCCCAGCAATCAAACATTTAATATGAACCCTATGGGTATACTTTTCTCAGCATATGAAGGGTGAAGCTATAATCTGATACTTTGCCTAGTGGTACCTAAGTTCTAGGAATCTGACTTACTTTTCTCAGGAAGGTTTCAGATATTCATAAACTTATGGATCTACCACCCCATATTATACCCTTAAACTGCCCCCTTAAACAAAAACAGTAAAGAAAGGTCCACATTAACCTGGAGAGCAGAACGAATAATACTTATAACCTATGGACATCACATGCATCCTGTGGAGACTTGAAAACATGTGTGAGTTGCTGAATGACCTTGAAAGAACCTCCCTGGCTCCTAAAGATGAAGCTGGTCAAGTTTCTCTGCCAGCTTAATCCAGCACACAGCACTGGCATGAGATCCAGAGAGTGCTAATCTTTCCTCCTTCCCATCTGGGGGGCCTGAGAGGGAGTACAGAAATAGTCGCCAACTGAGGGCTGGGGTGATAGGGAGAATGCACAGCAAAGAGGAATGTGAAAAATACCCAAATAGACAAGCACATTTCTCTTCTGTCGCTCTGGATCCTCATCCATCAATACCCCTGATGACAAGACACCAGCAAAAGAAACTCTAGCTAGAGCATGGACAGTGGCACGCAACAGGAAAGAACAAGGTGACTAACCCCATCAAGCCATCACAAATTAAATACTGTCTGTGTAGAAGAGTTCACCTCCCAGCTTGCTCCAGGATTGAGGAGCAGAGATTCTCTATGCCAGATAAGAGGCTGAAAGCCAGTGAGTCCACAGTAGGAAAGGAAGAGAAGAGTGAATTGAACACACAGCAGGTTCTATGTTAGGTTGGCAGCTAATTACTGATTGTACACACTGGTCACTCCCAACAGGTCACTGCCTGCCATTTCAGGTGATGAAAACATGAGCCAGACTCAACTGAATGAAGGCTTTTTTCTTCCCTGTTGAGCTGGCTTTGCAAAATAACAAGCCAGCCACTGGACAAGTCACTTAACTTCCCAGTGTCTGCCTTTCAGTCCTAGGAAATGGTGCAATTAATATATGCTTACTTTCCAACAGGGGGCTGGGAGGTTTAATTAAGTGTGGTTTGTGAAGTGCTTTGAGGCTCTTGGATAAAAGCTGTGCTCTGAGTGCAAACTATTATTGTTGATTAATTATTATCAGTAGAATTATGCACTCTGTGTGTTCAGGGCTAGGAGCTCTTGTTTATTTGTTAAGAGGATATTTTTCTGCTATGTTTTCTAATCTAGAGTCCTAGAATCCCACCCTCAACTGTGAACAATAATCTCTCAGTTCTCCGTCCTCTCTTCTTTCTTCATTCTACAGTTCTCATATTCTCATGCCTTCCCACTTGCCATCCTGGCTCTTTCCCTTCATCAAGAGTATTTCATTTAACTTTATACCTAGATGTGACAAAATATTCACAATAGCAGAATGTGGGAAATGGGTCAAGGGAAGAAAACATATTAAACACAAATGAAACACAAGACTTGGAGGGGAAGGGTAACGAGGTTCCAAACAGATTATCTTTAGCAGCAGATACAAAACTAGGTGTATAGGAAATAAAAATATACAATTAATCCTGGAGTGTCTTGAGAGCTGAAATGAAGGTCTTTCTGCTAAGGTGATTTCTGCTGGTGCATGATTACGACCTCTGTAGACTGATGATATGTACAATCAAAAGAATGCATCCAGCATCTGTGGAAGCAGTGATCATACCAATATAACCGGAGGCTTCTCCACCCTGCTATCAGGCCAGCTCCACTTTAATTACTATCTTCAATTAATTAGGATAGCAGTCACATAGAATTCAGACAGAAAATGGGTCTCACAGAGATTAAAAAGAGGGAGACCAGAGGCATTAAGGGAACAAAGCAGGCAGAAAGGAACAATGCGTGTTTTCCCATCTTGGCTGCCACCTGACGCTCAGTTGCATTGGCATCTGAATTAAGGGCATTGAGAATGCAAGACAAGAGAATCCCCTGTGCACTGTAGCTTTTATGAATAAATAGTACTTGCCAAAACTGGTCAGTTGTTTGTGGACATTGATTTATTTTCTCTGGTTCTTTTTGATTGTTATATTTTGGATGGTGCTTACTGATGTGAAAAAGCCATCCAGTATTGCTGATAAATCTGGAGACGGTGGCAGAGGTCAAAGAAGTGGAAAAGAGGAAAGACGGAGGTGTTTTGCCAGATGGTGGTGAGACTTTTTATTCACACAACACCCTTCTACTCCCATTGCAATGGTATTTTCTACTAAATCACAACTGTACCATTAGTTGAATTTTCCCTCTGGGAGTTAACGAATGGGGCAGAGAGGACATTTCTGGATTTTTTCTTTCTTATCTGATCATTCATTTATTTTTAGCCAGCTTCCTCTGAGACTTCTTTTTCTTCTCTCTTACCTCTTTGTTTGTGTGTGTGTATGGGGAGGGGTGTTATGTGTGTTGTGTGTAGGAGAGAGAGAGAGAGAGAGAGAGAGAGAGAGAGAGCATTCCCACGCTCAGCTCAGTAATGGTCGGCATCGCTAGAGAATGGGACATTTTTCTTGCTCAGGCTGCACACTTACCACTTTCAGGGTCACATGGATAGGAGCAGCCAGTGCCTTCAAGGTGAGCCAGAACTGCTATCCGATTTCATTCCTTTTGTTTGAATGCACCACTCTATAGAAATTGTGAAGGCAAGCTTGCATCCTTACATCTAGCAGGGCTTGCTAACAAAATGTATTGAAATAAGTTTTACTTCAAGACAGAATAGTTGGGCTTGAGGTTAAGGTGAGGATAGGCATATTAAACTGCTTCTGATTGGTTCTTCCTGTTTGACCTTTGGAACACAGCTGTTGGGAGCATTGCCCCTTAAATAGGTCAAAAAGGATTGACTACAATGGAATGAGCTTTGGCTAATTTTTCCAATGAACAAAATGCCTGCTCTTTGAATCCTGAGCTGGATTTAAGCACAAAAGCTGAGAAGATCGTCCATAATCCAAATCCATTTGAAAATTGATGGAAAGGGAACTAACCTGTCACAGGAATTGTCTTGTCAGTAACAGTAGAACAAAATAACACGTGTACAGAGAAATGAAATGTACATGTCATATGTGTGCTGGCTTATGTCATTTAAGTAGTAGTAAATTAAAAGAGCAAGCAGGGAGAGTAAAGGGACAGATCTGACTGGTTTTCCACATCCTCTCCCACTCAGGCTGTCTTCTTAGCCAAAAAAAAAAAACTTTAAGGTCAATATGATAGTGACATAAAGCAACCCAGAGAGAGCACAGCAATATCCACCATCAAGTAAAGTTCAGTTTTAGAAATAATGAGTATAGCAACAATAGAATCTTGCCTTTATGTAGGCAAGTGTTTTTTCCACTTAATAAATGAAAAATCTAAATCCCAAAGAGGTCTAGTGTTTTGCTCCAGGGGTTAGCTGTAGCCAGAGGGGCTAAAAACCTTATTCCAGTAAGTCCTTTAACTCTAGAATATACTTGCATAGTTGGGAATAGTAGGTGCTTGAAAACATTTGTTGAAATTGAATTGTTAAACTTAATGATTATATAAGTGGGTTTAAAACTCTAGTAACAGTTCTTTGAAAAGGTTTTATCTTCTTCCATCCAGAATATCATGTAAACCCTATACCAACTATAGAGCCCTCCTCCCCAGGGGCAGGAAATCCAGAGTCAAGCTCTGCAGATACAATTTCAACATCATAGCTCTTAAGACTGCTCAATTCCCTAGATTCAGAGAAGGCTGTTTAGGGGATCGTTAATAGCATGAGACACAACCCCTAACTAAATGCCCATCTTCACCACCATGATTACAAAAGGCAGGAAATCAAGTATAAATTATACAGACACCTCTAATATGGAGAGCCTCCAATCCTCAACTGGTCTTTCCCAGAAGCACATGCTATTTATTTTCTCTACAACAGTTCCCCCTACATCCACCAAATCTCACTGACCATTCAACCAAAGATGAAATTCACTAGGAGCCTTCATTTAGCTCTCTTAAATACCTTTGGAGAGTAGAACAGTTGGTATAATCAGCTAACACTCAAATCAAGGATTTCCCCATAAACCTGGCACTTCATGGAGAATCTCAAGGAATTCTCCATGACTGAGCAAGGTTTCTCCTTACCTTCCTAGTAGTGCCCTGGTCTTGTTAATAAAGAAGCAATGTTCAGGAATAAGATATCTCACAACTGTTTTCACACACACATAGACACACACACACACACACACACACTCACACTCACACCCATAGCCTGGTCCAATTAGTCACTCGCACTACACCCTCCACCCCAAGTTGCGCCTGCCTTTGACACTCATTTGAGGTCAATGTGATAGCAGTAGGTTCTTCATTGGCCCATTGCTTTTATTTCCCTCTTAGGAGTATATCTCCCCATGCATCACAATGATGCCACAAGGAGGGGAGATCTCTTGCCTCGTTGCTCACCATTGCCTTCTGATCTCAAGTTCGGTCCACCACAGCATGAAGATGATGGCAGTAGGTAGTGATGGTGATGAAATAAAATGAATCAAATTTTTGTTTTTGCTCTGCTCTGGCATTCATTGAATTCTCTGGCAGCAGCTGGGAAATGGAAAAACAGTGCTAGCAGAGCCACTCAAGGCTAAGGGATTAATAGGACTTCTGGAGAATTGAATCCTAAATATCATAGTATGTTGTGAGGAACCCATGAGATCTCACCACCACTACCAGCCTCATATGCACATGAAAATGCTTTATGGGTCTCTGAGATGCCTCAATTGTTGGGGTATCAAACTTAGACATTATATTTTTATAGCTGAAAAGGATCTTTGAGATTGTCCATTCCAAACTCCTCATTTGCAAAGAAAATGAAGCAAATACCCATTCATATGAGGTAGTAAAATGAATTTAGAACAAGAAAACCTGAGTTAAAATTTTGACTCTGCAATTACTGCTGTGTGACCTGGAGTCAAGTGACCTCAATTTACCTTGTTTTCCTCATCTACAAAATCAGGGGATTAGACTAGATTATCTTTAAGGTACCTTACAAGTCTAAATCTATGAACCTATAGTCCTAAATTAAAATTACTTTTCTGAGGTCACTGATCCAGGGATCAAATTCTCTTCCTCTGACTCCAAACCTAGTAATGTTTCTATTATAAAATGCAGAAAGTTGGTGGAATTCCTTTTCATTATTATATTTTTTAGAAATCTTTTGTTTCTGCATCATTTACATTTTCCCATTTTCTTCCACTGACCCCCTCCCAGAGAACCATCCCCAATAATGAAGAATTTTATAAGAAGTAAGCAATAAAAAAGTCAATAAACACATCAAAAAAATCTTATATCATAGACAGTGTTACACACTCCTGGATCCCTACCTTTGCAAAGGAGAGAGAAGCCTATATTCATATTCTTGGGGACCAACCTTGATCATTATGATCTAAAAATATTTAGTTTCAATTGCTGGCATTCTTTCCATTTACATTATTATAGTCATTGTATATATTGATTCCCTGGGTTTTCATCACTTTGTATCACTTAAATGTGTATCCATGCTTTTCTGTATGTATATTTTTCTTTGAATATTTTATTCCAGTGAGGTTCCTGATGGAGGTTTAAATCCTGATCCCATAAGCTCCATGAGGGCTGAGACTATGTATATTCCCATATGTAACATAAAACTCTTACACACAGTAGGCTTTTGATGAACACCTGAGGAACCAAAGCTAATATCAGATTGTGAGTCATAGAACTAGATACAGCCCTCAGTTAGACTTTCAAAATAAGAATTTCACCTCAGAGGTGAAAACAAATATGAGAAATTTCAATCCCTAAAGGGACTCCTTCCCTCCACACTAGGCTGTTATGAGCACCTGAAAATAGGGGTTTATAATGGAAGTGCCATCTCAGCTGTAACTACAGTCCTGTGAATGTGTGACATGGTCCTGAAGTAGGACTCTCCTAAGAAGAATCATTTAGCCAGTATTTGGAGAGACAGTTGAATATGTAGTCATATCATTTTAGAACTTCACCTCTCACAAACACCTCCACTTCTAATTACAAAACAGGCACAAGATTTGTGGGAAGAAATTTAGTGCAAGACCAGGAAGTTTTACAATTAGAAGAAAATCAGTTGTGATGGACGTTTGTCTCTGACTTCAGGCAATTGTCACTTGGAGGCTACTATAACCTGGGGCTGTTGGAGAGTTCATCTAGGTTCAGCTCCCTTCCGGCTAGCCCTGAAGACACCCATCAATTCGCAGGTTGTCTTCCAAAGCTAGTTATCTCAACTGTGCATCAGAGTGCAACATAAAGATAATGGTGAAGGAGGGCTCTCATCAATTGCTGTTGATTGAAGGAAAATAATTTGCAAAAGGAAAAAAATATAAAAAGCCAACAATACAAAAGAGGTTATTCTGCCTTCTTTAGTGCCCTAAAATCTTAAATTCACCTCTCTCTGAGCCATCTCTTTTGGAATTGTTCAGCATTTTGCTTATGTGAAATAAGTCAACCTATATTAAATATACTGCCTCCATTTCTAGGCAATGGAAAGATGCTCAAAAAACCAAAATGATCATAGATTTCATGTTAAGAAGGATTTCTTTTTCTTTGTTTTTACAGTCAGTCAACAGACATTTATTAAGCTATTTATTTTTAAATTTATTTAAGTTTTCAACATTCATTTCCACAAAATTTTGAGTTCAAAATTTTCTCCCCATTTCTCCCCTTCCCCCACCAAAAAAAACCACTGAGCATTCTAATTACCCCTATCACCAATTTGCCCTCCCTTCTAACATCTCTCCCTTCCCTTATCCCCATCTTCTCTTTTGTCCTGTAGGGCAAGATAAATTTCTTACCCCATTACCTGTATTTCTTATTTCCTAGTTTTATGCAAGAGCAATACTCAACAGTTGTTCCTAAAACTTTGAGTTCCAACTTCTCTTCCTTCCTCCCTCCCATCCCATCCCCATTAGGAAAGCAAGGGATTCAATATAGGCCATATATGTGTAGTTTTGCCAATGACTTCCATAATAGTCATGTTGTGTAAGAGTAACTATACTTCCCTCCATTCTATCCTGCCCCTAGTTTCTTCTATTCTCTCTTTTGATCTTGTCTCTCCCAAGAGTGTTGATTTTTAATTTTGCTCCCTCCTCCTATCACCCTCCCTTCCATCATCCTCTCCACCCTGCTTATCCCCTTCTCCCCCACTTTCGTGTATTGTAAGATAGGATTTCATACCAAAATGAGTGTGCATTTTATTCCTTCCTTGTGTCCAATGTGATGAGAGTAAGCTTCATATTTTCTCTCAACCTCCCTCCTTTTTCACTCCATTAAAAAGTCTTTTTCTTACCTCTTTTATGAGAGATAATTTGCCCCATTCCATTTCTCCCTTTCTCCTCCCAATATATTCCTCTCTCACCCTTTAATTTCATATTTTATATATGATCCCTTCCTGCCCTACTCACCCTGTGCTCTGTATCTCTCTCTCTGTGTGTGTGTGTGTGTGTGTGTGTGTGTGTGTGTGTGTAATCCCACCAACTACCCAGATCCTGAAAAAAGTTTCAAGAGTTACAAATATTGTCTTTCCATGTAGGAATGTAAATAATTCAACTTTAGTAAGTCCCTTATGATTTCTCTTTCCTGTTTACCTTTTCATGCTTTTCTTGATTCTTATGTTTGAAAATCAAATTTTCTTTTCAGCTCTGGTCTTTTCATCAAGAATACTTGAAAGTCCTCTATTTCATTGAGACACCATTTCTTCCCCTGAAGTATTATACTCAGTTTTTCTGGGTAGATGATTCTTGGTTTTAGTCCTAGTTCCTTTGACTTCTGAAATATCATATTCCACGCCCTTCAATCCTTTAATGTAGAAAGTGCTAGCTTGTGTTATCCTGATTGTATTTCCACAATACTCAAATTGTTTCTTTCTGGCTGCTTGCAATAGTTTCTCCTTGACCTGAGAATTCTGGAATTTGACTACAATGTTCCTAGGAGTTTCTCTTTTTGGATCTCTTTCAGGCAGTGATCGGTGGATTCCTTGAATACATATTTTGCCCCCTGGTTCAAGAATATCAGGGCAGTTTTCCTTGATAATTTCATGAAAGATGATGTCTAGGCTCTTTTTTTGATCATGGCTTTCAGGTAGTTCCATAATTTTTAAATTGTGTCTCCTGGATCTATTTTCCAGGTCAATTGTTTTTCCAATGAGATATTTCACATTATTTTTCATTTTTTCATTCTTTTCATTTTGTTTTGTGATTTCTTGGTTTCTCATAAAGTCATTATCCTCCATCTGTTCCATTCTAATTTTTAAAGAATTATTTTCTTCAGTGAGCTTTTGAACCTCTTTTTCCATTTGGCTAATTCTGCTTTTGAAAGCATTCTTCTCCTCATTGGCTTTTTGAACCTCTTTTGCCAATTGAGTGAGCCTGGTCTTCAAGGTGTTATTTTCTTCAGCATTTTTTGGGGTCTCCTTTAACAAGGTGTTGACCCACTTTTCATCCTTTTCTTGCATCTCTCTCATTTCTCTTCCCAGTTTTTCCTCTCCCTCTCTTACTTTATTTTCAAAGTCCTTTTTGAGCTCTTCTATGGTCTGATTCCTCTGAATATTTATTTTTGATGTTTGTGATGCAGAAGCCTTGACTTTTATGTCTTTGCCTGATGGTAAGCATTGTTCTTCCTCATCTGAAAGGATGGGAGGAGATACCTGTTCATCAAGAAAGTAACCTTCTATAGTCTTATTTTTTTCCCTCTTTTGGGCATTTCTCCAACCAGTTACTTGCCTTTTAGCTCCTTTCTCAAGAGTAGGGTACACTCTGGGGACCTGTAAGGTCTCAGTTCCTCCAAGGTGGCACAGTCAAACGTGCACACTGGTCTGGGAGCAAGCAGAGATTTTTGTGCCCAGAACCTGAGCAGTAGAGTTTCCTCTTCACAACCCCCTCACCTCCGGTTCCACCAAGCCAGCACCAGGGGCTAAAATTCAGATAAGCTGCGGGGGCAGGGCTGCCATTCAGTGTGAGATAAAGATCAACTGCTCAAATCCCCCAGGAGTGTTAGTTGGGGGCAGGACTATTACACAGGGCTGAGGTAAGCATCAGCTACTCAGTGCCCCCAGGGGTTTGAGAATCCAACAATGGATGCAGGCTGTTGTAAGGGTGGCTGCCGCCTAAGGCCAGAGCTATGGGAAGGCCCTTCTCCCTTCTTGGCCACCTGAGAAAGCCCTGTCACTGACCTTTGGTGCCTGTGGGTTGAGGGATCTGTAAACCACTGCTCCTGTGACTCCGAATTCCACCGCCAAGACCTGCTCCCATCCTCCTCCCAGAGCTGCATTGCTCAGCCAAGGCTGGGCTCTGCTCTGCTTCCAATTCAACAGATGTTTCTGTTGGCCTTTCAGGTCACCCTGGGCTAGAAATTTCCTCCACTCTGTGTTCTACAGTTTCTGCTGCCCTAGAATTTTTTGAGAGTCTTTCTTTACAGGTATTTTATGAGCTGTGGGGGAAGAGCTAGTAGAAGTGTGTCTTTCTACTCCACCATCTTGGCTCCACCCCAAGAAGGATTTCAAAGGTGATTTAGTCTAATGCCCTTACTTTACAAATGAAGAAATTGAGTCCCAGAGTAAATTACTTACCTGGTATTATGCAAGTAGTAACAAAGACAGTATTTAAACTCAAGTCTTCTGGTGCCAGATCTGCAATTCATACCTTTCTAGAATAACATATAAGAAAATAGCAGGAAGGGGAGAACGCACAGACCCTGTCATCTCTGGCATGTTGATTAAGGAGGAGAAACTAAAGTGAGACAAACCCACTTTGTCTTTGCTGGCATGCAAACCTCTTTGGAGGAGCAAGATACTTATTGTGTTTCGAGGCTATATATGTTGACTGACTTGTTACTACTGGAGAATTGTCTCAAAGCACTGCAATAAAAAGAAACCCAAAGCCTTGAGGGAATGAATTGGTGGTTCTACTGGGATGGAGGGTGAAGTGTACTTTCAGTGCCTGAGGGATGGATCAATATGTCTCAGTCATATACAAATACAAATATCCCTGGAAAAAGTAACCTTTTAAGTGATTATATGTTAGATTTATCTTTACATGAATGAGTGTAAAATTTTCTTTCCTGAAAATAGACATTAATAGGAGGAAAGGAAGAAAATCCATGAAGGAGGTAAAAATAGAGGTTGGGAAAGAGGTTGCAATGAAAGAGAAGGTGGGAAGTAAAAGTCAAGCCTGCTTTGCATCTTTGTCTGGTGTAAATGCTGACTACTTGCCTGGCAAATGCATGCTCTGGATCATAAAAGTGTCAGATGAGTCTGAAATGGACCAAGAATAAACCCATCACCTAGCCTGAAAATATACATTCCACAGATGGTAGTTTAGCAGGGTCATCTTCATATTAAAAAGATGTGTGAATAAATGTATGAGAATTGCATTTATTGAGTACTTACTAAGTGCCAAATGCTATGCTAGTACTGCAGATATAAGTAGAAAAGCAAGACAGACCCTGCTCTCAAAGAATTCATATACTAATTGGGAGAGAAAATATATATCATACCAGAGGATTGAGTTTCAGAGAAGAAGGTGAGCCCCTGGTATTTTTAGCATGCAATGACAAGTCAGATAGCACTGTTTGAGGCACTGGAAAATGTAGCAGTAGTATAGAGGATAAGGCCTAGGACACTTAGAACACAGTGGCAAGGTAGATGTTAAGGTCCAAGGGTCTTCTAGCTTACAGAGATTTATTATTATGAGACAGTATTATTACACTTAAACTTTTTTTTTCTGTGACAACATACAAGAGAAAGGAAATCTAGATAGGAGTAAAAAAGCATCAGATTTGAGTACTGGCTTTACCACTTCATAATGTGTAACCTTAAGAAAGTTATTTAGTCTTTAAGATACTCAGTTTTTGAGTCTATAAAATGGGGATAATACTACCCTGTCCTATGTACTTCATAGGATTGAGAGTCAAAAAGTAATGGAAATTATGTGAAAGCACATTGAAAAGAACAAATGGTTGAGATAAAATTATAGTAATGCAACCTTAAACTCATCCACATTTATGGTAAAACATACTTTAAAAGTTTTTAGATTTTTATTTGTTCAGTAGCTGGAACAAATTCTCTGAGGTTATTTTTATTAATGCACTTTGCTGGAGTGACATATAGATAAAAACATTCTAAGAAACGACAAAATATATTGTATACATTGTTCCAGCCTTCTGTTCCTGCATTACCAACTACATCTTCTCTCAAATGCCACATTTCAAAGTTAAAAAAGAAATATATGTCTGTGCCCCCAAAATATGCTTAGAGTTATATAACAAATATTAGTATTAGAAGGGACTGAAGAGCTGTCCCATTTTACAGAATAATAGACTAAGGTGCAAAGTAGCTAAGTGACTTGCCCAAGGTCACATAGGAAGCTAAAGGCAGAGATTGGATTAGAATACAATGCCAAAACAAAGGATCATCATACTATTCTGGTTTAACTTTTTGCTTACCAGTGTCTTTATTTCCATTCCTCTTGAATTAGAGATTTTTCTTTTTCTCCCCTTTATTACTAAAATTTCACATTTAGTTTTCTATGACACATAAGCAGAAAGAAAGTGGTTATATTGGTTTTTGGAAAGGATAATTACTTTTAAAGCTTACTGTTGACACCAAGTCATAGAGCTCAATGCATAAATTGATCTTTTCAAAGATGGGTTTGTGGGAAAATCTTTACTATTACCAAGATTAACAAAAATTATGTTTGGGGGGAAGTGGTAAACCCCCATTTTGTATCAAAAGGATTGCAAAAGTTTGCTGATAAAAAAATCTTAGATACTATATAGTGCAACTACATCATTTCATAGATAAACAAATGGAAGGTTGGTGAGTTCTTTTAACTTTCTAGGATGCCTATTAACCTACCAACTACTCATCATTTTCCCAAGCATATGACTAAGTCTCTTGTTCCAATCACTTCTTCAATTGTAAGGTGATAGTAACACCATGGAAGAGTGTGGGAGGAGTGGGACTTAAAATGGGAAGTTGGTTTAGGATTAAGATTAGAACTAGAAGAGATCTTAGAGATCATTTGGTCCAATCCTTCTCATTTTATATTTGAGGGTACTTTAGCTCAAAGAGGTTGTGATTGTCCCTCTGTCTTTCCCTCTGTAAGACTATTTTCCGTTTACTTTGTATTTATTCTATGTTTATATATATATATATATATGCATATATATGTATATACATATATCTGTTTTTATATATACATATATGCATATACATATATCTGTTTTTATGTGTATGTGTATGTGCATATGTATCTGTATATGCATTTCCTCTATTAAACTATTGTTGTTTGCGCTTCATTTTTGAAGATCATTAACATCATGGGATGATGTCCTGACTTGTGAGTGAATTGAATTTAAGTGAGGCAGAGTTGCACTTAGTCATCAGCCTCACTCTCTCTTTCAGAGTCATCAAAGTCCAGTTGCAATGCCAAAGTCAAGACCGGTAGTGATGGCCTGGGATGTAGTAGATGACTTGGGCATCTTTGATGTCTAACTGAGCTCTAAATTCTCCACAGCCCCTTTTTTAGCCTCCTTCATGGCCAATGAAACAAATTATTCTTATCCATCCATTCTGCTGAAGAAGTCTTTCCATACTTGGAGTAGACATCCCTCCAATTTGCCAATGTGTTTGAGGTATGTCAATTACCCTGAACCTGGTTTTAGCCTGTTTGCCAAGATGATTTACCAGGGTGTGGTCACTGTTCATGCTACAGCTTTGCGGAGGCATGGGTGAGAGTTGGGGGACAGGTAGACACCAAACATGGATGAGAAACCTTGAAAAGAGTTTCCCAAACCCTCACAGCAGAGGAGCTAGTTTTCCTTTAACACCCTATATGCCCCTATTAGAATGTAACCTCCTTGAGGATAGAGACTATTTTTGCTTTTTCTTTGAATTCTGGCACTTAGTACAGTACTCAACATATAGTGATTGCTCAGTAAATTCCAGTTGATTCATAACCTAAGGTCACAAATGATCAGAGATATAGAGCTAGAGAGGATTTCATACTCTATCTAGTTCAAGTCACCTTTTTTTTTCATACATAAAGAAACTGAAGCACAGGGTGGTGAAGTGATTTCCCAAGATCACACAAGTAGTACCAGAAGCATGATTGAAACGCTAGTCTTCTACTCTAGATCCCTTACTATTTGAGAGAGTGGATGTGGAGTACCACACTGCACTACTTATTTCAGAGTCAGAAGTTGTAATTCAGATTAGCGAGATTTCTTTTTCTTAAGTTCTCCCAACTCCATCTCCTGTCTCTTTTCAACTACCCCATGCTTACCAGCCTCAAAGTCAGGGCAGAGAAATAAGCATGTTTCCCAAGACTTTCACAGAAAGCACCCCTCTACTACCTGGGTGACCTTAGGCAAATCATAGAACCTCCTTGAGTTTCAGTTTTCTCATCTATAGCATAAAGTGGGTTGACTATATGTACAGTTGTGGTGTTCTCACTGCATATTGGAGGCCTTTCTGACACTATTATTCAAATGCTGTCCAGGGATGGGTAGCACCTTGAGGTCCTAAAGTGCCACCCTTTGACTGAATTCAAACTTCCCAGAACAAATCAGGATTTGGACCACATGTGGACTCAAGGCTGCAAGTTCCCTACCTTTATTAGATAGCTTCCCTACTCAGTATAAGATTGGCCCTGAATATACAGATACTGAGATATTTGTTAGGTTAGGACAAGGATTCAGGGCACTAAACTCATCTGTTTATATGTTTTTGTGTTTGTTGTCTCTTCCCTTCAATTTCTAGTAAAAGTTCCTTTGGTATCATTCTAACCTGGCCTTTGCTGTTCAGAGGGTAAGCACATGTGTCTGCACAGAGGCCAAGAGGACCAAAGAGTATCTGAGCACCCCTAGAGGCCAGCCACGGTGGCAACAGGAGCTGTCCAATTTTTTTCAGACAAAGCATGTTTAACTAGACATAGAAAGGGGAAAAAACCTCTAAATAGGAAGTCCTGGGAAGCATTTGTGATCTTTTATCCCTTCTTGCCAAAGGCTAGTCTTCACATGGCACCAGGAACAAGACTCAGCTCCTCCAGTCAGCATCCAATAAATAGTAACAGAATCAAACTGATTACATAGCCCAAATTTTCAAATATGATTTAAAACCAAAAAGATTGGCTTTCAAAATCCTTTACCCTTAAGTGTCCCAAATTCCACCAGAGGCTCCTGAATCTTGGTAGAGAGAATGATAACTGAAGCTATAATACTGTATCATACCCTAGCGTTGGAAACATCAACTTTTAACCAATAAAATAGCAAAAGAATATTGGGCAAACTTCATTACAGAGCTACTTCTTTCCAGGAAACTTAGTTTTCTTGAGTTCCCCCACCTCCATCAATGACAAAAGCCACATTTCTATCTCTCCTTAAAGGATCCTCCATGAAACCTCCCTGAGAGGCAGGTTGTAGTCTCAGAATAGGAACTGGACCTGTGATTTCATGGGGGTAGGGAACCGTGGGTGAAAAAGTTCCTCTGACATTTGGCACCTTGGTGTGACTAAGTCTGATAGCTGCTAGGACAGTGACATGAGTTGTCTAAGGGTCTCATGGGCAGTATGTGTTAGAGTTAAGCCTTGAACCCAGGGTGTCCTGGCTCCCAGGGCATATATCGATTATACCACATAGCCTCTTAAGCAAGTTCTACAAGTGTTGTCCACACTTTGCAAATAAGGAAAGGAAGGCTTAGAGAGGTTAGGTGACTTGCTTCAAGTCACACAGCTGAAAAGTGTCCCAGTTAGGATTTGCATCCATGTCTTGTGACTCTGAATCTGATATTCTTTAGGACATATCACATTAATTCTGGAGGAATCAATATTTACTTCCTTTTAAGGGGGAGGGGGAATTATAAGAAAGTTTAATTCTTGTAATGCAGATATTTCATTAGTACCAAGTGATTTCACTTATATTTTAATTATACCAGCATAACCTTACAAACAAGCACACAGACTTTACAGTAGTACATATTTACAAGGATCCACAACTTAAAAATTTAGCGTGTGGTTTGCTAGGAGACATTTATTGCCAATAATTACAGGATATACTATCTAGCTGTCTGACAACAAGAAAATCTCCACAGTTAAAGGGAGTTAGGTTTTAAAGGGAGCAGACAAACATAATAGTCACTGACCACCATTCTAATTTGATCAAAATGGATTTAGTACCTGAAGAAACCTACAAGATCACATAAACCAGGGCTTCGCTCTCATTTTCCACAGAAATGATGCAACACTCAATTTCACATAGATAATGGGACAGAGGCAGAATTCTGACCTCCATCCTCTGATTTCAGATTCACCAAGTTTTCCATTGCACCATACACTCTATTTTATTTCTTTAAATATTTGTCTTTAATGTTCTGTTTCTAAAATAATTACAAAGATCTACTTCACAAAGGACATCTAAAAAGGAAGATTTTTTTTAAAATTGTCAGTAGATAAGCATTTTTCTTTGATGACAAATAATACAATATCTGGAAGGAAGGGCACTGAGCTTACTCTCTGTCTTTAGTGAATTTAACATCTGGGAATATAGAGGCAGAATTGATTCTATTTTTAGTGGTCTACCTCACTATCTTGACATTATCTAGGTAAGAAAATAAGTCATCACTCCTTTCCACATCCCTAATGAGATCTATTACTCCCTCCAGAGAGGAAGTGCTATCACATCACAGAGAGCCTCTGAACTAAGTGTTGAGGGCCAGTTTTATTCATGGGGAGAGCACACAGTTCCCCCTTGATGTGATTTGAGGGACCCAACCAGAAAAGTCATAGGATCTAAGAGCTGAGAGGGACCTTAGAAGTTATCCTTCTACAAAACTGCTTTTGTGTTTAATAGATGAGGAAACCAAATCCTGACAATGTTATGTGACTTGCCCAGGGTCACAAATAATAAATGGAAGATCTGAGATTTGGACACAAAGTTTTTAATTCTAGATCTACTGTTCTCATTAAATCACACAGCTAATCATCGTCATCATCAGATTTATCTGCTGGTTTCACTGCTTTAAATTCTAAAATTCATAATTCATTCATTTGGCGTAAGGTCTCTTTATCCCTCCAAATATCTTCTGTTGATATTAAAAAGCCCTTAAGAAAGATAATTCATTAAGCTATTATCAGTTATTAATGCCACAGTGTAAATTAGTTTGGGGTGCACAATCTCAAGGAGAGGATAATGATATGTTTTAATTGTGAGAGGGAAGGTAGGCCTCAGTGGGTTGCTTTAGTTGGAAACCCTGAAGAAGAATTATCATTATTATTAATTAGCATTCACATACAGTAATATTCATACAGTTTTAAGGTGTACAATGTGCTTTAAAAATATTATCCCATTTTATTTCATAATAACCCTGGAAGGTAGGTGTTATAATTATCCTCATTTTACATATGAGGAAACTGAGGTAGGAAGAGGTTAAATGATATGTACAGAGTCACATAGTATGTATGTGTCTGAAGTAGGGTTTGAACTCAGCTTTGCCTGACTCCAGGGCATCTAGGCTGCAGTGGATAGAGCACTTAAATAGGTGTTAGTATTAGGAAGATTCATCTTCATGAGTTCAAATACAGCCTCAGATACTTACTAGTTGCACGACCCTGGATAAGTCAATCCTATTTACCTCAGTGCCCCTGAGAAGGAAATGGCAAACCACTGTGGTATCGTTCCCAACAACACTGCAAATGAAGTCAGGAAGAGGCAGACATGCCTCTTCCTGAAACAACTCAACAAGGCAAAAAGCTTTCTGACTCCAAGTTCAGTATAGAAATACACTATGCCACCTAGCTGCCATAAGAGGAATTCAGTTTTATTTTGGTTTTTTGGGGAGGGTACACAGTGGGGGGTGGGGAAGGGAGGGAGGATTGCAGGGACACTGGAAATTAAATCAGAGGTTTAAAAGAAAAAAAATTCTTCTTCTGAATTTTATCACTAGCCAATCATGACTAATACAGATCTCAACACCCCAGAGCTCATAGGAAAGCCTGGTCTCTTGCATTTCTCATGACTTTTGCATACTAACCCAGAACAGGGAAGACTGAGCTAAGGGCACCAGGGCTGCAAGGGAAGCCTAGGGAGCTGGTCAGCTTCCAAGACGCACTGCTTAGAGAGGCAGCTAAATGGGAGAGCAACGCCAGGCAGCCTCCCCTGCAGGCACTTGAGCGAGGCAGGCTAGACCTTGCTACCCATTCTGTCACCTCCCAACAGTGCATTCAGATGCTATAGCCACCCTGTTATGGTGAAGCATTGTTAGTAGTATAAGTCATTTTAAGCCTGTGCCATCTGTTCTAGGCTTTCATTATGAATTCATAAAGAATATATGTGACAATTACATCTGTAAAGGGGGGCAAAAAGGAAATTTATGATTTAGATACAGACACATTGACTTTGTGCAAGCAAGCATAGACAGGGTAAGGGGATAGTGGGGCAAGTGGGTACTTATGCTCGAGACATATGAGAGAGAAATAGATAGGTAAATTGGTAGCGGCAGATAGGCAGATAAATAGATTGACAGGCAGACAGACAGACAGATAGATAGATAGATAGATAGATAGATAGATAGATAGATAGATAGATAGATAGATGATAGATAAACCTGCTTCAGGAAAAAAACACACAAATTAACTTTAGAAATAAACTCTAAACCATTAAACTAGAGTGGCCTACCAGAGTTAATAAAGAAGATTCCTGCCCTAGGAATGAATATTTCAAGGGTGTATTCTTTTCATTTCCATGGTTCAGAAAGTCCTTATTTTCTCTGAGCCTCAGTTTCTACATCAATGAAACGAGAATGATAAGACACTATAAAGAGCACTTTTGAGTAACAGGGGCAATACTGATCCGCATCCAGCTAAAAGTAATGAGTCTCGGCCAAAGCCAATATTAGCACAAAGGCAAGCCAACACTAAGAAAACCAAGCCATACAGTATTGCAGGAAGGCGTTAAATAGAGCAGTGAACAGACTACTGGCCTTGGAGTCAGGAAGACCATAGGACACATCTCACTTCGAACTCTGATTGGTTATGTTATCCTGGGAAAAATCACTTAACCTCTCACTGTTTCAGTTTCCATATCTATAAAATGAGAAAAAGAATGCCTACTTCACAGGTGGGAGGCTGTAAATATAAAAAGAGATAGCATAATGAGATCACTTTACAAACTTTAAAGTGCAACATAAATGTTAGTTATTAGTATAATTATCAATATTATCTTAAACTATCTCTGTGAAATACATTTTAGTTTTTAATTCAATTTTGATTCAATTCTAGTCTAGTTTTTAATTCAATTCAGTTCTATAATAACTTATTAATTACTTACTCTGTGCAGGGTCCTGCATTAGAGAACTAATGACACAAAGTCAAAAATGAAAAATAACCCTAAAAAGTTAGTTTACATGCAACTCTAATATATAGATTGGTTTGGTCATTGTCCATTCTCAAAAAGAATGACATCATTATGTTGGAGTCAAAGTACAGTGTGTCTGACTAAGAGGTCAAGACCAATATGAGTTCTGAAGGCTATACCACAGGTCAGGCACAAATAGATCACGTGAACATTTGGAGTGGAGATGTCTCTAAATTTGCACATCTCACATTTTTTTTTGAGATACTACAATTCTGTTTCACATCCTATAGAGCACAATACCTTTTTTGATGCAGGCACACTATGCTGGACAGTCCTTTACCAATGTCTCCCATATCATGCAATCAATCCCAAAGTTCTTCAGAAAGACTTATTTGTACTTAAGTATTTCAGGAATATCACTTTGACAGTTAAGTGGAGAATGGACTGGAACAAGGAGAGACATGTGGCAAGAAAACCAACCAGGAAGCTATTGAAATAATCCAGGTGTGAGATGATGAGAGCCTGGACCAGAGTTGTAGTGTCAGAGTAAAGAAGATCATGTATATGAGATGTGGTGAAAAGTAGACTGAACAGGGCTTAGTAATTGCTTGTGTATGAGGAGTGAAGGAGACAGTGAGCAGTTGAAGATGATATCTAGGTCAAGAGTCCAAGGGACTGAGAAGTTTATGATACGCTCAACAGTAATAGGGAAGCTATAAAAAGGGTAGGGTTTGGGGAGGAGGGGAATAATGAGTTCAGTTTTGGAAGTACTGCATTTAAGACATCTATAACACATCCAGTTCAAGATGTCCAAGAGACTGTTGGAGATGCAAGGCTGGAAAGCAGCAGAGACAAATAGATATGAAAATCATCTGCATAAACTCAAGAGTTGATGAGATCACCAAAAGAAATACAATAGAGGGTGAAGGGAAGAGGGTCCAGGAGAGACCTCAGTTAGCTGGATGAATATTCACCAAAGTAGACTGAAAAAAAAGTGGTCAGATAGATAGAAGAACCAGGAGAGAACAATATTATGAAAACCTAGAAAAAAAACAAGTATTAAGAAGAAATGATTATCAATATTATAACTTCCAGAGAAGTCAAGAAGTTAAAGGTTTTTTGAAAGAACTATTAAATTTTATGATTAAGAGATCATTGGTAACTTCAGAGACAGTAGTTTCAATTGAATACTGAAGACAGAACCCAGAGAGATAAGAGAGTGAAAGAAAAGAAAGCAAAAGCATTGATTTATATGTCCTCAAGAATTTTAGCCATGAAATGGAGAGGGTATAGGATGATAGCTAGCAGGGATGGACAGATCAATCCAGAGTTTTTCTTTTAAGGATAGAGGGCAGAGAAATAGGTATATCTGTAGGTAGTAGGGCAGCAGACAATATACAGAAAAAAACTGAAGATTAGTGAGACAATAGAGACGATAATGGAGGTGATCTGCTAAAAAAGATAGGATGGAGAAGGATCACTTGTGCAAACATAGGGGTTATTGGTGGGAAGAAAGACCACATCTTCATGTGAGAAAGAGGAAGCAGTAAAAAGAAATGCTTTCCAAGTATGTTGGACAGCATAAACAAAGACATAGAGGTAGAACATTGTGTGCTCCCTTTCCTTGGAAGCTTTCAGGAAGAAACGAGACATCTTGGCAAAGATGAACATGGTAGTGGACATTTTTTTCATATGTGTGTTGAACCAGATGATTAGTGAGGTTTCAGCTTTCACACTCAGTTTTCTATGAGACAGAATGATAAGTATAGGGATGTAGGTAAATTTGGCTAGAAAGAAGAGTATTATTGATACTGTGAAATAAGTATAGAAGTGAAGATTAGAGCCAGATTGTAAAGCACTATAAATACCAATGTGGGTTGTTTGCATTTTATCCTAGAGGCCATAGGAAGTTTCTAAAGACACTTGAGTAAGAGAATAACATGATTAAGTTTATTCTTTGAGAAGATAATTTCGAAAGTTGGATGAATTTGAATTTAAAAGGGTTGAGTTGAGTTATGCATCCTTCATTTTTGAAGAAGATCAATGACAACATAGGGTGATGTCTTGACGTAAATGTGAATTAGATTTAAGGGAAGAAGGGTTGCACGAAGTCATCAGCTTTATTTTCTCTTCAAGAGCCAGTCCAGTAGTTGGGACTACTGGAGATGACCCAGGATGCAGTAGATGACTTTGGTATCTTTGATGTCTGACCAAGCAAGCTCTAAGAGCTCCACAGTCCCTGCTTTAGCCACCTTCAAAGCCATTGGAACAAACTGTTCTGATCTATCCATTCCAACAGAAGAAGTCTTCAGATACTTGGGGCAGTAATCTTCCTAACTCACTAACAGATTTGAGACCTGTTGGTTACCCTTACTTTGGTTTAGCCTATCTACCAAGATGGTTTTATAGGGTATGGCTTCTGTACATGCTACAGCTTCTTGGAGCCACCAGTGAGAGTTGGGTATTAGGATAGAGGCTGTCAGAAGACAAAAGAAGTAGCAGAGTGTCACAAAACTCCAGACAAGAGGTGATCTAGACCTGAAGTAGAGTACTGATGATTGGTGAAAAGAAAAGGACAGATGTGAGAGATGTTGCACAGATAGAGGTGATAATTGAAAATCCATGGACTACAGGGGAAATGGCAGAGCTAAAGGAGTGGGGAAAAAAATTAAGGATGATTCTGAGGTTTCAAATCTGGATAATTTGAAGGATGAATAATTAGCTGGCTGTTCTCTAAATGTTATATTCATCTTCTTCCTAGAGAATTCTCAAAAATTGTTCTTCCCTGCTTCCCCATACTAGCAATGCACTCATTCACTTTACTCACTCACTCACATATCTCTTCCCTGTTGTAATTATTATCCTTCATCAAGAATCACCTCTCCTTTGAAGTTCTCTTTGATTTTCCCCCTTCTTTGCAGCTTTCTCTTGCCTCAAATTATCTGTGTACATATTATACCTTTCCCCCCCTTACCCAGCCCCCCTCACCAAAAAAGTGAGATCCTAGACATGAAGGTTTGTTCTTGCTTTGCCTTTGTATCCCTTGTATTTTGCTGAGCTCTTTGCACACAGAAGACATTTAATGAAAGCTTGTTGAATATAATTGACTAAACTGTGTCATAGCATTCTCTTGATCTAGCAGTCTAGTAACCCTGTCCAAAAAATGGCCTGTGTGACTGTGTGATAAATACAAGCAAGAAGGGTGTATAAGGAAGTCAGTAGCTATGTCAGTTCTAATGAATGTAAGGAACTGAGTCCTGCTTCATGACTTTAAATTAAAACAAATCAAATCAACACATATTTATTGATTGCCTGCTCTTTACAAGGCATGGTACTGAGCCAATTATTGCCTGGAGGGGATTTCCACAACAGTATAGAACCACAACTAATATAGAACCATTAACTATAGAGTCCATCAAGAGTTCCTTAAAAAGCAAATACATAACAAATCAGAATTCACAAGCCCTTGTGAGAAGTGTTCAGTCATTTTTACTCCTGTCCAACTCTTCATGACCACATTGGAGTTTTTCTTGGCAGAGTTACTACAACTATTTATCATTTCCAACTCATTTTACAGATAAAGAAACTGAGGCAAACAGAGTTACATGCCTTGCCTGGGATCACACAACTAGTAAGGGTCTGAAGCCACATTTAAACTCAGGAAAATGAGTCTTACTGACTCCAGGCCTGGCACCCTCTCCACTGTGCCACCTAGCTGCCCTGTCAGAAGTATTGACTGCCTTTAACAAATCAGAGCTAGTCAATGATTTGCATTCATTGGCACTTTCCTGTCAGAAAGCAGCAACAACTACAACTCATTTATGCATCACATCAAGGATTACAAAACCAATATAGACAACGATCGCAACAGTGTCGAGAGAAAGACCAATCACAACGCAGTCAAAATTGAATTTTGATTAATTTAAGTCAAAATTGACCTAAGAAGCTTGAACAAAGACATGAGTTGCAACAAACCTATGACATAGGTAGCCTACATATTAGCAGCCCCATTTTATATCTTTTGCTAATTGTAATACAGTTATTAAAAATCTGAGGCAGTTTCAAACCTAGGACCTTACTTTCATGCCTGGTGCTCTATATACCACACTATGTGTAATAATGGCTAACAATTAAAAGGTACTTAAAAGTTTACAAAGTGCTCTTCATCATCATAATAGCATTTATGTAGCATCACTATGGGTCAGGCACAGTGCTCAACAAATATTTGATCCTCACAACAAACCTGGGAGGTAGGTCTTATTATTAACTTACAGTTGAGGAAAATGGAGGCAAGTAGAAGTTAAGTGAATTGCCCAGAGCTGCACAGTCAGCAAGGACCTGAGGTCAGATTTAAACTTAGGTCTTCCTAATTCCAGGTCCAGCACTCTAGCCACGGTACTACCTAGTTGCTTTCCAAAGTCCAAGGTACCCGACCAAGATAACACATGCAGTGTTACAACTATTTGAATCCAGCTCTTACTGACCCCAAGTCATACCCACAGTTGTCAAATTGTGGAGCAGAGATTTCTGAAAGTCTCTGAGTCTGTTTCAGGGGTCTATGAAGTCAAATCTACTTTTATAATACAAAATATTTTAATTTCTAATACAATAAATATTGATAAATACAACCCACATAAACAAAAGTTTTGGAAGAGGGGTGTGCTCAGTCATTTTTAAGATAGTAAAAGGGTCCCAAGACCAAAAAGTTTGAGAATTGCTGTTTCAGAAGCATAAGAAAGAGATTTGTCATTGGCATCATAATTTTTGAATTGAGAGGGGCTCTAGAAGAGATAATCTAGTTCAAATAAATCATTTTTATAGATGAAGAAATTAAGATCCATAGAGATTAAATGACTTGTCCGAGAGAGCAAAGGTAGCCAGTAGCGGAGCTTGGCCGTAAACCAAGGTTCTCTGAATCTAATTACAATACCCTTTCCGGTATGCTGCTGCTGGTAGTGTTAGTCTTTCTTTTTTATGTTAGACTTTCTAAAGTTATTGGGACCACTTCATGAGGCTTCATTTCAAAAAGGATACTTTCTATATACATGTGTCCATTGTTTTAGGTAAATACATTGATAAAGTGGTACCAAGTTCATTTTAAACAACCTCAGATCTTAAACTAGAGAACTTCATATCTGAAGAATAAAAGTTACATCACCTTAATTCATGTTGCTACCCATATCTGTTAGAAGGATATGATGGTCATCAAAAATAAGATAATTCTCATGAACACAAAAATATTCATGACAGCACTTCTTGTGGAAGCAAAGAAATTAAAACAAAGTAGATATCCATCACTTAGGAAATGGCTAAGTAAATTATGGCATGTAAATGTAATTCTTCCAATACTGGAAGAAATTATGAATATAAAAAAGTATGGAAAGACTTAATAATGCAGAGTGATGCAAGTGGTGCAAGAAGAGACAAAAAAAATATAGACAATGATCACAGCAGTGTAAAGAGGAAGACCAATCACAACACAATCAGAATTGAATTTTGATTCATTTAAATCAAAATTGACGTAAGAAGAAGTTTGAACTCAGAAATGAGACATGAGAAGATTCCTCCCCCACAGAACTTCCATGCCCGTGGAACTTCCGTGACCTGAATTCAAATATGGCATCACAAACTTACTAGCTGTGTGACCTTGGGCAATGTACCTCCCATGTATCTCCCATCTCTGTTCTGGATTTCTACCTAGCCTCACTAGAGATTTCAGATATTTTCCCTTAAATAGGATCAGATGCTATTTCTTGGTTGGAATTGAACTTTTACCCCCAGTAAAAAGCGTATTCACTCATTTTTTCTGGTATGTTCTATTGCATTCACTGTTCAATGGATAAATGAATTTACAAGCTATTTGCTATTTCTAATGGTCTTTTGTGTAATCAGCATTTAGTAGGAAGGAGTTGTGTGAGATGATAAGCTAAGGGCTAGCAACTACAGAACCAGCTTTTGTGCTATACCATAATCAAACCCATAAAGTCAAAATATTTGAGGGGAATAGATATAATTCTGATCTGATATTCTTCCTGGAGATAGGAAGAGCAAAAAATAACCATCTATCCACTTGTCTTTTCCTGTTTCTCTGAAGGGGGAAAATAGTAGTGTTTGGGGAAGGATAGGTTGAGTTCCAGAGATATCTATTGATGTATTTAGATCATCTAAGTAGAACTACATGTCTTACAGCAGACACACACACAGAGGTTATGTAGATCACACTCACACTCCAATCTACTTTTCTTTTCACTGATTTCAACGGTCCCTTTTAAAAATCTAGGAAACATAAATGCAGATATTTATTAGGTTATTCTCATCTAAAAATGGGAACAATATTACTTCCACTCCCTTGCTCCATGGTTGCTATGGGAAAATCCTTTTGTAAAACTTAAAGTGTAATTATTATATAACTGCTTATTACTACTAGTAGTAGCGTAATAATGATCATCATTATTACTGTTTTCCAGCCTCTGGACTAAGTGTTGGATAAGATATAACATAAATACGACATGACACATTTCCCAGCCTTAGGGATCTACTAGTCTTTCCATAAGAGTATTAAGTTGCTATCCCTCTGGCCATGGAATCGTTAAAGGTCTCCAAGGAGAAAAGAGCCATTAAGTTCATCCAAAAAAGAGTGGGAAGTTACATCAGGCCAAGAGGAAGAGGGAGGAGCTCAACAATGTCCTAGTTGCCATGAGGAAGGCTGCTGCCAAGGACAAAACTGGACCCTGCCAACCTTCCCCACTTACCCAACAAAGATTTGACAAATTAAAAAAAAAAAGACTTAAGTGGTATGGTGGATAGAGGTGGGCCTGGAATCATAAAGACCTGAAATCAAATATGGCGTCACACACTTACTAGTTGTGTGACCTTGGGCAATTCACTTAACATCTATTTACCTCAGTTCTCTCAGCCAGAAACTGGGAATAGCAATAACCACTATTCCCTTAGAACTGTTATAAGGATTAAATGAGATAACAATGGTAAAATGATTAACTTTACAATTTACAGGTAGTTACCTGTAAAAGAAAATGGTAGATACCGAATGCAAACATGTTTCCTTCCCTTCTCTCCCAATATATGTTAAGGTACTTGCCCAAAGTCACACAGGTAGTAAGGTGTATAGCTTGCCTTTATTTTTTCTTCTTTAATATTTTTTGGCATCTAATCTTTCAGTGTTTTAAATCTGAATTCTTTTGTTACTGTACCACCTGTGCCCATTTTTATTGAATGTCAACCTAATTTATATTTTTTCAACGTCATTTTAAACATTTCATTCTTTTTTCTCAGAAGATTAGTGACCCCATTTATTTTAGAGTCTTCTTCACAAATTACTGGTATAGCTTCAGTCCTTTTCATCCAGGTGATCAATAAACATATTAAATAGTTAAAAACCCAAGACTGATATCTGGGACAACCAGGATGCAAAATTATTAATAATTACTCTTTGGTAATGGTCTTCAAATCAGCTGTTCACCCATTCAACTGCCAAGATAGCATTTCTCTAGACTGTGGGCAGGAATATAATGTAAGCAAAAATAAAAAGCTTTGCTGAAATCAGGATAGATTGTATCTATCACTTTCTCTTTGTCTATGTGGTCTGTCACTGTTATCATAGGAGGAAATTACTTTGATCTAGAATGATTTATTTTTTACTGAGCCATGCTGGCTGCTGTATAGTATGTCTTTCTAAGTGGCTGCAAATTGAGTGACTGACCACTTCCCTTAATATCTTCCCAGATAATAAGCTGAAAGGATCCATAATATCTAAGGTCATCCTTTTCAGCTATGGAGTGAAGTATAAAGAGAGTACTAGATATAGTCACTCTCAGACATGAGTTCCAATCCCAGCTCTACCCCTTGCTACCTGTATGACTTTGGGCAAGTCATTTAACATCTTTAGACCTCATTTGCTGAATATGAAAGATGAGCAACTGGGGCAAATGACTTGAAATGTTCCTTTTGGCTCCAAATCTACAATCTTTTTTTTAAATCTTACATTTTCAAAAGATACCAATCTTCAGGGAATTTTTCTATGTTCCATGATATCTTCCCCTCGAATGGTTAGTGGTTTTACATTATCATCTTCATCTTTTGAGGGATTTTTCCACCTCCCTCCAATTCTGACCGCAGAGGGATCGTATCTCCAACTTTATGATAAAAGTCAATAATAAATATGATTCATTATCTGTTATTTCGTTTTATATCTAATATTCCGAAGAAGTATCTATTCTAGCAACACTGTGAAACCGTATCAAACTCACCACTACCATTTAGAACTCATTCTCAAAAATCAAGGGGATCTAGAATTGTGGCTAAAACTTGTTTTTCAGAAATTCTGGAATATTTTAAGAGGCTGGCAAGTCCTTTTTAAGAAAAAGGAGTCCAGCTAAGTTGATGAAAGGATACTGAACATCCTAAGGAACAGCCACAAATAAAACTGAGATGGTCCCAGGCAACAAGAATAGGCAATCGCTCTGGTTGTGAATGTCATCCATTGTTGCTTTCAGCAAACCACGGATCCAGAAAATAGGTAAGTGCTAATGACCCCAAGGAAAAAGCAGCCTATCTATTTTCATACGCACACCTAGAAGAAATTACACCTTTCTGACAACTTGATTTAGATGAAATGTCATGAGAAAAAGAATGTGCTCAATTTTTCAACAGGGGAAAAAAATCTAGTGGGAATTGTATCAGGTCTTAGAGGTAAGATTTTCTTGGTATTAAGCTGATGGTGTCCTGTGTCTAATAACAGGACCTTGCACTGTATATATGTGTAATATCTCTCAACCCACATTCAGTATATTAGAGCCATTTCTGAGTACTTAGCTTTTTGCTCTGCACATAGTAGGTACTCAACGAGTAGTTATTAAGTGATTATGTATTTATCCTCAAAATATACATAGATTTCAGGATAATATAGTGGATTTCAGGAAATAGGACATAGATTGGAATCCTTCTTCCTGTATGACCTTGGATCAATCACATCATTGCATGAGGCTTTAGCTTTTTCACCTGCAAAATGAAAGGGTTCAGTGATCTCTGAGGTACTATTCAGCTGTACATCCATGAAAGCACATGACAAAATTGAATCCATGTTATGGTCCATGAAAGTACATGACAATTCTCACCCATTCTACAAAGGCAGAAGCTGAGTCTAAGGTAAATACTCATAGACCATAGGATCTGGGAATGCTTAGCTTCTATAGGATAGCATCTGAATATGCAAGCACACATATACATGAACTTGCTCATACAATTTGATTTTTTAAAACCTTATGAAAAAGGTTTTCACCAAGATGAGAGAGTCTAATAAATTCTGCCAATGTAGAACTGAAAGGTTTATAGCAAATTATCAAGCAATACCTTGCTGGCATCTTTTTCTACAAAATTAAACAAAATATGAATTGAAAAAGTGGGGTGTACAAGTGACAACTTGGAAGCCTGCCTCAAACTGTAGCAGAAGAGATTAAATTGGATATAAGAATGAACTTCTTTTTAAAATATTATTTATTTATTTTTAGTCTTTAGTTTTCCACATTCAATTCAATATTCAAGGTTTTGAGTTCCACATTTTCTCCCCATCTTTCCCCTCCCCTCACCCCAAAATGGCATGTAAATTGATAGCGCCTCAACATACATATTCATATGAAACCTATTTTCATATTAGTCATGTTGTACATCAAGAATTAGAACCAATGGGAGAAGCCCTGAGAAAGAAGAAACAAAAAGAAAAAAGAGAGAGCAAATAATATGTTTCAATCTGCATTCAGATTCCATAGTTCTTTTACTGGATGTGGACAGCACTTTTATGGATGAACTTATTGATCAAAGTCTCTATGATTGACACAAGTGACCTCAGAGAGCTAGAGTGCCCATTTCTGTGGAAAATTTTAGCAATGAGATTTGTATCTGTCTACATTCAACAATTTAAATGTGTCTCTATCTGGAGGAAGGCAAATAAATGTCTGTTTTGAGTCTGTCCAATTCTACTCATTCTATAATCCTACGGCCAGTTCTGAGATTTTCTGAGCTTCTGAGAGCAGAAAGGATAATGATGGCTGATAATGATGTGATTTATGATAATGATGATGAAAATAATTATCCTTTTTCCTGTCCTGTCCCTTCCCACCTCCCTCTTATTTGGAGATGGGTCTCCTGGGATCATCCCAGTCTCTGAGGAAAACTTCTCATATTTCTTTCATCTCTTCCCTAAAATATTTGACTTTTAACAATCGCTTAATGAAAGAATTGTTGTGGCAAATTCTGACCAGAACAGTTCTAAAATGGCAATGCCTGTTGAGATATAACAAAGACATATAGATAAAACAAAATATAACAAAGACACAACATTGGATGTGCATTAAGTCACTGGAATCTTAACTTCTTATTAAAGGAGTTATCTGCATGCTACTCTATTTAAAATCTACTAGATATACCCCATAAGCAGGAGGAACAGGAGAGCACTGCAGATATCAAGGGCAATAGAATAGTGAAAACAGTCTCTGAGGGAAGAGCAGTCCCTTTGCCTCACCCCCACCCCCCACTTCCCTCCCATACCCCACCCCCACCCCCCAACTCCACCCAGCTTCAGTGTGATTCTGTTCAATCCATTTCCACTTAACTCATTTAAAGTGATTGCAAGAAATATTAGCACCAATGAGACAGGGATGCCATGTCAGTCTCTAATACTTGCATAATTCTTCAGGGAATCTTAGATTATTCCCAACCCAGCCAAGTCAGTGAGCTGGTATTTGTGTGGCTACAGCAGTGGGTATATTGAATTACTTTATAAGGTGGAAATAAAAGGTAGACAAATTGAATAAGTAAGTAAATATAAGTAATTGGTATGGATTAGCCATTAGCTGGGAAATGGACTTAAGCAGTTACAATCTACTTGCCATAGGTGTTGATAAGGTAGAGTTTGCCATCTTCATTTCTACTGTCCTTCCAAATAGTTGTATCCAATAGAGTTGTATCTCTACTTCCCTTCTTGCTCCTTCTGTTAGACCAGGTATAAGGACTGGTTTGCATCCAGTACCTGAAGACATGTACAAATCTGTACAAAGATATCTTCTATGAAAATGATTTGTAATCTGTAGACTTACTACCTGGAAGATGTCTTATGATGCAAATCCCTATTTTTTGGCCTGTTGAATTTGGTGGTGTTTTTTTTCCTAGTTTTTTTGTTTCATTTTGTTTCCTCCAAATAAATTTAATTTTTAAAGATAAAAAAATAAAAATAAAGTGAATGTAACCATCATTCAATGCCTACTGCAAAGACTCTGTTAGGCAATATCAGAGACATAAAAGAAGGAAACATTGCCCCTAGTTTCAAGGGGTTTTCAGCCGGGTTGAGGATTTATGACATATACACATTAAACAAAGAGCAATACAACTAAGATACAATCAAAATGTGTACAGGATTTAGACATAAAGGGTGATACCATAAGCAAATGAGGAGAGTGAGGAATAGTTTACCTGTCAGATCTATGGAGGAGGGAAGAATTAATGACCCAACAAGAGATAGAGAGCATTATGAAAAGGAAAATGGATAATTTTGATTATATTAACTCAAAAAGGTTTTAGAGAAACTAAACCAATGTAATCAAGATTAGAAGAAAGCAGGAAGCTAGGAAACAATTTTTACAGCAAATGTCTCTGATAAAGAACTCATTTCTCAAATACGTAGAGAATTGAGTCAAATTTATAAGAATGCAAGTCATTCCCCAACTGATAAATGGTCAAAGGATTTGAACAGGTAGTTTTCAAATGAATAAATCAAAGCTATCTATAGTCATAAGTAAAAATGTTCTAAATGACTATAGAGGAATGCAAATTAAAACAACGCTGAAGTACCACTTCACATCTATCTGATTGGCTAACATGACAGAAAAGGAAAATAATAAATGTTGGAGATGTGGGGAAAATGAGGCCTCAACAGACTATTAGTGAAGTTGAGAACAGATCCAACAATTCTGGAGAGCAATTTGGAACCAAGTTCAAGGGGCAATCAAACTAATACCACTAATAGGTCTGTATTCCAAAGAAATCATAAAAAAGGGAAGAGGATCTATAGGTACAAAATTATTTATAGCAGCTCTTTTTGTGATGGTAAAGAATTAGAAATTGAGAGGATGCTCACCAATTGGAGAATGACTGGACAAGTTGTGATATATAAATGTAATGGAATATTAATGGGTTATAAGAAATGGCAAGCAGGATGATTTCAGAAAAACCTGGAAAGACTTACACTAAATGATGTAACATGAAGTGAGAAGAACCAGGAGAACAATGTATATAGTAATAACAACATTGTGCAATGATCAACTATGATGGACTTAGCTCTTTTCAGCAATACAATTATCCAAGACAATTTCAAAAGGTTCATGATTGAAGATACTATCTACATCCAGAGAGAGAACTGATGGAGTCTGAATGTGGACTGAAGCATATTATTTTCACTGTCTTTGTTTTTCTATTGTTTACCATCTTAGGGAGGAGGGAAGGGAAGGAGGGAGGGACAGAGGGAGAAAATTAAGAACTGAAAATTTTATTTTAAAAATGATACCATGACAATTTTTAAAATTGTTTTACATATAATTTTAAAAATACTATTTAAAAGAAAAAAACAGTGACCAATACAAAACAATTTATATTGTGCCCAATTATGGAATTCAGATAAATGTGACAGGGGATTGGAAAAAGGAACAATCACTTTATGCAAAGAATCTGGTGAAGGAAGACATTATTGGAGGTGGAAAGTAGTTCTGTGATAAAAACACTATCTACCAGTGTTCATCTCTCTAATTTTTCCAATAAGGTTTTGTCTATTTTTCTCTTAACATGCTAAAATTATTAGTGTAATAAGCAATAATAGTAATGATAACACTAACAACGATAAAAATAGCGTTTATATAGCCTCTACTATGTAGCAGACACTGTGCTAGGTACTTTGGAATATCTCATTTTATCCTCAGCTATACCTACTGAGAGGTAGGTACTATAGCTTTCCCAAACACCTGATTGACCCAATTGGACTAAGAATAAGAATGTGCCTCCCTTGAATGTGACCATGTTTAAATTGCTTCCTGGTCATAAGGGCATAAAAATGTTCACCATGTGGAGTTCTTCAGACCTGGCTGATGTTTCAAAACCCAGAGGTCACCATAACCTGTCATGTGGATCAGATGGGTTTCCATATTGAGACATAAGAATTCTATCTACCCAAGCTAAATGCTGCTGTTTCCTTGTTAATTATTCTTAAATATTTTTCTATGCTGTCACTTAAAACACAATAAGAATAAGAAAATAAACACACACAACTTCCTTTTGTTAACTGTTGAATGTTTTATTTCATTTCACCATCAAAGCCAAACCAAAAGTGACTGGCCTGAATCAGGCCTACCTTTAACAAGATCAGAGAACCCTATTAAGGAGTGGGAGAGACAGTAAAATGGAATGATTAGAATCTGGCACTGAGAGACTTAGGCTAGCAGCATCTATCCCTGAGTTATCTGTTCAACTGCTTTGTTGACTATTCATTTGAGGCTTTGATTACTCGGACTGATTTCAATATTTCAGAAGTTCCATGGCTTGATCAGCCTGGATATTTCCTTCATGTCTTAGTAGACAGCTTCTCAAGAGTTCTTGTAACTCCAAAAATTCTTCATTAGAAAGCCAATCTTCTGAAGAGGACTCCCCAAAGATAACTAGACTGGGCTTCAGACAACAGACACATTTCCCTTGCCAGGACTGTACTCAAGGCCTTCCAAAATTGTCAGGGCACGACAGAGTTTGCCATCTGCTGGCACAGCTTTCAAAGACTCCTTGTCATCTCAATGGTATGACTAGGCATCAGAGGAAGACTCTATGGAGAAGTGCTCAGAGTACCCATCTGGAATCTTCCTTGGTAGGGATAATTGAATTTATTTTTATTTTTTGTCAACTCTATTATTTTTTCATGACAAGAAATTTCTCTTAAGGAAACTCTGTCTACCAATTCATATCAGCACCTTCTCTGCAAAGTTGTCATTGCCTACAATTGAGCACTGAGAAGTTAAGTGACTTGCCTAAAGTCACATAGGAATTTTGTTTCTGAGTCAGTACTTGATTGACATCTTTGTGGCTTTGAGGCCAAACTGACTCAGTAGATTATTATGTTAGCTTATGTATCTACTAGCTCATATACATTTATTTAGTACATGGGACTGTAGAGAATAGAGAACTAATCTTAGAGCCAAAAACATCTGGGTTCAAGTCCTTCCTCTGATATGCATTGGTGGTATAACCCTGAACAGGTCACTTAACTTCTTATGACTCTAGACAGCTCTCTAAGATTCCTACTAGAATGGATAAGAAGACATTTCCTCAACAGGAATTCCCTGTTAACAATGAAACCACAGACCTTGTCCTGTGTTTAAGTATATAAAAGTAAGCTGTATTTTATGGGGATTGGATTGACATTGGTTGGCCCCAGAGAACAGAACTAGAATCAGTATGTGGAAGAAAAGAAGACTTCCACTCAGAATAAGGGCAAACTTCCTAAATATTAGAGGTATCCAAAAATAAAAAGGATCCCCTAGGGAGGAGGTTAGAATATTCTATGCTGCTGGCCCCTGGAGGTTTCAAGGAAGGATGGATGACTACTTTTCAGGAGATGCTGCAGGCAGGATGACTTATTTGAATAAAGGTTGTAAATGTTCTGAGAAGTCCCCTCCACATGTAAAGTGCTATGAAAAATACATAATTGGTATGAGCAGTGGGTAGGATGTATTTCAGGACTCAAAGAAAAGACTCACTCAAGTACAGAAAGAAATAAATACCACTGAGTAGTAACTGAGTAAGAAACAGAAGTCTATTTGGGAGCTACTTAAAAGATAAGAGGGAGAATAAAAATTTGGCAGCCAAAAAACTGAAGTCATCTTACATTACTCCACGAGTGAAAGAAAACCAGGACACTGACCTTGACAGTGTGAAGGAAAATAATAACAGAAGTCATTACAACTCTTATGACTGTAGAAACCAATTGTGACATTGGAGCATAGGCAGTGAAATAGTCTCCCTCTTCTGGTCAAGAAGTGATGGGTTACAGGTACCAGATAAGGTATGTGCTAATATACTAGGCTAGTATATTGGGCTTTTTTTTTGCTTAACCACACTCCTTGTTATGAGGGAAGCTAAGGGTGTGGCCTTAAGAGAGGGATTAAAAAGGTTAGCATTAAAATATTTATTGAATTTTTAAAAGAAGGCATAGTGTCCAGGACTAGAGATAATAGTCCTATTTTATTCTTTCTTGGTCAGAACATATTTGGAGCACTATATTCAGTTCAGGTATTGAATTTAAGAAAGGGGCATTTTATAAGCTGGAATATACTTAAAGGATGGCTCAGAGACTTCCAGTCTATTTCCTCTGTAATCCATCTTACACATAGCTCCAAACTGATATTCTTAAAATGCAGGTATGACCTTATCATTCATTCCCCCACCCAAGAAGCATCAATGGCTCCTTCTTGCCTTCTGGATGAAAGACAAACTCTTCCGTTTGACTTATTTGATTGTTCTGAATTCATTTTCAGTTCATCTGACCAAACTGATGACACATTGCTCCATATAATGAACAATACATTTTAGCCAAAATGACCTATGGCCCCAGTATAGGACATTTCATCATCTATCTCTCGGTGTAGAGATACAGGCTGTTCCCCATGCCTTAAATACCTTCGCTCTTCATCATTGCCTCTTGGAATCCCTAGCTGTCTTCAAAGTTCAGCTCACATTCCACTTCCTTCACTGAGAGAGCTTTGTAGCCAAAGGTCCTGAATTCAAAACTCAGCTCTGTCTAATCTATGACCTATGGGATGTCGCTACCTCTCTTGGCCTCATTTTCCTCATCTCTAAAATGAAGGAATTGGACTCAATGCCTTCTGGTGCTCCTCTCAGCTCTGGGTCTATGGTCCCATGAAGCTAGTAGCAGTCCCCAGCTCTTTCTTATTCCCCCACCAACTGTTAATATTCTCTTCAACCTTGTATATACTATGTACTTACTTATCTGCTTATATTTTGAAGAAACTTCTCTCTTCCCTTAGTAAAATGATGGTTCCTTAAGGACTGGAAATATTTTGATTTTGTGTTTGCTTGACAAGCACAATGCCTTGTATATCACAGGTTCTTAATAAACGCTTGATAGATTGAAAGGCCTCAGGATCAGGTAATTTAAAGACTAGTTGAAAAAACTAAGAATTTTAAGTTTAGAGATGAGAAAACTGGAGGATTGGGAAACATAAAAGCTATCTTTTGAGTATTTGAAGGTCTGTCATAAGGAAGAATAGTCAGATTTGTTCTTGGTGCTAGAGGGCAAAGTGAGAAGCAATGTGGCAAAATTACCAAGAGGCTTATTTGAACTTGACGGTAAGGGAAGCTTCCCAACAATTATTGCTACCCAAAAGTTAGATGGGCTACCTGACGGGGTAATAATTTCTCCTTCTCTAGAGGTCTTCAAGGGAAGGGTAGAGAACCATTGGCTGGAAATATAATACACAAGGACTTCTTGTCCAGCATGAAGTATAACCAGAAATGGCTTGATTAGAAGCCTAGTTACAAGAATATATGGTCAACCAAGGTCCCTTTAAATGTGAAGATTCTGTGATTTTTTTTGAAAATACTATGGGAAAATAATAACAAAAATAATATAATTATAAAAATAGCATTTATATCATGCTTTAGGGTTTGTAAAGTGCTTTTCAAATATCTCATTTTGTCTTCATAATAGAACTTGGAAGTAGAGGCTATTATATGCCCACATTACAAATGAGGTAAGTGAGGCGGACAAAGATTATAATAATATCTAGCATTTAAATAGTACCTACTATAAGCCAGGCACTCTGCTAAACACTTTACAAATACTTTCTCATTTGATCCTCATTACGGTCTTGGGAGGTAGGTATTTATTATTCCCTTATTACAATTAAGGAAACTGAGGCAAACAGAGGTTAGATTATTTGCCTAAGGTCACACACATAGCCAGTAGGTGTCTGAGGGCAGATTTGAACTCAAGTCTTCTTGACTCTGGGGCCAGCACTCTATTAACAGCAGCGCCAAGTCTCCCCAAGTTGATACACAATGTGACAATATACAATTTTTGCATGCTCAGTAAATATTCACTAGTAATGAATATGGCAATGAGGAAAGTAGAGGAAAAAAAAGAAAGGAGTTACAAAATGAATGGAAGAAGCAAGAGAAAGGAGTGAAAAGAGGAGCATCTGGAGGAAAAGAAGAACCACAAGAAGAACATTATAAAGAAGGATAGAAAAGAGCAGAAAAGAAAGGGGAAGGAGAGAAACAGAAGTAGGAAAAAGAGGAAAGAGGAGGAACAGAAGGAAGATTATTTGAAGCTTTCCCCCGCGCAAGGAGGTCCAGCTGCCTGATTTCAGATAGCAGTTACACCTTGGCAGGAAAACATTCGTTTCCAAATTTGAAACATAAATTCCATTTAATTAGTGACATGAGCTGGATGGTCACAGCTGCTACTGCTTGCATTAGCCAAAGGCCTGGGAAATAGCAGCAACAGAGAGTGCATGTAAAATGAATGGGGGAAAGAAATGGAACGTGGACAGAGGCACACACAACTTGGCAGATGGGCGCTGTAGCTCCCAGGTCTTCTCAAGAATGCTTTCTTACAGGTACTGACTTCAAGCTTGGCACAAGAGAGCATCTTAAGAGACTAATCACATTGTTTACCTTTTTTTGTGAGTAAGAAAGATTGTGACATAGAGAGGTGATATTATTTTTCTACAGTTACGCTGAAAATTGACATTACTTTTCTGTATCCCATATTCCTGAGCTTTTAGTGTTTTCTGTGTGGATAACTACTTTTCTGTCTTTACACTATAAGACCTCCTAGGATCCCTCCCAATTCTAAGTATTATTTTATCATTCACAGAATGCCATACTGTAATCTGACTTTCTTTTTCTTCCCCAGTTTCTGTATTTGGACTCAGAAATATACATTTCATGACAGGTTGGAGTAGAGATATATACAGAAGTGAATGATGTTTTTTAAAGAGGCATCATTAAAACTGTAAATGAACGAATGAAATAATAGGCAAACCAAAAGGAAAATCTAGCGAATGTGTCATTCTGAAATCCTATGGATAAAAGTAATTATAAATGAAGACCCAAGGAGAAAAAATCCTACAAAAAGTCTTGCATTAGGTCCAAGGGGGAAAATCATTATTAACCATGGGAAGTAAGGGAAATTTCATGGAGAATGTGACATTTCAGTTAACTTTTAAAGGATAGGTTGAAATTCAACAATTGAAAGAAAGAGATGAATGATTTTCCTGATAGAGGGAAAAACCTGAGCAAGAATTCAGGGATAACAGTGAGATAACAAATGAGATCAATATGGAAAGTACTTTGCAAACCTTAACTTCTATATAAATGATATCTATAATTAATATTATCCAGAGGTAATAGAATACAGTGCAGACTTGGAGAGTATAGAGCAAAGCAATTGGACTTGAACAGAATTCTAGAGGAAAATAATATACATGATATAAGTCTAGAAAGATAGGTGCAAATCTACTAGTAACTGTAGGACGCAGGATAAATAAGTAAATGCTATTGAGTTATGTGCATACAAAGTATGAGGGGATTTCATAGAAAGAAAAAGATCACACCTTTACTGGGAGTATCAGGGAAGACTTCATGTAAGTGACATTTGAATTAAGCCTTAAAGGACAGGAACATTTCCAGGTGGAAATAATGTCAACTATATCCTAGTGTTAAGAGTAGTGTAAGGTACAGAAGTAAGAAACATTTAGGGAATCGTGAGTAATCCAATTGGGAGAAAGCATAGTGTAAAAAGGGAAAGGCAACGGTGCTAAATTGTGATAGGACAGAACACTCAGGGGTCTATTACCCTTATTTTCAAAATGGAAAAAAAGGTGGATTTTTCAAATTACAAGCCAATTTGCATTGATTCCTGGCAACATTCCAGAATACGGTTCATATCAAAGGATGATTTGTGAGAGCTTAGAAAGGGTAGTAGTGATGATAATGCTGACTCTCTCCAGTGCTTTAAAGTTTTCAAATTCTTTTAGATATGTGAGTGAGGGGGTTGACTGAGTCAACCAATCAAATTATCCCTACCCACCTTAAAATAACCAATAAAACACTAAATCTTAATACCTTTGGTCAGGTAAGAGCACATATCAAGAGTGTGAACTAGGTATGAACAAAGCCTGGACATCTACTGTTCAATCATTCAAATAAGCCATTTCAGTTTGGTGCTGGATCATGCCCTGTGGGTTTTTTATGAAACCGGGAAACTAATTTGGAATCAGGAATTGAGCATCTTGTAGCTTAGTGGTAGAAAGCTCCAGCCAGTCTCCTTTTCAGGATCTACTTTGTAGGGAGGAGAACCTCTTAGCTTTCTCCCCAACCTCACCACTTTCAATGGGAAAAAGACCTCTGAACTTCATAGAACAAGAGGATTTGTATTTATGTCATTTTCATCACTGTGCCTACACTGGGACTGAATATGAGAAAAGACATATCCAAGGTCCTATAAGGAAGGAGTCTGGCATAAAAGCATTATTACACTCAAGTTTAAGGATTCCAGTGAAAGGACTTCTAGGAGCTGTGAATTACCCTCTTTACTATATGTGCTTTCTTAGCTTGAGACTACTTTCTTCTGAACTCTACTGGTGACAGAATGTAACACAGATTTTTGGGGAGATGTTTCACAGTAACATACTAATTATGTACTAATATATATATATATACTAATTATACTAAGTAAATACTCATTTCCAAAAGTTAATTAAGTTAGGCTGTCTAATTGAAATCTATTGATGATCACACAGGAAAGCACAGTGATGGGGGTACCATGAGATACAGTATTAAGAAAATATTCCCCACTCCCAACCCCTCAGTGATACTTCTGGAACTCTAAGGGTCCCTAGTCATCTTGCTGTGGGGACTCAGCTTGCTAGTGATTTGGGGGCTTAGAAAAATAGCTCCAAAACATATGCTATATGTACATTATATTGTTAGAGTTTCATTAAACCCAGTCAGATATTTATTACCGATATGATTATTTCTTTTTCACAAATAAAGAAACTGAGACTCAGAGAGTTTATGTAATCTAACCACAGTCACACAGTTAGCAAGGATCACTGTGGAATTTAGGCCGGGTCTTCCTGACTCAAAGTCACACCTTATTTACTATACTCTCTACAACACTATGATCATTAAGGTTCATTCAAAACCAAGTTATGCTAAAGTAAACATTTCATTTTTTCCAGTCATGGACCCTGCATCACTGACATTTAATTAATATAGTGATGTTGTGTAATGTAATATCGTTTCTTTGTGAATGAATGGAAAAAAATAGGATTTGGATGATAGCATGATTAGATGGATTTGGAACTGGTTGAACTGACAAGAGAAAAGGAGTACTAGTTAATCAATTGCTGTTCATCAAGAGTACCGTGGAGTACTATGGCATACTAGACTGAGTTCTAAAGGACTATCACAGGACTCTACCAATACAAATGCATAAATGGCATGTGTATCAAGTTTCATAGATGATACAAGGATAGAAGGAACAGATAATACACAAGACTACAGATGCAGGATTCCCCCCCCCAAAAAAAACTTTACTGATTAAAATATAATAAAATAAAACTGGATAGGAGTAAATGCAAAGTTCTTTATTTAGATTAAAAAATCAACAGCACAAGGAAAAGTTGGTGTGGATGAAAATTAGCTAAATAGCAATTCATTAAAAATATATCTAAGAGTCAGGTGGTAATTTTTGGATAGCAAGCTTAATATGAATCAATAATGAGATACAGTAGTAGTGGGGGAGTGGAGCAGAAGGAATGGAAATTAATGGAATGTTGGACCATTTTAATTGTGCATAACATCCAAAATGAGGTAAGTTATTTTCCAATGGTATTCTTTTCTGGCCAGGCTATCTTTGTATAATTTTGGAAGTATAATGACAATCTAAAAAACATTCATGGGAGAGTAGACCCACACCACACATGGATTGCTTGAATGAGAGTATACATACGTACATACATAAACATATATATATATATGTATGTGTGTATGCATATTTATAAGTTTTATATGCATTATCTCATTTGAGCTTTTCAAGAAATGTATGATAGAGAATGAATTAGAAGTAAAAAGTTATACATAGAGCACTGAATTTGACATCAGGAAGATCCTAGTTCAAGTCTTGACTGGAAAACTTACTAGCTATGTGACCCAGGCCATGTCATCAAAACTCTCTCAACTTCTGTTTCCTCATCTGTAAAATGATAACAATAACACCATACATAGACTTACTGAGAGGATCAAAAAAGAAAATATGTGAAATACCTTACAAATATTCAAGTCCTATGCAAATATCAACTATTACTATCTTCTCCATTTTACAAATTATAGGTTTTTGTCCCCGTCTGTAATGAACTTTCTGATAGATCCACTTCATACAATGCCTTAGTTCTTTTAAGAAACACCTCAAGTGCCATTTTCAACACAAAGCCTTTCCTTTGATCTCCCAATTGCCAGTTAACCCTCCTTAATGGCCTTGCTTTTAAAAAAAAGTATTCCTCATATAATTATACAAGTTGTCTCCCCAATAGAATGTAAGATCCTTTAGAGTAAAAATTGTTTTATCATTATTTTTTTTTTAAATTTGTAGCCCATATAGCTTGAAGAGTGCTTGGCACATTGATCTTTAATAAAGGCATTTTGATTGATTGAATTTAACACTTTCTCTTGGTGAACCCATCCACTTACATGAATTAAATTATCATCTTTACCAGATGATTCTCCAGTCTGTGTATCCAGCCCTAGTCTCTTTCTAGAGTTTCTTTCTGGTCTAGAAACCAGATTCCTGCTCCCTTAGAACTCTAACTGCCAAATGACTATCTAAGCTATATGTGCCATAGGCATCTCAAACTCAAGAGAACTGAAAGAGAAATTCTCTTTCCAGTGAAAGCAACACCTCTCCAACTTTCTTTTTCCTATGCAGAATAATGCCATCTTCTTAGTCATCCAGATTTGCAACCTTGCTGTTATCCCAGACTTCTTTCACTTACCTCACATATCTACTAGGTTGCCAAACATCACATTCTTACTTCTGCTATATTTCTAGTATCTATTCCCTTCTCCTTAGTCACTCAGCCACTCCTTTAGATCAAGGCCCTCATCACATTTTGTCTGGATTATTAGAATTGCCTCCTTAAATTTTCTCCCTACTTTAATCTCTCTCTTCCACCCAACTACTAAAGCAATCTTAAAATGCAGGTCTAACTGCTGTCATTCCCTTACCCTACACAATAAATTCAAGTGAATTTCCTATTTCTTTAAGAATCAAATTTAAGATCTTCCTTAGGGAACTTAAGTCCCTTTGCACCCTTGTCCCAACATACCTTTCCAGTCTTATTACATATTTCTCCCCTTCTTCTTTTACCCTCATGTGGCCTAAATATTCCCCTGACTGTTCTTTATGCATAATTCTCTCATACCTCTGCAGGAGTTCTATATACCTGGAACTGATTCCCTTTTCACCTCTACCCCTGAGAAATTCTAGTTTCCTCTAAGGCTCAGTTCAGATCCCACTTTCTACATGAAGTCTTTCCATTTCCTCTTAGAAACTAGTGCTTATCCCTGAAAATCACCATTTATCTATTTTGAATGTACCTATATATGTACCTTTTGCCTCCTTCAGATGGAACATAAGCTCTCCCAGTGCCTTAAAGACCGTTTCACTCTTGCCTTTGTATTCCCAGCACCCAGCACAGTGCCTAGAACATCCTAAATCCTTAATAAATATTGATTGATTGATTTAAGGTCAAGGACCATATCTTATTCATCCTTGAAACTCCAAGAGTCTACAGCAATATTCTGTACATATTAAGTGCTTAATAAATATTTGTTGAATTGAATTGGAAAACAGGCAGTGAAAAAGGAAAGAGGGTGTTAGATGAAAGAGTCATTAGATGGATCTAATCAATTGGGGTTAGTAATAAGGATATCAAAGAAAGTTTAAATTTTGAGCATGAGTGACCATAAGAATACTGGCAACATAAGCAGATTTAGGAGAGTCAAGAAAAGGAAGCTGTTTCAGGGAAAAAGCAGAGGTGATGAATTTGGGCATCATTAGTACAATTGTACCCCCTCCTTTCAGAGACTGAGTGACCTGTGAGTGTAAAAAGTTGCCTAGGCTGTCAGACCCATGTCTCTGAATGGATTGGCTTTTCATAACCTCTTTGTTATTGTTATGAAGAAAAGCTGGAGGGAGATCAGCAGATAAAGAGATTAGCATGATATCTTGAAATGACTATAATGTAGGTGTGTGTGTTTGTGTGTGTGTTTTAAGAATGGGAAGGAAGGAAGGAAGGAAGGAAGGAAGGAAGGAAGGAAGGAAGGAAGGAAGGAAGGAAGGAAGGCAAGAAGGAAGGAAAGGAAGGAGGGAGGGAAGACTATAAGTCAGGAAAGACCTGAGTTCTAAACCTTACGGACTTTAGCTACGTGACCTCACTTTCCATTTTTGTCCTCTATTGCCTGATGCTGTGAGGGAGTTGAACTCATTACCTATAATATATAACTTCAAAGGAATCCTTTCTCTGGGAACCCATCACTCACTTTCTGAGAAGAACAAGTTGACCTAGAATCCCATGCTTCCTTTACCCCTCCCTTCATCCTCTTTTCTACACCAAAAATGAAAGAAATAGAAGCCTAAGAAATGACATATATAGGAGCTGCTAAAATCATACCCATTGCCATTGTCCAAAGACTTGGAAAATGGGTGTTTTCCCTCAAACTCTTTTTTGTTGTCATTGTTCTGGGCCCAGATAATTACTACAGGACAACAGCAAACCTAGAAACATAATCATCCTTCCCTTACAGACTAAGTCCCTTTTGTATTCCCCTTGCTCCAGCTGAGCTGCATTTCCATAAATAGCCTATTGTGTTTCAGCAGATTGCTGTTTCATTAGCATTACTGTGGTCCTGTTGTAGTAATAAATTGGGAGCACAATGACTGCATGTCAGGTCTTTTCAAGTGCTTTGATTAAGGAGGATTCAGATTTCATTTTTTTTCTAATTCCATTCCTCGTTGGCTGCTGAGCAAAAGCAGAAGGGTACAAGGCAAAGCAGGACAGAAGCTGAGACCCCAAACAAGATGTCCAGGTGTCCATGCATGCTTCTGTCTCTGACAGGCCAAAAGATCATGTGCCTAGACCAAGAAGGCTGGAATCTTGGCATCACATCTGGAGAGTCAAAGATAGCAATAGGAAATCAAGTCTTTGCCATTAGCTCTGGCAGCCTTTGTCTGACAAGGCTCCTACCTGACAGCCTGTTGAAAATGAAAGTGGCATCCTTAGAACAAAGTCAAATGCTATCATTCTGAGAGAGAGTCTTCCTACACAAACTGGAAGAATCGAAAGTTTAGAGCGGAAGAGATCTCAGAGGCCATTTAATAGTGTTCTTGTTGTTGTCAAGTTTGACTCTCCAAGATTCCATTTGGGGTTTTCTTGACAAAAATGCTGGTGTGGTTTGCCATTTCCTTCTCTAGTTCATTTTACAGATGAGGAAACTGAGACAAACAGGGTTAAATGACTTCCCAGAGTAAGTACTTAAGTAAGTACTTATTTACAGTAAGTACTTACAGAGTAAGTACTTGCACTTAAGTAAGTGTCTGAGGCTAGATTTGAATTCAGAAAGATGATTCCAAGCCTGATTCCAAGCCCAGTGCTCTTGTCTACAGCACTGTCCTATTTAATAATTTAAGAATAGTATCATGTATTTTAGGTCTGGAAGAAACTTTACGGGTCTTGGAATCCAACCCCCTCATCTTATAAATGAGCTAACTTGACTTGTCCAGGGTGACACAAATAAATTCAAACCCACTGTTTTTAGACTTCATGTCTAGCACTCTAAACCAAGATGCTTCCCAAATATCTTCATTTTACAGATGAGGAAACTGAGCAACAAGGAAATTAACCAAGACATAGTAACAGTTTGAATCAGGATTTGAACTCGGTCCTCTCTCTTCAAAGCCATTTACTATACCATTAGACTTCCAAACAATGCAGGTGGCAAGGAGGTGGGATTTTGTATCCCAAGGTACTTTCAGAGTGGATTTATCAAGTTTGGGGAGATTGATGGAGTTAAGTCTTAATACCACAGCCAGCACTTTGCTAAATCAAACCTTCAAGATACTCATCCTTTCCCTTCTATTTGGGTAAAGTGGACAAGGTAACCTAGCTAGCTAGCTAAATAAATAAAGAAGTGTGCCAGCCAAACGCATTGGTCTGTCTTCAGGTTCTGAGAGCATGAAATGGAAATGGACGGAAGCCAGTGAGTCTGCTTTCATTTTATTATTTCAAAGTGCTCTGGACACAGATTAACTCTCTTTGCCTGGTGCTTAGCATTTCTTTTCTCTGGAAATAGGAACAAGATGCCCTGTGATAAATTCATTGGACAGCAGTATGTCACCACTACAGCTCCTCAACATGCCTCTCTTGTCACCTCCTGAGCTGAAATGCTCTGTCTCAGAGACCTGCCCCTCAGCAAATCAGCCCAGATACACTAACCCAATGTCTCCTCACAGCAAGCCCCTACATGCTATAGCAGGAGGGAGGAGAAGGCAGATAGTGAAGAGAGGAAAGAATGACAGCCCTGCCCCTGTTCCTCTTTGTACAGGAAATAAATGAAAGACATCAATTCCCCAACAAGTAGTTTTGGACCAGAGTTGCTGCTCTCTCTACAGTGATGCAGACAGTCATTCTCTGGTGATGAGAGATATTTTGCTCTCTCTGCCTGGAGGAAATTTAGCTGGGGGGAAGGCCAGGCTCAATGTGTAATGACGCTGGCTTTCTATGTGCTCTGGCCCAGGGAATTCAAATGAAACACCCCAGGCACGAGTTGTACTGGATGTAGGCTTCCAGAGTTGAGAAGGGGCAGATGAGTGGCACAGTGGATTAGAGTACCAGACCTGGAGTCAGGAAGACTCCTCTTCCTGAGCTCAAATCTGGCCTCAGATGCTTACTAGCTTGTGTGACCCTGGGCAAGTCACTTAATCCTGTTTTCTTCAGTTCTTCTGTAAAATGAGCTGGAAAAGGGAAAGTTTCCAAGTATCTTTGCCAAGAAAAATCCAAATGAGTTCATGAAGAACTGAACACAGTTAAACAACGAAATGGTTTGGTTATTGTACTACATTCTCAAATAGGACCAAAATGGCGTCACCATGATAAAGTGAAGTTTCAGTGTGTCTGACAGTGGCTGATCAGACCAATACGAGCTCAGAATTCTCTACCGCAGATTGAGCACAGAGAATCAGTGTAAAACATTTGGGGTGGTTTTTCCAAATTTGCTCATCCTACATTTACTTCTTGCTGTCTCAATTGTGCTCTGCATAGAGAACAACACCCTTTCTGATGTGGGCACACCATACTGAGCAGTCCTGTGCCAGTGTCTCTCATGTCCCACAATCAAATCCAAAGTTCTTAAGAGTGTCCTTGTATCACTTCTTCTGACCACCTTGTGATTGCCTTCTCCATGTGAGTTCTCCATAAAATAGTCCATTTGGCAAGTGTACATTTTGCATTTGAACAACATGACCAATCCATCAGAGTTGTGCTCTCTGAAGCATAGTTTGAATGTTTGGCAGTTTAGTTCGAGCAAGGATCTCAGTGTCTGATACCTTATCCTGCCAGGTGATCTTCAGAATCTTCCTAAGACAGTTCAAATGGAAGTGATTCAATTTTCTGGCACAGCACCAGTACACTGTCCATGTTTCACAGGCATACAACAATGAAGTCAGCACACGACTCTATAGGTTTCAGTTTGGTAGTCAGTCTAACACTTCTACTCTCCCAAACTTTTCTTGGGAGCCTCCCAAACAGAGTTAGCTCTGGCAATGCATGTGTTGACCTCATTGTCAATGTGTACATCCCTGGAAAGTATACTACCAAGGTAAATGAACTTATCCATAACATTCCAAACTTCTCCATTTGTTATAACTGATGGTTCCACTTATGGATGGCGTGATAGTGGCTGATGGAGCACCTGTGTTTCCTTGGTGGTAATTGTTAGGCCAAAATTAGCACAGGCAGCAGAGAATTTATCCATACTTTGTTACATCTCAGCTTCAGAGGCTGCACTGAGTGCACAATCATCTGCAAACAGAAAATCATGCACCACCTTTCCCTCCACTTTGGTCTTGGCTTGTAGTCTTTTCAAATTGAAGAACTTACCATCAGTACAGTAGTTGACCTTGATGCTGTGTTCATCCTCATTGAAAGCGTTTGACAACATGGCTGAAAACATCATGCTAAAAAGCATGGGGAGAAAGCACACAGCCCTGTTTCACTCCATTGATGACTGGGAAGGCATGAGAGCATTGTCCACTACCCAGGACCCAGGCAAACATGCCATCGTGAAATTATCATAGTGAAGAACAAAATAGAGCTGAACAGAGAGCATCAACTTGAAAATGGGGGTTAAAGACAATATTTTCGGGCTGGATATAAGAATACCTGAGTTCTAGTACTAGAATGACCACAATTTTCTAGACTTTCATCCAATTGACCATAGGTTTGTCACCTCTATAAAATACACTAATAATCCTAAACACCAGACTAATATCCAGAAATGATGTATTACATGAGATCATCCTCCCACTAACACTTAATATGTATTGTCATTTATGATTAATTATTTTTCATACCTTCATAGATTTTGAACTGAAAGGGGCCTTGAGAGATCTTCTGGTGCAACACCTTCATTTTACACATAAACAAACTAAGATGCAGAAAGGCTGTGACTTACCCAAGTCATACTTTATTTCTTGGCAAAGGCCAGATCTGAACTCAGATACTCTGATTCTAAATACAGTATTTGATTCTAAATACAGTATTTTCTCCACTGGAGCAAACTCTTTGTTTCTTAAAATAGTTTGTAAGCTCTGTGAGGGCCCAAGTTGTGTTTTAGTATCCCCAACTGTGATTAACAATGTGTTGGGCACATAGTGGATACTTAATAAACATTTGTTCATTCATATCATACTAAGCTGCAATAAAGAATAGGACTACATCCAGTAATAGTGTCACTCCCACCAGATGATTTTATCACCCCACTGCTTTTAGGAAGCTAACTAGAGATAAAAACAGATGGGATGAGGTATGGGCTAGCTCTCATTTTATCCAAGCCACTCAAACACTTTAGGTCCAGCAACGGTCAATATGTAGCTAAATTCCTCTCCATTCTGTATTGATAGACATCTGTCTCAACAAGAAACCCATTTTGGGAATGAGCTAATGACACCCCAACTGTATGCTATTAACACATTTTTCTTTCAGAGACTACTGCAATTTTACAAAATGCCTTTGGGTGCGTTGCAGAAGAAACGCCTTCCACAAAGAGATCCAAGCTTTGATCAAAACAGTTTTCCATTGTGCTTCTCTTTAAACTGGCAGGAAGTTTACTCTCATGACAGGGTAGTGGAGTTATAAGCAATTCTTATAACACTGCTGTTGGAACGTTGGTATTGTTCACCCCTACATTTTCTGTCAGCCACATTGGATGGAAGTCAAAGAGGCCAAATGGAAATCCATGCTGCATATGTGTGGATCCATCTGAAATATCTTTACATGCATGGTCACCTTGGATCCCTACCCTTGAAGCTCTCTAAACCTGTGAGGGAGAGGCTCCTCAACTTCCTCTGAGAGACTGAGTTTTGTACCAGATTTTTAAAGCCAGTGATATCAATCAGTGTGAAGTAATGGAAAAAATACTTGACTTATAGAAGCAGGAGAAATGAAACTGGGTCTAAACTTCCCATTTACTCACTGGATGACTTTAGCCAAGGAGTTTCACCTCCTCAGGACACAGTTTCTCTATCTATAAAACTAGATGTTTTCTAAGGGTACTTCTGGCTCTGACACTGTGTGGTACTGTCCTTATTCAGTGAGAATTTAAATAGGTTTGGTTCTGTGGCTTATTGGATGCTCAGCTAGCTGTCAAATTAGTCTTCCAGCCAGTCTTATTCTCACATTCATTCCTCAGCACCTTTGGTTCTTACCTTTACCCCTAATGAAATGTTCCTTGTTTCCCACTTTCTCAATAGCTAGATTCTTGCTTTGCTCTCTGTAATGTTAATGAGAGTTAAATCTTCCTGGCCCACTAATAGGCCTCAGGTGAGCCCATTAAGGGAAGCTTGATTAGGGGGAGGCTCGTTTGTTAGAAAGGCCCACACCTTTTGTTAATTATATATATATATATATGTGTTAATTATATATTATATATATTATATATATATTATTATATATAATATATAATATATATGTTATATATAATATATTATAACATATATATATGTTAATTATATATATATATATGAGTGAGGTTTTGCTTTGGGGGCTTACTCTTTGGAAAAAAGATGAGACTAAGGACCACCCTCTACCTCTGCTTCCCTTTAAAAACCCAGATGTTGGTGCTTCTCTCTGTGGTAACTATATATGTATGTACATAAAAGTCAGACAGTTGGATCTGTCTGTTGATCTGTGATACACATATTGCTTATAGTAAGACAGTTAGAAGCCCTGTTGGTCCTTATTTCTCAGCTTGTATTTTCTCTGTTGGTATATGTGATTAAAGAAGATGGTTGACCCCTCAAAAGTTGCTTTACTTTTAGAAAAGCAGATCTAAGAACCTGTGCTAGCAGGCCATTCTGGGTTTGTCAGGGTACTTGCTGCAACACTCTCTTGGGACCAAATCCTCCTAGAGAATGGACTTTCTGCCCATAAAATTCAAACTCCCAAAATACCATATTGATATTGTCTATTACCCTAATCTCTTCAATACTGACCACAAATACAATTTATAATGTAATTTCTTCCTATTGCAGAGTAAATTTCTTGATGCTTCAACTTTGGTAGATCCCTATGCTTAGATAAAAACCATCAGTACATAATAAATGCAAAGTAGGAACAGGCTTTGTTTGAGAAAACCCTTCTCCTCCTCCACCCCAATCATTATTGCTCTGTTCCAAACAGGTACTAAGTACCCTCCCATTTGGATAGTCACCCTTGATACCTGATTCTCTCTAAGGTAAGTCAAAGCTCCACCCCAACCCTTCCCAAGAGTCTTTATCCAGGCACCCTCTGTCCTGTCATTGCTCCCACTAACCCTTGCCTTCTGGCCTACCAATTTACCCTTTGACCTCCTGGACCTTAGATGCCTGAGTCTTTCCATCTGAATTGTAACTGAGCCTTCATATAAGTGTTGGCTCGACTAATTAAAATATATGCATGTTGAAAGACTGCATTTCTTTTTTATTTACGTCCTTAGCATTTAGCGAAGTGTTTGGCACATAGTAAAGAAGTGGTTCTTAACCTGGGGTCCATATACCCCAAAGCATCCTTGTGTCCAATTTAGGGGGTCCATAATCTAAGATGGGATAAAAAAAATCACATTTATTTTCAGTTTTCTCTAATTGAAATTTAGCATTTCCTTCAATAATTTATCGATATAATACTAAGAAAGCACCCATATTCTTTATCAGACTTCCATCTTGGGCTGAATATAGACCTTAACCTAATGATACATGAATTTTATTCCTGTTCTTTCTCCTTGTAGACTAATATCCAAGTTTCAGATTTATCTTCAGACCCTTGAGGGTAGGGACTGTTTAATTTTTATTTTTACACATAACATTTAGCTTATAGTAGGTGCTTATTATATGCTTTTTGAATTGAATTTACTTCTTTTATTAATTCATTCCTAGATCTATTTATGTATCCTGATCCTGGTCTTTATTTAATTCTGTGGATCTGCCTGGAATGTAGGTTCTTGCTTTCTCTGCACAGCCTACCTCTAGCTTGCTGACAGGTTTCATTACACCTCATATCTGTCTAAAATATGGCAGCATCAGCATAGTGGGGCAAGGATGCAACATGGTTATCAGCCAGCCACCATAAAAGAACTTCCTCATGGGTAGAGAAATTGCCCAATGCATATTGATTCCTTTTGTAGAGCACTAAGGATTTTAAGATGACTTCCTCAACTTTGAAGTCTACAAATTTCTTCTCTCAAATAGCACAGCCTTTTGGGTTTGATTAACTTGTTGGCTCAGAACTTGGGCCACTAAGGACTGATTCCAGACCTCAGTCTCTAGGAGGGGTCCCATTAATTAGATCCCTCCTCTTTAAAGGGAATACAATTGGCTAACTCTTTAGGGATTCAACAACTCTCCTTGAATCTATGTCTATAACATCAATACTCAGATGAGAATCAAAAGTGACCAGAGAGCAGGATATTTTTTCCTACCCTCACTTACCTTTCTGGAACTATATCTTCCATTTTAGGGACTCTGTCAGGTACCCAGGTCTTTCCAGATGCCCCTTTCTTCCTATTGCAGAATAAATTGAATCACATAAACTAATTCACACTTAGCTGTTAGTAACCAGACATGTTGCCCATGTCAGGAATATTTCCATTTTTTTTAACAGATACTTGTTTTCAGGGAGTGTAGAACATAAATGATTGGGAGGGGAGGAGGGTAAAGGTACTCTATGCTCCTCCATGCATAAGTTTCACCCTCCCTCCAAGTGGCATAGGCAGATTTCTTAACTTAATTCTCACTCCTACCCCCTTCCTTTCACAATTCTTTTCCCTTTTTTTTCTTTCTTTCCTACTCTATCTCTTATTTTCTTCTGATCTTATCTTATTAACTTTCAGGAAGGAGGGAAATTTTAGCAATATTCAGATTCATTGACCCATCAAGGAATGTAATAGAAAACTCAATTTGGAGTCAAAAGAGATGAGTTCAAATCTAGGTTCCTTATCTTGCTATTCATTTAACTTCTCTAAATATCAATTTCCTCTCCTGTAAAAGGGGTTTAGACTAGATATCCTCAGAGGTTCTTCCCAGTTATAGAACTTTGATCCTCCAACTCAGTGATCTCTGATATCCCTATCTTTCAAGTCCTAGGATACTTATAACTTATAGTTGGGGTTAGACTTGGCAGGTGAATTTCCAGATGAAGACAAAAGCTAGACCTTTAACATGCAGCAGAGAAGAGACAACATGGCTGAATGCAGAAAACATAACATATGGACAAATAGCTTCAAACTCAATATTCCTCCAATTTAATCCAATTCCAAGTATTCCAGGATTAGTACCAGCAGTATGCTGAAAGCAGCTTGTAAGGCTTGCAAGAACCAGTTGTAAAATTTTCCATGTGAGCATTTACACCTCAGAAATCAACAAATATTATGAATCAGGGTTTACTTTATTATTTTGTTGATTGTCTACACATAAGAAAGAGATGGAGAAACATTAACAATACGGATTAAACTCAAAAGTAATTCAGACATACTCCCCTTCTATCTCCCCCCAAGAGCTGGTTGTTAAATATTTACCACAAAACCTCTAGATACTACCTCATTTTTAATAGTCAATCACCATTCTATTATAAAATTAGGTGATATGTAATAACTGACTAATAATGTCCACTCGTAACAAAAAGTAAAGGTGTTAGAGAAATGTAATGAGTAAAAGGAATTAAATTCAGCTAACACAACGTTCTAATCATGGTTGCTAGAGAAGAGAAGAAAGGTCCAAGAAATAAGACAGAGTTTGATGGTGAATGAGCAAAGGGAGCAGTGTTCTAACAAGGTCTAGTCAGACCTTGAAAGGAGAGTCCTTAGAAACATCTCTAGCTAGAACTGGCCCAGACAGAGGAAAGAATCAGAAGGCTCTTAATGGCTGAATAAAGGGTTTATGCTTTTGTCCGGGAGGTATGATCTCCCACTCACTCTCACCCTCAAATCCTGGACAAGGAAGAGATCTATAATGAGGTATTTCTAAGAAGTTTAGCAAATTTAAGGATGCCTACTGATTTCAAACCAGTCTCCCTGCTGGGTGTGTGTGTGTGTGTGTGTGTGTGTGTGTGTGTGTGTGTGTGTGTGAGAGAGAGAGAGAGAGAGAGAGAGAGAGAGAGAGAGAGAGAGAGAGAGGTCATTTAGGACATGAAACAAAAGCAGATAGAGTACATACATAATTCTGTTCTTTATATTTTTTAATGCTTACAAGCCCTGCTTCTGTGATACTTGCTGAAGAAATATTTTATTTCATCACCATGTGGGACTTTTAAAGAATTCCCCCAGGAGCAGAGTTTTGCCAAAAATGGAGCTTAATTTAATGAGGGTGAAAAGTTTAAGAATTAAATATAAAAGGAAAGCCTTGAATGGGCTGAAGAGATTTGGGGGGAATGTCAATGGGGAACAAGAATTTGTATCTAACTAGTTGGAAAATATCAGAGATGGCAGCAAGCGGAATAGGACCATTATGAAGTCCTGAGCTTCTCCAGAGATTTTCAATGAAATACTTGTGAGCCTGTGGCACATGTCTGCCACTTCAGAGTTGATGGAATAGAAAGACAAACTTCTATATTGGATGCTCCAGGGTTTGTCAGGGAATCAGAAAGATAGAGGCAGGGCATTTGCTGCTGGGATCCCCCAGCTGCAGGGAAATAGAAGACTTGCAAACCACCACTTACCAAGAGAAAGCAAATGTTAGTTCTTACAGAATGTTAGGCATGAAGGGTCCATAGAAATCATATCCAACCACCAGTCTTGTAGGGTCTAAGAATCAAAGACAACAAGTGACTCATCCAAAATTCCCCAGCTAGTTAGTAACAAAGAGAGATCAAAACTCCATCTCAACTAATTCCTAGTGTGGCAAAAATTCTAATTTCTTATATAATACTTAAATTCCTAAATCTGGACACTACCTAATCAAGCAGAATCTGTTATGTCTCTAACCTAGACCAGACTGCAGATAGCTTTGATTCAATCTAAAAATAATTTATTAACCAAATGCATAATATTTGCAAGATTGAAAAGAACATATTTAGCCTGCTTAAGGGAACAAATAATTTTAAGGATATTTGCATCTTTTTTTGCATGCAAATGACATTCAAATATTCATCTTATAAACACTTGAGTAATTAGTTCCAAATTATGGTACTTGAAAATAAACATTGCTTTGAACAGCCCCTCCTCTCCAATCTGACATCCCAACCCCAAGTTGAAACTCAAAAACCTACAATGGCTCCCAAATGCCCAGAGCAATTTTTTTAGCCTGGCATTTGAAGATGTCCACAATTTTGTCCTACCTAACCCACTATGTATCTATAGAACCCTCCAGACAAAATTGATCTAATTATTTCCCCATCTGCCTCATGCATGTTCCTGCCTCTGAGATTTCAATCAGTCCAACTCCTGATTTCCTCCTTATTCCTCTCTGTCCATCCCTTCAAAGGCTAGTTCTAGTTTCATCTCCCAGAAGCCTTCATCCTACTATCCCAAGTTCTTCTCCAAATTGTCTCACTTGTTATAGTCAACAGTCATTTTTGTCTTCTATTATTGGCTGTCTTTTTACATTTTAATTCAACATTGATTAAATTTAAACTATGTGTAAAACCCTATTCCAGTACTAGAGATAAAAATATAATAACTGAAAGAAGTCTTGCCATCAAGGAGCCTCTATTCTACTATTTGTGTTCTTGTCTGTCTGACTTTGTGGTTAAGTTCCTGGAATGTGAAAACCTATATATGGCTTCTTGTATCTCAGCTATTAGTCCTTCATGTCCTGCATTTAGCGGGTACTCAGTGAATGTTTGATGATGATAAAACTACATTTATTTTAAAAATGTCCCATACTCCAAAATTGACAATACTCACATGAGTTGCCAATTCATGAGGAGTACTGTGATAAGTTCTTGGGGAAGATATGAAAAAGATTGAAAAAGATATGCTTCCTATTGTCACTGAGTTGGCCATCAATATTTCAACTTAATTCAAGAGGGACTTCTTAAAGTACCTTCTACACATAAGGTACTGCTGTACATTAGGCCTTGGAGCTCAAGGGAAAAAAATGATATGAGCCCTGCCTTGATAAAAATCATAATCCTTTCTGGGTGGAATGAGATACATTCATCAAACAACATCAATATGTTGCAAAGTATATAGGAGAAGTCTTGGAGACTTTAATGTGGAGAAATGACTTCCATTGCAATCTGCAAAGGCTTTGCAGAGGAAGTAGACCATGGACTGGGTTGGACCATTTGGCAGAAATCAAACACAGGGAGTCTATTCCAGATCCCCAAGACAGAGTGCACAGATGTACATAGCAGAGCTCTGAACTATCATAGTCTGAAGATGGCTTTGCCTCAGACTTCTGACAATGGAAGGAAAGCACTCCCTCTTCACAATGATAACCATCCCTAGCTTTGTGTTTTTCTAACCCTCCTGCTGGGTGAAGATGCTCCTTAGATGATGACACTGCCCTCTTCTGGGTTTCCCTACCTTACACTGCCTGACTATACGAGACTATCAGCCACAATCTCTGGAGAATGGGGCAATACCGCTCCCTGAACAACTGAACTGGCTTCATTTCTAAGAATTCCTACCTATGGTTCAAGTACAGACACTTACTAACTGTGTAATCCTGGGCAAGTCACTTAACTCTGTTTGCCTCAGTTTTCTCATCTGCAAAATAAGCAGAAGAAGGAAATGGCAAACCACTCCAACATCCTTGCCAACAAAACCTCAAACAGGATCATGAAGAGTCAGACACAACTGAAAACAACCAAAAAAAAGAGAAGATGAAAGGGAAAGAACAACGTTGAGGGGGAAGAAAAGGCAATCTAACTTGACTGAAACACAAATTGATTACTATAGTAAGAATCCCCACCATTTTTATGGGGCTTTACGATTTACAAAGTGTCTTACAAACATTATTTCATTTTATCTTTTCTACAACCATAGGAGGTAAGTACTGTTGTCATTCTCACTTTGCAGATAAGAAGACTGGTGCAAATCAAGTTCAAATGATTTACCCCAGGTCACAGAGCTAGTAAATGTCTAAGACAGTATTTAAATACAGGAATTCCTAACTCTGGGTCCAAAGCACTATGCCACCTAACTGCCTCTATATGTGCTTTTTAATCCCAGTGCCTAGCATAGATGTTTTTATACAGCCAACATTTAACAAATGTTTGTTGAATTAAGTTGAACTCAGTGCCATGAAATAATGATGATCGGCATTTATATGGAATTTTAAGGTTTGCAGCATGCTTTTTACGTGCTATCTTACTTGATCCTTGCATCAACTCTATCAGGTAGCATCTTCATTTTATAGAAAGCAAAGAGAGGTTAAGTGACTTCCCATGGTCGTCTAGGAAGAGTTACAGATGGAGCTGCAATCAAGTTCTTTTCTGATTCTAGCTCCAGTACCACTGTGAAGAAGTCCAAACTGCATTGCCCTTCCTCCACCCACCTACTCAGCAGAGATCTGAAGAAAAAACTGGATATTCTTTTGTTAGGTAGGTTTTAGAGTAGATTCTAAGATATAGATTATATTGAATGACTTCTAAAACCCCTTCAAACGCTAGAATTCTGAAGCTCTGAGAATCTAGTGACATTTTTCTCAGTCTCCTTTGCTAGTTGGCCAGTTAAGTTCTATCCTATATGTGGTATACCCCAGAGTTCTGTCTACAGGGCTTCTCTCTCTTTACATTTCTTTTGGTGAACCCATTAGCTCCCAAGAGTTCAACTAAATTTCTATCTATATGTCCCCCAAATTTCCATATACATGCCTTATCTCTCTCATTATCTGTACATATTCAATATTTCCACCTATATATTTCACAGACATTTCAAACCCAGTCTGTCCAGAATAAAACTTATTATCTCCATGTATCACCTCCCTCCCATCCCATTCTCACATGCATTTCAAATCCATATATCTTCCTAACTTCTCTTTATTGTGTCAAGGGCTTTAGTATTTTTTCAGACACCAAGGTTCATAAATTACGGTCACCCTTGGCTCTTCATATTCATATTATTCCCACCATAGCTAACAAGTTTCCAAGTCTTCTCAGTTCTATATCTACAATATTGTTTTATTTTGTCTGCTTCTCTCTGCTTTCAACAAAACCACCAAAATGAGGTTCTCATCATTGCCCTTTAAAAAATAGTCTGTCTTAAAAGTCAAAAAAATGAAAAAAATAGAAGAAAATATGAAATATCTAATTGGAAAAACAACTGACCCGGAAAGAAGATTGAGGGGAGATAATTTAAGAAGGATTGCGCTATCTGAAAGCCATGATTAAAAAAAAACACCTTAGACCTCATATTTCAATAAATATCATGGGAAACTGACATAATATACTAGAACTAGAGGATAAAATAGAAATGGAAAGGATACACTGATCATCTTCTGAAAGAGATCCAAAAATGAAAACTCCCAGGATTATTATACCAAATTCCAGAACTCCTAGGTCAAAGAGAAAATATTGCAAACAACAAGAAAGATACAATTCAAATATCATGGAACCACAAGTCATGTTAATACAAGATTTAGAAGCTTCTACATTAAAGGATCAGAGGGCTTGGACTATTATATTTTGGAGAACAAAAGAACTAGGATTACAAGCAAGAATCATCTACCCAGCAAAATAGCATAATCCTTTGGGAGTGAGGAGAAGGAGAGTGGGGAATGGACATTTAATAAAAATAAGGACTTTAAAGCATTCCTGATGAGAACACCAGAGATGAATAGAAAATTTGATTTCAAGAAGAGCATAAAAAAGGTAAACATGAAAAAGAAATCATAAGGGACTGAATAAAGTTAAACTGTTTACTTTCCTGCATGGGAAGGTAACACATGTAACTCCTCTACAACTTTATCATCAAAAGTTAGAAGAACTCTACAAAAACATAGGCACAGAAGTGAGTTGATTATGTTTAGATAATCTTTTTAAAATGAATGGATAAGAGAGAGGGATACACTGGGAGAAGGGAGAGGAAGAGGAAGGAAATTATCTCATGTAAAAGAGAAATGCAAGGAAGAGATTTTACAGTGCAAGAGAAGATGATAGGGGGAGTATGGGCAATGTTTGAACCTTGCTGTCATCTGAATTGGTTCAAAGAGGGGCAAATATTTGTACACACCCAATTGTAATTTATCTTAACCTACAGAGAAGTAGGAGAAGGGGATAAGAGAAAGAGGGGAGGGGATGAAAGGGAGGCCAAAGCAAGGGAGGCAGAGATCAGAAGCAAAATAGAGAAAAGAGGATAAAAATAGAGAGAAGGATAAGCAGAAGAAAATTTCCTTAATGAATATTGATGCAGGAATTTTAGATAAAATATTAGCAAGTAGATTACATCAGTAAAGATGTATACCAGGAATGTGGGGATGATCAACACAAGGAAAATTATAAGTGACCATATCAAGATCAAAAACAATTCAAATTACATGATTATGTCAATATATGAAGAAAAAGAATTTGACAGAATGAAATTTCCATTCTTATTAAAAAGACTAGCAAGTAGAGTGATAAATGGATTCTTTCTTAAAATGCTGAGTTATATTTATCTAAAACCAAGAGGAAGCACTATGTGTAACAGGGATAAACTATAAGCTTATAATAAGATCAGGGGTGAAGCAAATCTATCCATTATCACTACTGTCACTCAATATTATATTAGAAATGCTAGTTTTAGCAATAAGAAAAGAAAAAGAAATTGAAGGAATAAAAAGTCAATAAGGAAATAAACCTATTAGTCTTTGCAGATGATATGATGGTATATAGAGAACCCTGGAGAATCACACCCCCCCCAAAAAAAAACAAGTAAAACCATCAACACATTCAAGAATGTTGAAGGATATAAAATAAGCCCACATAAATCATCAACATTTCTATATATTACCAACAAAACCCAGCAGGAAGAGATAGAAAAAGAAATTCCATTTAAAATAACTACAGACATTATAAAATACTTAAGAGTCTAGCTGCCAATACAAACCCAGGGATTAGATGAACACAATTATGAAACTTTCACACAAATACAAATCTAAAAATTGGAGAAACATCAGTTGCTCGTAGGTAGGCAAAGCCAATGTAATAAAACATAATAAATGTGACAATTCTACCTAAATTAATTTAATTATTCTGTGCCATTCCAATCAAACTACCAAAGAATTATTTTATAGAACTAGAAAAAATAACAGCAAAATTCATCTGGAAGAAAAAATTTCAAAAATATTAAGGAAATCAATGAAAAACATGTGAAACATGATGGTCTAGGAGTACCAGATTTCAACTTAGATTACAAAGCAGTAATCATTCAAACAATCTAGTACTAGCTAAGAGATAGAATGGTGAATCTATAGACTAAATTAGGTACACAATGAAGAGTATATGACCACGGTAACCTAAAGTTTGATAAACCTGAAGATCCAATCTTTGGGGAAAAGAACAGACCACTTGATCAAAAAAAATTTCTGAGAAGACTGAAGAATAGCTTGGTAGAAATTAGTCAAAGACCAATATCACACACTGCATGCCAAAATAAGGTCAAAATTGGTGCATGATTTAGACACAAAAGGTGATATCCAAAGCAAATTAGGGGAGCATGGAAAATTTTGCCAGCCAGACCTATGGTTTATAGTTTATGACCAAGCAAGAAATAGAGAGGATAACAGGAAGTAAAAGGGAAAAACTATGATTCATAAAATTAAAAAAAAGTTTTGCACAAACAAAATCAATGCAGTAAAAATTAGAAAGAAATCAGGAAACTGGAAGGAAATTTTACAGCAATTTTCTCTGATAAAGACCTCATTTCTCAGATATATGAGGAACTAAGCCAAATTAAAAAAAAAAAATGAGAGCCATTCCCCAACTGACAAATCATCAAAGGATATGAACAAGCAGTTTTTAAAAGAATAAAGATCCAAGCTATCAGTAATTACATGAAAAAAAGTGTTCTAAATCACTTTGATTAGAGAAATGCAAATTATAGCAACTCTGAACTGTCACCTCATACCTATGAGATTGTCTAACATAACAGAAAAGGAAAATGACAAGTGCTAGGGGGAATGTGGGAAAATTGGGACAGTAATGCACTGTTAGTTAAGCTGTGAAATGATCCAACCATTCTAGAGAGCAACATATGTAGGGAAGGGGTGAGAGGGAAGGAGAGAATTTGGAATTTATTTTTTTAAATGAATGTTAAAAATAAACAAGCAAAAAAGAGAGAAAGACATAATAGAACCACTCCCAGGCCTTTTCTAAGTGAATTCCTTTTATGAACACTAACGATGTCAGAGTTCAGAGGAGAGAAATGTACCATCTCTCTAGTATCATCGATGATATAAACAGTTTATCCTTGTTTAGGCTTTATCATTATTCATTCATGTTTACCTTTTCATGTTTCTCTTCACTCTTGGCTTTGAACTCCAAAGTTTCTCTATAGCTCTTGCCATTTCATCAGGAATGCTTTGAAGTCTTCTATTTCATTAAAAATTCATTTTTCCCCATGTAGCATTACATTCAGTATTACTTTATAAGTTATTTTTGGTTGTAAGCCAATATCCTTTGCTTTCTGGAATATCATGTTCCAAGTTCCCTACTGCTTTATAGTGGTGGCTGCTAAATCACATGTTAACCTGATTCTTTGGTACTTGAATGATTTTTTCTTGGTTGCTTGTACTATTTTCAATTTGGCTTAGAAGCTTGAATTTTGATGATGATGTTCTTGGTAGTTTTCATATTGGAGGTTTTACAAGAGGTGACTGGAGGATTCATTATATTTCTGCCTTGCCCTCTATTTTCTAGAGATCCTTACTGTTTTGTTTTAAGATTTTTTGAAGGAGGATGTGCAGGCTATTTTTTTTTTTGGTATCTTGATAGCCCAATGTTTCTTTTTTTCTCCTCAATTTGTTTCCCAGGTCAGCTGTTTTTTCTGAGATATCTTATATTTTCTTTTATTTTTTTTCAGTCTTTTGACTTTATTTTAATATTTCTTGTCTCAGTAAATCATTGGCTTCTACTTGGACCATTCTAAAGTTCAGGAAGTTGTCGCTTGGGCAACATTCTTGTGCCAAGCTGTTAATTTCCTTTCTGAGTCTTTCTTCCATAGATCTCACTTCTTTTCCACTTCTTTTCCCTCAAAAGTTCTCATTACATTTAAATAAACATATCACCTCTTTAAAAAAAAAAAAAACTCTTTCTCCTTCCCTTCTAGGAATTGCAGCTGAATTTGCCCACAAGCTGTGTATTTCTCTGAGTAGACAAAGTTTCCTTTGTAGATGTTTTGAAATCATTCTCTTCTTTCTGCACTAGTGTCTTGAGCATCCATGCCAACCTCATAGCACTTTATGGTAAATCTTTGTTTGTTTATATGTTTTCCTACTTCCTGACTTCAGACTTGATAGCTAGACCATGCTATACTTCTGAAGGGAATGCCTTTGCTGGTCCTTTTCTGGTTACTTTCTTGGCATATTATCCCTGGATTTCAAGGTCAGGAGGAGAACCTGAAAGCCTTCAGTGCCCCCAAAGTGGTCTAATCCAGGGCAAGGTCTGATTACTATCCCCCTGGTCTGTGCTACTCAAGTTCCTAACCTAGTCTTGGGTGTGTGAAGTAAAGTGCTGCTGGATTCTATACTCTATCAGCTAGATGGAAATCTCTATTAGTTCAAAATGGTGAAATTGTAAGCTCCACCTTGGTCTGAGGTTGCAGACCTTAAACTAGATGCTGAGATTGAGACCCTTCTCTGTACCAGGAATCCGAGCTATCCTGCTGCTGCTGCTGCCACTGGCTTTTGTACTTCCTTCTTTCTCGGTATATGTCACCCAGGGCTTCTCTACTTGAGAACACCCCTGGGTCTGTGACCAGAACCTGAGTAATAGCTGACAAACCTGGTGATTCTTATCTATCACCATCTCAATGCCCTGGTATTGGTCTGTTGGAATGTTAGTATGGTCTGAGATATCTGCTTGCTCTGATACTGTAGTGCTGTATTTGGAGAGGCAACAATCCTGGCCATATCTCAGCCCCAGTATTCTCAGACCTCTCTGTCTGGCTGCCTATATCAAGATAGGCTGGACAGATGACTCACTGTGATTGTTTTCTGGATTTCCCCATTAGTATTTTATCAGGTACATTTTCTAGATCTACTTTTAGAGTTCTGTACAGGGAGCTTGTTGTATTGCTTCCTGTCGCTCCACCAGCTTAGCTCTGCTTCCCATCACTGCCAATAGCTTCCTTACTAGACTCCCTTAAACCAGATACTTCCTTTCCAAACCATATGCCACACAGCTATCAAAGCAATGTTGTTAATGTACAGGCCTGACCATATCATTCCCCTGTTCAAGAAACTTCAGGGTTACCTATTGTTTCTAGGATGAAATACAAACTCCACTATTTGGCACTCAAAGCCTTTCAGTCTGGCTCCAAATTATATTTCCAGAATAGCTATGCACTACTCCCTGTCATGCACTTTACTTGTTAGCCAAATTGTCCAACTTTCTGTTCCAAGACATTCTACTTCCTATTTCTGAGTAATGACATGAATACTCTCCTTCCACATTTTAGAATCTCTAGGTTCCTCAAAGGACAACTCAAGTGATACTTTCTATGAGATGTGTTTTTTGATTCCTTGAGATTCTAGTGCCACTCTCTAATTATTTGGCATTTATTCTGTAAATAAATAAATATCTTCTATTTACTTATCTGTGTGCATGTTGTCCTATCCCTATAAGAATACAAGCTCCTTGAGAACAGGGGTTATTTTTATTTTTGTCATTTCTTATCACTATGGTTAATATTGTACCTGGCACATATATCAAACTGAATCACATCTGATTACGCCACTGCATTATAGATTAGTATTTAGAAGTGACCTTGTCTGGCTCAGTCTTTTCTTTTTTACAAATGAGAAAATAAAAAAACAGAGAAATTAAATGAATCATGCAATGTCACCTGTAGTAAGCAGCAGATACATGATTTGAACTCAAGTGCTCTAGCTCCAAATCCAGATCTCTTAGCATTGTACCACATTACATACTAAGTATACACCTGAGCCAAGAAATGAATGGAAAGTGTCATACAACCCATGAGAATTCTATCCCTGATTCACTCATGGTCACATGAAGCCAGCCCTCTTATACTTCCCTACACATCCCAGTTATGAAACCTTGGAAAACCCCACTTAATCTAAACTCTGATGTGATTAAATCTTGGTTAAAAGAGAACCTACAATCCATAGTACTGAAAATTGTCAGCTAAAAATAAAAAAGCCAGTACCCCCAAACCCATAAAAAATGTAGAAAATAGCTAATGGAAGGTGTGAGGAAGGAGAATAAATACTACAGGAGGTAGATTCTTAACTGTGAGAACTTGTCAAGGAAGAAGTAAAGAGAAAAAAAAATTAATCCAGTTAAACTTGTTCCCCTCCCACATTAAACCATATTTGTACTTGGATCATGCAGATTGTCACTGTAAAACACTGTCACCTAGCAAATCCCACCAGAACTTTTTCAGGAGTGATACATCACCATCACAGACCTCTGTCTCAGCCTAAATCTGTGGAATCTAACATACATACTAGAGTAGTAACCACATACCTGATTTCACATCATGGGCTCTCATAACCCTCTAAAAATCCCCTTCTTGTTGTCAAAAGTTACTTTAGCAGAAATTATAGTCTCTCATTTCACAGGTTTAAAATGCTGCAACCCCTCCCCCATACATACTAAGTAAAATAGCAGCTCAAATTTATGCTAAATTATAAATAAGTGGTATTACATCTTCCCTTTCCTCCAAGGCAGCTAGGTGGTGTATTGAACACAGGATCTGGAATCAAGAAGACTCTAGTTGAGGTGAAATTCTATCTGTATGTAACCCAGGGAAATTCCTTTAACCTCTTTATCTCATGGAATTTGTAGAACCAAATGAGATAACATGTAAAGCACTTTGTAAACCTTAAAGTGCTATGTAAATGCTATTATTATTCTTGGAGTGAACTCATATAAAGGGAGAATAGACAGAGTATAATGGCTACTTGAAGTTGATCTGGAGATCATCAATGGGGGGAAGTGAGCACTGAGAGGGAAAAAGACGCAAAGAGAAGCAGACACCTCAGCTCTCATCTCATGATTCTTGCATTAAGGAAACAAAGTTGTCCACCCTGAGACCAAAAATTTCCTACAGAAAAGTAGATTTAGTACATCCAAGTTTTGAAGGGGAGGGGGCTTCTGAGCAAAGTCCATTCTGGAATCCATGTAGTACCAAGCCAGCTTCAGGTATACAGGCAATTGCTAGGATTGCATTAATTACTGGAAGAAAGTGATCCAATCAAATGCTAGAGACACATTGCTTTGGAGATGTGGAATCCAATCATAGCCAACACTAGTTTGTTTTATGCTATTTTAATGACTGCCTGCTTCCATTTTCCCAATGCGTGTTGAATCATGTCCTTAGTCTGTTATGAGTAAGTGATACTTTACCATAATGCCTTCTGAATCTATACAAAGAGCCAAATAGAAGGATACTAAGTGAATAATACTTCAGAGAGGAAACCAAAGGAGCAAAAGAATGAAGCAAGTAGGTGATTTTAGAGTACAGAAGCATTTAATCTTGGAGAAATATGGTAGTGAGAATCTATCTGTGGAGAGCTGTGTGATCCTAAGGGAAAATTGTGAATTGGATTTGAAAAGGGATAGGGAGTCAATGAATGTGACAGATGATGTAGGGAGGGAGATATAACGCTGATCCCTAGAGCAAGAGAGCAAGACAATATCTTTAGACAATTAATTTGGAGAAGCAAGCCTTTGGCTGAGTAGCTTGGAGCATACTAAGTGTGATGAGGCTTCTTTGCTTATGATTTTTTTTTTTATCTTTTCTCTCCCCTGTCTTGGAAAAGAGAGAAGTAGAAAGGAAAACTAGGGAGAGAAGGAAAGAAAAACCAAAAGAAGAGAAAAAGAGAGGGAGTATAGGAGTGGGAAAAGTTAGGAAGAGATATTTTTTAAATTGTCTATATCTCATGTCAAGGTATCATATTCAGCAAATAACATTAATGACTCTTTCTAGAAGAATCAACCTTAAAGTATTTGCAGTCAGAGACCTCTCTCAAATGACAAGGAAAAGAGCCAGATGTGGTAAAGATATGAATATCACCTCCATATCTGGAATGATGATGAAAATTCTTTAACAGCTGTCCCTGGTAAGCTCATGCTTTACATAGGATTTAATGGTCCAATAATGCCTGGGAGGCCCTTTTGAAAATTAAGGTACATCAAGACTCTGGTTTGAGGACTCCTGAGTATCAACAATGTCTCCAATGCAAAACCAAACAGTTGCAAACCTCAGGTCCCTATATTCAATTGGCCTTAATTGAAAATCTTTAAGAAGATAACTTTGCTCTTTGACGAGATCCATTTCACCAACTTTCCCCTTCTTGACCATTTCAGTGCCTTTAGTTACAGAGAAAAGACAGGAAAAGGAACTTCTAAGAAGATATAGGTAGGAAGTAACATTGGAAAGAAATGGAAATAAAAACATTGGCTAATCAAAGCCATCTCATTTCTCTTTTGTCAGTCATATTAGCATAGAATAAGTTGGAGTTGAAGGATCTAGATAGGAAAGAAAAAGAGGTTAGTGGAAAGAAAAGCAGGCTAAAACTCAGGAGGTGAATGCTTTTTTTAAAAGAAAGCTTGAGATATAAAGAACATCAGCAATGATTAAAGAATCAAATGCACATGTTTCAACCAAAGTCTGCATTTTCCTACATAGATCTGCTTCTCTACTGAAACTATCAAAAGGAAAATTTAAGAAATCTATCCACAGTGAAAAACCTGTGGTAGTTTACATCCAGGAAGGAGAAAGGGAGTATAAATGACTCACATAGACTTGCCTTCCCTGCAATGCTGATAAGGAAAATGAGAGAACTAGCTGTATCCTTAGCAAAAAACTTCTCCTTTTTACCCTCTTCATGCTAAATATTCATTCCTTGCATTTTTTTTTTGAATTTCACAGCTATTCTGAGGCAAAGCACGGATCATGATGAGTCTCCAGGGCTTTCATCTCCCCCATTTCTCCTGATCAAAAAGTTGAGGCATGACGAGCTATAAGCAGCTTGTCCCAAATGCAAGTTGCCCAGAAACACTTCAACCTGCTGTTGTAGCAGCCTCTTCTCCCCCAAGAGAGCACCCTCTCTCCAAAAGCCCAGATTTCAGGCTAACAGCAGAACACAGAAAAGATGTAAAATATTAAACAAATAAAGACCAAGTAGGGAAAAGAAAAAGACCATATTCTGAGATGCATTCTTGAAATAAGAAAGATAAATTCTGAGAATAAAACATATGCTGGGAGAACAAGACAAATACTGAAATAAATATGAAAAGAAGACAAATTTGGGCCATATAGAAAGTGAAACTTTGAAATGTAAGACAATAGTTGGAGGGGAAAATAAGGTAAAACTGGGAGAATAAGATAAACGCCAAAAGGCAATAAATCACAGAAACAACACTTCTGAGAATTATGGGGAATAAACCATGTCCCCCAAACTGAAGCAGCCAGAGTAAGACAAATACAGTGTGACTAACAAATACAGATATCATGACAAGGATAAAAACGACTGTTAGGAAGATAAATACCCAGAATAACACTGACCGTCCCTGCCTTCCATAGGGAATCCAATTTACATGTATTTCCCTAAACTATGCCTCTCTGCTTGTTCCCAGTCTCTTTTTATTCCATGTAAGATCGGAGGTCACCGCTCCTCTGGCTGATAGCAGCTCTCATTTACTCTGCAGGTGACAGCTGTGCTCAGCCCCCATGGGAGAGAGAGAGAAAAAGCTCAGAATCTTTCTGTTGCTGTTAACTTTGCTCTGGGAGAAATCAAAGCCATTTCTTGCCCATATCCTACCCTATATGAAGGTGAATGGTATAGCCAACAATCTCATAACATCTCCTTTTCTACTTTGCTACAATCACCTGAGGGTCAAGTCTTTGAGCTATTAGCAAAAAATACCCCACTTTTTCCCCGCAAAATGGAAACATGCTACTTAGTATATATAACACATTGGCCGTTTAGAATAGAGTTGAGTCCTGGAAGAATAGGGTATTAGACAGATATATTTTGATGACAGGTGGGGTAAGTTCTTTCCCATTAAGAGCTGATGGGGAGAGTCCAGAGGATGATTCTTGTGTGAGAAGCATGCTTACTCTAGAAAGAACAATACTCATTGTGAAGCCAAGAAAGCTCTTATTTTATTTTACATTTATTTTACATTCCTGGTGAATGGGTAATTCCCTAAAGGAAAGCACTTGCTCAGACAAATGAAAGCTTTTTATTTTCTGTTCCCAATTCAAATTTCCCCCTTGTTCTCCATTGGCTGGATGCAGCTTCCTGGACCACCATGTTCTTCTCCTTGATCTGTTCCACCTCAAACAGCTTGTTAAATATGCATATAAGCTTCTTATCTTTTACTTGATGAGAAGACTGGTTCTGCTTGGTCACAGTTCTGATTAGAACCAGTCACCTCTGACTTGCATCCTGTTATCACTCCTGCAGTGCTGAGAGTAATATTAATCTTGTGGAAATAGAACTCCTTCCTTTGTTTCTCACATTTGGACAACTAAGGGGGCAAATATCAAAAGGGAAAAGGTAGATCCTAAGTACATGGAAGTCAAGGGGCAGGATGTCAAAGACAAACCTCAGTATTTTGCTTAAGGGTAGCCCTTCCATATCAATGAAATTAATTCCTGGCTACAGTTCTGTCTTTTGTGTAGACTTGAAAGTCAAATGTACACAGCTTAGGTGTCTCCAAACCTCCACAAAAAATGTGTGGAATAGCCTAAGTTGCATGATCATATCATCATACAATTTTGTGACCAGAAAAGAGGGGAAGAAGTCCCCTTTAACTCTTCCCTCTCTCTCACCTCCTCTATCTCATTAGTTATCAAGTCCTATTGCTTCTCTCTCTACATGTCTTGTATCTCCTCCCTTCTGATCATTTACACACATCAACTTAATTCAGCTCTTCATCACTACTCACATGAATACTTATAATAGATTCATAATTCTTAATCTCCTCCTCTAATATTCCCCCTGCTCAATCCAACTTTCCCAGAGCTGGCCTAAGACCTTCTTAATGCTCCAATCAAATTACTCCAGTGCTCATTAACCTTTGTTTGTTCCTCTTTTTTTAGGATCAAATACAAACACTTTTCCAGGCATTTCAATTCACTCACAACTCTTCTCTCCCCAATCTGCCTTAACCTTTCACTCTCACCACCCTCATTTTCCCTTCGTGAGCATCTTGAAGGGAATGATATCAAAGTCAAACTAACAATCTCTGCCTTCCTTCAGATCTTGAGTTCTGAGAAAGTTCAAAAATGTAGTGCTGTGCAGGGTCAAATACCTGGCATGTTTTGACTTCAGATGCTCTAGATAAAGGTATTTCAATTGCTCTCTCTCTGTGTCACTCTCTGTCTCTCTCTCTCTTTCTCTCTCCCCTTTTTGAGTCAAGGCAAGGACCTCTTTGGCAGCCTATTGAAAGTTATGGATCCATTTTCTGGAAAATGTTTTAAATACATAAACATATAGGACTACAAAGGAAAATACTTATATGGAAAGAAATGGTCTTCATTTTTTTAAGTTTATGGACCCCAGATTAAGAACTGCTAATATTAAATTGAATCCAGACTGGTGTACTGTTGCTCCCCCTCTCTGTCTCTGTCTCTGTCTCTCTCTCCCTCTCTCTCTCTCTCTCTCTCCCCCCCTTCTTTCTCCCCCTCTCTCTCCCCCCTCTCTCTCCCCCTCTCTCTCCCTTCCTCTCTCTCTCTCTCTCTCTCTCTCTCTCTCTCTCTCTCTCTCTCTCTCTGTCTCTCTCTCTCTCTCTCTGTCTCTCTCTTCCTCTCTCTCCTCTCTCTCTCTCCCTTTTTCTCTCCCTCTCTCTTGCTCTTGCTCTCTGGCTCTCTCTCAAAAAAATAAAGATAGCCTCACAGAGACAGACAACTTGGGCTGAAGTCTCAACCCTGATCTATACTAGCTATTATCCTGGACAAGTTACTTAACATTGGGGATCACAACTCTAGTCTGACTATAGATAGCAGAGAAGGTACTGTCCCTAGATCCATAAAATTATGGATGCATGCATACAATGAAATCAGATAGATATAGATATATGCATGTGTTATATATGTATATATGTGTGTGCATGCATATACATATTGTTCATATGAGTATAGATAGATATATAGTCATAGAAATAGAAATAGCTTTATTCACAGATATAGATGTCATAATATTATCTACTCTTCTTCTAACAGATGTTGATATCTTCAGTCAAGTTTCTTGAACTCAGGTGATTGATTGTCTTTTGAATCAGAAAGTGAAATCTACATCTCCTCTACTAACCAAATCTACTTTAATTGTGCCATTTAAATATGAGGAGCTTTTCTGAAGTGTCATTTCCAACTACTTTGGAAACCATCTAAGAACCTGACATCCTTCCAAGTTGCTGCCCTGAATGATTTGGCAATCCTTATCTAAACAGATCTGTGAAATGTTCTTTTTATTAAGAGCAGTGGGTGAAGCTTACTAGTGGAATTCACCTCAGTGGAAAGAAAACAAAGTCCACAAATACAGGACAGAGAAATAAAGAAAGAAAACATGGGTGAAGAGGGCTATTGGGAAATGGAATTAAGGGACATGTTGCAATGTTGGAAATCAGGGAAGGGATGAGTTATAAACTCGATTTCGTGACCTCAGAAGTCCCTTCTCTTATATTGTATCTCTTTCTCTACCCATTATTAAATTGTGTAATTCAAAAGTCTCCAAAATTGTACACTATGTATACCTTTCTAGCATATGCTCATGTGTGTGCATGTGCACACACACACACATACATACACACACAATTTTCTAAGCAAATTGAACTACTAGCTGATGACTTATCATGTCTTGTGTTCTTCTACCTCCTTGAATTCCCAGATATAGAACACATCATGCCCCTTCCCCAATCTTCTTAGCTTGTTGAGATGCTTCTGGAGGTCCATCTCAAGGTCACCCTACTCAATGAAATCTTCCCTCATCCTATCTATTAAAAGTTCCCTTTTCCTAGGATATTTTGTCCTAATCTTGCCTGAATCTTGCACCTCCTACCTTAGATCATATCCATTTGTATATAGGTCATAGCTCTCTCATAGCTTGTAGGCTTCTTAAAAGCAGGAGCTGTGGTATTCACATTTTTTTAAAATTACCACTAGAATCTAGAATAGAATAGAATAGAATAGAATTTTTACATAGTAGGTGATGAATAAATATTTGAAATAATAAATTAATAAATATTGAAAAATTGAAGGAAAATTATAGGATTACAGATTTAAAACTAGAAGAAATCTTAAAGATTATCTACTCTAATACTTCATATTACAAACTAGGAAAAAGATTGATTAAGTACATGGCTATTGAAATAATGAATGACCTAGAACTGAATACAGGTTCCCTCACTCCAAACTTGTGCTGTTTTCACTGTATCTCATTTCCTCTCACAAAAAAAGGAAAGCAACCCTGGGCATCTGGACATGATCTCCCTTAGCCATTTCTAATCTTCTAAAAGACTGCTGTAACTATCTATAACTATACATATGTACACATATATACATATATGTATATGTGTATAACATATGTGTAAATATGTATATATATGCTTATATAATTCATATATACATGCATATATGGGTGAACATCATGTGCAAAAAAATTTCCCTTCTTTTTAGAAGCTGTTCTCTAGTCCCCTTGGAAATCACATGACTCTACTTCCCTAATCCCATTTGTAGACTCTAACCCACCCGTGTCTTTATAGAAAAAAGGAAGAGCCTATAGCTAAGACTGACTTTGCCTCAGATTTGCATCATTGGTCAAATCCACTACCTTGTCAGCATTTATTTGTCTGTATAGATTTTAGACCTTTCACCAGCCAAGCATGATGGAGTGGAAAGAGAACTGTATTTTGAGTCAAAGGACATAGGTTCAATTCTCACCTCTACTATGTATTATTTGTGTGACCTATTAGAATTCAAATGATTTCTAGACCTTTAGTTCCCCCCAGCTATTTAAAAAGGGATTCAGAACAAATGATTTGCAATGATCCATCTTAGTTTAAATTCTATGATCCCAGAATGCCAGTCTGTGAATTTCTAATCTGAATTCCTGAACTCTTGAAATTGCATGTTCTTGCTTTTTATTTTGTCACTCTGGATTCCTGACTTCCTATATTATATGATCTCTTTAATTAATCATTGTCTTAATTCTTACTGTTGTTGTTTTTTTTTTTTTTTTTACTCTACCTGGTGACCCATGATTTACTGTTGCCCACAGGACAAATGTGCAAAGTACCGTCAGAGAATCTTTGGGCAATGCATTGACTTGGTTTGTGTCTCAGTACCACATGATTGGCCAAAAATGGGGCTAGTTACAAATGACATCTTGGGTCCAGGGCAGGGGGTCCCATTACATCATTCCTGGGAAGCACTCCAAGGGCCTCCTGCAAAGGTACTCTATTATTGCAAAGTATTATTATTCTATTGCCCCTCAATTAAAATAAGTGGCACTTGGTATTATAGTAACAGCTGCTCCCAGCAGTATTTCTTTGCAATACATTTGTGTTCTCAGTTTTAGCTTTGCCCCACAGCTTTGTGAATCTTTGTTTAAGCTGTGCTTCACACTAGCAATGGAGAAATCCATAGGAAGCTCAAATATGAAATGTCCATATGAACAGGAGCCAAAGTACAGCCCAAGGAACATGGACATCCCATGTGCCTTATGCCTGACCCTTGATTTATTCATATAAAGCAAGTCCATTTGTCACAGAGACACATGCTACAGTCAGACTTAAGTGGTCTTTCCATGATAAAGGCAAACCCACGGGCTTCACACTTGGGCCATATAAGTTGCTGACAATATGCAGTGTAAAGGAAACACAATATGTTGGCTACATATGTTCCTTATAGGGGAAAAAAACACAAAGGCATCTGTCTTGGAAATGGGTCCTTTTATCGTAGATAGAGATGCTTGTTATCCCTTGGTATAGTCCATGCAATACAGAATATGTCAGGTTATCAGGACTGGAGCAATCAGCAGATACAGAACAATTTGGACATCCTAAAGCAGGAGCCTTAACCTGGTGCCAGAATTTCTGAGATTTTACTCAAAGCAAGCTGCTGTCTCTAGCAAAGTAGACAAAGCCAGGATAGAGTAGAGGATGAGATAAGATGAGTTGAAGATCAATAAATATAAGAGATATAAAAGTAAAGATTTGAGGATGCTGAAGCAAAGTCAGTAATCCCAACATCTGAGGTGGTTCAACATGTGCAAAACAGAAGGAAGAAGTAGGGATTCATTATTTAATGGCATCAATTAAGAAAGTGATACTTCTTGATAGATTTCATATAGAGGTGGGTAATGCTTTATGAGGATTAGGCTATGTCTGGTTTTAGACTGTGATGTTGATAAACAAAAAAAGTCAATAATATTATTAACAATAACAATGATATAGTGGTTAGAAAGCTGACCTTTGAATCAGGAAGACCTGGGATCAAATCTACCTTCTAAAAAATACTAGCTGTGTCTAAGCATGTCACAGCCTCTAATTGACTCCCAACACCTCTGTAAAACTATTGATTAAAGAATAGGAATGATGATCTCTATTTGGGGAAAGGGAGATGGCTTATCTTTAGTTTATCCCAAACTGGGCTTGCCCAAAATAAATGATAATGTTCTTATCAAAATGGGATTTTTATATCTTGTGGCAACAGTATTGTGTATTTAGAGACACTTATCACCAGGAGATTTCTCTTCTTATAATAAAAGAGGTATGTATAACTAATAAATAGAGCTTAATGAGTTTCTAAGAATGAAATCGAATTTTACAAATCAAGTAACAGAAAGTATCCTAATAATACTGATGATTAACAATAACATTTATTTGTTAACTGACAGAATGAACTAGAAGACCTTGAACACCATGGGAATTGTGTAGCACAGGGCATCCTGGGGGCTAGATGAAGCCCCTCCAGCTGGTGCTGAGAACGTCCCTGGCAGGGAAGCCAGAAGGTGATGAAAATGATAATAAGAAAGTCAGTAGGGAAGATGGGTCAGTGACAACCACCAGGGAATCAAAGAGAAGATCCATCTTATTTGAATGGGAGGAATCACCTCTTGCCTCCCCCACTTCTCACATGTTATCCCACCTGGCAGACAATCAAAACTTCAAATAGTGATGTGAAATTGGGCAGTCTTTTTTTTTTCTGATCTCTGGTCCCTGACTCTCTCTTTGCCCTTATCTCCCTTGCTCTGATCTCTACCCCCATCCCATTCCTTACTTCTTTTTTCACCTTGGAGGCTCTCTCTCCTGCTGCTGCCTGTTTTTTGTGGAGAGCTGTGTCAGCGCCATCCCAGCTGTCGAGATACCCAGACAAAAAGGTGAGTGCATCATTGTGCTGGCGTCTGGTGATTTTTCCCCTTTCTGTGTGTGGTATCTTCTCCTCCCTCTCTCCCCAACAGACTATTAGCATTTTCCTATTTTTTCTTCCCCATCTGAATGGTGCCACTAATGCAGAAAGAGAAAGAGAGAGAGAGAGAGAAGAGCCTAAACCCATCAAAATATAACAACAAAAATAACCCAGGGCTGAGAGCAATGTGGTATTTTAAGGGAGTGCCATTTATCCCCATGTTTTCATCTTTTACTTTTATTCATTGCCTCTCCCTCTTAATCAATCACATTTTCTATTTACTTTCCTTTGTTGACACTCCTTTTCTTCTTTCCTCTAATTCCATAATATCCTCTTTCCTTTTCTTTGTTTCCACTCTTTTTTTCAGCTATTTCATTGTTAACAGAGGTGATCATCTCTGCTGGTCTCTATTAGCTTCAGCCTTCTTTATCTCCTGCCCCAGTCAACTGAGTGGGGAATCTACCCAGGGAAAGACACTACAGAAACAGGCTTCCCTCAGAATCCTCTTGGCCACCATTACCTTCTACTTTACAAATACTTGTTCCAATTATAGATCAATACGAGCAGAGAAGGCTACTGGGAAGTGTAGCCTGAGAGGAGACACTAAATAATCTGAGAGATGGAGAAGCTGGTGGGAGGGGTGACCCCTAGAATTTAGAGTACTGATGAAAGGGGAAAGATGTCCAACTGCATGGGATATTTCACAGTCAACAGTGTGCTCCACCTAGGAAGTACCACCTACAGCATACGAAGTTCTAGGTATTGTGCTAGGTGCTTATGATTTTAAAAAAGGCAAAAAAGTAGTAGTCTTTACCTTTGAGATATCTACATTCTACTGTAGGGAAACCACATGCACACAGCTTCAGGATAGCAACTATGGCTGGGATTTCCCTAATATAAGGAACTCCCAAGAGAAGAAATTCACTCTACCACCAAGTCAAGTCCACACTTCTGTAATTTATCATCAGTTCTAGTGCACAGGTGTCAGATAGTCAGCAGGAAGCGTACAATACTCCTAAGTGTTCACCAAACCACATTGAAATGTAATTGTGAAAATTTAACAAAAAGAAAAATACAATAAACTAGATATAATATTAATATGTAGTTTTCTAAGTCAATCTGTAGTTTACAGGGCCTTGATATGATTTAACAGCCTCATTTCTATTTAAGTTTAATACCACCGTTCTACAGAGTTGCCCACAACACTGAGAAACAGAATTTGCTTCCCATATAATGTATGTTGGAGGCCAGATTTCAACACATCTTCCCATCTCCTTGGCCATATCGCTATGACTATAACCATGCTGCCTCCTTCTATATGTAAGTAAATTCCAAATATATACAAAAGAAGTACAAAAAAATGGGGTGAGTGGAGAGAATACTAATAGCTTGGAAGATTAAGGCAGGCCATATGGAAGAAGTTGAGAAAGGTTAGTGCTCAAAAAGAGGCAGCTAGGTGGCACAGTGGATAGAGCAACATACCTGGAGTCAGGAAGATTCTAACTCCCAAGTTCAAATCTGGCCTCGAATACTTATTAGCTGCATGACCATGGGCAAGTCACTTAACCATGCTTGCCCCAGTTTTCTCATATATAAAACGATGTAGAGAAGGGAATGCAAACTACTCCAGTGTCTTTACCAAGAAAACCACGAATGGGGTCACAAAGAGTCAGACATGACTGAAAAACAAAAGTAATATGGGACAAATGTAAGAACAGAGACCATTCTAGTCATGAGGAAAAGTCTGTGCAATTATTGAGGTAGGAGATAGAATATTATAGGTTAAAAAGCATATGCAGGCTTAAGAATATAGAAAGATAAGTTGGAATCAGGTTTTGACTGAAATGTCAAATGAAGAAGTTACGCTAGAGGCAAGAGGGAGCCCCTAACACTTCCTTTTTGGCGGAACGACAGATGGCTTTAGGAATATCGATTTGGTATGGATGATGTTTTGGAGAAGAGAAAGATTAGAGTGGGCAACTAATAAAATTTTAGACAAAAGGTAAAGAGGACCTGAGTTACACTTGTGGTTGTTATTTTTGTCTTTTGCTTGTGAAGAGAATCAATGATGTCATGGGATGATGCCTTGACCAGTGAGAGAAGTGGATTTAAGCGAAGTGGAGCTGCACAAAGTCATCAGGCTCCTTCTCTCTTCCAGAGCCATTAAAGTCCAGTGACAAGACAAAAGTCAAGATGACTGGTGATGGCCTGGGATGCAGTGGATGACCTTGATGTCTTTGATGTCTGACAAAGCTCTAAGTTAGGATATTTCTATTATGAAAGGTGAAGAAGGGATAGATTGGAGAGATGTTATGGCGAGGAGGAGAGATATTTGGTAATCAATTGAATATGGGGATTGAGAAAAAGGGTAAAGGAAAAGATCCCTCTGAGCTTATGACAGGGGTTATGATAACATACAGGGAAGTCAGGAAGAAAAAGGTTTTTTTTAGAAAAATGTCATTACTTCGGCTTCAGACATGCTGCATTTGTGGTGCCATTAGTGATTTAGTACAAAAGCTCAGGAGAGAGATGAGGACTGTGTGTTTAGATTTCAAATATGAGTAGATATGATCGTTGAATCTATGGGAGCTGATGAGATTGCTTATAGATGAGGGTAAGGAGAAGAGAGAAAAGAAGACCCAGGAGAGAGCCCTAGGATATACCCACACAGGACATGCATGGTAATCCAAACCAGGAGGAAGACAATTTATGTAAGTGGGAGGAAAATCAGAAGAGAGCAATATCCTGAAAATACAAGAAAGAGAGAGTATCCAGGAGGGAGAGCATAGTCAACTTGTCAAACACTACAGAGAGTTCAAGAAGGATTCTGATTGGGGAAAAAAAGTTGTTATATTTATCACTTGAGAAATTAATTCTTTCACAGGAAAGATCTGCAACAACGGAGTGATAGAATGGGAAGCCAGATTACAAAAGATCAAGGAGTGCTTCACTTGTAAAGTATAACAATGGAGATGAGTATAGATCATATTTTCCAAGAGTTTGGGAATGACAACAAAAAGAGATGTAGCTTAAGAATGACAGGGTCAAGTAAAGGGTTTTTGGTTTTGGTTTTTTGTATCTAGGCAACAGAAAGGAAATTTAAAGATGAACAAGAAAGAATGACCAAGGAAGGGAAGCTCTCTGAGGAGATGAGAAGGTAAGGGATCAAGTACACAAGTAAAGTAGTTAGCTTTACAAAAACAAGTTCCACATCTTCCTCTGAGACTGAAACAAAGGAAATATTGAGAGTGATGCTGGGAGATCTGGAGTATAAGTTGGGGAGAAGATGGAACTCAGAAGCGATAGCAAGAAGGAACCCTTGAAACTTCTTAATGAGTAAAGTGCCATAGTAAGACCTGTATGGCCTTGATTTTCTCAGTAATGGTTAAAGTGATCTACTGAAAAGAAGGGGGAAGAAATCATAGGGAATCTGAGGACAAAAGAAAAGTTCTGATATAGTCAATGAGGAAACTTTGATAGGTAGTTAAAAAGAGAAGTTTAAAAGAGAAATTAAAGGATTGCCATGCAACAGCCAGAATCTAGTTGTGATTCTACTGCGTCCTTTTGTAGGCAACATTCAGTATTATGCAAGTAGGAATAGAAATGGCAAATAGAGTTAATAATATAAGGAAAGGACTGAGAAATGAAGAACAAGGTGTCCAGGGATTTGAAAATGAAGAATAGCATAGTTGAATTAGTTAACTACAGTTAAAAGATTTGAGGAAATGATTATGAGACTGAAGCAGAGACAAGGAGGGACTGAAAGAACATTTAGGGGAGGAGTTATTGAAGGCTACAACGGGGATGGACATTGATTTAGGAGTGTGAGAGTGGAGAATCTGGTGATTAAGCATTTAGTAGGTAATGAAATGGACTGGGAAACAGGAAAAGTTTGAATCCTGACTCAGATACTTACCAGCTATGTGACCCAGCCATGAGACCAGCTATTGGCAAGCCACTTAACATTTTTTGGCTCAATTTCCTTATCTAAAAAATAAGAAAGCTGGTCTTGGTGACTTCTAAACTCCCTTCTACCTTTAAATCTTTGATCCTGCAAATGATATGGTTATAGTTAAAAAGAGAAATTTCAGAAAGAAATTCAGAAATTTGATAATGAAACATTTGTGGGCAATGGCAGGATCATGGGTATGACTATCTCTGTGTATGAAGTAAGATCATGAAAGTCAAGGAGGAATTCAAGGTTTTGGAATGGATATCAACATGTAATCCATAAACATTACATTAGAGAATAGGGTGTATAGAAAGATTATGAGTCAGGTATTGAACTCCTTGAGAATGGAGGGAAAATATTCTGCAAGTTGTATTTTGTTTGTCAACGTTTTTGACAAGAAATCAGACAGAGTTATAGACGTAGATGGAGTGATTCTTAAAAGAATAGAAGTTGATGAGTGTTGGAAGCATGAAAAAGGGTTTGGAAGTGTAGCACCAATGTGATATTCACAGCACCTTGAATATCCCAGAGCAATTCTGAATCATGAAACACAACAGACTCCCCACATGGAAGACAGAACCAAAACATTTATTCAGACACCAGGAAGCCAATCCATCATAGCAACAAAAATCTATACATAAAAACAAAGCATAGAACACCATTCCCAAGTCTTTCTCCTTCTAGGCTTCCCATAAACCAGCTCCATTAAACAAATCACAACAGGCTTCCCTTAAACAAAATGCCCTCACATTCACAGCCAGCTGTGGGCTTGCCCACTTTTGACCACTCTCATGACTCACTTCCTCTCAGCTCTGCTCTAGCTCCACCTCTTCCTGTTCTACCCATTCAGAAAACTCCTCCTACCACAGGCTCCATGTGACTCAGACTCATGTGACTCAGCTTCCATGTGACCCAGGCAGGTCACATAAGCCTATTAATGAATGAGAAGGATTCTACCATTTTAAATTACCATTACATGTGGCCCTAAGATCTTTGGCATTCATTATATAGGTTTGTGGGGCAGCTGGTATCAACAGAAATATAACAGGGATAACAGAAAATAAACATATAAAACAGTATATCAGGCAACTGGTATCAACAGAAATTTACAACAATATGACAGGGATCCCACAAAATAAGCACATTAAACAATATCTGAGGGTGGGGCTTGAGCACAAGCAACCCATCATTCCCCCCTCAAACAAATGGTGCCCAAAATCTTAGGGTACAGGGCAAAGGTCTTTTCTTCCATAGCTAGTTTCTGCTGAAACTGGATGTAGGACTGTCCCTGCCCCAAAGAGGTCCTATTTGAGGGATCTGTTCTTTAGCTGGCATTTGGAGTTTGGTTGACACCAAGTACAGAGGTGTCTTTGATGAGGATGACATTCTGCTTAAGCAATCAGGTATCTGCAGGTGGAGGGTATTAAGCCTGAAAAAAACAAATTGGGCAAACAAGGTGAACAAAAAGCCAAAAAGAAACAAGGAAAAGATAACCAGAAGCAGGGTAGATACAGGGTCAGTCATGCTTCTGGAATTTGTGAACCCACTATCATAGCCTCATTCGCTGTTGTTTACTGTTTTCCAGTTTGCAGGTTTGGGGTCATCATTCTTGTTAGAGGTATACTTTTTTTAATCTGAGCTGGCTCCTGGTCAAGCTCCCATTCTCCCTGCAGGTATGCTGAAATTGAGGATCTATAGGGGCAGTTCTCACTTCCCTGCTCAGTCTAATATCAAAACTCTTTCCTCGATACATTTTATATAGTTCATTAGTTGGAATGCCCTCTACTCTTCCAAAATCTTCCTCTGCCCTCAATAGAGCAGTAAACAACTCTTTTCTTGTCAATCTATCACGACTTTGAATCTGCTGACTATTTACTCTTTTCTCTCAAGGAAATTTATGTTTTTCACTGATTCTCACCATCCAAAATACCAACAATTCTCCCCTCTTTTGGGTGAAGCTACTCAAAATATCTGTGACCTCTTGCTAATTAAAATCCACAATTACCTCCCCAAATACTGTGGGTTCCCTGATTTTTCTGCTTCCCTCCTACTGTTTCATTCTCCTCCCACACATCTTCCTGGCCTGTGTTTGGGCCCCAATCAAGCCCAGCTTGTGCAAGGACTGCATTAACCTTCCTATTGTTAACTTTTCACCTCCTCCTGTGGAAAAAAAACAACAGCTTTTTCTTCCATCACCTGATGCTTTGTAGCTTGCACTTCTAAAGGAGAGTTCAGCATAGAAAGTTTCTCTTGCAAATCAGCTAACTCCTTTTCCATCTGAGTTTTCTCCTCCAGCAACTTGTCTCTGTTTTTACATATAATTCAATAGTTTGTTAGCAAGGCCCAGCCTCCCCTACACACCCCTGACATTTCTTTCCCTGATTCTATTGGTATTCCTTACACAAATCTTTCTAAGTCTCTGAGTTCTTCCTTCTGTAGCATTGGTTCTGTTTTCACAGAATCCTGTGCCTTTAACCCATTGTCTTGCTAGGGAGGAATAAGGCAAATCCTCACCCCCTGAGGCATCCATTCTTCCTCCAAAGCCTTCCTGCCTCTAAATAGAGGTCTGATATTTCTCGATCCCACCCTCATAGACATTTGTAGCATCAATACAATATTCACAGCACTTACAGCAGTTATGAATATCCCAGCACAATTCTGAACCATGAAATACAACAAACTCTCCACATGGAAGACAGAATCAAAACATTTATTCAGATGTCAGGAAGCTAATCCACCTTTGCAACAAAAACAAAAAAAAAAACAAAACAACAACAACAATGCAGAGAACCACACTATCCCCAGCCTTCTCCCTCCTATACTTCCCACAAACCATCTCCATTAAACAAATCACAAACAGGCTTCCCTTAAATAAAATGCTCTTTTCACACTCCTTCACTTCTGACTACAGTCATGACTCACTTTCTCTCAGCTCTGCTCTAGCTCCACCTCTTCCTGTTCCATCCATTGAGCAAACTCACGTGATTCAGGCTTTCATGTGCCCCAGGCACATAGAGCTATTAATGAATGAAAAAGATCTTCCCATTTTAAATTATCATTACAGGAAGTAGCAGTGAGGCAGACTGGAGCAACCCATTACAGGGCAGGGTGGCCAGAGATTCAGTGTCTTTGAGGGTATTCAAATTTTCTCTAGTAAGAGAAAGAAGCCTAATGTGAAAAGGAACTTGTTTAACAATAGAATAGCATTTGAGAGTAAAAGGAAAGAAAAAAGGAAGGAATTAGATGAGGTCATGGGAGAGTTAGAACTGAGGATGATGGAAATTCCAGTAGAAAGTGGAAGCAGGAAAAGGAAGTCTTTATTTAAGGCAGCCTTGGTTTGGAATGATTCTGATGAAAGATTTTGGTAGTCATTAGATGGCAGTTAGTTACAGCTTTCTCAATAAAAATCTGTGCCCTAGGCCACAGTTAGAAAATTTATTTGAGTTGAAAGGAATATTGAGATTATCAAGGGGTAAGGTCTTTGGGTCCTTACCGGTCATATGCTGAATGATGTAAATTCCCTATCTTCTCAGCAAGGGCATTTATGTCACAGTCTAGTCTTAGATGTTAATTTGCTTATTAGCCACTGGACAGAGATAGAGGGAGCCATATCTCTGAATCTTGGGTCCTTAGCCTCCACTGGAGCTCAGGCAGCCAGTTGGCTAAGCAGTAAGGGGTGGGCCCAGCAGGTCACATATTCAGAAGTCTCTTTAGCCCCTTGTTGGTTACTGCATGATTGACTCACTTTCCCGCCTTCATCAGCAAGGAAAGTTCTGCCTCAGGCCCCAGCTCACAGGGATATCTAATAGAAGTGTAATCTTCAATGAAAATGTATAAGATGACTGGGCTTTAATCAATAAAATTCTCCTCAATTTTTAAAAAGTAAAAACTGTTAAGTTAATGTGCCCTTAGGACATTTTAATACATTAAAAATACATTATTCTCATGTTCTCTCTCTTGCATGCCCTTGGCCAGTGGTGCTGCCCAACTTCATCTGATCCTTCCCCCACCGGCTCAGGAAAGCCTTAGGCTACTCTGAGCCTCCCCACTGCTGAGAAGCATTCATTCCAAAAATGCAGGTCATAACCCATCCATGCTTGCTCATTCCATGCAGTTCAATTCCATGTTTTTTCCAGAAGTTCACTAGAAAAGAGTTCATCTAATGTGATTGGACCTTTCTGTCAACATCCCAAGGCTACTAATGGGGCACATGAAATGTCAGTAGGTATGATAGCACCACTGTGTACCAAGGTTCACTCTCCTTCCATCACATGGGTTAGAATAGTTTTGTTTGTTTGAGTTTTTGAGGAGGTGTTTGTTTGCTTGTCTGTTTGTTTGCTTGTTTGCTTTTGCCTTACAGGCAACAAAAATTCCCTGGGACTTGATTGAACTACTGAGCCAAGGCCCAATCTGGACCTTTCTTGACTTGCTTCCTCAGAGTTTCTGACCCTATTGGCTTCCAGGTTGCCAAAGGGAATACAAGTTTCTTCAGATTGTGAGGATATCCCAAAGCCATGGGATTCACTAAGGGTGCTCTGGTGGGTGCAATATCCTTGAATATTCTTTCTATGCTATGGTTAAGTAAATATTTTGTTAAATTATGAATAACCAAGTTTTTCACTCAGTTCTAGCATCAAATCTAAACTAACAAGGGACTAGCCTGAATGAAGCCTGCCTATTACGGAAGAAAACTCCTCCCTTTTGACCTGAAAAAGATTTATCTCTTTTTAGTTATGCATTTTCTGATATATTTTGCGCCACTTTTTCCTGCATAATTATTTTGTACAATTTTTGAACAATTTTGCACAATTCTTCTTTTGCAGCCTGTACAAACCCACCAAATCCTAGTAACTGTCAAATTCATCTCATCAGGGGTTACAGAATCATATAATACAAGTCATATAACACCATTTATAGAAGGTTGTTGATTAAAAAAAAGGATCTTTAATTCAGGAATAACCTTGAGTTAATAGAATTAATTTTGCCATATTCTAATGCTCTTCTCTTCCTGTTCAATTCTGGGTCCTATTCATTGTGCATGTTCAATGTCTGACCAACATATGGAGGGAGGGTATGTGAGTACATGGGTATTGGAGGGTATAGGTGTGAGAAGTTGTGGACAAGTTCTATTAAGTTATTTACCCAACTGTATTCCTAATCTAGACAGTAGGTATTTGCCCACTTAATTTTTCTTTGTGGGGATAGATAGATCAACTTTTTGAAATAGTTGTAAATTTCATTTAAGGGTTCTGCAATATTCTAAGGTTTTATGTGATCAGCACTTTGCCAGCTGCAAACAGGGAGGTCTGGGATCACCACCGAGAGTGAAATTTTCTTTGATTTGGAGTCTATGCTGGACCTCCTCAATAATGACTGCAAATATTTTTGTAGAACATTTCTCTCCACTTACTAATAATTAAAGAGTCATCAAAAATAGCTCTGTTATGATTGCTAAGGAATCTTTTCAAAAATAAGTTTTATTGATGCCTTTTTTTTGCATCAGTCATTTCTGGATACATGGCCACATACAACCTTAATAAGCCCTTTTTTGTGACAAATAAAAATATTACTAGGTCCACACTCCCAAGGAAGTCAGTGACAAAAACAAAGGCCTCAATATGCATATAAATTTTTTATAGTCAGCAAGTACTTATTAAGTGCCTACTGCATGCTAGGAACTGTCCTAAGTATACAAAGAAAGGCAAAAGATATTCCTTTTTCTCAAGGAGCTCACAGTCTAATGGAGGAGAAATGCAAATAACTATGTACAAGTAAGCTATATTCAGGATAAATTAGAGGTGAGCATCAGGGGAAAGGCACCTGTAGAAGGTGGGGTTTTTAACTGAGACTTGAAGGAAACTAGGGAAACCAGGAGGTAAAGATTAGTAGTAAAAGAATTCTAGGCATGGAAAACAGCCAATGAGAAGACACAGAATCATAGGATGGAATGCTTTGTTTGAGAGACAGCAAAGAGGCCAGTATCCTGTCATTGGATCAAAGAGTATGTGGAGGGAGTATGTTTTAAGAAGACTGGAAAGGTAGGAAGGAGCCAGGCTATCAAGGGACTTAAAAGTCAAACAAGATTTTATATTTGATCCTGGAGAGACTGGGAAACCAATGAAGTTTATCAAATAGCATGACATGGTCAAACTATGCTTTAGGAAAATCAATTTGGCAACTGAGTGGATAAGTAGAGAGGAATGTTAGGCAGGGCAACCAAGCAGAAGGCTATTAGAATAATCCAACAAAAATATTGGAATAATCTGGATTGAAATGATGAACTATATCAGAGTAATTGCATCGTCAGAAAAGGTGGTATATATGAGAGATGTTATGAAAGAGTATTGACAGGAATTAGCAACTGATTGGATGGGGGAAGGGTGTGAAAGCCACAACCAAAGTTGTGAGCCTGATTAACAGAGAGGATGCTGATACACTTAGCAATATTAAATGGGAAATAAGAAGGAAATTCAGTTCAGTTTGGGTCATACCGAGTTTAAGATGTCTATATCACATCTAGTTCAAGATGTCTAATTAGCAGTCGGAGACGAAGATTTGAGAATTGTCATCACAGAGATGGTAACTGATTCCATAGAAGACAATGAGATCACCAATCAAAATAGAGTGAATAGAGAAAGCTGACCTAAAGCAGAGCCTTAGGAGATACCCACAGTCAATGGATATGACCTGAATGAAAATCCATCAAAAGAGACTGAGATGGAATGGTCAGATGGGTAGGAAATGAGCTAGGAGAACAAAAGGTCATGAAAGCTTGACAGAAAAAAGAACAAGGAGAAGAAAGTGATTGACATGGTATCAAAGGTTTCAGAGAGATCAAAAAATATGAGGATTAAGAAAAGCCCATTAGATTCAACAGGTAAGGGATCGTTAGCAACTTTAGAGAGAGTGGTTTCATTTGAAAGCTGTGGTTGAAAACCAGACAGAGGAAAGCAAAAATTTTTGTGGTAACTAAGAACTGGAAACAGCAAAGATATTTGTTGATTGGGAAATGATTAAATAATTTGTGTTACATGAATGCAATGCAATATAAATATGTTTTTTTTAATTAATGAATGTGATCAAGACAGAGAATCAGAGAAAAGCCTACAGGAACTTATGCAAAGTGAAGTAAAAAGAACCAGGGAAACATGACTACAACAATGAAGATGCCTAGAACAATAGCAATAAAACAATTAAAAAATTGAGGTCTGGAAAACTCTAATGAAGAATCAAGCTTGGCCCCAAAGAGATTAAAGAAGATACCTCTCCCAGCCTCTTTGCAGAACTGGGGCCAGGGATATGGGACACTGCATACAATCAGACTTTTTTTTTCAATAGTTTAGGAGAATTCTGTTGTTTTTTACCTCTTTGTTTACTCTGTTACAAAGAGTAGTCCTCTGGAAGGAGGTGCAGAAGAGATAGAACATTGCTAAAACCCTAAGGTATTGAAGAAATTTATATTTAAAAAGATAAATTGTTAAACGAAGACCACTGACAAGGGGACATCTAATAATATATATATGAAATGTTCTACACACATAGTTACTTCCTTTCTACTCAAAAAATAGAAATTTTTTTTTTCATTTCTCTTCAGTAACATTTTTTGTAATTATAATTTTTCAGGGTTCAACTTCATTTTAGTGTTCTTTTCATTTGCATTTTTCCAGTTGCTGTGTATATTATTCTCATTCTGCCTACTTTATGTGATATAATTTTCTAGAAGTCTTTCTATGTTTCCCTGAATTCCTTATATGTCATTTGTTACAGCTTAACAATGTGCCATCACTCTTATATATCACAATTTGTTCAGCCATTCGCCAATTGAGAGGCACCCATTTTATTCCCAGTTTTGTTGTTGTTCTTGTTGTTGTCACAAAGAGTGCTGCTATGAATGTCTCAGCTTTCTTTCTATCTTTGACCTGGGCATGAATATTTTAGTAACTTTTCTCAAATGATTCTGAATCATTTTCCAGCTTCACCTACAGAGTGTTAGCTTATCTGTCTTGCCGAAGCCCCTTCAACAATGATGATTTCTGTATTTTGTCATATTTATCAATTTGCTAAAAGTAAGGGAAAGCCTCACAATTGATTTGCATTTCTCTTACTGTTCAAAATTTCAAGCGATCTGTTTTATAGTTGTCAATAGTTTGTAATTCTTTTGAAAAATGTTCATATCATTTGACTGACAACATACACTGGGAAATGGTTCTTAGTAATATGTTTATATAAATTACCAGTGTAGCTTATAAATCAGATTTTTATAAAAATAATTTTTTAAGATTTAAATTTATCTATTTTTAGTTTTCAACATTCATTTACACAAGATTTTGAGTTCCAAATATTCTTCCCATTTTTCCCTTCCCCCCACCTGAGATGGCATGCATTCTGATTACCTCTTCCCCAAGTATGCTCTTCTTCTTATCAACTCCCCCCACATCTTATTCCTTTTCCCTTTACTTTCTTGAAGGGCAAGATAGATTTCTATACCCTATTGCTTGTATATCTTATTTCCCAGTTGTATATAAAAACAATTATTAAACATTTGGTTTTAAAACTTTGAGTTCAAAATTTTCTTCCTTCTTCCCTCTCCACCCACACCCATTAAGAAGGCAGGCAATTCAATATAGGTTATACATGTGTAGCTATGCAAAACACCTCCATAATAGTCATTCTGTGAAAGAGTAACTATATTTCCCTCCATCTTATCCCACTCCCCCTAATTATTCTGTTTTCTGTTTTGACACTGTCCTTTTTCTAAAATGTTTACTTCTGGCTACACCCTCCCCCAATCTACTCTCCCTTCTATCATCCCCCATTATCCCCCACTATTTTTCTGTTGGGTAAGATATTCAGTTGAGTGTTTATGTTATTCTCTCCTTAAGCCAAATCCAATGAGAGTAAGGTTCACTCATTCCTTCTCACCTAACCCCTCTTCCTCTACATTTTGAAACCTTTTCCTTGCCTCTTTATGAGATCATTTACCCATTCTACCTCTCCTTTCTCCCTTTCTCCTTCCAATATATTCCTCTCTCCTTAATTTTTTAGATATCATCCTTTCATATTCAACTCACCCTGTGCCATCTATCTATCTATCTATCTATCTATCTATCTATCCATCTATCTATCTATCTATCTACCTATCTATATTTTCTCCAAATACCCAATACTGAGAAAGGTCTCATGAGTTGCGAATATCATCTTTCCATGTAGGAATGTAAACAGTTCAACTTTAATAAGTCTCATGATTTCTCTTTCCTGTTTACGTTTTCATGCTTCTATTGATTCTTGTGTTTGAAAGTCAAATTTTCTATTCAGCTCTAGTCTTTTCATCAAGAATGCTTGGAAGTTCTCTATTTTATTAAACATCCAATTTTTACCCTAAAAGATTATACTCATTTTTGCTGGGTAGGAGATTCTTGGTTTGAATCCTAGCTCCTCTGACCTCTGGAATATCATATTCCAAGCCTTTCAATCCTTTAATATAGAAGCTACTTCATCCTGTATTATCCTGATGGTGTTTCCACAATATTCAAATTGTTTCTTTCTGGCTGCTTGCAATATTTTCTCCTTGACCTGGCAACTCTGGAATTTGACTACAATATTCCTGAAAGTTTTGCTTTTAGGATCTCTTTCCAGAGGTGATCAGCAAATTCTTCCAATTTCTGTTTTATCTGCTGATTCTAGAATATCAGAGCAGTTTTCCTTGATAATTTCTTGAAAGATGATGTCTAGGATCTTTTTTTTTTTTTGATCATGTCTTTTAGTAGTCCAATAATTTTAAAATTATCTCTCCTGGATCTTTTTCCAGTTCAGTTGTTTTTCCAATGAAATATTTCACATTGTCTTCCATTTTTTCATTCTTTTGGTTCTATTTCATAATTTTTTTATTTCTCCTAAAAGCCTCCATTAGCCTCCATTTGTTCCATTCAATTTTGAAGGAATTATTTTCTTCAGTGAGCTTTTAGACTTCCTTTTCCATCTGGTCAATTCTGCTTTCTAAGGCATTCTTCTCCTCCTTGGTTTTTTGCACTTCTTTTGCCATTTGGATTACTCTATTTTTAAAGTGTTTATTTTCTTCAGTATTTTTTGGGTCTCCATTAGCAAGCTGCTGACTTGATTTTCATGATTTCTTACATCACTCTCATTTCTCTTCCCAATTTTTCTTCTACTTCTCTTACTTGATTTTCAAAATTCTTTTTGAGTTCCTCCATAGCCTGCTACTAATTCATATTCCTCTTGGAGACTTTTGATGTAGGAGCTTTGACTTTGCTGTCCTCCTCTGGTTGTATGCCCTAATCTTCCTTGTCACCAAAGTAAGTTTCTATAGTCTGAGTTCTTTTATAATGTTTACTCATTTTCCCAGTCAAACACCTGACTTTCTAACTCTTTGTCAAGGTAGGACTCTGCCTCCAGTGGGGTTTAGATGTTAGGGGGAGGGGTGTACTATCCCAGGTTTCAGGGATTTTGTATCAGCCACTCAATCCCCTACTGTCTGTGGCCCAGAGCTCTAGAAGTAGCCTCTACCACTGCTGCTGCTGCTCCTGCTGCCACTGCTGCTGGCCCCTCCTGCCACCACCTCCACCACCCTGGGGTTGATGCCAGATAGGGCAGATCACCTGGTCCTCTTTCACCGAGGTCCCACAGTGTTTTCGCACTGACCTTTTCTATGTTTATGTGTTGAAAAGTCTGAAAATTGCCACAGACTCTGCTCTACTCCCTGCCCTGTGCAAAAGACCCTTCCTATCAACTTTCTGGGTTGTTTTGGGCTGGGATTTGTTTCATTCTGTCATTTTGTAAGCTCCACAGCTCTAGAATTTTAGAGTCATTTTTACATATATTTGGAGGGCTTTGGGGAAGAGCTCAGGGTAGTCCCTGCTTTTACTCTGCCAAATTGACTCCGCCCCTATAAAATATTTAATACAACTATTATTTCCTACTTTCCAATTTCACTTTTAATTTTATGTCTATTGATTTTATTCTGAAACCTTCCTATCCTTCAATTTCTCTTCTGCCTCCTAACCCTGTCTCCTCACCATGACCATCAGTGCCTCTACACCTACTTCTTCTTGTCATTTGTCACTCCTCTTCTAAATTCCCTTCCTTCCCTTCATAATTTGGGAAATATGCTTAACCAATTTAACCATACGCTATTAGTTATTGGTAAATCTCTTTTCCTTTGTCTTATGACTAGTAACTCCTTGCCAAACCCTCATCCCCTGCCTAAGACTTCCCTGTTCTTAATCACATCGTGCTAAAATTTTCTTGAAAAAGTCACAGTAATGCCAAATTTATTCACTGCAAATTTATGTTATGATGAGTCTCTGGGTTAATTAACCTTTGTAAAATACATCCTAGAGGACTGGAACTGTACTAGTCAAGTCAGTTTGCAGAGGTTGGCAATGATTGCTCCTCTTCCTTCACTCATTAATTTTTTAAAAGCCTTGTTTTGCCTTATAAATATGAGAGAATAGATCTCATTGCTTGGTAATTGAACTTGTGTTAGTCATATATGGATTGTTTGCAAGTTGAATATTCTGCTTACTTCTGGTTTCTTTTGAAATAATAACAAAAATGTTTCTCTTTCATTCAAGGTACATCTTTTATTCTTGATAAGTAGGCTCACTCATTATAACATATATTATTCAGGCAGCACCCACACATTCTTGCCTTTGGGGAGTATTTTTTTCCAATATCTCTTCTGATTACTCATAGATGCAGAGTAGCCCTGGACAGTTCAAAATGAGTTTACTTTATAATTAAAAGTATTTCTCTTGAGTACCTACAAAATTTGCTGTTTGGCATTGAAATCCTGACATTCAACCACTAGATACCTTGAAGTTTTCTCCCTAATTTGATAGTATGAAAGCTGACAATGTGAACTTTGCCATCTATCTTCAAAACTTCTGAGTAGTTTTGTTGTATTTTTCCCATACTATTGTGTTCTGGTCTTTTAATTCATCATATTTCGGAGGGGAGACAGGAAACCAATGATCCTCATATTATCTTTATACATACTATACTAAAAGTCAGTCCTATATGAAAGTCAGTTTGGTTTATATAGAATTCATGTGTTCATAAGTGTTACTTTATTTTGTTTTTTTTTCCTATCAAATTTTCCACTTCTTTATTTTTGAGTTCTAAGCCTGTCATTATCTTTTTTTTCCAAAATCTGAACTACTTTGGAGAGATTCTTCATACTGTGTTTTAAGTTGCCTATTCTATAGTATGTTTTATTTAGTAAAATAATCATGTAAAACACTTTGTGAATCTTAAAATTCTCTCTCTCTCTCTCTCTCTCTCTCTCTCTCTCTCTGTCTTCATCTCTCACACACACACACACACACACACACACACAGAGACTCTTAATACCCTATCTATTGGTTTCTTCCCCAATACTTATAATTAATCATGCTCAATTCTACCTTATAATTAAAAAATAAAAACCTTCCCCAAATCTTCCCCTGGCTCCTCTCCCCTTAAACATATTTTTAACTTGGTGATTCCATTATAAATTCAATAATACCAAATGTGGAAATGATTCCCAAATCTATATGCCCAATCCCAATTTTATTCCTAAACTCGGATCACCCACTAGGCATATTGAATTGAGTAGGACGTTACTCTTAAAATTCAATATATCTAAAATCTAACACATCACATTACCTCCAAATTCTCCAACCACCACCAAGTTTTAAATTTGTAGCTGACTCATGTTTTCACATTTCTGCGCATAGTACAATTATTCTCTCATTCACCAATGTTCAAAACCTTAGAGTTGTCTTTGAATGTTCCCCTCATCCCCCACATCCAAGTAGTTGCCAAGTCTTATCAATTCTGCCTCCACAGCATGTTTCAAATTCATCCTCTTCTCTGACTGGATTCTGGAATTGAAGGGTTGAATATTACTTCAAGAGCCAAATAGTCTAGCCCATACTTGAATTAAAAGCACTTCTCTGATCTAGCTAACTAGCATTTACCCTTTCCTTGAAGACATCCAGTAAGGGGAATCTCTGATGCCACACATTTCACTTTTTTGATTTGATTTTTTTTAGTCATTTTTCAGTTGAGTCCAATTCTTCATGACCCCATTGGGGGCTCATTGACAACGATACTAGAGTGATTTGCCATTTCTTTCTCCAGCTCATTTTAGAGATGAAAAAACTGAAGTAAACAGGATTAAGTGACTTCCCCAAGGTGACACAGCTTGTGAGTCCCTGAGGCCATATTTGAACTTGGGAAGAAGACTCTTCCTGACTCCAAGCCTGGCACTCTATCCACTGTGCCACCTAGCTGGCCCTCATTCCAGTTTTAGAAGACCCAAATTATTAGGAGATTTTTTCCTTCTTTTTCTTCTTTTTTTCCTTCAGTCTTTAAACCTGCTTCCATACAACTTCCTCATTTTGGTCTTAGTTCTGCTCCAATGGGACAAAGGAAAATAAATATTGATTTGTAATCTAATTTTTTTTCTTAGAAATGTTTGTGGTTGCTTATCTTTAGAAATATTAATAATTACAATAAATACAATAAGTTGTCATTGTTAAAAGGTGTAAATCTATGTGACATATTTATATTTATGCATATTTATACCTGAATTCTCAAGCAAATTTATGGTTCCATCAATGTGGGTATTCTTCCCAACAATGCAGTTTGCAACCCATTCATCCTTGTCTTCTGTAGTTCTTGTCCTCTAGGCCTCTCATAGGTTCAAAACAGGGATCCAGGAAGCATGCTTCTTTTGATTTCTCCAGGCAAACCATTAAAAGGATACACACAAGCTATACTTACATTAAGCCTTATTCCTGCCACATGACCAGTCCATCTTCTGTTTGACTTCTATATTTTATGATATCCTTTACTCCTTTTCTCCCTCATAATTTCCATTTGTAATACTTGTGTTTCAGTACTGAGCTAGAAATACCCCCAATATTCCCATATAACTTTAATCATTCATTAAGGTATTAGTAAAATATTCAAGCAAGTATTCTCTTGCATAGGGCTTATTTGTTAAATTGAATTCAGTCTGCTCTAACATCTTCTTAGGCACTGACTCTTAACAATTTCTGGGTGAGAAGGGGAAGTTAGTGAACACCCCAGCTTCCTTTATAGAATTTTTTGTTAATGCTCTGTTCTTTTTCATATCCAAACAAGTTCTGATAAGTGTTAATTAATGGGAGGGATCAGTTAATATTAATATAAACTGATTCTTATACTCACATATTCACCATCGTAATTCATCCCCCTCTCCCATATATCACCTTTTTCATGTATTCTTGTAATTGCCTCAACTAGTCTTACTGCATATTGGCCATTCCAATGACATAACTTTCAAAATAATATCATATAGCTAACAAATAATCTGTCCATATCATTTCCTTGATCAAAAATATTTAGTAGTACCATATTGGTTCTAGGATAAAATGTCAATCTCTTAGCCTGGCACTTAAGACCCTCCACAGTTTGGTTCTAACCTATTTTTCTAGTCTTATATAAAAGTACTGCCCTTAAAAATCTCTACATTTTAACCAAATGGGATGACTACCTGTTTCCTGAATTCAATATGTCATGTCTTGGCTCCATATTTTAAATAAAGCTGTCCTTCCTCACCCTCAACTTTTATAGTCTTTCTCTTCATTCAGTGCTCAACTCAGGTGCCTCTTCCCCTGTAAAGCCTTCCCTGATTCTACCATTTGAAAAGTAACTTTTCATTCTTCATATTTCCCTACAATATTTTGAATGGATCATTCCTTTACCACAATAATTACCTAAATTGTATCATGATGATCTGTATAAATGTCAATTCTACCCCATGTCCAAAAACAATAGAAGGCAAGAACCCTCAGGGATTTTTCTTCATCTTTATACATTTCCCAACTCCTAGATCAGAGCCTTGAACATGGTAAGTATTTAAACATTTGCAAAATTTATTTTTCACCATGTTTTTATGCAGGTGCCTTTGGACCTTTCATCCTTAGAAGAAGCTTTATATTACAGGGCAATAATAAATTGCTCAGGGTAAATGGGTCTAATAAATAGTGAAAGCCAGGTAAATATTATGAAGGAGATAAAGGGCAATATATGGATCAATGTATAGATCAAAGGCATCTAAGTGGTACAGTGGATAGAGCATAGGACCTGGTATCAGGAAAACCTGAGCTCAATCCAGTCTTAGATTGTGTGACCCTGGGCAAGTCACTTAACCTCTTTCAACTTCAGTTTATTCATCTGTAAAATGAGTACTTACCCCTCAGACTTGTTGTGAGGATCAAATGAGATATTTGTAAAGTGTTTTGCAAACTTTAAAGTGATGTATGAATACTAGTTTGTAGTAGTAGGACTAGTAATAGTAGTAGTAGTACTAATAGTAGTAGTAGTAATAGTAGTAGTAGTAGTAGTAGTAGTATCTATGGATGGAGAGATTTCCACATACTTCTGTTTGCAAATGGCATTATATTTATTGTGTCAAATACCAGTACATTGTAGAGTTTCCAGGAAGAAAAATCACCCAAAGGAATTTGTTCTGCCCATCTGGACAGGATAGAACAAAGAGATGGAAAATATCTATTATTCATATTTCAACATGCATCTCAATAGACACTTTTTAGAGCACGAATTCTTAACTTTTGTTTTTCATAGTCTCCTGTAACAGTCTGGTGGTGTAATCTATGGATGCCTGCTATAAATAAGGTTTTTAAATGTCTAAAATTAATTGTCTAAAGTTTGTCTAACTATGTATATCTATAAGAGACAATATAAACAGACAATGATCTGGACCAAAAGTTGAAAAGGTATAGTAAAAAAACAGAATCAGAGATTCCATTAACTAGGAGAGACATAAGTGATAACTTCACCTAATCCTTTCATTTACAGTTGAGAAAACTGACAGAGTTGAGAATATAATCCAGGTATCTTTGCTCCCAAGATTATTTTCAGGAAAAAGCAGAATACTTTTATTGACCTCCTCCCCTCCCTCAAGTGTGGTAGGAGTGATATCCTATGACCCTTACCATGGTAAGTAAGAGTAGACATTTTTGTTGCTAGTAAAATTTTGAAACGCAGATTTAGTTGACTCAGAGGACTAAGGGTCAAACTTTTGGCATGGCTTCCTGATCATCTAAGCACAAAAAGCAACACAGAGCTCCAGTTGGCCCTAATGATTGACTGGTGGACCATTCTCTGACAGCAAAGAGGCATGGGAGCCATCCTCAGAGTTGCATCAACTTCTTGCTGAACAATCTTATTGAATATATTTTCCCTGTTATGGCTAAGTAAACTTCCTTTTGTTAACTGCTAAATGTTCCAGAAGTGCCTCATTTTGTTCTAAAATGAAACCTGAACTACAAAGGGATGTGTCTGAGTCAGCCTTTCCCCTGCAATTCCAAACTTCCCATAACAGCATAGGTTTGTCTTTTCAATAGAAACATTTCACTGATGAAATGTAGATAATGTAGATAATGAAACCTAGAGCATCACCACCTCTGAAGATTTGAAAATGAGTATTACACAAAGAGCAACGGAAAGTCATGTGGGGTTGGAGGAGGGGGACCTGGGAAGCTCCAGCATGTAACCAACAGCAATGGGGCTAAAGAATAGCACTAAGAAATTGTATGGCAGAAAGAGAAGATAGTCTGGTCTCATGAAGAAAGTGAGGGATGACAAATGGACAACCAGAGTGCATGATTATTTATGTTCTTTTCTTAGAGATCCACTAGTCCTCAGTTGATTTTAGAGATAGTTTCACGGCCGTAGATAGTCCAGTCGACGGGAAAAGAGATCCTTTGCCCTTCCTTATTTGCTCACCATCATATTCATATGGCATGAATATCAGGATAGTGAGTCAAGAAACATTCATTAAGCACGTAATATGTGCCATGCATTGTGCTACATGCTGCGGTTAAAAGAAAGACACAAGACAGCCCCTTCTCTCAACAAGCTCAGTCTAAAGGTGGAGACAACTTGCAAACAACCATCAAAAACAAGATATAAATAGGAAAAAAGAGGGAGGGAGGACTGGGAAGGGCTTTCTGGAGAAGGTAGAATTTTAGTAGGAATTTAGAAGAATCCAGGGAAACTAGGATGAAGTCCCCTAGAATGAAGACAGGAGTTGAGGAAAAGAGAAAGACTGTGACTCAAGCTAATTGATTAAAGAAAGAAAGTGTCCTGGAGTTTGGTAAAGAACAGCTACCAGAATTTTGATTGGGTGGTAGATATGGACTGAGTGAACCTCAAAGAAGGAAAGATTGCTAATTGATGATGGTGGAGGGACAACCTGAAAGTGGCAGTGAGAAGCAAGAAGGATTCTTATTCTCCTAATTTGACCAGTCAATTGAATGAATAAATGAAAGTGTAGCTAATGCTGGAAAGAGAAGCTGGGGAGGTTGGAGAGATCTGATTCATAACTCATTGAGAGCCAGAAGATAGAAGAGATTTGAAATGAAAATGAGTTTGTTGTCTGTGTTTTCTATGAGCCAGGCATTCTAGAGAACCGAGAGGAAGGGGTAGGTAGCAGTAGAGTAGTTGGGGTGCAGAGAGGAAAACCATGAGAAAGAAAAAATAAAAGTGAAAATAGTATGTTTCAATCTGTGTTCAAACTCTATAGTTCTTTCTCTGGATGTGGATAGCATTTTCTATCATAAGTCTTTTAGAATTGTCTTGGATCATTGTGTTGCTGAGAACAGTTAAGTCTATCATAGCTTATCACACAATGTTGCTGTTGTTGCGTACAGTGTTCTCCTGGTTCTGCTCGCTTCACTCAACATCAGTTCATGTAGTCTTTCCAAGTTTTTGCCGAAATCCACCTGCTCATCATTTCTTACAGCACAATAGTATTGTATTACGTTTATATACCACAACATGTTCAGCCATTGCCCAACTGATGGACATTCCCTCAGTTTCCAATTCTTTGCCACTACAAAAAGAGCTGCTATAAATATCTTTGTATATGTGGGTCCTTTTCTGTTTTTGATGATCTCCTTGGGATATAGAACTAGTAGTGGTATTGCTGGATCAAAAAGTATGCACAGTCTGGTTGCCCTTTGGGCATAATGACACTTTCCAGAATGACTGGATCAGTTCACAATTCCACCAAAAACACATTAGTGTTCCTATTTTCCCACATCTTCTCCATTTATCATTTCCCTTTTCTATCATATTAGCCAGTCTGATAGGTATTGTTTTAATTTTCAATTTGCTAAACAATAGTGACAGAGCATTTTTGCATATGATTACAGATAGTTTTAATTTCTTCCTCTGAAAACTGCCTTTTCACATTGTTTCACCATTTATCAACTGGAGAATGACTTGTATTCTTATAAATTTGATTCAGTTCTCTATATATTTGAGAAATGAGGTCATGTAGGTTTTTGTTGCCCATAGGAGTTTAGTCTCAAGGTACAATTGTCTCTGGCCTTAGGCAATTCAGAAAACAAATGATGGAAGTAGAAGGAATGGTGTTACCTTCCCACAAGACAAGACACCAGACAGGAGATTTGATGAAATGGCTTTCCTCCTCTTCCTTGGCAAGAAAGAGCCTGCTGCTTGATGAAATGATATTTGTCCTCTTCTGAAAGGAGACAGAAGAATAGGCAGAAGACCTAGTGTGAAAGAATGGCATTTAATCTCCTTACCTCAAAGTCAAGAGCCTGGTGAGTAGGATAGCATTTTTTTCCTTCCCATGGGTGGCTGGAGATCAAGGATGAGATGTCATTAGATCTACCTGATCTTAACTGCTTACCTAACTGTATCTAGAATCAAACATTCTGCATTAGAGGTAGAAGAAAATCCAATCCCTTAATTTATAGGTGAGAAAACTGACAGAATTGGGAATAAAACCCAGGTGTCCTTGTCCCCAAGTCATGGTTTATCCACTATGCTACCAATCCACTGTTCCTCCAATTTCTTTCTCCTTGGTGCTCTCTACTCAACTATCCCATCCTTATGGATCTGTCTAGCCCAAAGGTGCAGAACTTGCAGTCTTGGGGAAACATGGTTCACCACCTCTGCTGTAGCCACTGGATTGTGATCATTCTAAGTCTATTATTTTCCATCCTACTATCAACCAGATCCACTAGTCTTATAGATGGAGAATATCTTAAAGGTTATCTAAACAAAGCCATTTATTTTCCAAATGAGAAAAGTGAGACCAAGAAAGGTTAAGTGATGGATCTAAAGTTACAAGAAGCAAGCTTCAGGGTCAATGATCAAGCCCAAATACTCTGAATCCAAATGCAGAACTAATTTCCTCAGAAATTATAATAAATAAGACTCCTATGAGAGAGTGGCTTAACCAAAAGTTGAACAAACATGGAAAACCAGGCACTGGGTAAATGAGTCAATAGTGCTAAAGAAAAATAGGATTCTGGGGAGGAGACAAGATGGCAGAGCAGAAAGAAGAACATATGCTTAGCTCTTACCCCACAGACCATAAAATACCTGTAAGAAGAACTCTCAACAAATTTTAGAGCAGCAGAAGCCACAGAACAACACAGTGAAGAAGATTTCTGTCCCAGAGATACCTGAAAGACCAGTGGGAAAGGTCTGTTGCACACCAGACCCAGAATAGAGCCCAGCCCTGCCTTGGGCACACAGCATCAAGAAGAGCAGATCCAAGCAGGCTTAAGGGACAGAATCTCCAGCTACAGTGCAAATCCCTCAACCCACAGGCACCAAAGGTCAGTGAGAGGGTCTTTTCAGCTGGCCAAGAGGGGAGCGAGATGTCTCCATAACTCAGGCCTCCTCAGGTGGCAGCAGTAGAGGCAGCAGCAGATGGGGCTCCCAAAGCAGGCAGTAGCTTGCATTCCTTGTTGAAGGTCTCATCATAAACCCCCTAAAGGAACTGAGCCCTGTATGGTGGCCCTGCCCCCACCTGAGCTGCTGATCTTAATCTCACACTGAATAGCAGCCCTGCCCCTGCCGAAAGCCCTTGAGGCTTGGGAGCAGCTCACTTGAATCTCAGCCTCCAAGTGCTGGCTTTGTGGAACTGGAGGCAAGGTGGTTGTGGAGAAGAAATTCAGAAGTCAAGTAACTGGCTAGGAAAATGCACAAAAAAGGGAAAAAAATAAGACCATAGAAGGTTACTTTCTTGGGGAACAGGTGTCTTCGCCCATCCTTTCAGATGAGGAAGAACAAGGCATACTGTCACAGGAAGTCAAAGCCTCTGCCTCCAAAGAGAACTTAAATTGGGCTCAAGCAATAGAAGACCTTAAAAAACAAGTTAGCAGCTTACTAAAGGAGAACCAAAAAAATGCTGAGGAAACTAACAGCTTTAAAAAGAGGCTAACAATTAGAAAAAGAGGTCCAGAAAGCAAATGAGGAGAAGAAGAAATAGCCAAATGGAGGAGAAGGTTCAAAAGCTCACTGAACAAAATAATTCATTGAAAGAGAGAATTGAGTTCAGGGAAATGAATGATTTTGAGTTAAACCAAGCAGTTAGTAAGCAAAACCAAAAATTTGAAAAAATAGAAGATAATGTGAAACAACTCATTGGAAAAACAACTGACCTGGAAAATAGATCCAGGAGAAATAATTTAAAAATTATAGGACTACCTGAAAGCCATGACCAAAAAAAGAGCCTAGACCTTATCTTCCATTAAATTATCAAGGAAAACTGCCCTGATATTCTAGAATCAGAGGGCCAAATAAATATTGAAAGAATTCACTGATCACCTCCTGAAAAAAGACCTGAACAGAGAAACTCCTATGAATATTGTGGCCAAATTTCAGTTCCCAGATCAAGAAGAAAATACTGCAAGCAGCTAGAAAGAAACAATTTGAGCACTGTGAAATGCAATCAGGATCTGGCAGCTTCAATATTAAGGGATCAAAGGGCTTGGAATGAGATATTTCAGAAGTCAAAGGAACTGGAATTGAAACCAAGAATCACTTACTCAGCAAATCTGAGTATAATACTTCAAGGGAAAAAATGGTTATTCAATGATATATATGACTTTCAATCATTCTTGTTGAGGAAAAGACCAGATCTGTATAGAAAAATTTGACTTCCCAAGACAAGAATCAAAAGAAGCATGTAAAGGTAAACAGGAAAGAAAAATCATAAAAGACTCTCTAAAGCTGAACTGTTTACATTACTACTTGGAAAGAAAATATTTTTAACTCTTGAATCTTTTTCTCAGTATTTGGGTAGTTGGAAAGATTATACATACATACATACACACACACATACACATAGATAGATAGAGAGTACAGGGTGTGTTATATCAGAAGAGATGATATCCACACAAAAAAATAAAATCAAAAAATTAAGGGATGAAGGAGGAAAATTGTGGGAAGAGAAATGGAGAAATGGAATGGGGCAGGCTATAATTCCTAAAATAGATAAGAAAAATCTTATTCAACAGAGGAGATAAGGGAGAAGGGGAGGGGGGTGAAATAAAGCTACTCTCTCCACATGTGGCTGAAGGAGGGAATAACATACTCACTAAATTTGATATGAAAATTTATATCACACCACAAGAAAGAAGGAGAAGAGGTGACAAGTGGAGTGAGGGGATTGTTAGAAAGGAGGGCAAATGGGAGAAGGGAGTCACTAGAAATAAACACTTTTGAGAAGGGACAAGGTCAATTATAGGGGAAAAAAATAAGGGAGAATAGAATAGGACAGAGGGCAATATAATTAGTACTACACAACATGATTATTTTGGAAGTCTTTTGCAAAAGAACACATATTTAGTATGTATTGAATTGCTTCCCTTCTCAGTGGGGCTGGGGAGGGAGGGGAGAGGGGAGGGAAGTTGAAATTCAAAGTATTAGAAACGAATGTTGAGAGTTTTTATTGCATATAATTGGGAAATAAGAACTTCAGGGAATGGGGTATACAAATTTGTCTTGTCCTACAAGAAAAGAGAGAAGATGGGGATAAGGGAAGGTTGGGGTGTGATAGAAGGGAGGGTACATTGAGGGAAAGAATAATCAGAATGCAAGATATTGGGAAGTGGGGGGAGGGGAGTGATGGGGAGAAAAATTGGACATGTTACAAAGCGAGGTAAAAGCAATTAGTATCAAAATAATTGACTGAATTAATTGCTGAGACTAGATCAATGACATCTTTAGTTTGGGGGAAAGAATTTCGGTCTAAATTTCCTAGATGAAGGTGGCCTTGGGTAAAATTTGGCATTGATGGGAAAGTTAAGGTTTTAATGGTAAATTTGAGTTATGATTGCTATTTAATCAGGAACTAGAACATGTATAGACAGGCATGTAAGCCACTTAAGACTTGCCTCAGAAGATGTCCCTTAGCCAAAGTGAAAATTATAATCATATTTGAAACCTGGTTATTGGAGCTTGCCATTTTATGTATGCTATGGGACTATTAAATGACTGTTCTTCTGAGTTTAACTCCAGGTGTAGGTAGCAAGAAAGGCAATCTGAGCCTCCAACCCATGATGTCACTAAACTGGTGAGATGCTGGTATGAACTGCACAAGGTGATCTCATGGGAAGGGTGGGAGAGCAGCTAGCTGTTCAGCCTGGGCTGAGGTAGGATTCTCCTGACTCAGTTTCCCCACTGACACCTGGCAGACCTTAAGCCTGACTGAATGCAAGTGGATAATCTAATCCTGCCTGGAATTGACATGAAGTTGGGGAGACATTGTATCCCTGCAATGTCCCTACTCTTGGTGGCAATTTCCTATAGTCAAAAGCTTTGTAAGCTTAATGCCAGATCTATTCAATTACAGATTATTGGTAGGGGAATATATGAGGTTAAGTCTAAAATTAATCTATTAGGCACAGGACTTTAGACCAACAACAGTAAGCTAGGGTCCTTTAATTCTTAGTAATACTGTGGAGACAATTAGGTCCAGAGCTTGTGAAGTTAGCAACTTAAATATTATTTGTTTCTCAGTTGGTTAATGTTTAAAAAAAATTATTTTGTGGTCCATATTGTAAATGCTTTTAAAAGAAGTTATCACCTGACCAAAAGTCTGAATTGTTTTATCTATTATAAACTGTGTTAAAAAATGACAAATTAAAAATTTAAAAAAATAGGATTCTGAGTTTCTTTTCTCTACCTTCTTTACCAGACAGCTGTGCACAGGAAGCTGCTATTATTTCTCTTGCTCTAACTTGGACTCTGCCCTGGAAGACTTTTTTTGCAAAATCCGTATGCCAAGATGTAGACTGTGGCACCATTTTAGCCTCAGCTCTATGTTCTTTAGCCACAAAGGACTACTCTGAGCAAAGCAAATTCATATGTGCTTCTTTAGCTAAAGTAAGCAATTTAAGCAATTGCATTTCCTGACAACAACATCTGATACTACCTGGTATTTTGCATGTAGCCTTTAAAATCTAATTAAAAGAGCTTTAAGCTGAAAACGATGGGAGAGGGAGAAAACATCTTAGACATATCCAACAATTTAAAGAGTAGCTATAATAAAAGAGGAAGGATAGTACCAGAGAAACTCAGAAGTTCACAAGAGACAAAAATCCAAGAAAGTAATGAAACTAGTTTTTCAGATAGTTACACACAAATGTATGAGTAAAAAGCTAGATAAATTACTGATCTTAATGCACAGAAAAATTCAATCACATGTACATCACTGAGAATAGATGAGATGAGACACATAACTGGAATATCATTTCATGAGAGTTTAACATAATCAAAAGAAACAAGATGTGTATGTGGAAATAGTAGGGAAAAGTAGTTTTGGTACAATTGTATATTAAGAAAATACATACGTGTGAAAAAACCTAGGAACCAGAAAGGGAATGCATAATGAGGAGTATTTGATTCAGGATCAACAGAGGCTAAAACAGAAAAGAAATTGTCATCTGAGTACACTACAGACCACCGGACCAGAAAGAGAAAACAGATAAGAAACTCGACGAAAAGATCATAAGCCTGGCATGGAGACATTATTTTGCAGTGATAGATAATTTCAGTTACACAGAAAATAGCTGGATCTATATCCCAGACAAAATCAGCAATTTATTTTTGTAACTAACTTTAATGAAAACCTTCTTCAAAATGTGGAGTAAAAAGGAGATTTTATTCTGAATCTGATTCTCAGCAATGAGGAAATGATGGAAATCTTGTGAGGAATTGAGCATCCCATTGTGAACATTATTAATGTAACAATAGAAGAAACTTTAAAATGTACTCGAGATTTGGAGAGAAGATTCTCAAGGCTTCAGGGAAAGCCTGGATAGAATTCTATTTAGTAATATTTCTAGATTAACCCAGGAGAGATTAGAAGTTCTCAAGAATGAAATTATCAAGAAACAAAAATACCTAATTCCAACGAGAAAGAAACATAGAACTTTACTAAAGAGATCAATGAAATTGCACCGGGAACACACAAGGCAACTTACATTTTAAAGCAACATGTGCAGATGATAAAAGCAAGGATAAATAACATAAAATAATTACAAAAAGGTGGCATAGCCCTGTTGGAGTAGAGAAACTCAGAATAAGCTGAGACTGGACAAGAAAGCAAAGGACTAAAAACAGTTTGATTGCTTTTTATTGGGTGGGAGTGCTGCATTAGGAAAAAGAGAAGGAAAGATAGCATAACTACTGAGGGCAACGATAATAACATGATAGAGATGGAGAGCTCTTCATTTGCTTCTGTTTTCTCTGTCAAGGAGTATGATATTTGCACCTAAAAGGAGCAAAAAAAAAAAATGGCAATAAGTAGTCGATAGCCAAGGTTAGTAAAGTAGTAAGGGCATCTAGCTGTCAATGATGAGGTCAAGTCACCAGTTTCTGATGAATTTTGTCCTCACATACTGAAGGAACTGTGAGGTACATTTGCTAAACCACTATCAGCAATGTTTGGAGGCCATAGAGAATAGCAAAGGTACTCCAGGACTGGGGGAAGGCAAAAATTGTCCCAATTCTTTTTAAACAAAGAGAACAGAGTCTGCAGCTTAAAAGCTTCAAGTTGATGCCTGGCAAAATTCTACAAAGGGGGTAAAAGGTATAGTTAATAAAATAGTAATCACTAGGAACAAGTATATCTTCATCAAGAACAGATAATGCTAAATTAATCTTATTTCCTCTGATGAGAGAGTCACCAAACTGGCAGATGAGGGGAATATTGAGATTTTACTGAAGTACTTGATAAAGTATTTCATCCTAGTTTTATGTAATAGATAGGGAAGTGTGGATTAGAAAATAATACAATTAAGTTAATTCAGAGCTGGTGGAATTGCCAGACTTCCAGGACAATCCTTAATACTTCAAAGTCAAATTGGAAGGAGGTTTCTCGGAGAGTACCCGGGGATCTCTGCTTGGTCCTGGACTATTTTATTATTTGTATCAAATGACTTGGATAAAATGCAAAAAGGACAAGTTTATCACATTTGCAGATGATAAAAAAAAAAACTTGGAGGAACAGCTAACACAATGGATGACAGAATTAGCATTACAAATTATCTCAATTGATGAAATTTAATAGGGACAATTAGCACAAATCTTATATGGATTTTAAAAAAATCAACTCCAAAGATACAAGATAAGGAAAACATGGATAGTAAAGTTTATTTGAAAAAGATTTGGGAGTTTTGGTAAACTGCAAGCTCAATTCATGTCAATGGGGTGATATGGAAGCCAATAAATAAAATAGAATAATATGAAATAAAATAGAATAAAATAAAATGAGGCCAACTTAATTAAACTGCATTGAGTCCTGACGCAAATTTGGAAGGTGATATTCCTGGTCAAACCACATTTGGAGTCGTTTGTATGAAGTGGTTCATTTTAAGATGTATACTGATAACTGGAGAGTATCCAGACAAGAGCAATCAGAAGTATCAAGGACTTTGAGAGCATGCCATATGAAAGCTGGTCAGAGATCTGGATATGATTAAGCCTGGGGAAGTGAAGACTAGAAAGGATGTAATAGCACAATTGTATAATGGGAAAAAATCATCAGTTTTAAGTCAGCAGAACTGAGTTGAAATTTTGCATCTGATTCTGCCACCTGTATGACCTTGGGTGAGTCACTACCTTTCTCTTGGCCTCAATTTCCTCAACTTTAAAACTGAAGTGGTCAGATTAGATGGCCCTGGAGTCAATTCAGCTATGATCAGAAAGATTAGAAAGTCTGGCATGAGAGTTAAATAAATTCCTCTCACTTGAAGTCTTTAAGAAAAGGCTAGATGACCACTTATTCAGTATGTCATATAAGGACCAATTATGGGTTGTAGTAAAAGGGCTCTAAAGTTTCTTTCTAACTTTGACCTTTCATAATCCTATGACACTTGGGAGAATAGTGTGACTTTACCTTGTTGGGGGGGAAAGAACACTGAATTCAAAATCAAGAGAAGTAGATTTAAATCCTGACTCTCAAATTTTAACAGTATTAATAGAACAAATTACTTAATTACTTAGAGCTTGTTTCCTCATCTGTATTATTGGAATGCCTGTATTCCATAACTCAGCTTCACTATCAAGAAAGTGCTTTGTAAATGCTAAAGTGCTATATAAATGTGAGTCATTATTTGTAATATGAGCCTCATCTGCATCTATTTTTTTGTCAGGGCACATTTTAGTGCAGTATAGACATGCTATTGTGCCTACTTGTTGGGTCTAAGACCCTCACTCCCGTTTTCTAATATTGAATTAATTTAAGAGGCTAAAAAAAAAAATCTCATTCAAGGAGCTCCAGCTCAGCCCTAATGATGATGAAAGATATGGCAGGTATTTTCCATCAGGTCCTATAATGCCTTATTTATACCATTCCTGATTTGTTATTTTAAATTTAGACTGGGCTTATCCAGCTCTTGCTAATACCTGGGTTATTTGTCTCTGCTCAGACTTGGTGGCTTTTTTTTTTCTCCCCCTTACTTCTCTGTTTTAGCCTCTCCTGGTTGGATGCTGCTCATAGGACACGTTCCAACCTTCAAAATAAATCTTTCTTTTTGATATTGGGTTATTGGGTGCCTCATACCTTCCAACAGCACCATCTATCTTAACCAATGTATTTTCTCAACGACTGTATAAATACATATATGTTTTCTTGTTTTATTCTCCTCGCGGTGCAGGAAAAAAATGAACTCTGACAACATAACACAGTTATTCCTCTTCTGCCATAGTCCCAGGAAGAAAAAGTGACATAGAGAATGTCAAAACCCAAGGAGTGCCTGCAGTGAAAAGCCTTTTGCAACCAGATTTCACGATGTAAACCACTTTGAGATGCCTCTGGAATGGCAGGCCTGATAGTAAATCGACAGTGCCATCTGCCAAATGGCCTGGAAGCTGCAGAAAACCATTGGACTCATTAATTATTGCTGACGATAGCAGTCGATTTGACTTCATTATGGGCCAAGAAGAGGAAATCATTGAAAAGCTTGTTCTTAATGGCCCTGAGTGTTTTGGGGGGTGCCACTACTTCATCCTTCCACAGCCCTCCCTTTTTTTTTCTCTTAGAGAGGAACTTCATGACCAGAACTAGATGGACAATGTAAATAATTCAAACAAAAGTGGATTTCTTTATGGTTAGTATTTCAAGACTTGGCTAGCTAGCTAGTCTACCACTCACCAAATAGTTGTATTCCACTGCATTTCTTTCTCAACTGATAAGCACTTGGAGCCAAAAATGTACATGATAATCAAGGCCCCCGGTTCCTCGTCGGGGAGAGATAGCCTTAGCTTTTGCCTTCACCTCTTCCAAAGGAGCCAGCTCTCTATTCTCCAGCTCAACTGGGCAACGGTGATGGTCACCACTCTTATGTAAGAATGAGAGAAATAGCACTTACCATCCAGATGTAAGGATGAAAGAAAATACAGGGACACACTAGTCCTCTCCACCATTATTCTTTGCCTTCCTCCCCCATTCTCTCCCATTCTTACAGGCAGTCACTTTTTATCAGCACATAAGTTTTAAGAGAGAAATGAAGCTGAGTACCATATCTGATTGGAACTGCAGGGGGCTTTTGGTAGACAGGATGCAATTACTCAACTTGGAATCTGGCCAGAGCCAACACTCCTGTGATCAGTAGGGCGTATTTGTGTTTCTCTAGCACCTTTCTCTAAATATTTAAAATACCTTTGAGCCAGCTCTCGCATTTGGGCTTAGGATGGAGATGTTCTGTATCTCCTTCATATTCAACATTCCACTCTGTCCCTGAAAAGCACTATTTCTAAACAATACAATTCAACAAACTACTCTGGGCACATAGTAGAGTGGAATACCTACTATGTGATCAGCAATTCAGTCTGCTGTCCACAAGGAGCCTCCAGTCCATTTGAGGTAATAGTATTTACATTTAAGAACTAGCTAGAAAGAGATATATAATACAATGTAATCAAATACAAAAGTGTTTTGGAGAGGACAATATATTCTACAGTTTAGCAGCTCCTCCACCTGTAATTCCAATATAATAATACTAATAAATAATAGTAGTAGGTAACAGTCATATAATGCTTACCATTATGGGAAGGGTACTTTCTTAAGTGTTTTATAATTTCTATCTCCTTTGCTCCTCATGACAGTACTGGAAGGTCGGTGCTGTCATTATACCCATTTTACAGATGAGGAAACTGAGGCAAACAGAAGTTAAGTGACTTGCCTAGGTTTACATAGCTAGCAAGTGACTGAGGAGAGATTTGAATTCAGCCCCTTCTGACTCCAGACTTGGGATTCTAGCTGCACCAGAATGTAATAATTATTATAACTGACAAATAGATAATGGTTTAAGGTTTGCAATTATTATCATTTCATCCCAATAGAATGTAAATTCCTTGAGGTAATAAGATGTTTTGCATATTGCCCTTGTGTCCCCAGTGCCTACCACAATGCACTGCACTTAGGTGCTTAATAATTACTCATACACTTGAATTACCGTGGCAAAAGAATGAACACACTTCTTCCTTGACCACAGGAAAAAGCAGAAAATTGCCATTTATACAAAGAATTCGTTTTTGTTCTTGAACAGTATTTTTTTGTGATCTGCACAGGCTTAATTCACTTCCCTTCACAGTATGTAGAGGTGGCGTTAGTCTCCTGTGTAAATCTACTCTTTAATCACTTCCTGCTCCAATCTCACCTCCCAAGATAGGCAGCAATCTCACAGCTCAGCCCTCCTGACCTCTAAAGAATAAATGAGGTCCAAGCTCTGGTATGATAAAGCTCTCTTTGCTTCCCCATGTGGTGACATTCCACTTCAATAGCCTGATCTCGTTTCATGTAGCTTTTTCATTGAAAACACTGGGCAATTAAATCATAAGAATCTCTCTTCATTTTTGGGAAAATGGCCAATGCGGCTCACTTATATTTGCTCTTTGAAATTACAACGGCAGATTTGAAATGGACATGGAATTAATTGGACATTATTATTAAATCCAATAAGAGGCAAATCATACTCAATATCGAGCTGGGTCTGTATTTATTATCTTTCAACCTGTAGCCTGTGTGGTCCTTCCCCAAATGTACTTTGGAGGGAAGGTATCCCATTGAGATACGGGAGGGAGATTTAATGTGTATGTTTGTATCTATATGTACGTGTGTGTGCGTGCGTGTGTGTGTGTGTGTGTGTGTGTGTGTGTGTGGTGTTCTACCTGAGATAGATTTCTGAATTTAAAGACCTTTCCCACTGATACTTCCTCTTTGCCTCAATATGCAAAGTCTAGACCACTTTCCCTGGGGGAGGAAGAATTCTGGTCAACTCTGCCTCTACATATCACCTTGACATTCCCCTTCCCCCACGCCCAGGTCTTGGGTTCTTAATCATTTTTGTATGTTTTTTCAATCTGGAGAAGCCCATGAACTCTTCTCAATTTTTTGAAATACAAAAAATGTAATGCATAGGATGACAAAAGAAGGCAATTATATTGAAATGCAGTTATCAAAAATGTATCATTTTTAAAAACCAAATTCATTGACCCCAGGGTAAAAACTCCTATCCTATGTGATCCTGGAATTGAGTATCTACTATAGTGCAATGTATTGTGGGTATTCCACTCCCCTCTCTGAGTCAAGTTGATCTCCCATTAAGACCAATGTTGCCTCTACCATAAGAAATTATACATAGATTAGCATCATTGGAATAGAAAGACAGTACCACTATACCAAAAACACCACCTCTGTTGGATACATTGTCAGATTTTAAGGATTAAAAATATCTGGTTCACCTCTACAAACCTAGTCCCCAAATGTCCATATTTTGCTATAGGCTTTCTTCTTCTATTGGACTCGGGAATTGCTGAGCTACAAGAGGTAGAACTCTATGGCAAAAGCAAACTCTAGGGCTGATCCCATATCTTATTCCCAACCTGAGAAAGCCATAATTGCAGGACAACTAGTTGCTGGACTCAGAATCCTCTTGCTTGTTTATATGTTTCTTATATCCTTGTCAATCCCAAATCCCTTTTCATGTTCCACAGAACTGGACATCAGACTCACTGGGTTATCTCTAAAAGAATGCTCTATCAGTTAAGTCTGAACTTTCTCATTCCAAATTTCCCTTTAAAAAAGAATCTTACCTAGACAAATCTATCAATGTCCTTGAATGCTGGTCTCTCTCCCTGATTTATACAGATGAACTGGAACATGATAATCCTTGTGAAAGATATGTAGTCTAGAACTTGACCTCAAAATTCTGGTGAAGTCCCTGAAAAGAAGTCTCCTTCACAAACCAGTCTAGTAAAACTCTGTCTAAAACCCCAGTGATGAATGCCACCCATCACTGATCTGACCAAAAAAATGCAACATGACATGTAAAAGAAGAGTTGGCATTTTTCAATCAAACAAGCAATTCACAAGCCTTTATTAAGTTTTACCTGACTCCTAGACACCATGGAAAACACTGGGGACAAAAAGACTAAAATGCAATAGTTCCTAACTCTAAGGAGCTTTCATTCTATTATGAGAGACAAAAATACAAAAGATTTGGGTTGCTGTTATGTCATAGTTTAGTAGTGTCTGACTCTCAATGACCCCATCTGGGGTTTTCCCAAGAAGGATAATGGAGTGATTTGTCATTTTCTTCTCTAGTTCATTTTGCAGATGAGGCAACTGAGGCAAATAATGTTAAATCATTCTGCCCAGGGTCACATAACTAGTCAGTGTCCGAGGCCAGATACGAACTCTGGTCCTCCTAACTCCAAGGCCAGCACTGTATCCACTGAGCCACTTAGCTGCCTAAATAAGTATAAGGCAATTGGGGTTGCGGGATAAAACTAGAAATCAGGAAAAGTTTTGTATAGAAGGTCCATGTCTCTTCCTACTCTACTAACCACAGAACTTGGAGGCTTTGGACTCCTATGGAAGCAGTGCCTTCATTTGAGAAGTCGTGAGATAGATATCCATGCTAAAAAAGGAGGTGCTAAGTTCCTTGACTGTTACCACTGCTTCCTAAAATTCTACATGATCCTGGCTAAAGGTCCCATCCCACTGGACATTTTTATTCCAGGCATAGAAAATTAGGAATAAATTTTACCTATACAATTCCAGTAGGATACATCCAATCATGTCTTTATCACTACTTATTACTATGATTTTGCATTGGGAATTTAGGACAGTATGAATCTCAACCCCAACAAAGGCAATGGCTAATAGTCCCAGTCTCCACAATGAAAAAAACAAGGAGAAAAAGAGCCCCAGGCTATGAGACAACAGGTAATGCAGATCTTCCAAGCTTTCTAAAGCTCAACTGGACTCTTTACCAGCACTAATGAAGACAATCAGAGGTCACAGGATGTCAGAATTTTAGAACCAATGCCTTCTGCTTCCCAAACCCTACTAACTTAGAAGATCATGGATTTGGAGGTAGAAGGAACCTTAGAGGCCATATAGTCCAACCTCCTTATTTTATTCCTGAGTTAGCTTAGGAATTAGGTCCAATTAGGTCCTAATTGTGCCTTAGGTCACACTGGCATTACAAGTGAAATTAGAATTCAAACATTGATTTTAACACAGTTCTATTTCCACTGTGTCTGCCTACCTCTCCATTCTCTTTGCAATCTCTACTAACACTAGGTAGAGGCCAGCCTTATAAGTCACATACCAACTCTGTTTCCACTGTAGGACTTCCCTAAATGTTTTAGTAGATGTGCTAATGGAATCAACATTCACTCATTAAAGCCTTTTCCTGCCATAGCTCCTCTCCACTTACACCAACCTAGTTCTAATTCCTCACTCTTGCTAGGTAGCTCATTCCTTTTTTTAAATTTTTTTCCAAAGATCTCTGTCAATGAGCCATTCAAAATTTACAAATCTAGTCTAAAATAATATTTTATTGATATTCTAGAATTTAGTATAGTACTTAGCACATTGTAACCACTTAGAATATATCCTCTTCTCGACAAAGTTCTCAAAAGTCAAATAACTTACTAGAAAAATGCCCAAAAAAGGAGAAAAAATAAGACTATAGAAGGTTACTTTCTTGGTGAACAGATATTTTCTTCCATCCTTTCAGATGAGGAAGAACAAACCATAATATCAGAGGAAGTCAAGGCTTCTTTGTCCAAAACCTCCAAAATAAATATGCAATGGTCTCAGGTCATGGAAGAGTTTGAAAAAGGATTCTGAAAATCAAATAAGAGAGGTGTAGGAAAAGTTGGGAAGAGAAATGAGAGCAATGCAAGAAAATCATAAAAAGCCAGTCCATAGCTTGCTAAAAGAGACCCAAAAAAAATGCTGAAGAAAATAATACCTCTAACAATAGGCTAACTCAGTTGGCAAAAGAGGTCCAAAAAGATAATGAGAAGAAGAACGCTTTAAAAAGCAGAATTAGCCAAATGGAAAAGGAAGTTCAAAAGGTCACTGAGGAAAATAATTCTTTAAAAATTAGAATGGAACTGATGGAAGCTAATGACTTTATGAGAAACCAAGAAATTGCGAAACAAAAGCAAAGAATGAAAAAGTAGAAGATAATGTGAAATATCTCATTGGAAAAACAGCTGACCTGGAAAATAAATCCAGGAGAGACAATTAAAAAATTATAGGACCACCTGAAAGTCATGATCAAAAAAAGAACCTAGACATCTTCTTTCATGACATTATCAAAGAAAACTGTCCTGATATTCTACAACCAGAGGGCAAAATAAATATTGAAAGAATCCACTGATCACCTCCTGAAAGAGACTGGAAAATAGAATCTCCTAGGAATATGGTAGCCAAATTCCAGAGTTTCCAGCTCAAGGAGAAAATTTTGCAAACAACCAGAAACAAAGAGATTGAGTATTGTGGAAATATGATCAGGATAACACAGGATCTAGCAGTTTCTATATTAAGGGATTAAAGGACTTGGAATATGATATTCCAGAAGTCAAAGGAACTGGGATTGAAACCAAGTATCACCTATCCAGCAAAACTGAGTATAATACTTCAGGGGAAAAAAATTGTCATTCAATGTAATAGAGAACTTTCAAGCATTCTTGATGAAAAGACCAGAACTGAATAGAAAATATGACTTTCAAACATAAGAATCAAGAGAAGCATAAAAAGGTAAACAGGAAAGAGAAAACAGGAAGGACTTTCTAAAGTTGAACAGTTTACATTCCTACATGGAAAGATAATATTTGTAACTTTTGAGACTTTTCTCAGTATTTGGGTAGTTGGAGGGATTATACACACACACACACACACACACACACACACACACACACACATATAGACAGAGAACACAGGGTGAGTTGAATAAGAAGGAATGATACCCAAAAAACCAAAATAAAATTGAAAGGTGAGAGAGGAATATATTGGGAGGAGAAAGGGAGAAATGGAATGGGGTAAATTATCACTCATCAAAGAGGCAAGAAAAAACTTCTTCACTGGAGGAGAAAAGGGAGGATGTGAGAGGGCAAAAGGGAAGCTTACTCTCTTCACATTTGGCTTGAGGGAATGACATGCTCACTCAGTTTGGTATGAAAGTATATCTTGCACTGCAGAAGGGTAAGGTAGAAGGGGACAAGAGGGGTAAGGGGGATGATAGAAGGGAGGGTAGATGGGAGAAGGGAGTAATGAGAAGTAAACACTTTTAGGGAGGGACATGGTCAAAAGAAAGAATAGAATAAGTGGGGGCAGGATAGGATGGAGGGAAATATAGTTAGTCTTATACAACATGACTATTATGGAAGTATTTTGCAAAACTACACATATATAACCTATACTGAATTACCTGCCTTCTCAGCATGGATGGGTGGGGAGGGAGAAAGGGAGAGAAGTTGGAATTCAAAGTATTAGGAATGAATGTTGAGAATTGTTTTTGCATACAACCAGGAAATAAGAAATACAGGTAATGGGGTATAGAAATCTATCTTCCCCTACAAGAAAAAAGAGAAGAGGATAAGGGAAGGGAAGAGTGTGATAGAAGGGAAAACATATTGAGGGAAGGGATAATCAGAATGCAAAGTGTTATGGGGTGGGAGGAGGGGAGAGATGGGCAAAAATTTGGAACTCAAAATTTTGTGGAAATGAATGTTGAAAACTAAAAATAAATAAATAAACATTAAAAAAGGTAAAAAAAAAATGGAACAGAGACTTTTAGCCCAGACCTTGAAGAAGCCTCAGGACCTTGACTCTGAGGCTCATACTTTCTAGTCAACACTAGAGAAAGTAAGATCACTCCAGGATTAGACTTTCCTTTTGATAGCTCTTCCTAGTACACAACCCCTTGGTTAAATACACTTCATCTTTATTTATCATGACTATACAATGCATTTTTCAAATCTTCATCTCTTTTGCCTAGGTCATAACCAGATAATGGACATTTGCCTCATAATCAACAAATAGCTCTACAGTTCAGTGCCCCCCATTATTTTTAAATCATGAGGTTCTTCTATTGGTCTATGGAAATTGTTAAGGAATAAATCCAGAGATGATCTGTACCTCCTGAAAATGCATTGTCTCTACTTCCCTTTTTATATGCAAATGAATCACTCAAAGCTTCCTCTATTTTATTAGGCATAGAATGATCCATTCACATCTGTAAAGGGTTTCACCCCATGAGTATTATACATCTCTAATATTTTTCCCTTGGAATTTGCCCATTGCTACTAGCAAACTTGCTGGAAAGGAAGGATCTTATTATCATAGACTAAACCAGGGGTGAGGAACCCATGTACTTGAAGCCACATGTGGCCCTCTAGGTTCTCAAGTATGGCCCTTTCAATGGAGTCCATTTCAATCAAAGAACTTCACTTGAGGACCTAGAGGGCCACATGTGGCCTTGAAACCGCAAGTTCCCTCCTCCTCTCTAAACAATAAGCGATGAGCCCCAAACAAGGTGGTCTTGGTATGAATAGAGAGAAATTAATGAATGCAAGAGATGTTGTGGAAGAAGAACTCAGAGGTTTTGAACCTGAGTGACTAAAGGAAGGTTACACTTGTAATAGAAATAGGAAATCTCAAAAGAAAAATTTTTTTTGGTAGAAAAAAAATCAATTTCACATTCGTTATGTCCATTTGGATGTAATGAGCTTAAGGGTCATATGGGACATCCAACTGAAGATGAGAGACTATGACTCTGGAGAAAAGGCAGAACTGTGTATGCACATTTTGGATTCATCTGCATAGAAATAATTGAACTTTAGGGAGCTGATGAGATCACAGAGAGAGAAAGAATTTATAGAGAAAGAAGGTCTAAACCAGAACTCTAGGGTACATCCACATGCAAGGGGAAGGTCATGAATGATGATTCAGCAAAGGAGACAGAGGAGTGGTTCTGCATGTAGGGAGAGAACAGTATCATGAAAGCAAAGAGCTAAGAGAATTCAGGAGGAAGGAGTAGACAGTGATTTCATACATTACAAAAAGGATGAGAAAAGACTTTGGAATCCCTAAGACACTCCTCCTTCCTCACCAAAATTTGCCAGTCCTCTGACCCATTATCTCAGGATCCTTGAACTTTCAGATCACCCCAGAAGGGTGAACATTCAAATCATTTTAAACTTTGATAAAATACTCCTGGTTAATATGTTCATAGATACTGATGCATTACTCCCATATAATATTTAATGAGGCCTTTTGGAGACACAATACCATAATACAAATAATAATAAAATCTTCTAGTACTGACAGACCAGTGGAGAAGACCTATGGGGACAAATGGGTTTTTCAGTGCCCCTTCAATTTATATTCTTTGGGCAGCCTTCAAGTCGTCCTATACATGGTCTTTATCCTAGGGATGGAGGCACTGCTCTCCTCCACATATACCTCACAATCACAGAGTTCTAGCCCAGAAATTCTAGTGCAATTCTCTCATCCTTTTGCCCACTGTGACTCCCCAAAACTATTAGCACCACAGGTCATTTGAAAATATCTATTAAATCGTTTTGTTGATGAAAGCCCCAACCAAAGATCCTAGTTGATGCCTCCCTTCCTCCCACTCCCCTGTGACATGCCCGTCCTCTGAACCTTGAAACCTTTGAATGATTCATATGATCCTTCTCACATTCTTTCATGTGATATACTTATTCTTGTACTTGTTTTTATTTCCTCAGGTATACCACAAGCTCCTTGAAGGCAGAGATTTTTTTCTTGTTCATTTATCCAACATACTCAGCACATAGCACAGGAGCCTGAACAGAGAATAAACTCAGTAAATGTCTACTAGATGAATACATGAACATCCTAAATGGATATAGTTCTACCAGTCAAGGGGAAACATCTGGGACCTGCCAAGGGCTTGAACCTTAACTGTATAGGTCACTCCTTACATTCATTGGGTACTTAATAAATGCTTGTTATGTGTTCAACATTAACAACCGCTCCTTAGAATGTTTTTATTCAGTTTCAGAAGAGATGTCATCCTATATCAAGGGATTAGTATTATTGTGTGAGCATTTCTTCTGAGCTGAGATTTCTGTCACATTATAGGACCCTCTATTATTAATCACTTTCTCTAATATAATAATGTGATAGGAAAATCAAATTAGGTTAGTTGAAATTTCCTGTTGAACTGTATTAACTTTGCCTAGTAAAGAGTGTTCTTCCTAATGAGAACACTAGCAGCCAGCTGAAATTACACACACACACACACACACACACACACACACACACACACACTGTACAGAAAGTCAGACAGATTCCTAACATTCCTCTTCTACTTGCAGGGAAGCTATGAGAGAAGGGAATATAGAGTTAAGGGACTCTCATGGATGTAAGTTGGATTATTGAGAAGCTAGATGAAACCTGAAGGCCTAAGTTTGATGAAAAACAAAGGCAGCTAAGTAGGGTAATGGGTAAAGCACTGGACATGGAGTAAGAAAGAGTTGAGTTACTTAACTTCTGTTTGCCTCAGTTTCCTCCACTATAAGATTGGGATTATAATAGCACCTACCTCCCAGGTTCATTATGAAGATCAAATGAGATTGTGTGTACAAAGTATTGGCACAGTGCCTGGCACATCAAACACTCCTTTTTTCCCTCTACAAGACAAGCATTCACACAGTGGGTAGAAGAAGTGATACGACACTATCAAGATCTCTAAAGAAACTTTGGAATTGATTGTGTGACATGGGAGACATTGGTACAGGACCTCTCAGCATGGCATACCCACATCAGAGAGGGTGCTGTGCTCTATGAGCAAAGCAGAATTGAAACAGCACAAAAGAAATGCAAAATATGCAAATTTAGAGAATCTACCCCAAATGTTCGCAGGGACTGTGTGTCCTACCTGTGGTAGAGCATAGTGAGGTCGTTTTGGTCCTCTGAAAATGAAGGAAAATAAGCAACCAAGCTTTGCAGTATATATACATACACATACATATGCATACATACATATATACACACACTCATATACATATATACTACACACATATACTGCATATATGTACTACATATATACTGCATATATGTACATATATGTATGTGTGTATGTATACTATGCACTATATACTATATATGTAAATGCTCAGTGGATAGAGAGTTGGACCTGGAGGAAGACAAGTTCAAATTGTCCTCAGACACATAATAGCTATGTGATCCTGGGCAAGTCACTTAACTTCTGTTTGCCTCAATTCATGGGAGAAGGAAATAGCAAACCACTCCAGTATCTTTGCTGAGAAAACCTCATTAAACAGTACAGGGGTCACAAAGAGTCAGACACGACTCATCAACATAGGTTCACTATTATTAAAATAAGCTAGGCAAAAACCTAGGCAAGAGTTGGTTTAATTTTTCTACTCTCCATTTTATAGTGTTCTGACTCAGGCCCCCAAGTTTGGAGGCTTGGTCTGTGAGAATCTCCTTTGGATTCTTTGAGTTCATTTGTTGGACTATACTATTACTTAGCCTCGGAGATTTTCTTGCAGCCAGTTTGGAGAGTGGCTAAATGCCCTGGAGAAAGAGAGAGGATAAGTGGGTCCCTACCTCTCTTCATCCTAAACTAACATTTTGACTAGTAGCATAGAAAAGCATTAAAATAAAATGCGCCAGCATTATGTCCTCAGAGAAACAGGCAAAGAAATATAGATTTCCTTTCGCTCTACGGAGAACTCAACCTCAATCTCAGCCCTGCGGTTAAGGGCCCTCAGTTGGGGAATAATTCTGATAAGAACTACAAAGATGTAGAAGACCCGATGTATCAGGAACTTGGAGAAGCCTGAAGAGATATTCCTGTTCCCAGGTTCAGAAGACCCTCAGACCGAGGGTGCATAAGACAATGCTCTGTAACAAAAGTTGAGACTTCTTAGGAGATGAGATTCTTTTAAGATCAATATTCATCACCCCCACCAATGATGAGGCTAGTGGAACACCATTCAGCCATTTGATTGAATAATTGTGTATTCCATGGAGACTTTGTTGGCATAACTTACCTACCTTTCAGATCTATTGTTTTGTACTGATGCCAGTGATTTTAACCTTATTTCCAGCTTTTCGGCTAACTATTCCCTGTCTATTCCCCCATTAACTTTGGCTAATGATGTAAATAAGAAACTCAAACTCAGTTTGCCTTGCATCAAAAAAAAGATTTTCCTGCCCTTCCACATCAGGGTCCTTTCTCATATTCTTAAATCCAGTCAAAATGCCCTACTTGGTGCTTCTCATTGATGGCCTGTGATCTCCTACCTTTGCCTTTGTTCAGACTGTCCCTCATTCCTGCCATATGCTATTAATATCTGCCTCTTGGGACACCTACTTTCTTTCAGAGCAATGCTCATATGCCCATTATTACATAGGACTTTCCTGATTCTCACAGTTGCAGCCTACTCTATTTTTTGATAATGCTTCTTATTTTTTGTTTTGGTACTTGGTTTTTGTTTATCTTTGTACAGATAGTATGTTCCAAGTAGAAAGTAAGCAGGGTTTAAAAAAAAAATGTCTTTGTACTTCCAGCACCTAGATTATTGCCTGGCATACAGTAGGCATTTAGTAAATGTTTGTTTGATTTAATTCATTTACCTTTGGTCTATAAAACACAGCTCCAACTCTTGCCAAGTTCTATACCTGCCAATAGCCAACACACCTGTGGCCAATTCTTTTTAGAAGCACAACTGTACTACAATCTGCCAACCTTTATGCTTTCCTAGACTACCCTATGTTAAAATCTTCAAAGCATTCCACACTGATGGCATCTATATAATCTCTCTTTATTCGGCTCTTTCCTTCTGACACTCCACACTTCTTGGTGCTGTAATATAAACACAGGATTAATGAGGAATAGGTGTGATGCTTAAGGTCTATTAGAAAAAGCAAAAAGATGAACATTTCAAACTATTTCATTTACTGGAAGCCCTTGATCTAAGTAAATTCCATCGGTGGAATTTGGAATTTTGAGGGCTAATGTGGTGTTATTGTAATTGATCTGCATTTATTATATGAATAGAGTTTTCAGGATAAGCCAGGAACAAGAGCTCAGATCAATTAGTATATTTTACATTCAAAGATGGAAAGTCTGTAAAGATCTAAAGTAGATTGAAAGTTGACAGAAAGAAGGAGAGATGGCAACTTAAGGGATTGAATCCAGCTGCAGTTTGTTCCCATGTCCAAGGTAAATGTCTATGACCTGGAAATGGCAGGTGGTTATTGGAATGGGGAAAGCCTGAGAATTGGAAAGTATTGCAGGAAAGATAATATAACAGACCATTCTGAGCCTGTCTCACCCAGTGAGTCCTGCACTCTTAGTGCATCAATTCAGTGTTTACCAAATCATAGGATTGGTCATGTTCTTGACCCTATCATTACCAAATTTGTCAACTGATTCTAATGGAGAATGTTTTCCTTTGGTAACACTTTTCCAATAATAATAACATACTATGGTAAAATGGGATTACTACTACTATGGAGGCAACTTTCCAGGAACAAATTTATTTCAGAGACTGAAATGGACCCTCCCCTTTTCTCCCCCTTTATAATATTATAACTTTATAATATTATAACTTTACAATATTATAACTACTCTGGACTTACTACAATATTGAGTATTTTTCATAGAAGCAGGAAGTAACTATGAACCTACATATGTAGTAACAACATGCAGGCACATCCTGCCTAATGTCATTAATCATTTCTTCAAAAACCTAGTGATAAGTGACACAGTGTTTAAGGAAAGCAGTTTTTCCCCTAGGAAAAATTGTGAAGCATATCCAGTAAGCGGTCTAATGCATATTGAAGGGATCACCACTGAGCCTCCAGTACTAACCCAAATTGTTGCAGACCATCCAGTTTGCATCTTGGTAATCAGCTTAACACTTGAGTTTCATGAGAGTGTAGTGGCGATTGGTTAGAATATATTAACGGTGTTACTGGAAAATGGCATTAGTTGTTCAGGGCATGCTTATAGATATTTAAGAGTGTTTCAATTAATTCATAGCTGATAGAAGTCAATGAATGACATGTGGGCACATTTGAGTGATCATTATCTAGCCAGAGCCATTAGCTGGAATTCTATTGCCTGGGGATGATTCAACTGGGGTGAGTGGTCCATCCTGGGTCCAGTATAGATAACACCCTGTCTTCCAGTATCTGACCTCCACCTCGGAAATGTTCAACATCCAAATCTCTAATCCCTAGCCACCAATGAAATGAGACAAAGTTGGTGGTACAGAAGAGTACAGTATTAGGGGAAGGAGGACCATGAAAGAGGGATAGAACCCTGGAGGTGTTACCTATTGATGTGAAAGCAGGAGAGCACCATAAGGCTTATAGCTGACACATCAGAGGCCCTTTGCAGGAAGGAATCATACCTTCCCTCGATGTCAGCACCCTGGGGCAAAAGTCCAGTCTTTTAGCCCTGGTAATAGATAGAGAGAATTATGTTCTTATTTCCAGAGCAAAGATTTAAAGCTTGGCATCAAAAGAAAATGATGGTCCCTCACTTTGAGGAGCTCCTCCCACCCAACTTTTAAGCTTCAGAATGAGAAGTTGCTACATCTCATATGTAATGATGTTCAGGATCTCTCTGCATCTAGAGATCAAATTTTGCTGTGCATAGTGTAAGGCCACTTCTAATTTCATGCCAACTAGTTCATCTCTTTCTCCAAATCATGCCATCTCTCTAGCTATGAAGATTTCACTCTTCTTCAGCAACATTGGATTTGTTCTTGGGGAGCTCTGAGGATCTGAGGAAAAGGCCTGGATGTAATCCAGGCTCCGGTGGATAAGAAGTTTAAGAGATTTTGGTTCAAGATTTCAAAGAGGATGAAAGGGGGTGGAGGATAGGAAGGGAAATAATCATAGACACAGTGATAACAGGTGACGGATGTGATGCTGAAACTGGGCTGAGCCCACTAAAGACCATAAAACATCCAAAAATTAAACTGACAGCCTGGAATAAACAAGCTCAAACTAAGAAATGTTTCTTCGGTTGGGTCTCCCAAAGGCCTGGGGATGGCAGAAGTTAAAAATGCATGGTGTGTGTATGTGTGTGTGTGTGTGTGTGTGTGTGTATGTATGTGTGTTATCAAAGACTTAAAGAGTTAAACAAGGAATTTGTTAGCATATCTTGGCCATTTTTTTTTTCCTTTCCAAAGGCCTCGGGCACTGAAACCAGCACTTTGTCTTGTACTTGTGAATGGGTAAGTCTCAGGGAGTAGAGGAAAAGACAGGAGCTAGAAGACAATTTCAAAGCACCAGTTTCATCTAGAAATGTTATGCTTCTTACTCGTGCCTGTGGACTGTTGGGAAAGAAACCAGGAGTAGACAAAAGGTCAGCACAGAGGGGTAGAGAAACATAATGGATGAATCAGCAAGCATTTACTGAGAGCCATCTATATTCCAGATACTCTACTGGGGATGTCAAAGAAAAAAAAGAATGCGAAAGAAAAAAAGACAAAAAAGTCTAAGTAGTCCTTGCCCTCAAAAAGCTCACATTCCTATTTGAGGGGTAGAGGAAAGAGACAAAAATATAGCAAGTACTTTTTACTTTTGGTGTCTGACAAGGTTTCAAACCCTGATGATCTGATGTCATCCCTCTTGGAAATACCTTGAGATCCCACCTAATGGTAAGAACATCCTCAGATTCCAGGCAATGAAAAAATATAGAGACCTCAGGTACTACAAGAATGCTGCTCTGATGCTTAAATTAAATTTAAAAAAAGAAAGATAAAACAAACAAAAACCAAGATATATTCTGGGATAATATTAGAGGCAGAACCAAGAGTACTCAGGGACATTTTTGAGTGTGGCTGGTGAGAGAACGAGAGGAGTTCAGAGAAGGTCCATAACCTTGGGGAGTCCTTTGCAATTTCTCTTCCACACTTATCTTCTTACGCTTGTCTTGATACTGTTTGAGTGTCCAATTTTCTGTTTTTCTCTGCTCATTTCATCAGGAATGCTTGAAAGTCTTCTATTTCATTAAATTGCCTTTCATTTTTCCTCTTGAAAAATTATCCTCAGTTTTTCTGGGGAGGTGATTCTTGGTTGTAATATTCCTTTGCCCTCTGGAATATCATATTCTGAACCCTCTGCTCCTTTAATGTGGAAGCCACTAAATCTTGTGTGATCCTAACTGTGGCTCCATAATATTTGAATGGTTTCTTTCTGATACTTGCAATATTTCTCCTTGGCCTGAGTGTTCTGGAATTTGGCAAAATAATCCTGTGAATTTTCATTTTTGGATCTCTTTCAGGAGGTGATCAGCCTTTCCATTTCTATTTTACCCTTTAGTTCTAGTATATTACTTCAGTTTCTCATGACATTGAAATATGATGTCTAAGCTATTTTTTTATCATTTATTATTTTTGGGGCTTTCAGGTAGCCCAATAATTCTTAAATTATCTCTCCTCAATCTTCTTTCCAGGTCAGTTGTTTTTCCAATTAGAGAACTCACATTTTCTTTTATTTTATATATTTCTGGGAGTTTTCATTTGGGGATCTCTTTCAGGAGGTGATCAGTAGGTTATTTCAATTTCTTTTTTATCCTCTGGATCTAAGATGTTGGTGTGGTTTTCCTTGATAATATCTTGAAAGATGATATCTAGGGTTTGTTTTTGGTTTTTTGATGATGACTTTCAGATAGTCCAATAATTCTCAAATTGTTTCTCCTTGATCTATTTTCTAAGTTAATTATTCTTCCAAGTAAATATTTCACATTTTCTTCTATTTTTTTCTTTCTTTTGACTTTGTTTCATTATTTCTTGTTGTCTCATGGAGTCAATAGCTTCCATTTGCTCAGTTCTAGTTTTCAAAGAATTTTTTTCTCTGTGAGCTTTTGTACCTCCTTTTCCATTAACTAATTTTGCTTTTTTGAGGAGGAGAAAGTGAGGCTGGTGACCTGCACAGCCCTCACTCACTCAAAACAAAGTCAAGTGCAAGTCATGTCATAATTTCTCTGATGTCAAGATCTTCTTCAAAAACGAAGGACAAACAATCTATGAGTAGATTGAGCTGCCTGAGCTAGCTGCGTAATGCAGCTCATCCTCTCCCTTCTGTCCCCCTCTTCCTTTCCTTTGTGGTTAACTGGCTAGATGTCCTTCCTTCCTTTCTTCCTTCCTTCCTTCCTTCCTTCCTTCCTTCCTTCCTTCCTTCCTTCCTTCCTTCCTTCCTTCCTTCCTTCCTTCCTTCCTTCCTTCCTTCCTTCCTTCCTTCCTTCCTTCCTTCCTTCCTTCTTTCTTCCTTGTTGTTCACAAAACCTTGAAGCCATAATGGCTGACTTAGAGTGAGTATCAGTAGTAACAGTTTCTCTTTCTCTCCCAGTATTATTTAGTTAATTTTTTTTTCTTTTGTTCATTTTAAGGATCATTCCCTGACTACTTTTTTAAAAGGCCTGTTCACTCAATGTGTGTTACCTCCCTGTAAGTGAGCATCTGAAAAGACCAAGGTCTCCCATTGTATCCTAGGTCATCTCCAGTCTTCCTGATGAATATCTGGTCACTGGATCCAGATGTCTCAGGAGAAGAAAGTGAGGCTGGTGACCTGTACAGCCCTCCCTCACTTAAAACAAAGACAAGTGCAAGTCACATCATCATTTCTTCAAAAACAAAGGACCAACACAACAATTTTACTTTTTAAGGAGTTCTTTTTTTGAGTGAATTTTTGTGCCTCTTTTATCATTAGGTCAATTCTGTTTTTCAAGGTTTTATTGACTTCAACATTTTTGTTCTTCTTTTACTAATCTTTTCATAATTTTCTTATAAAACTCTTATTTTTTCTCCAATTTTTCCTCAATCACTCCTATCTCTTTCTTTAACTTTTCCAGAAATTCTTGTTAAATTTTTTCCAATTTTCTTTGAGACTTTATTTGTAACTGTTCTACCATAATTGTCTTCTTTCTGAATTTATGTATTTGTCTTTCCTGCCTCAATAGTAACTTTTTAAGGTCAAGTTATTTTTCCCGCTGTTGTTTGCTCATTTTTCTAGGCTATTTCTTGACTTTGAACTTTATGTTAAAGTTGGGCTCAGTTTATGTGGGAGTAAGGAGGCACTGTTCCAAACCAGACTTTTTAGTGTTGCAGTTTTCAGAGGTAATTCTGGGGATCTTCAAGTTCAAGGTAGTGTGATCCAGAAGTGTGGTCAGTGCTTTCCTGGTCTGTGCTCTCGATTTTACCCAGCAAGGGCCCCTGCTCCCCTGCAGCTAAAAGCACTAGCGCTCCTCTTGGCCCTGAAACTATGACAAGAACACCACCACCTTTGTGACTGATCATCAGCACTCCTTTTTGCCCTGGAATTGTGACCCAAAACTGCATATGAACAAGAGTGGCCAATTAACTCCAGTTATACCCAGTGCCAGCAATAGGTCTTCTGTAATCTCTTTCTGACCAGTTTTCTGTTCCCTTTCCCATCTGTAGACTCAGAACTCCCCAATCTGCTGCTGTTGCTGTAGCTACTGTTGCTGCCACTATGTATGCATGCACTTTGGACAGGTCTCCACCTTGATGTTAAAGAGCTCTCCTGTGGACCTCCTAAATTTTCTTAGGTAAAAGAAGTCTCACCCTGACCTTTTGGGTCTATGATTACAAATTTTGATTTGAGGCATTTTAAAATTGTTTGGTACGGAACATTGAAAGAGTTCAACTGAGTTGCTGCTTTTAATCTACAATCTTGGCTCCAGTCTTAATTCTAACAGAGGAGTCAGCATATTTAAGGGAATCATGGCCAAGGGAGGAGCCACTTGGCTTCAGAAAATTACAAATGGTGAATGGGATCATTTCCCTTCTGGAAATAATGTCAGAGTTGGTTTGATTACAATTCTATAATTGGATAGAGGTTGTGGGTATTGGAAAAAACATGCACCTTTGCAGGTAGCTGTAAAGAAGGTAGCCAGAGATTAGGAGGCAAAATCAAGTGAAATACAAATGAGTCTTTTCTGAAATAGTGTACCAACTGAAACAATAATCAATCAGCAAAGTAGAACCTGATGAGTAAAGTTCTGGAGATGAAAGGATAATAATCTTTTGGGTAGTGTTTATAGGAAAATAATTTCAGTCCTAGAAGTTGCCTTAAAGACCAGGAAATTCGAAGCCCTCATTTTACAAATAAGGAAATTGAGGCACAAAGAAATTAAGTGATTGGCCTAGGAATAACCCAGTTCAAAAGTATCTGAAGTAGGATTTTAATCTAGGTCTTCCTAAATTAAATTCCAATTCCCTATCTGCTGTGCCTTACTGCTTCTCTTGTCTGGGTGTCAAGGAAGTTGATGAGGCTGACTAGAAAATGACTAGGAAGTAGGGAATGAAGGGAAGAAGTAAAGCAGATTTGGTGGCTGCCTGAATGGAGCTGAACTGAATTAAAGAGACCAAAAAATGGGCCAAAGGATGCAAATAAGCATTACATTTTGCTGAGGTCTTCTACTTAGAATACAGGGCATCTAAAAGCTTTCTGTAGACTCTCCTGGGATTCAGGTACAGAGAGGGGTGAGAGAAAAGAGAAGACAAAAGAAGAAAGAATGAGAGGAGATAAAATAGGAAAGTAAAGAAATGGATGAGACGCTTGTTCCCTGGAGGTGGATCCAGTAGTCCTTAAATATTCAGATGAATTCGGAATTATGTTCTCAACTCCCTAAATTTGGATCTCTCTAAATTTTTAAGCTGGGCTTCCAACCCAACATCCTGCCCCTATTCCAGGGGGAAAATGGTTGTTTGTTTGTTTTTACAACCCTAGGCAGGTAGTTCAAGGGCTCAGCTCCAGTCACTCTTGCTTCTGATCCTAGTCTGATCTTATTCCTTAGTTCCAGAGTCTAGGTCCCAGTCTTGCATCCTCTGTGTCTGTGTCTCTGCCTTTTTAATCCTCCTTTCCCACTCATGTGCATTAAAAGCAACCTTCCAATACCCAATTCAAAGAGATGTCTCCTTCCTTGAATTTCCTAGAGTATTTTGTTAATATTTTCCTTTTCTCGTAAGACTACATATATTATGCAAATGTTCTATCTGTAATTATACTTTATGCTCCTTAGTAATAACTGAATTTGTACAGTTTTAAGATTTGAAAAGCACTGTTTTATACATTATATCATTTGAACCTTACACCAACCCAGTGAAATATTGTTGCCCTTATTTTACAGACTAGAAAACTGAGGCATAGAGAGGTTATGGTTATGGGGCTTGTCTAGAGTCATGAATAAATAAATGAATAAAAAACGATTCTTACATGCTAACTATGTATAAAATGCTCTGCCAAGTGCTGGTGGGTGATAGAACTTTAAAAAGTGAGACAATCCCTGCTTGCAAGAAGCTCACATTCTAAAGAAGGAGATAATACATATGAAAGGTTCAGCTATGGTCTTTGGGGTACAGTGATAAAGTAGTTGGTAATGCAGCTTTTTAAAGGATATTTCTACTGAAAAAATCCTATATCTGGAGGTTGAACTATCTGATAGGGTCAAGGACTTTAGAGGCAAGAGAAAAAAAATTCTTTTCTGAATCTCCAGTAGATGTGGTTACAGTATCTGCAGGAGTAGTAGGCAGAATGAGTTTCTGCAGAGGTTGATTCCCAGAATGATATCTGAGGTCAATGGACTGAAAAGAATTGCTCTCCCAAAGCTCTTGGATTCAGGTATTGGGGTGTCTTTGTTGGTATCTGAAGGGAGGTGGTGGTGGTGGTGATGATGGTGGTGGTTTGATTTTCCTGGCACATTCTACCTCCTGACTCTCTTTCAAGGATATGACCTCAGGGTTTCTGGACTGTCAAGTCCACCATACTTCCCACAGCTGCATGTTGTCAGTCTTTGAAATTAGGGATAACTTTTCTTTTAATGAATAGAGTGGTGAAATTGAAATCAGCAAAGATAGCTCCTCCTTCAGACGCTTTCTAGGTGTGTGTCCCTAAGCAACTTTTTAAAACTCTCAGTCTCATTTTCTTATCTGCAAAAGAGATAATAATAGCACCTTCCTCACAGGGTTGTTCTGTCAATCAAATGAGATAACATGTAAAATGCTTTGTTAACGTTAATTAATGTTACATTAATAATGTTATTATTAATAACTAAATATTCATCTTAGAGTCCAACATAGCCCAGGGAGGTGGTCTGCAAAGTTTGCCCTTTTCCACTAAGGTGCTCTTAGCTCTTGGTTCCTGAAGCTGGATCTAGTACATGGTGATTTGGGGTTATAGTTTGGTCACCTATGCTCAGTGAAAGATAGCCAGGTCCTTGAGAGCCGGCCTTAGGTTCCCTGAGACATACATATGCTTTGCTGCCATGTGCAAACAGCTGCTATGGGTGCTAAGAGGATGTGAAAGAGTTCCTCTTTTCCCTTCACTGGAAATCCCAAAGAAAGAGACTGGAAGTTGTTTCTCCTCTTAAAATCTATTGAATGGGGGTAGTACTTTCTGGCTTAATAACCAACATTCTTCAGTGTATCCCATTGCTTCTGATATCATCACAGGAATCAAGGAACTGCTATATCATCCTGTAGAGATGAAACAGAGCCCACAGGATGCACCAGAAGTGAGCCAGAGAAGCCCAGCTCAGGTACAACCTTATTGGGGTAGGTGGATGCCATTTTCCCCCACATATCATGGTCCAGCTCTGCTTGAGGCCCTGCATCATTGCACTAACTTCTTATTTGCTCCCACTGCTTCAAGTCTCTCCCTTTCAATTCATCTTCCACAGAGCTGCCAAAATGATTTACCTAAAGTGCAAGTTAGCTCAAGTCTCTTCTATTCAACAATTTCCAATGTCTCTCTATTAACTAGGTTCAAATTGTGTTCCTCTTTCATTTTTGAAGAGGACCATGACATCAGAGAAATGATGACATGACTTGCACTTGACTTTATTTTGAGAGAGTGAGGGCCCTGCAAGGTCACCAGCCTCCCTTCTCCTCTTGAGCCATATGGATCCAGTGACCAGATATTCATCAGGATGACTGGAGACAGCCCAGAATGCAATGGGAGACCTTGGCCTTGTAGGGTAAGGCCTTTTCAGGTATTCACTTAAAATGAAGTAATGCCCATTCATTGAATAGGCCTCTTTAAAAAGTAGTTAGGGAATGGTCCTTTTAATTAGAAAAGAAAAACTAACTAAATAAAGAAATAAAGGTGGGCAGGACAGGAGCCTCAGGGTTGTTGTTTTGACCAGAAACAATTACTATGGACATTCACTCTAATCTAGGATAGGTAGGTTCAAATAAAAATTTCTCTGAATTAAAGTCCTTCACAACCTTGCCTCAACCTACCTTCTCAGTCCCATATTGCTCTTCACAAATACTACAGTTAAGGCAAATTGACCTCACTCGAATTCATATATAACACTCCGTCTCCTCCATTAGCAGTCACCACCACTGCCTCCTTTAGTGCCCTATTCTACAGGAAGCCTTCCCTATTCCCCTATGAAACTGTTCCTTCCCCATCCATCCCCCCATGAATTATTTTGTATGTTCTTCTCCATTAGGTATATACCTATATATGTACATTTTTCTTATCCATGTTTAGATTATAATTTCAATGAGGGTGTACTATTGTGTTGCTTTTGTGTGCCTAACGCACAGTAGTCACTTGATTAATTAGGTGTTCCTTCTCTCCCAACCTACCAGAGACCAGAGTCCTGCCCTGAAGCCCAATGCCTTTACTAACCTGCTGCTAGAGCTTACCAATGCTGATTGTTTGCCTACTGGGACCTCCACCTTTTGTCTAATGCTTCCCAGAGTCCTCTGACTCTTTATTCTGTGCAACTGTCAAATTTTTGGCTGCTTCCTTGTTCTGGCTCTGATATCAACTGTCTCCCTATCTGCACTTCTTCCTGTTGACAAAACCTCCCTTAGAACTGCCCCTGCCCTCTAGGGCTTGTCTGGTCTCCAAGTCCTGGCCATCTCCAGTCATTCCTCCCACGGTCATGCTGTCATTCTGACAGAGTCTAGGATAACCCTAATGAGAATTGTTAGGCCAGTTTTTAGAGCTGGCCTTTTATGTAGCTAGAGTAAGAACTTTAACCTACATGGTGTGATTTGAATCATGCTAGGAAGAGCTTCCATTCAAAATATCTCTCTTTTATGATGGGAACTGGAAAATGTAAGCAGGAGGAAGCCCATTGCTAGTGATAACGTAAGCTTGAGAAGCTATGGAAAAGAGATCCTTAAAGAAAGATATGCATGCCCAGAAAAGAAAGTGGGCTGATCATGTAGGGAGAGTGAGGGATAACATCTGGATAGGTCAAGTGCTGGGCTTGGATCTTAAAAATATTGAAGAACCAGAACAAGATTTATAGGGCACATCTTTAATGCTTAGCTTAGAGAAAGATGGACAAAAATTGAAGAGTAGAATGATTGTAGGACTTTATGTCAGAAAGAAATCTTAGGGATCATCTAGTCTTTATTTTATAGAGAAGGAAACTGAGTCTCAGAGAAGTTAAATGAGTTGTTCATGGTCCCATAATTAATAAATATCTGAGCCAACATTCTTGACTCTGGTCCAGCTCTCATCTATAATAGTTACTGGCATGAAAAGGCTGTGATTTTCACTCATTAAAGAAATAGACCAATGAGATCTGGTAAAGATATATAGTTATAGGTATTTATGTATATATTTATATACATATATAACACTTTTATATATACATGTTATATATATATGTGTGTACACACATACACACACACACACACACACACACACACACACACACACACAAAGTATGTTAAGCATTGCCTTCTCTATTTTTAAGATCTAAATATTCCCACAACTAAGGCCAGATATTTTATCCCTAACATCTTAGTACACTCTTTCTCCCCCTTTCTCAATTTGTATTCCTACTCCCCCTATAACCAAACTCCCTTTTCTCTCTCTCCCCCTTTTCCTTTAGGAAAGGCATTATGATACCAAAGGAAGAGGAGAATTATTCCACAGCTGAAGATGGTCTAATGCAGGGGTCCTTCTAGAGAGAAAAACTGCCACTGAGGATATATTCACCAGTTGTGTGAAACTCCCTTGAAACCTATTCCTTTTGGATATTTACTTTGGGGCTGTACTGAGACCAATTCAGCACAGAATCTCACTAGTTTTTAGTGTGTTTATAGAACTTTGCCCAGCAGCATAAATCTATACTGGCCTCTTAGGTTACATTTATTAGGTTATATTTATTAGACCAGCTGCTCTTTCCCTGATCCTTGTTATCCCTGCTTACTATAGCACTTACTATATGCCAGACATGGTGCTAAATGCTGAGGATGCAAATTTTTAAAAAGACAAAATAGCCCTTGTCCTCAAGGAGCTTAAAATCTAATGGAAAAAGATCATACACAAAAAAGAAGATGAAAGAGGCTGGGGGAGCCAGGACGTATAATGTGTGTTCTGTGGAGCTCAAACCAAGTAGAGTTGTTGATGTTAAATGGAAATTTACCTGGAAAATTCTGAAAGCTCTAAAGGAAGGCTTCGAGATGAGTTTGTTACTCCCAGCCTCCAGCCTTCCAATCTGAGGAGAGAGGCAAGAGAGGGAGATGAGAGGTGTTAAGTATCAAAACTGAATCAATCAGCATGATGAGGAGATTTCAGGTGATCAGCTTCCCCTAGAGGAGGTATGACATTCCCTGGAGTAGAAACCAAGCAGAGTTTCAGATGGAAAATGGAAAGTTACCTGGAAAATTCCCTTCAGGTTCCATAGGAAGCTTTCAAAATATAGAGAAATTAAAACCACGTAGGAATGAGATGAAATGCATAGCATCACTGTCATCCTGTCTGCTTCTGGAGTTGTTCCAAAGAAGCTTTAGTTGAACTTACAGAAGATGAGCTTATATCCCAACATTCTGAGTCAATTACCAAAAACAGACAAAGACGTTAACCCCTTTCCTCCACAAAAAATTATTTTATTTTCCTGAAAAAGTCTTCAAAATATCTAATATAAAAGAAAAATAACAGAATCTCAATTCCTCCAAGTCATTTTCTATCTGAATTCTATTGAATAAAATACCAGGAGTAATAATAGCCCTGGCACAGGGAATTTCCTCACCATGAGGCCCCAAAGCCAATCAAAAGTCTCCCTTCGTTCTCTGTAAGCCTACAAACCCCTCCACCCTACTCAAATGCTACTACTTATAGAAGGCCTTTCTAATAACCCCCAGTTTTTAGCACTGCTCCCAATGACTTTGCACTTCCTCTTTATATCATTTTATTTTTACTTATCTAGGTACTTTATGTGCCTCAGCTAGAGTGCAGGGTCTAACATCAGGAAAACTAATCTTGCTGAGGTCAAATCCTACTTCAGGTACTTACTAGTTGGGTGTATCTGAGCAAGTCATTCATCTGTGTAAGCCTCAGTTTTCTCATCTATAAAATAAGCTGGAGAAATATGTAGCAAATCACTTGAGTGTCTTGGCCAAAATAACCCCAAATGGGATCAAGAAGAGCTGGATGCGACTGAAACGGAACTGAACAAGTACAAGTTATCAACAATCTCATCCCATAAGCATGGACATTCCTTGAGTTTGTCTTGGTATCTCCCATCCCAAGTACGTAGTAACTGCCTAATAAAAGCTTGTTGAACTTAATTGAATTGGAAACATAGGAAACTAACAATATGTGGCAATAGTATATGAGCTGACTGTAATTATTATTAATAACTCAGTTTATAGATGGAAACAATGATTAGCAATATTTTGCAACAATGTGATCCAACACTGTGGACTCTCTGGTGAGACTTATGAACCTTGTGCCAGTAGTATGTTGGTAAATATGGAAATATATACTGAATAATTCTTTTTATTTAATCTGTGTTATGAACATATCCTATGCCACTTCATTATGTAGACAATTAACAGAAAAATGAATCAATTCCTAATTTATAATATTTGCGATTTCCTAGATGCGAACAATGAAAATTTTATAATCTGGTCTCCCTGGTTAGAGCTGGTTCCAGCACATGCCTGAATCTCTCAGATTCAAGGCATTCCTCATTACTAGGCATCCCTGAGAAGCTACAGGAAGACCTCTTAAAATAAATTGATAAATCTCAAAGCTTATAAGATCTAAAATTAAATCAAATTGATCTACTTCTCTCCTCCCACATTGATAGTACCTCCCCTTCACCCATTCTGCTCTCTGAAATATAGCTTTTTTTCAAAAATAGATTCTTTAAACTGATCTACTCCCTCCTCTCTCACCCACCCCACCCACCCCCATTTATAGCATCTCTCTATACCCATTCTACTTTGAAATATGGCCCTTTTCCAAAAGAGGTTTTTGAAAATATGGGTCAGAAATTCTGAGTTAGAAAAGTTCCAGGAAAAATCCCTGATGTATTATCTAAAGATGTAAAGGAGAACTCATATATAACTAGGAGGGTGGCTTCTGGGGTGATTTCCCCATGATACCCTGATGACGCTTATTCACCCTCAGCCCAGGCTAGTTAAAGCAGATGCTGCTACTCCTGGCTCTGCCTGGCTCTCTCTCCCTCCCATCTGCCAGAGAGATGAAGATGTCTTGTGGGGATTCTCAATCATTCCACCCCCTTCACCTCCAAACTTTAGAGAAGGAAAAATTAAAAAGTCACAGAGCCATCTTCTTCCATCCTGCCTTCTTCAGTTTAAAAGATTTTTTTTAAGGAAAGAGGAATTACAGGAGAGGCTGGATAGTTTGGCTGATTTCCAAACTAGGAAAAGATCTAAGACTTTCAGAGATGAGATTAAAGAGCAGGGTCTTTGGGAGCCTGCACTAAAGCAGCCCTGTTCATCCAGGAAATCTCAAGAGAGAAGGTTTGTTTACTCAGCCTCTCTAGGGCCACAACTGGCTTGTTGGCTTCCTATTGGCAGCATCCAAGCTCCAGGGGGATTCAGACACGGAAGTGCTTGAAACCTGTGGTTTACTGGTGTTTTTCAGTCTCGACACAATAATGGCACTAGGACTCAATAATTCTTTGCTGATGGAGATGTGGAGAAATGAACCATGGTCTGGAGTAAGTTACAGGCCATGGGATGAGGCCTCTCCAACAAGGGCAGTCAGATGCTTAAGGAGAAACACCTGGGGGAATGACCTGCCCCACCCTTGCCTGCCCGGGTGAGTTAACAATGAGGGATATTCATTTGCTTCTTCTAGCTTTGAGAAGGTGGGGTATTGGATGCTGCTTAAAGGGGGAGGGTTGAGAATGTGGAAGGATTGGTTTCCTTTAAGGTAGCTTTCCTTTAAGGTAGCTGGCTATAGAGATTTTATGATTGCTCTTAGGAAGATGAAGAAGTTACAGGTGGAGAAGCTACTCAAAAAAGCAACTGGTATCGCTCTCTTAGAAGCAGCAATCAGGAAGGGATGCCTTCAACCTTCTGGCTCATACCTCAGACCCAGCTTCTTCTGAGCCATTGAAAGTTAGGACATTAGTATTCTTTACGGAATCCCTGCAAGGAGACATTTGTTATAAAGAGAAAAAAAAGATTTTTCAAATGAAAAATGTTTTCCCTAGAGCAAGAGAATTCAGGGATGTTGTGTTTTGTTTTTTGTTTTTTTGTGGGGGACAGTACTTAGGATTCTATTCAGTAACTAATTAATCTAACCATTGTTGTTCAATCGGTCAGTAGGTCAGACTCTTTGTGATACTTTGGGGTTTTCTTGGCTAGAATACCGGAATGGTTTGCAATTTCCTTCTCCAGTTGAGTAAGGCAAACCAAGGTTAAGTGACTTGCCCAAGGTCACACAGCTAGTGATTGTCTGAGGTCTGATTTAAACTCAGGTCCTTCTGACTCCTGGCCTCCACTGAGCCACCTAACTGCCTCCAATTAGTGTAATTACACAGACTCAATTATCTACCATATTAAACACAGAATGTTATAGAGGAGAGAATGTTAGACAAGAAATCCAGTTAGGACTGTGAATCTCACTTTACACATGAATAGCTGGGTGAGGCAACTCACCCACTCTGAATGTTAGCGCCAATTACTCATTGCTAAACAGTACACCATTAATACTTTTAGTGCCTTTCTCATAGGGTTATTGTGAGGATTAAATGAGATAATATATGTGAAGTGTGTTGCAAACTTCAAAGTGTTTTTGAATGTAAGGGTTCTTTTTTGGTTTGGTTTTGGAAGTTTTTTTGGTCCAAAATTGTAATTTCATTGGCTCAAGAAATTTCTGGTGAGGAAAGTCCATCTCTCAGGGCTGCTCTTCTTGCTGCTGTTATTATTTCATTGTCATCTTAATAGAATACAAACAGAAATGATCCTGGAACAATTGCTATCTCTCTTTTAATGTTCTAGAGACTATTTTCCAAGAAAATATGATTACTGGAGTGTTGTTGGTTTGCTTGTTTTTTATTGAGGGGGCAGGGTGGTTGTTTGTTTTGGTAATTGAGTGTTGGCTTGTAAGTCCATCATCCATATGTTCAACAAAAGATCTTTGAGAAAACTCCAGCAGCAGACAGGAAGACAATGATTTCATGTATTTCATCCTATTTCCATATGGATTTAATTTCTTCCAGTAGTTCTCTATATTTTGGAAGTTTTTTTATTCTAAGTAGTTTAGAGATTATTAGTATTTAGTACAGAGACATTTGTTTAAAAAAAAAGTCATCCTTCAATGTTCAAGGATCAATGTTCCATTGGGGAGATTGTGTGAAATAGTACAAAAATAGTGCAAAAATAGTTCCAAATGTATTCATTTGTTGAATTTTTGCGCATATTTTGAGATATATACATGTATATTTATAATAGGGAGATGTGTCATTTGTTCATTTATGAAGGACAGTGAGCTTTTGACAACAAGATGTCCCAAAAGTCTTGGGGCATTAAATTTAAATCTGCCCTAAGACTTTTGAGATATCTTGCATAATTATAGCCATCAAGTCATATCTTTCTATGTGTTCAGTAAATGTGAAATTGTTTTCAAGCTCATAGTGATATGTTGCACATTTTCTACTGTTTCTTTGCATGATCCACATTGATCTATAACTTTAGACTCCCTCAAGGATAATATTTTTGAAATTCCAAGGGGCAGTGAGTAACCTGATCTTGAAGCATTTTGATAAACCCCTAGGTTTTGGTAAACTAATTGGTATAACCTACTGATTTGTTTGATGTTTCTCTGTTAGTACATTGTTGTGTGAATTCATTTGGATGTCATCTATGGCAGGCCTTTTGATTGGACCTGTTTCAGAGGCTTCATCCTTTTGGTTACATTCAATAAATCTGGTAGCATGTACCTATTATCAGCCTTTCCTATTGCTCTATGTAGTCATGCTTGCTTGCTCCAGATGTATTTCTCTAAGTTTTTAACCTTGCTGTAATGGAATCTGTGATTCATTGATCCTCTTCCTCAGAGTTTGTGATTCAATAAGTGAATACAAAGGATCACATAAGATAAAATGGAAAATTTTGAATAAATAACGTTTTTAAAATCTTGCCCAAATCTAATGTAGTAAAAAAAAAATAGTAGGGAAATGGGTAACTATGAAAAAAATCTTTGCAACAGGTTTCTCTGGTAAGTTTCGTATCCAAGGCTTATAAGGAATTGATTCAAATTTATAAGATTAAGAGCCATTCCCCAGTAGATATATGGTTAAAGGATATCAACAGGCAGTTTTCAAAGAAAGGAATTTAAGCTATCAATGGCCAAAGGAAAAAATAAGATAACTTTAAATTGAAACAACTTTGATGTTCCATTTCACGTCTATCTGACTGGAATGTTTGACACAAAAGGAAAATTATGAATTTGGAGGGATTGTAAAAAAAAAAGATACATGCTAGTGTACTGTTAGTAGAGCTATGCTTTTAGAAAGCAACTGAGAACTATGCCCAGAAAGTTACCAAACTGTATATACCCTCTGGCCCAAATATACTTCTACTGTGTCTGGCTAAACCCCAAGGAAATCAAAGAAAGAGGGAAAGGGTTTATGTGTACAGAAATATATACAGCAGTTTATGATGGCCGAAAATTGGAAACTAAAAGGGTGAGAGGACATGCTAAATAAATTGTGATGTTTGAATATAATGGAATATTATTGTACCATAAGAAATTATGAAATTTCAAAGGAAACCAGGAAGATTTCTGTGAACTGATAAAGTGAAAAATTAGCAGCAAAATTAGGAGGACAATTTATATAATAATAACAACCTCATAGAGAACAATAACTTTGAAAATTTCTAGAACTCTGATCAAAGCAATGATGTACTATGAATTCAAAAAAATGAAGATGGAACAAACCACTTATGTCCTAACAAATGGGTCATGAACTTAAAATACAGAGAAAAGTGCATTTTCGGACATGGTCATTCTGGAAATTTGTTTTACTGGACTTTACCTCTCTGTATTGAGGGTTTTCTTTTTCCTTTCTTCTTTTTTCCTTTTCTTTCTTTTCTTTCTTTCCTATTTTTTTTTAAATTTTTTTTTTTGCCCAATACAGGGGCAAATATAGAGGGGTAGTGAAATTAAAAAAAAAAAAAACAAAAACATGCTTCTTAATTGAAAAAAATTCACAAACTATTTTGAAAATCTTTTTCATCCTTTTCGATCTGAAATTGTTCATCTTATTACCTGTCTTGGAGTTATGGGCCCTATAATTGCTCAGATACTTTAAAATAGGTTATCATCAATTTTACTATTACAGAAATGAATATTAAGACTGACAGTGAGTAGCTGTGAATTACTCTAAATGTTTTCTTTCTTTAAGAGGGATTACCCAGTAAAACTTCAGCAAAAGTTGAAGATCTTCAGAGGCTAAATGACAGAGACATTTAAAAGTAAAGGGGAAAGTCTTCAAATGAAAAATAGATATTCCCCACACTGAACTAGGTGGGAGGTGTGAATACCTTCCTTGAACAGGAAGAGGCCAGTTAGACTAATTTGCCTCCAAGGCTTAGACTGGGTTCACACCTTTGTCCCTAGCTGCTCATCTACATATAATTCCTACAGGAGTATGGAAAGCAAAGATAATTAATTGCCTTGAAAATACATAGAGTGATTTTTGGAGGAGTGAGAAAAAAAATTGTCAAAAAATCTAAAGGTCATTTCTCTAGCTAAAGAATGTGGATTACCACCCACAACACCAGTCCAGTCTGAGTGTAGAAGAAAGACTGCAGCTGCCCATGGAGGAGCAAACCCAGGAGAGCAGCAGATCTAGTCTAACAGAGACACTGAGTGGTGAGAGGAATGGGGTAGCAATAGCTACTTGCCTCCCAGGGCAAGTCTAACAGAGGCAGAGTCTGGTGGGAAGCCAGCATAGCCACTGAATAACCTATTCTACCAGTCCCAATAGTAGATAGACCAATTCAACTAAGATATCACACCCTAGGAGGAGTAAGACTCTCTGTGATGCTGGCCCGCCAGAAGCACTGTGCCCTGCAAAGACCCAGCAGTTGAACAGTGAATTGATTCACAGTGAATTTAGTGAGAGCCCTGTAGGGCACAGGTTCCCAAAGTGGATGATACCACCCCCTGAGGGGTTCTGGAATGATCTAGGGAGTCAGTAGTAGCCTCAGGTACAACTGGGGGGGGAGGACTGAATAAAAATGGGTGATAGAAGCATTAGGAAAGAAGAAGAAATTTTGAAAAATCAGTCTGTGCAATGCTTCATTTGTTTTATAACAGTGAAATGTGTAGTGAGTACATTATTTTCCAAATAACACAAAATGCAAGTTCTAACTGATCAGTCTTCAAGATCAGTCTTCAAGTCTGCTGACAGGTCTTAGCAAGCAACTGTTGGCAGGCAAGCATGTCCCAGAGAAGTCTGACATGGATCTGCAGAAATGTGCGTGCGTGTGTGTGTGTGTGTGTGTGTGTGTGTGTAATTGTTTACAAAACTGTACTATACCATACACTTACATGATGTAACATGGGGTCATACAAATTTCAATGCAAGAAAAAACATTTTTACAAGAAATTATTAAATTTAAGATGTCATTTTTGAAATATTTTGAAATATTTGAAAAAATATTTATTTTATATTTTTTTTGAAATGATGCAAATTTTAAAAAAACCATTAAAGGGTTAAAGAAAGTCAGTTTCCAGGGGGGCATTGAGTAATTTTTTTTTTTAAGCCATGGTAGGCCAAATAAGTTTGGAACTTCCTCTCTAGAGGGGAAAAGGATACTCAGATCCTTTCTGTACTACCAAAGCTGTTACCTTAGCCACATGTCTCCTAAACATATGCTTCATTACCATACACACTCTTCCCCCTCCTTAAATCTGGATATATTTTTAGAAGAGTGTTCCCATGATATCTGAGGGAAATGCTTTGTAACTACTATATTTGCTTTGTCGTTGGAGTAATGCCTTTACTAAAAATAATAATAACAGTAATTAATGAAATACTCTGATTAAGCAGAAGCACACCAATTTGGGCATGTGAGCTAGTACATAGATAGGCAGCAACCTACAGGTTACCTCTAGAATGTTGAAAGTAATAATAGGAACCTATCTAGGGATTCACCTGATGGGAGCAGTTAGCTGGGAAAGTAGAGGGGAAGAAGGTAAAAGCTAGGGGTCGAGATAGTGTTACATTTCCATTGAACTTTGACTGCAAAATACCAGTAAGTCTTTTGATATACAGAGCTAGACCCTTTCCTTGTATACTGTATTTTTTGTGTGTTTTGCATGGAGAAGGCCAATGGATTTGTAAGTATTGTTATTTGTCACTGGTTCCATTTGACCACCAAATTCAGGTTCAAAGCCTTCAATACTTAGTTTTCCAGGACAAACCTTTTGCAATTTCTACTTATTGAGTTCAAATGACATATTGATATCATTATTGAGTAGACAGTCATATTGACTTTCTCAATGGTAAATGAGACACTGTGGAATTCATTCTATACTCCTAATGTTTTAAATCAGTCTTGTTGCTCAAGATTGAGTCCTTTTCTTCATACATAATGCTGGGGAAATCTTACTTATCCCTTTCCCACCCCCATCCCTTTGGAATGACATCTCTGGGAACTGATTTAGTTCAAGTTAGATGCTCTGGACCTGAATGGACTCAATCAGGAAAACTTTTTGGTCTAGGTCCTTGTGACCTTTCTCAACATTCATCAAATGCCTTGCTGGGTTGTAAGAAAGGGTAATATCATCTTTTCTCTTTTCCACTTTCACCATTCATCACCCGCTCCTCAATTCAAGTCTATTACCTTCGAAAGAATTGTTTCCCTTTTGTTAAATTTCAGTGGAAGTGAAGAGCCTCATTCAGTGGGAAACTAAACCTTCCTGGCTTCATTTCTTAGCATCAGGCTGGTAAATATACCCCTGAGCAAATCACTTTACAAGAAAATTTCATTTGTCTGTCTATCACATAGACATTTTTCTGTTGAGTAGTTGTGTGTGCTTGTCTTAAAAATTAGTGTTTACCAAAGTCATTGGGAATATTAACTCAAAATGACAGGGATATGGCCATTGATGGTTATTCTTAGTGCTTCATTTAGTATAAAGAATGTGTAGCATTCTTTAGGAGGACACAGTTAATTTTATAAGACTAATGGACGTAGTATTCTCCAGTGCCCATTGAAGGGTAAAAAGGTGCTGTAAATGAACCAAGTATTTTATTCAATGACTATTTTTTAGTGTCAAGCACTGTGCTAGGCACCAAGGCAAAAGACAAAAATGAAACAATATGTCTGTCATCAAGGACCTTACCTTCTCTCAGGAAAATAGCATATGGACTAACAAACCTTCCAGTTTGGCTGAACCATAAAATGCATGAAGGGGAGCAGTGAGTAATAAGCCAGGTCAGGTAGGCTACAGCCAAAAGTACCAGAAAAATTTGTATCTTATCCTAGTGGTAATGGGAAACCATCAGAACTTGGGTAAGTGACATGATTAGAACTATATTTTAAATCTATTAATTTGGCAGCAAAAAAAAAAAGTATTTGCTCTTCCAACATCATGGCATGTCTGGTAGGGAAGGTAGGTTCTCCTTTCTATCCATACATAGTCCCTTGCTATATCCTCCTTATAAACAAATGCTCACATTTCCAAAACCCATGGGTAGTGTTGGAGGTACTGTCCATATTCCTAAGGCAGAAGGAGGCTAAGGGACCCACTGATGTATTGAACATTGATCATACACGACCCAAGGACTTCTTAGCCAGAATTTAATGTATTAGGTGGACTTCCCCAAGTTTATCAACTGAAATGCCTAACTTTTCAATAAAGTGATATACTGCAGAATTGAATTCTATTTCATTTAACCCATGCCTCACTACTGATAGATCAAAAAGGATAGTGCTTAGTACCTACTCTGTGCCATTGTGCTAGACATTATGGGGATAATGAAAAAGTAAAAGGCAACATCCATGCCTCCCACTTGCTTACAATTTATTTGAAAAGTCAAGACTGCCATATATAAAATCATCCTGTTATTCTTATTAGGGGCAAGTATGCGGTACAGTGTATAGAGCACAGGACTTGGAATCAGGAAGACTCATCTCCCTAAGTTCAAATCTGATCTCAGAGATTTACTGGGTGTGTGACCCTGGGTAAGTCCCTGTTTGCCTTAAATTCCTGTTTGCCTCAATTTCTTATCTGTAAAAAGAGCTGGAGAAAAAAATAGCAAACCACTCCAGAACTTTCATCAAGAAAATCCAAAAAAAAATGGGGTCACAGAGAGTCAGACACAACTAAAACAACTGAACAATTACAATTATTCTTATCATCATTATACATCTGAAGTCATTAGATCCATTAAGATAAGATATGTAAAATCACTTTGTAAACAGTGCTTTAGAGACATAAGGCATTGTCTCCTCTGCTTCTTTGCGACAAATCTGTCAAGTAGATAGGGATGATATTACTCTTCCCATTGTGCAGATGAGCAAATTGACTCTGGAATTATGCAAATTAGTGTGTTATTAAAAATAGATTGTATAATTCAGAATATAAATGTTTTAATAAAGAAGTAGTCACAGAACCATAGAATGTTACTACTAAAAGGAGCTATGAAGACCATCTAGTCCAAGGATCTTGAATTGGGATCTATGGACTTGTATTGAAAAGAATATTTTGATAGCTATGTTTCAATATAATCAATTTGCTTGGTAATCCCATGTATTTTTTTTTTAATTTAAAACCACTATTCTAAGAATAAATTCATGGGCTTCCTCAGACTGTCCAAAGGTTCTATGACCCAAAAATATTAAGAATCCCAATACATTTGAACCCCTGTCATTTTTACAGATAAGAAAATAAACCCAGAAAAGTTAAGGGATTAATACCATCTCACACAGCCAGTTGATTAATAAGAAGACAAAAGCAAGGGCCCAGGTGTAACTTCCACACTGATATACCCTCCAAAACACTACACTGTCTCCCAACTTCACAACCTTGGAGAGTTGTATACCTAGCAAGACACTGTAGCTGCTCTGCTAGTCACCCTTAGGATATATTTTTTAAATGTTCATTTTTATGATTTTAAATATAGACATATCTGCATTGTATAAGACACTCTTTTAACAAATGGACATTTTGCCCTATAGTATAAACTCAGGTTTCAGTCAATAAGTATAAAATATAGATGGGCAAGAGGAAGAGGGCATGTCAGTCATTATCTAACTGGTAGGCAAGGCTCCAAGAAGAAAGATGTGCATTATGCATTATGCAATATGATTGGAATCCTAAGAAAATCTGAAGTCTTTAGCTGTGTCCTTCCTCTGGAAACAGAGTTTAAACCCAAGGACTTATGACAAGTCAGTGGCAGATAAAAGACCTTGGAGATGAGCAGACAGAGTGTTCCTGCAGTTGAGCTATAGTGTTAAACAAGGCAATGTGATGGGTTGTTTGATAGACTGAGAAAGAAAGTTGGAGTTGGCAGGGTCATTTGTTTCGGGAATTGCCACAGTGAATCTTCTTCTCCATCCACCAGTTCCTTCTTTTATTCAGCCTTGGCTATGACTGGCTTTCACACGATGGCCAGAGTTCACTCAGAACACTTTTTTACAAAAGTCCTTCAGTTTGGTAATACCTTTTCCAAAGCTGACAGCTTGACAGACAGATGGCTTCTATTCTGACAGTACAGACACAAACCCCAGCTCTCTTGCCTGGTCAGTCATCACCTGACCCATTTGGAAGAAACAGTATAGTGTCTCGAGAAGAAAACAAAGTAAATACAAGAGAGAAGAAATCTCTTTCCCTAAGTTGCAACTGTTAGGTCTGCCCAAGTTTGTCATTTCATTCCATCCCCTTAGTGACGATTTGATTTGTTTCAATAGATCTAGACATTTATACTGGACATGACTGGATTGCTATTATCCATTTGAACTTGAACTTAATTTGCCCTGCAGGCTGGTGGGTTGTCAGTTGATCAGGCTTGACCCAGTAGACTAGCCATCCAGCAAACAAGAGAAGCAGCTTCTCAGGGTAGATGCGCTTTCTGCCCTTTTATAACTGTAGCTTGAGCTAGGGACTTCCATGGAGGCAGTTTCACCACAAAATTCATGACTGACTTTTGTATTGATAATGCATTTTTTTGTTTTAGTATAATCATGTGCCTCTGATTGAATAACATGATTAAAGAAGATCTTCCCCACCCATTAATGGGCCTGGGAAGATTTGTAGGAAGGCCCAAACCTTTTCTTAATGAGGCATTGGTTCTCCAGGGTTATGATGCCCTGTGGTTCTAAAAAGTGTATGAAGACTGTGAGGTGAGGTTTTCCTTTGGGGCTTACTTCTTGGAAGTGTTTATTTGGCCAGATAAGACCCTGGGAAGCAGCTAAGCAGCACCCCGTCTTTGAAAACCCAGGTGTTGGTGCTTCTCTTACTGGTAACTATGTCTGTATGTACAGTTAGTGGGATCTGTCTTTAGATCTGCGATGTATGTATTGCTTATGTCAGACAGTTGAAAGTCACGTCTATTGAGTTTGATTTCTTTGTGTTTTTTCTGAGGGTCAGGGGCTGACTTTTTCCCCTGAACTAAGTGAATGTTATATGTGCTTGATAAAAGTGATTGTTGACCCCTCAAATTTGCCTTTCCTTTTATAAAAGCAGATCTAAGAACCTGTGATAGTAGGCACTCCTCACTTGCTTTTACAACTTTCTATCTGATTGAGCTGGGAGGAGTTCCATCAAATTCATTGCCCAACTCCTATCCACTCTCCCTGAACAGTTGTCTTGTTTAATAACATCCAGGATCCAGAGGGGACTTGTACCAATGATCTTCAAGAGTGAGCCAGATTTTCACAAATCTTGCTATATTAGCCCTCTTAGCATCTTATGCCCCTAGGCCAAAGCCTTGTAGTTAATATACTTTAGATGAAAGGGTAATAGAAAAAAAAATGTCAACTTCCCCATGTTTTGTGTAGATCATCCTGATCAAAAGATACTTGACACATGACTCTTTATGGCCTGAATTTGGGGGATATGGAAGTATGAGACGACCCTGCCATCAATGAGGTTACAATCCATTTTAGGAAAGTAGATGGACCATCTATACCTAAAGAAATGCTTATCAACTCTTGCTTAGAGTATTGCAGTATCTCTGAAACAGTGTTTCTTTCACAAGTCCCTCAACTCTCTAATCCATCCTCCCCAAAGCTACCGAAGTGATTTTCCTCAAATGTAGGTCTGACCATGTAAAAGCTAAGCAATGAATGAGTAGTGCCCATAACAAGAACTCTATTTAAGTCACAGAAAGGATTGGTCCTGGAGGACAATGGAAGTTGAGGTACTAATAATTTTTTTCTTATTATAAAACCTTGAACAAATATCCCCAAGTAAGGAAGAGAGAAAGAAAAGAAGAGGTTTGAGAATTTGACCAGTTCCATGAAGTTCATAGGAGGGTTAGGACCAACATAAGTAGGCCATCATATATTGGCCTAGTGTGTTTCTATTATCTCCATACCACCAGTGAACTGGGAACAAGAGAGTACCAGGAACAGGAATCTGATGGGAATGTGAGTCAAACAACAAAAAGTTTGAACAGATCTGGGGGGAAGAAAAGTAGCTAGACACCCGCTTCTGCTACTTCTGTGATCTCATCCAGGTGAACTAAGCCTGTTGGGCTACAGTTTCCTTGCCCACAAAAGTAAAAAGTCACACTAAACAATCTTTTATGTTACTAGGAGAAAGACCACAAATGTAAATAAGTATATAGAAAATAAACTTAAGATAATTCATTTTTTGGTGGGAAGGCATTTAGTAAATGACAATAGGAAGGAAGAAATCAGGAAAACATTCATATAGGTATCATTTGAGCAGAGTTTTAAAGGAAACACATTCTAAGAAACTGGTATTATGTGGGAGTGTATAAGAAGCATAGGAGCTCCCAGAGCAAAGGTATAAAGATAGAAGACAGAATTTTGGTGCAAGGAGCAGCAAAAGGTCTATTTAGTTGGACCACAAAGTATAGAAAGGATAGTAGTATACATTTAATAAATAATAATGGCAAGGTTAAAAATATAGATTGGGCCAATCTGTAAGGGCCTTTAATAGCAAAACATGAACTTGCATTCTGGTCCTAGAGGCCATGGGGAGTCATTTGAATTTATTAAATAGGGAAATGACATGGTCAGACCTGCACTTTAAGAAAATTGCTTTGGTAACTTTAGGGAGGATGGATTAGAGAGAGAGGGGAGAGACTTGAGATGGGAAGACTGTTTCAGAGATATTGCAGTATACCAGGAAAGAGCCAGTAAGAGCCTGAACTAGAGTAGAGAGGAGACAGATGCTAGCATGTTGTGGCACTAGGAATGCCAAAATGTGACTCCAGGTCTGCTTCAAAAAATTTGGGGCCAATGGGAACTCAGTTGCTTTTGTAAGAGGAGACTGGAGGAATTCATTTCACCGTCTCTTCTTTGACTTCCTTATTGCTCAAAGTCTGCATATTTATCACAAGAAGATACCCTGTGTTTCATGGCAGGAACACCTGCTGGCATCAATGGATGGAGAAAGGGCAAAATAGACATGGGACATTTGCAGTGCAAAGAGGCAAAGAAACACTAGACATTTGCCTTAATTCATTTTCTCTAAAATTCTTCCTTCAAGGCAGACAACTTGGATGCTGGGCACTGAGGTTCTTTCTTCCCCTCCACTTTTGTTAGTTTCAAGGGAGATATTTTACTGCCAGATAATAACAGCAATGATGAGATCAGATGTTTAATCTCCATAATTGAATCTATGTTCAGAGAATTTTTTATCTCTTCCAAAAAAAACATGATACCTTAGAAATTTTTTTCCCTTTAGAGATAGCTGTAGATTGGAGTAGCTTCTGTGCTGCTAGATTCCACTTCTGGGGAAGAATGCACAACTTTCAATGAGGAGAATTTAATTCGCTCCCACTCCTTTTAGATCAGCTCTGGTGTCAGCAGGGTACTGTTACAACAAGAGACTTTATTACATCTTATCCAACTGTTGGCAAGTTCTGAATCTTAAAGAGAACTGTTTTGTACTACAAAGATTAGAGCTCTACACAGAATAGTAAATGAGAGAGAGAAGAAGAAGAAAAAAAAAACTAAGTCATCAAGGAAGGTTAAAATAAAATAAATTTCTGCACATGCTTATTTGAGGAACCCATATCATATCACTTTGAAACTGATTTAATTATTAACAAGTAATGGAATTTTCTTTTTTCTTTTCTTTTCTTTCTTTCTCTTTCTTTTTTTCTCTCTCTCTCCTTCCTTCCCTCCTTCCTAGCAAAGAAACTTCAAAATGTAAACATTTATCAGAGTTCAGGTGTGCCTTGTGCTTATATCATCACCATTAGGGACTATAGTTAGATTTCAGTAATTTTTTTTAAGTCAGTGAACTTAAAGTTCTTTTTCAACTTCCCCAGTTGGTGTAACTGAGGCAGAAACTTGCTCAGGATCAACTTGTTAGTTCATGAAGAATATTCTGCACTCTAAAACAAAAAAGCAGCAAATAAGGTTCTAGCGCTTCAACAAAAGATTAATCTTAACTGAATTTGGAACTGTTCTTGATTATGAGTAACCTTACCTATCTTCCCTCTTATTCTCCCTCTCTCAGTATCCTATTTTTCTTTATTGAGTTGAATGTATTTCTATACCAACATGAACCATAACAACTAAAAGATGAGTATCCAGGATCTTCTAAGAGTTCTGATGTCATGGAGCCAAAGGAACAAATTAGGGAGATTCATTGAAAGGAGAATAGAAGTTAGAGCATATAGTGTATCTGGTGTATAGAACATATGGTATTTATTGAACTCTATGAATGCTTCTCAAAAAATATCTCAATTTTGAGGTCAGTTGAAATCAAAATAAAAGGACAGCTCCAATTCTCTAGAACCAACACAATTTCCTATCTGATTATTTCCTATGTCAATGTCTACTAATTTCAATATTTCAACAATCTGTAAGGTCTCCTATACAGATACTCTGCTCCATTGGAGAGGCAGCATGGTACAGTGGATAGGACATGGGCATCCAAGGGAAAAAGATTTCTGTTCAAATACCAACTTAATACTTACTAGTTGTGTGACCCTGGGATAAATCATTTAGTGCCTAATTAATTTTTAATCCTATCTTCAATGATCCCTAACTGAATATAATTTCACTGCATTGTAGTCAATGAAGGATGTATTTAATATTTGCTTTTCTACATATTTTGTAAGGTTTTTAGGCCCAAATATATGGTCAATTTGTGTAAAGATGCCATGCATAACTATATATATTTCCCTTATTCGATAATCGCTAGTAAGCCTTCTCACAGTATATCTAACTTTTCTAAAATTATGTTCATCTTTTTGTTTTTTTGTTGTTAGATTTATCTAGGTCTGAAAAGAGTACACTGACATCCCCAATTATTATCATTTTACTGTCTATTCCTATAAATCATTTAACTTTTCTTTTAAGTATTTTAGGTGCTAGGCATTGGTGCATAAATGTTAAGTATTGCTATTAATTTGTTGTCTATACTGCCTTTAATCATTGTGCAGTTTTCTCATTTATCTTTGAACCAAATGTGTTTTTGCTTTTTCCTTTTCTGAGGGTAAAGGCAGAATATCCTGCCTTTTTGAGTTTAGCTAAAGCATAATAGATGCTGCTCTAGCCCATTGTTTTAATTCTGTATGACTGTTTCCTAAAAGCTACCTAATGTTAGATTTTCTTTCTAATCTATTCTTCTCTTCCTTTTTGTAAATAATTATATTCCATTCACGTTCAGTTATGATTAATTATGTATTTACCTCAATCTTCTTCTTTAATAGTTTTGTTCTCTTTGTCCCCTGCTCCCCTCTTTATACAAAGAAGACAGTAGTAAGGTGAGGTCATGGAACTATTGATCTATCCTTAATGCATTCTACTTCTACTCCCATATGCCTTTTCTCTTCCATTTTCCCAGACAACAATCACAGGTATTTATCCTTTCATTCCTTCCTTTTAAACCCACTTGGTTTGATCTTCACAAACTCCTTACTCTGGTTTCTGTTAGGCAAAACAGCTACAGACATATTCCCCTAGTTAGAGTCATAGTAGACTATGCTACCCTCAGCCCCTGTCAATTAGCTTGGTGGTTCTGCAGATTCAGAGTGACAGAACTGTAGGCTTCCCACTCTAGGTCTATGAACTGAATTTGCAACCCCAATATGATATTGTATCACAGCTTCACAGCTACCACTCTGAACAGGTCCACACTTAACCTTCAACCACTCTTCGCCATGGCACACAGGTTTGGAATGCTCCAACACCCAGCTTTGAGGTTGGAACAACACTCCCACTGGCTGGCTTCTATCTTTGATCCTTGCCTAGTAGAATGCTTCATCTATTTGACTTATTATATGTTGTAACACTCCCAGGGCAGAGCCAAGATGGCAGAATAGATCTCCCAATATTCCCCTTCTAACAACTTTAAAATAATTCCTAAAATCAAATGCTAGAGTGGCAGAGTTAACAAAAAGTCAGAGTGAGACATTCTTTCAGCCCAAGGAAATTTAAGAGGTAGGAAGGAAAAATCTATGACACAGGGGTGGAGCCTTGCATGGAGCCTACTTCTTTGATAAAAACCACTTTTCTCAAATACATGAGGAAATGAGCCAACTTTATAAAAAACATGAGCCATTCCTTAATAAATGGTCAAAGAATATGAACAGACATTTTTCAGAAGAAGAAATCAAAACCAACAGTCACAGGAAAAAATGCTCTAAATCACTATTGATGCAAATTAAAGGACTCTGAGGTACCACCTCACATTTGTCAGATCAGTTAACATGACAGAAAAGAAAAATGATAAACGCTGTCCAGGATGTGGAAATAGATAGACTAATACATTGTCAGTAGAGTTGTGAACTGGTCTAACCATTCTCAGGAATAATTTGGAACTATGCCCAAAAGGCTATAGAACTGTGCATATACCCTTTGACCTGGCAATAACACTACTAGATCTTTATCCCAAAGAGATAAAAAACAAAGAGGAAAAGGACCAAATATAAAAATATATTTATAGCAGTTCTTTTCTGGTAACAAAGAATTGGAAATTGAGAGAATGCCCATCAATTGGGGAATGACTGTACAAGTTTTTGTATATGATTCTGATGGAATACTACTGTGCCATATTAAATGATGAGCAAGATTATTTCAGGAAAACCTGGGAAGATTTATTTGAACTGATGCAAAATGAAGTAAGCAGAAGTAGGAGAATATAGACACAATCACAGTAATCTGTAAGGATAATCAAATGTGAAAGACTTAACTACTCTGATCAAGAGAACAATCCAAGATGTTTCCAAAAAACCTATAATGAAAAATGGTTTTCCACCTCCAGGGAGAGAACCGATGAACTCCAAGTGCAGATTAAAGCATAGCTTTAAAAAAAAAACTTTTATTTTCTTGCTTTTTTTGGCTAATGTGGAACTATGTTTTGTACGACTTCATATGTATAATTTATATCATATTGCTTTCCTTCTTAAGGGGTGGGTCAGGACAGGAGGGAGGAAGGGAATTTAGAACCCAATTTTTTAATGAATGTTTAAATGAAAAAGTACATGTAATTGAGAAATATTTAATGAAATAAGTAAGAAATATTTTTTTTCAAAAGAAGGAATTCATCACTTTAAAAAATCATGAAGTACTATTTCTTTCATCCACCCTAGTTTATCACTATTTCCTTAGAGTTCCTAAAAAAGACTTTTCTCAATAACTTAATTTTTTCTTTGTTTCTTTCAGCAGAATAGTTTCCTTTAGACTAAGGAGTCACATGACCTTTGTTTCCACCAGTTAGATCTATTTGATATTCCTGGGCATAGCTCACATGTTAGATACTAAATACTCATGCCAATTATAAATTCAGGGCATCACTTCCTTAGGGCAGTACACATACATAAACACTTGGACTTGAGTTTTTTTATGCAGTACTATAAATACATAAATGTATAACACACAACCCTGTGCTTCCTTCATATTTAAATGTTTCTCTTGGTTTCCAGGAGAAGGAAGATTTCAAATTGTTTTTTTTTCAAATTTTGAATATATGTATGTATGTGTGTGTGTGTGTATGAATTTGAAATAAAGATTGTGTGTGTGTGTGTGTGTGTGTGTGTGTATGAGTGTGTGGAGAAAAGACAGGAGAGAGAGAGAGAGAGAGAGAGAGAGAGAGAGAGAGAGAGAGAGAGAGAGAGAGAGAGAGAGAGAGGAGAGAGAGAGAGAGTTAACAATGTCTTCCCTTTCTTAATCATTGCCTTTTACCCTGCGTATAATTTGATTGCATACATTTGTTTGTTGACTCCTTCACTAGATTGTGAGCTCCTTGAGGCCAAGGATCATCTTTTGACTCTTTTTTGTATCCCTAGCACTTCACATAGTATCTGGCACACGGTAGGTAAGAAATAGTTATTGCCTATTAACTGCCACTACAAGCAAACACAGCCTTTTGCACTCATTATTACTGAATGCTTGGCAAAAGAGGATACACACAGACAAATACATACATACATTATATATGTACATATATATATATATTTTATACATACATAAATACATATATATCTCTCTGTTGCTAGTGCTAATTTTGGCCTAAACAATTAACACCAAGAAAACACAGGTTCTCCATCAGCCAGACCACATCATCCATATGTGGAACCATCAGTTACAGCAAATGGGAAAGTTTTGAAGGCTGTGGATAAGTTTACTTACCTTGGCAGTGTATTTCCAGAGATGCACACATTGATGATAAGGTTAACATACACATTGCCAGAGCTAGCTTAGCGTTTGGGAGGCTCTGAAGGAATGTGTAGGAGAGAAGGGGTGTTAGACTGACTTACCAAACTGAAAGTCTACAGGCCATTGTGCTGACCTCATTGTTGTATGCTTGTGAAACTTGAGTAGCATACCAGTACCATGCCAGGTATCTGAATTGCTTCCATCTGAATTGTCTTAGGAAGATTCTGAAGACCACCTGGCAGGATAAGATACTAAACACTGAAATTCTTTCTTGAGCTAAACTGCCAAGGTTCTGTTCTGTTGTCCAGTTAAGTCATTTTCTAGGTCCCCCAATCCTAATAATTTCTAGAATCTCATCATTAAAAGGATCTTCATATAATCTCATATCATTGAAAGATAGCATAGTATAGCATGATTCTCTACTTACAAGTCAGGAAGTCTTTGGTTCAAATCCCACCTCAGTCACTAGGTATGTGACCTTTGGCAAGTTAGTCTCTGGGCCCCAGTTTTTTCATCTGTGAAGTAAAGTTGTTGTACTTAAGGAAATCTTTGATCCTATGAACCAAACTTACCTTCTCTATACCTAATATAGGAATCCCTGAGACATTGTTTGTTTTTGTTGTTTTTAACCCCATCTGTGATTTCATTGGTCTAGTGAGCTCCTGAGAGCAGTACGAATTCATACCTGCTCTGTAACTCAGATAAATTCAGTACATTTTCTGAAGAGCATTGTGAGGATAAGTGACTTACCAGGATCACAAAGTCAGTATGTGTTAGTTTTGGGACTTGAACAAAGTATTTCTGAGACTCCCATCCACTGTATGATGTTTCCTCTCTCCTCAACCTAATCCTGACAAATGATCAGCCACCCTTTTCTAGAACAACTCCAGCAAAGGGCTACTCGCAATCCTCTAATGGAGCCCTTTTGGCCAACTCTAATTATAATGCCCATTAGCATTCTAGATTTTTTAAAATAGGGTTAAAAGTAATCTCAGAAATTATCTAACCCGACCCCTTCATTTTGTTGAGATGGAAACTGACACTTATAGCAATGAAGTGATTTATCTAAGGTCAGAAACAGAGCTGGCACTAGAACCCATGTTTCCTTCCTCTTGGTCCAATTTTCTCTTAATTGGTATCATTATTACAACTCTCAACATATATAAATACTTAAATAGCAGCTATCAGAAGCTTCGTACTGAACCCAAACTTGAAAACATAGAGGAATCATGGCCCCCCACTATCTGAAAATTTAAAATGAAAGATATACCATTTAGTTAATTAGTGGTAGAAAATTGCTAAGGAATGCCAGAGCTGACCAAAACCAAAATTCTGTTCTTAAATACAATCACTTATTTTTGATTTATGGGAAATGTTCGCTCTTCCTTTCTAATAACAAGCAAGGAAATAGCTATTTTCTGTTTTGCCCATAGGGATCTCCACATGCAAATAATTCAAACACAGCTCAACTTTCAAACTTCACACTTCCCCATGGGATTCATCTTTTATTAGAAGTAGTCACTTCAAAGAGTTGAATAAATGTGGTTAAACACACACACACGCACGCACACACACACACACCACTTGAAGGAATTTGCATTTTCTGTGTGAATATTCACTTGTTAGTTCTGATCAGATTTTTGGTGATCTTCCTGTTAGACCTGCATGAGAGTGTGAAACCCACTAGCCTAGAAATGCCAAGCTATTACAGAGAGAAATTGACTGAATTCTCAATCCTAGTTCATGACTTAGTATAAAGAGTCATTGGCTGGAATCACACAACTGGGGTTCCAGTCCCAGTCTTTCCATGTACTAGCTGTGACTGAGGGCAAAGGAATTTAACATCTCTAACCTCATTTTCTCCATCTGTGAAAAGTAGGGGCTGGGGAAGGATGAGTGTGCCACCTATCTCACAGGACTGTAGCAAAGAGAGGATTTTGCAAAATGAATCAATAACTATAGAATCAGATAATTTTCTTACCCTCTCAGAGTGAGAAATGATTTTACTACTTTATATTCATTTAGGATCTCTCCTCCAAGAATACCAAATTAAACAAGATGTTACCTGTTGGCCAATTTCATCAAGACATCTCACCAGGGGCCAGCCTTTTGGTGATCAGACTCTTTACACATAGAAGAGTAAATTCAATCTGACTACCATAATTGCCTTATATGGATAGGATAAATCTTTAACTGGTAGGGAGAGTGGGTCAGGGTTAGACTAGGTTTTAAAAACGCTGAAAATACAGAGGTATTTGGAATCAGAAGGCCTTTCTTGGAATCAGTTTTCTGACAAGTCACCATCTGTCTGTGCCTCACTTTTCTTATCTGTAAAATGGGGATAGTAGCATGTACCCTTTCTGCTCCATAGGGTGGTTGTGAGAATAGTGCTGTGTGAACCTAAAGGAATTATAAACATGTGAGTTATTATTATAATACTGTATAATTATCCATAACAGTTCAAATTATGACCACCCTTCCACACCAACATGGTATAGATTAGCCTGCTCCTAGTCTCAGCTTTTTCAATTTACTTAACTACTTATTTCTAAAGCTTCTGCCATATGAAGGAACTAACTGACCTCGGAGCACCTCTAACTTTGCATTTCCTGATTTAGGTATTGGTAAATGGAATGACTTAATATTTTATAACACCTATAGGTTGCTGTTATAGGGACATGTAAGAAAAGAGTAGCCTGCTATATTTAGAGGTTAGGATGGGGAAAGGCAATAGCCATATCATACCTCAGGTAACTATAATCTGATGTACAATCCATTAGCGAATAGGGCTCTTTGGGAAATCTGCTCATCTTTCATTTAGTTTTTATTTGCCTTAAAAAAAATAAAAAGACCTCTCAGTCTAGTCTTGCTTAGAACACACTGGAATGCCAATGAAGAAAGAAAAGCTCACAGTACTAGAAATACTTAGGAAATCATCAATTCCCCATGGGGGAGGGGGACTGTGATTGATTTTTCTCTAGGGACCTGCCTCTAGAGAGAATGATCTCAGAGGAATTTGAAAGGCATATTAACTCTATCAGTACACATAGAAGAGGAAAATACAGACAACTTCAAATCTCAGTTCAATTCAGCAAATGTTATAGAGCCCTTTCTGGGTGGAAGTCTTATGAAGAGCTTATGATCTTTTATTTTTTTCCCCTTTTAATGGATTAAGTGGGAGAAGGAGATCTGTCCAACGTCTGACTCCTTCCAGATCTCTGATTCTATAAAATTACTTTATCAAGAAACACAATAAAAGACATGGAAATTAAGAAATAGTAAAATGACATCATGGAGAATAGCAGAGAGTGCATTACAGTTCTCTTTCAAATGCAATCACAGAGTTATCTATCAACAAGCATTTAGTAAGTGTTTGCTATGTGCTAGACACTGTGTAAGTGCTGGGAAAATAAAGAAAAATCAAGTCAATAAGCATTTATTGAGCATCTACAATAGATCAAGAACTATGCTTAGCACTGAGAATATACAAAAGGGCAAAAACAATTTAGGTTTCTTCCTTCACCGAGCTCACAATCTATTAGGGGAGATAACATGCAAACAACTGTTGGATATTGAGGGAAGGTATAAGCATTAAAAGAGACTAGGGAAAACTTTATTCAGAAAAGGGGATTTTGTCTGAGACTTTTAAAAAAGCCAAGAGGCACAGACAAAAAGGGAGCAGGCATAGGAATACATGCAATGAAGACATAAAGGTCACAAGGTAGAACTTTAGAGGGGAGGAACAGTGTCATTGGCTCTTAAGAGTATATAAGTACTCCAAGTACTTAAATTACTTAAGTATTTAGAGGGAAGTAAAGTATAAGAGAACCAGAAAACTAGGAAGGGGACAGGTCAAAAAAGAGCTTTAAAAGGAAAAAAAAGAAGTTTATATTTGATTTTAGAAGTAATAGAGAGCCAATGAAAGCTACTGACATGGTCTGTCCATTGTCCTATGTTGAAAGAAAATAATTTTTGCAGCTCTGTGGAGGATGGAGTTGAGTGAGGAGAGACTTGAGTCAGGGAGACCAAAAAGTAGTCTACTTCAGTAGTCGAAATGAGGGTAAATATGGGTCTAAGTTTGATGATTATATAAGCACAGAGAAGAGGACACATAGAAGAGATGTTGTGGAGATAGAAATGACAAGATTTAGCTATTAATTGCATCTGTGGTATGAGTGAGAATGAGAATTCAGGGATAATCCCAAGGTTGCAAACCTGGAAGATTGTGAAGCTCATGGAACTCTTAATAGCAACAGGGATATTTGGAAGAGGAGAAGGCTTGAGAAAATAAGGAGGTTCTTTGGCAACGTTGAGTTACAGATGCCTATGGGGAACTTGTACTGTACCCTGCTGACACTGGAGAGCCTTCAAAGGGGTTTGAACAAGAGAGAAACTTGGTCATATCATACTTGAGTATTAGGAAGATTGGGTCACTCAATGATGGATAGATAAGAGAGGGAAAAGATTGAAAGTAATGAGAGTAATTCAGTTCCCTCTAATGAGTAATTATTAGGAATCTGAGAGCTAGTAGAAGAACCTGGAAAAACTTACATGAACTGATGCAAAGCGAAATGAGCAGAATCAGGGAAATATTGCATACAGTAACTACAATATTGCACAACAATCAACTCTTAATGACTTGGCTATTCTCAGCAACATAACCATCCAAGATATTTCCAAAGGACTTATGATGAAAAATGCTATCCATCTCCAGAGAAAGAATTGATGGAGACTGAATGCAGTTCGAAGAATACTTTTTCTTTATTTTTCTTGGTCTTTTCAGTCATGTTTTACAACATGATTAGCATGGAAATATGTTTTGCATGACTGCACATGTATAACCAATATCAAATTGCTTGCCTCCTTAATAGGGGAGGGGAGCAGAGGAAGGAATGGACTGCTGCCTTAGTGCCCCTTTTGACCCTCCTAGCTTTAGAGTGATTATCAATAATATCTGTTGCTGTTTTCCACCCAGTCTGATGTCTTTCTTTTTCTTGGCCTCATTAATAGGGTATGGTTCAGCTCAACCTAACCAAGAGCAAATATCTTAAGAGTGGGAAGGTAACGACATTGCGGAAATTTTGACATTACAAGGATTGTTTAAGGGAGTGGCAGTTCATAATACATTTGGTATTAACAGTTTCTGTCATTATATTAACAGTTGTTCTGCCAGAGTGACTGAGAACCCAGTCAAGAAATTTAGAGTGAAAAGAAACAGGAGGAGGAGACCCACACTTGGGTGTAGAGGGAGTGGGAAGAGGAATATGAACCAGAAAAGGAAACCATGAAAAAAGGTACAAGTAAGAGAAAACCAGAAAGCAGAAAGAGAGAGAAAGTTGGAAAGAGAAAGAATTATCAAGAAAAGGTGATGAAACAGTGATAGTATCTACTTCACAGTGTTATTGTGAAAATCAAATAAGATAATCATTCATATCTATATAGAATCTTAATGTTTACTGACTATTTTCCTTGCAATCCTGTGTGGAAGGTCGTGTTAGTAGTATTCCCATTTTATAAGTGAGAAAACTGAGGCTTAAAGAAGTTAATAAAATTAAATGACAGAGAGCGGCAATGCTGTTTACTAACCTCATTCCTACAATGTATACTTTATAATCACAAAGTGGGGTAGAAGAAACATGGGCTATTGTTGTTATCATGGGGTTTTTTTACAATTTCAAGTTAACTTCAGCTTGTGGGATTGATACTCCTGTGTCAAAGTTGGCTAATTACTAAAATGGCATAATATGAGGCACCTAACCTAGGTAAGAAGAATCCAAGGAGAAGACTGTGCTAGGTCCATGTTTTGAAAGGGAGAAACAAATATTCAGTTGACTCAAAAAACATTCATTAAGCATATTCATTGATGAGCACTCATGAAGTATAAAAGCAATTACTAATTGAGGATAATGCTCCTCAAGAGGAAGAGCCAAGAGCAAACTTTCCCCACCCAAGAATGGAAGATCCTGGCACAGAATACCTTGGTTTAATGAAACAAAACCAGAAAACCAAACCTTTGAAACTACTACACAAAGGGTGTCAGTTGCAACCACAAGATATTCCAATGTCTAGAGCTATTTCCATTGACTGTTTCCCACTGGGATCATCCTCCCTCATCTGTCCCTCTTGGTTTCCTTCAATTCCCAACTAAAGTCCCACCTTCTGCAGGAAGTCTTTCCTGGTCTTCCTTAATCTTTATGCCTTCCTTCTGAAATTATCTCAGTTTATCTGGTATTATATCTTGTTTTCATTTCCTTGTTTGAGTGGTGTCTTCCCCTATTAAATGGAGCTCTTTGAAAGCAGTGACTGGTTTTTTGCCTTTCTTTGTATCCCCAATACTTAGCCCAATGCCTGACAAAGTGTTTAATAAATGTTTGTTGATTTAACTAGACTTCACTAGTTGTAGTAGCAACCTTCCTCCAGAACGTCCTTACATCCATTTTGTACAGATGGAGACAGGGAATACTAAATGGTTGAGGTTTTCTTTTCTCCATACCAGAGCCTCCCCTTTGTAAAGTAGGAGAGCTATTCCTAATTGTGAGGCCATTTTAAGCTGAGTTTTTCTAGCCACAAATGAACCTTCTTCAAGTCAATCCTCCCAGCTCTTGAATAAGCAAGGTTTGGCTTCAAGGAGCATCGCAAGTAGAGTAATCCAAGATTCTGCATGCTCTGTATCCCAGACACAAAGTGGGTTAGGCAACTCAAAAGACAATGAAAATGTTTTACATGGGGAATCAGCTCAGGGATTCCTCATGAAGATTTCAAAATTCAGGCTTTTCTCTTTTGACTCAATTCCAGTGGGTTCAAGAATATCCAGATCTCTATTCATAACTGGTCACCTGTGACTGACACAGTCCCCGTACACTTTTTCTGAAAACGCTGCAGCATTGATCAGGCTGTGATTGTGGGCCGGGGTTAGAAGGTACCTATTATTGGAGGACTGTGCTGCTGCTAGGCAATATCAAGGGGACATATGTAGGTTGCAAGATACAAAATAGGTTTTCCTGAATGTGATGACTCTAATACACCACGCCTCTGCCAAGATATGTGTCAAAGAGAAGTAAGACCCCAGCCTTTGGAGTAATGGACAATTGCTTAACCCAAGTGACAAAAGCATCATTTCTAGGACACCACAGAAAGCTCCCTATCACCTTGTAGAGGGAGACATTTCGGAGGTTTATTTCATGGCTAAAAATGTGTTCTCCTATCCCAGGGCCCTGATTCAACACAAACTTTCAAGGCATTCACAGGGAGTTAATCATAAATCACAAGGTGAGGGGCTGGTCTCTAGGAAGACAAACATTCTATCTCAGCTAGAGCAAAAGGCATGGAGTTCCATGGTTGATGACCTAGTCTTTCAAGATGGTCACTCCGTGATTCAAGAAGGGTGGAATTTCATTATTAACTGTTAAAATCATAGGATCACACATTTAGAGCTTAAAAGGACCTTGGAGAGAATTTATTCTAGTCAAACACCCTATTTTAAAGAGGAAAAAAACTGAAGCCCACAGAAGGTTAACAGGCTTGTCCAAAGACACGCAGCCAGTAATTGGCAGAAGCAGATTTCAAACCCAGATCTTTTGACTGCTAGGAGGCTTTCCTTGTCTCCCTCTAAGATTACCTCCAATTTGCCATGTATGTGTCTCACAGGTACATAATTGTTGTATGTTGTTTCCACCATGAAAATGTGAGTTCTTCAAGAGTAGGGATTGTATCCCCAGAGCTAAACACAGTGCCTAGAACATAGTAACGAATTTAAACATGAGTTAACATATCCATATATGTACACAAACATACATAAATACATACATACACATATACACATGCATATAATATATCTATAATCAATTTTCTTTTTACTGCACCATGCTGACTTCCTAGGATAGGCTTATGCAAGCAAAGTGTATAGCTGACAATTTTATAATTTAGTTCAACAATTCACAAATTTGACTGCCTACATAGGTGTGATTCATGCAAAAATTTTCAGTTGTTTAGATTCAGTAATTATTTTCTTATACTTAGAGCTATGAATAGGAATTCTTTTACCTGTTGGCAAAAAAAAATAGTTGGATAAGTGGCAGCCCAGAAAGTAACTTGGGGACAGGAAGGAGTAGAAGAGACATGGCAGAGGGGTAATGTCACTTATCAGAAAGTCCAGAGGATGATGGCAACCCCCAGTGAGGGGCATCACAGCAATAGAATGTGGGAAGAAAGACACCTAGATGTCTGGTAAGAAGATGAAGAATGCCATCAGACAGTTGGAGTACCATAAAGGGTGGGGACAGTAGAACTGTGCCCTGCCTTGAGGGATGGGATTTCATTATTTACTTCTAAGATCATAGGATCATAGATGTCCCTCTTACGGGTTTCGGCCCCTGGTGCAAAGCTCTAGATATACCACCTGGGTTAAAGCATTATTTAAATACAATCTTTTCTCCCATGATCTCAATGCAGTTTATAATTAAAGGCATGTCATAGGCCTGAGCTCATTATGAAGCATAGTTAAGGACACAGAAGTGAGCCTACAAGACCTTTATCCCAGACCCAATGCTAAATGGCATCCACATGGTTATAATTATTTCAAGCACATTTTTTAAAAATGGAATTAAATTAACCTGCAATCTCTTTGCATGCTTCTAGAGAACATGTCACCTGTCACTCGGAATGAGATGTGCTTCTCCCTCTCTCAGGATGTGGTATAATGAGGTCTTTCTCTGAGCTCAGAATGCAGAAATGTATTTATGGCACAAAGGGAGATTTATGTATTTTCTAAAACTCCTGGCAGCCAATAATAGCCTTGACTGACTCTCTAGGGCTCCAAATGTGACTAGATTGTATTTGGATATAAATCTGGATGCTTTGTAATCTTAGCCCTGTTTCCCTCCATTAAAAACCAGATGGGACAAACAGATTTGAAAGGGGAAAGGTAATAAAAATATTGGTAAAATTCATAAAAAATAAAATACTATGCAGGAGAAAGTCCTTGAAGTGCAATCTCTGTGAGATGTTCAGGAATAACCTATTAAAGACCTGTGGTGGTAGGCCAGGCTAATGAGATTTCAGTTAATAAGAACTCCATACCTTTACTATCTCATGCTTTTATTGGATGAAGTCATTTATTGTCTGGTTTTTTGTAACATGTCAAACTCAGTGGAGCAAGAGTTTCAAAAAAGAAGAGTCGTTTCCCTCTTGGCCACCTCTTAATTGTTCCATTATTATGATTCAGCAAGTATTTGTTGAAATATTAAAGTATTTGTTAAGTGCTCAGATGTGTTGAGCTTAGATCAAATTTTCATGTTTATACTTAACTATTGATATACATCTCAAACTGCCCTTCTCTGAGGAACCACCAACTATCTAGCATTTGTTGTTGTTCAGTGGTTTCTGATTCTTGGTGACCCCATTTGGGGTTTTCTTGGCAAAGTTATTGAAGTGGTTTGCCATTTCCTTCTCTAGCTCATTTTATGGATGAGGAACTGAAGGAAAGAGGGTTGTGACTTGTCCAGAGTCCCAGTGCTAATAGATGTCTAAGGTTGAATTTGAATTCATGAAGATGAGTCTTCCTGATTTTAGGCCCAGCATTCTATCCACTCTATCCAGCCACCAAGTGGCCGACATACTACTTATGTGCTGCCAATCAGGCAAATGTCCTTACACCTTTGTTTGAACCCTACATAATATAAACCTGGCAGAGCCTCAAGAGGGAGCCACATCTTTTTCTGACTCTTGCCTTTGCCAAATGGCCTAATAAAATTCTTTCTAAAACTAATTCATATTTTGGAGTTTGTTCTTTTGCCTAACAAGAGTCAATTTCCAAATTCAGATCATCTGGATCTAAAGCCAGAAATCCTTCCATTGAATTGTTCTGTCTCTTGGTTCAGGGGAAATGAATAATGAAAGTCCAGAACTATGATTTCACCCTTTCAGGAATTCCCAGTGAGAAAACTTCCTCCATCTATAAAGATCAGTACCTTTTCAGCCATTCGTGTTCTTACAGAGTGCTCCCTAAGACAATGAGAAGTTAAATGACTGATCCAGGACCACATAACCAGTATATGCGAAAAAACAGGACTTGAACCCAACTGACTTGGTGTCCACCTCTGGCAAGTAGCACTAGACTTAAAGTCAGGAAGACCTGACTACCTCTGTGATACTGGTCAAGTCATTTAACTTTTCTTAACTTCAGTTTCTCCATCTGTAAAAAGGTGATAACAACACCTGTCTAAGGAGGGTATTACAGTGACCAAATGAGATAACATGTAAAGTACTGTGCAAATGTTAAAGCATTATGAAAATGTTAGATGTTAATATTAGTTGTTATTACCAGCTACCATATCATATTGCAAGGAAACAAACTGGGGTAAAATGGAGAGGGAAAGGCAAAATCAATTGTCCATCACTCAAGTCACACCAGCAAGTCCCTCTTCTAGACTGGACCAATGTGCTGAGCCATCTTTGAAAAATAATATGAACTTGGTTCCAGATCTAGAGTCCTTCATTCTATGCTGTGTCTTTGTCCAACATCTGTCTAGTTGCAAGGCAATAGATGCAAAGATGGGAGCACACATAAAAGCAGAGGGAAGAACCAAATTTCAGCAAAAGGTGCTACATGACAGGGACCCCTTTTCATGGGTAGTTGCAGTTTCCCTGGTAGAAGATAGTTGACAAACACAGCCATAAATTCCTATCAGACCAGCAATGACCTATATTTGTTTTGGCTTCTACCCTTTGGGGACGGTGATAAGAAAGTGTCTGTCCTATAGAGCAGAACTATGCATAGCATGAATGCCCTAAAGACATGATTTTTTTTTCAACTAAATTAGATGCATTTATTTTTTTCTCCATGGGGGTCTGAATGGAAAAGCTAACAGGCTCCAGAGGGACAGTGCATGCTAATTCAACTCATGGTAAAGGTCCTTTAAAATGCCACTCATGCCTGAAGCACTGATGAGTTCTCAAGCTGCCTGACTTGTGGAATGCAGTGTATGCTCCCATTGGAACCCATTAGGTGGCCTATAGATAGATGGGCAATGCCCAACCACAATATGCATACATGCCATTCAAAAGTGAAAAAAGATTACTAAGCAATTACACACATTTTCCATTTCTGACAACAAGGCTAATGGCAGGCAATTTGCAACTGAGTATAGTAGATTAGTGAGACACAAAGAAAGCTAAACTATTCTTCCTTGGCCTCAAAGCTCACATAGAAATTGCATTGAAATGTGATTCATAATAAAATGAGAGGGAAACTGTCTTGTTTTGATTCTTTACACACAGGCTATATAAGCATATCCCATTTTACTGTGCTTTGCTTTATCGTGACTTCCAGATACTTTATTTTTTTTACACAGTGAAAGTTTGTGGAAACCACAGTGGTGCCATTTGTCCAAGAACATGTGTTACATCATGTCTGTGTGTCCCATTTTGGTAATTCTCACAATCTTTCAAACTATTTCATGTGATCTCTGTTACTACTGTAATTGTTGGTTGCCACTACAAACAGCACTCAAACTTAATAGATGTTATCTGTGTTCTGACTGTTCCAACAACCAGAAAGACAGTTCCCCCATTGCTCTTCTTCTCCTCTGACCTTCCTGTTCCCTGAGATACAAGAATATTGAATAATATTACATAGACTTAGTTGATGAAGTAGTGGCAAGATTTGAGAAGTTTGACTCCATTTTGAAAGAAGTTATACTGTGGTTCAAAGGCTATCAAATAGTATCACATGCTACAGAGAAATCTTTCATGAAAGGGAGAGACAATCAAGGTGGCAAACTTCATTGTCTCATTTTCATAAATTCCCATAGTCACCCTGATCAGTTAGCAACCATCAATATCAAGGCAAAACCCTCTACCACCAACCCTCACTGAAGCTTCAGATGATAGCAATTTTTAACAATATTTTTATTAAGGTGTGTACATTTTTTTAGACATAACACTATTCCACACTTAGACTACAAAATAGTGTAAATATAACTTTTATATGCACTGGGAAACCAAAAATTTCATGTGACTCACTGCAATATTCACTTTATTGCAGCAGTCTGGAACCAAACCCACAGTATCTCCAAGGTATGTCTGTATATGACCACATGGCATTGAATAGTCATGCCTTGAGTACAAACCATAGACTCCTAGATACATCCACTGTTCAATCGATACTCCTCCCTACCATGTCTGTAGATGGTTCACAGAAATAAGCACAATATTCTTCTGGTATTGTTTTATAATTATAAGTCAGAGAATATCACATTCTGAATAATTAAAGTAGTGGATCACCCAAGGTACCACTGAGAAGCATATACCAGGGAGGAGTAACCTGCAACACATTGCCAACACAAGAATTTCATGAGAGGAAGAATCAGAAAGGATGAGAGATGTCTGTTTAGAAAAGAAAATAGGCTGGTCACTTATACATGCTATGTCAAGTGAATTAGAGGCAGGTTCTCAACATATTGGATGAATAGCCCTTTATCTATGTGTGAAAGTATTGAAAGACTATGATATGTATCACTGGAGGTAGAACCTATATCAATAACATTAGTCCCAATGAAATATCAAGTAATAAAAACAGTCTAATACAAATTCACTGACACCATTCCTTGGTAGCAACTTACAGTAGCACATGAGAATGTGACGTAAATGTCACAATTTCTGTTGACCTGGAGAAGTAGCATGACATAGTGGAAATAATACAGGACCTGGAGTTGTGAGAAACCTGCATTTGAATCTGGCCTCTGATTCTCACCAGTTGTTTGACCATGGCCAAAGCAATGAGCCTTTCTGACTCAGAATTTCTGCTTCTGTAAAAGGGGGATAATAATTGACTTATATTATTGGAAGAGATTTCATAGACTATCTAGTTCAACCTATACCTAAAAAAAATGTCTTCTCTGTCAATTACCCAACAAGTGACCTTCCAGTTCTTCCTTGAAGACTACTAGTAAAAAAGGAACCTATTATCTATCTCCCACTGTAACCCCAAAATAACAAGTCTAATCCTTCTTCCACATGGCAGCCCTCCATGTATGAGAACATAGCTAGAACATCCCCGCTCAATTTTCACTTCTCCAGATTAACATCCCCAGTTTTTTCAATTTTTTCTCATGTGGCATAAGCTTGAGTTATACCATCTTACTTCCCTCTGTCTCGGGACATTTGAACTTAACAATTCCTTTTTCTGGATGTAGACTGAGAAAGGCAGAATGCTTTTTGTTTCATCTTAAGATTTCATTTTTTTTTAGTTACATCACACATTATTAATTCATGTTGAGATTGGAGTCCACTGAAAGTCCAAGATAATTTCTTTAAGAAACTGTTGTCTAGGTACAGCTTCCCCACCCAGTTCCTTCCTTCCTTCCTTCCTTCCTTCCTTCCTTCCTTCCTTCCTTCCTTCCTTCCTTCCTTCCTTCCTTCCTTCCTTCCTTCCTTCCTTCCTTGTCATTCCCCAAACCTTCCTTTGGAGAAAAGGAGAGGGAGAGAGAGGGAGAGAAAGAAAGAGCTATCTAAGTAGCTGGGTCCCCATTCAGGTAACTCAGTCTACTCACAGGTTGTGTTTGGGTGTTACCCACTTTATGTGAATACGTGAAAAGTCCTTAGCCTAAAAGTCCAGGGTCTCCCATTGCATCCTGGGCGTTCTCCAGTCACTGAGTCCAGATGGCTCTGGAGGAGAAGGTGAAGCTGGTGACCTTGTATCTATAGGCCACTTAATGGCTTAGAGTGTATGTCAACCTCAAGTCATGTCATCATTTCCCTGATATCTTAGTCCTCTTGAAAAATGGACAACCGCAGCTACTCACAGGGAATAACGAAGGAGTAAACATAAATAAAAGCAAAAACAAAGTCTCTGCCCTCAAGGAGCTCACATGTTAATGGGAGAAGACAACAGGGGAACTACTATGTAGATACAGCATGTAATGGAAATAGTGTAAATGGGAGGTGATCTCAGAGGAAAGGCACTAATTGGGAGGGGTGGCAGGGACTAAGAAAGTGGGCTCTATTGTCTGATTTACATCTCTCCAATTAATTCGCAAGCACAGCATGGAAATTTCATCAAATGCAAAAATCTAGGTCAATTCTGGTTTCATATTTCCCTTAATGTACCTGTCTAATAACCATGTCAAAAAAAGGAAATGAGATAAGTGTGGCCAGTCATATTCTTAATAAAGTCACATCATTTCATTTCCTGAATGTTTACTAAATACCCTTTTGGTAATATACTTTATAATATTTCCAGAACTAAAATCAAATTCACTGGTCTGTAGTTTGCAAACTATTTCTTCCCTTTTTTTAAAACCTAGAATAACATTGCCCCTCTCCAATTCTACAAGACCTGTCCTGATGAACAATCAGTCAGCAATCATACCTGTTGGTTCCTTCTATACTTTAGAATGTAATCCTAAGTGCTCTAGCACCAGACCTGGAGTCAGGAAGACCTGAGTACAAATCCAACATCAAACATTTACAAGCTATGTGACTCAAGACCAACCCCTTAATCTGCTTCTGCCTCAATTTCTATACCTGTAAAATGGAGATAATAATAGTACCATCCCGAAGAGTTATTGTGAGAATCAAATGATATAATACTTGCAAAGCACTTTGCAAACCTTAAAGTGCCATGTAAATGCTGCATATTACTATAATATTGGTAATATCATTCCATTTGGCCCTAGTGACAACCTCATAAAAGACGTCTAGGTATTTTGTTACAGTTACCTAACTTAATCTTTGTTTTTAAATCCCTATTAGCAAGAAAAAAAGTCCAGGCCAAGATGATGGAGTAGAAAGACTCACGTATGCTAGCTCTGAACCCCCAGCCCATATATTTTCTGTAAAAAGAATTCCCCACAAATTCTGGATCAGTACAAGTTGCTCAGAAACACAGTGGAAGAGATTTCCATTCCAGAAAGCCCTGGAAAGCCATCCCCAGGGGTCTGTCACGCTCCAGACACAGAGCCCACCCCTGTGCTGCCCTGGTCGTGTGGCCCCAGAGGAGCAGATCCGAGCAGGGTTCAAGGACGGAATCTCTGGCGATCGCGAAAGTCCCTCCACCCAGAGGCACTACAGGTCAGTGAGAGAGATTTCTGGACTGGCCAAGAGGGGAGCAGGGTGTCTCTGTGACTCGGGCCCCCTCAGGAAGCAGCGGCAGAGGCAGAAGCAGCAGAGGCAGCAGCGGAGGCCTGGAACTCCCAGAGCAGGCAGGAGCTCAGGGCCATTACCAAAGGTCTCTGCATAAACCCCCTGAGGGAACTGAGCTTGGGAAGTGGCCCTGCCCCCACCTGAGCACCAAAACTTAAGCTCACATTGAATAGCAGCTGATCCCGCCCCTGAAAGCCCTGAGGCTGGGGAGCAGCATTTGAATCTCAGACCCCAAGCACTAGCTGGGCAAATCTAGGTGGGGGTGGACAGGAATCTCAGAAGTCAAGTAACTGGCTGGGAAAATGCCCAGAAAAGGGAAGAAAAATAAGACCATAGAAAGCTACTTTCTTGGGGAAGAGATGTTCCTTCCTCCCTTCATTTCTGATGAGGAAGTACAATGCTTCCCATCAGGGAAAGACGTGGAGGTTGGGGCCTCTGTATCCCAGACATCCGAGGTGGATGTCCGGTGGGCGCAGGCCATGGAAGAGCTCAAAAAGGATTTTGAAAATAAAGTGAGACAGGTGGAGGAAAAACTGGAAAGAGAAATGAGAGAGATGCAAGAAAAGTATGAAAAACGGGTCAATACCTTAGTAAAGGAAACCCAAAAAAATGCTGAAGAAAATAACACCTTGAAAAATAGACTCACTCAATTGGCAAAAGAGGTTCAAAAAGCCAATGAGGAGAAGAATGCTTTCAAAAGCAGAATTAGTCAAATGGAAAAAGAGGTTCAAAAGCTCACTGAAGAAAATAGTTCTCTCAAGATTAGAATGGAACAGATGGAGGCTAATGACTTTCTGAGAAACCAAGAAATCACAAAACAAAACCAAAGAATGAAAAAATGGAAGAGAATGTGAAATATCTCATGGGAAAAACAACTGACCTGGAAAATAGATCCAGGAGAGACAATTTAAAAATTATGGGACTACTTGAAAGCCATGATCAAAAAAAGAGCCTAGACATCAGCTTTCATGAAATTATCAAGGAAAACTGCCCTGATATTCTAGAACCAGAGGGCAAAATAAGTATTGAAAGAATCCATCGATCTGCCTGAAAGAGATCCAAAAAGAGAAACTCCTAGGAACATTGTGGCCAAATTCCAGAATTCCCAGGTCAAGGAGAAAATATTGCAAGCAGCTAGAAAGAAACAATTCCAGTATTGTGGAAATACAATCAGGATAACTCAAGATCTAGCAGCTTCTACATTAAGGGATCAAAGGGCGTGGAATATGATATTTCAGAAGTCAAAGGAACTAGGACTAAAACCAAGAATCACCTACCCAGCAAAACTGAGTATAATACTTCAGGGATAAAAATGGTCTTTCAATGAAACAGAGGACTTTCAAGCATTCTTGATGAAAAGACCAGAGCTAAAAAGAAAATTTGACTTTCAAACACAAGAATGAGAAGAAGCATGAAAAAGTAAACAGCAAAGAGAAGTCATAAGGGACTTACCAAAGGTGAACTGTTTAGATTCCTACATGGAAAGACAATATTTGTAACTCTTAAAACTTTTCAGTATCTGGGTAAATTATCTCTCATTCAGGAGGCAAGCAGGAGACTTTTTAGTGGAGGGAAAAAGAGGAGAGCTGAGAAAAAAAACCATGAAGTTTACCCTCATCACATTCGACTAAAGGAAGGAATAAAATACACTCATTTTGGTATGAAAACCTATCTTACAATACAGGAAAGTGGGGGAGAAGGAGATAAGCAGGGTGGGGGGGATGATGGAAGGGAGGGCAATGGGAGGAGGGAGCAATCTGAAGTCAACACTCTTGGGGAGGGACAGGATCAAAAGAGAGAACAGAAGCAGTGGGGGGCAGGATAGGATGGAGGGAAATATAGTTAGTCTTACACAACACGACTATTATGGAAGTCATTTGCAAAACTACACAGATATGGCCTATGTTGAATTGCCTGCCTTTCCAAAGGGAATGGGTGGGGAGGGAGGGATGGGGAGAATTTGAAACTTAAAGTTTTAGGAACATCTGTTTAGTATTGTTCTTGTTCCTAGGAAATAAGAAATACAGTTAATGGGGAATAGAAAGTCATCTGGCTCTACAGGACAAAAGAGAAGATGAGGACAAGAGAAGGGAGGGATGATAGAAGAGAGGGCAGATTGGTGCTAGGGGAAATTAGAATGCTCGGTGTATTGGGGTGGAGGGAGGGGATAAATGGGGAGAAAATTTGGAACCCAAAATTTTGTGAAAATGAATGTAAAAAGTTAAATAAAGAAATTTAATTTTAAAAAAAAGAATTTAAACTAAAAAAAAAGTCCATTTGCTAATTTGGCCTGTTATTTTCTGTCCAAATATTATGCTCCTTGACACAGAAAGCAAGCAAAATTATTTATTGAGCCGCACTCCCTCTTCACCATCCTCCATTATCACTGATCCATCCCATCCACCCCCAAGCACTGGCTCTATTTCTTCCTCAATTGTCATCTCCTCCTCAGCATAGTTAAAACAGAACAGTTATCTTTTTGTTGTCCTTTTTCCTTACCAGCGTAAATTCCTTCTGAGCTTTAGCAATCCTGACAATGGGATGATGTATATTCTTATGAAATTCCAACTACTGTTATTTATTCATACACACCCATACACACACACACACACAGAGACACACACACACACATTCTATAGGCTTACTTACTAGGAAAGAAAAGTGACTTGAGTTTTGTGACATACTAAGCACCTCCAGGGAAATATATGTGTCCTGGGATGCAATGTCATACAGTGGCTCTGAAGTCAAAAGATCTGGGTTCAAATCCCACTTCTGATACTGATGATTACTCAGCAATAATACAGTTGTGTGTCCTTGGACTGGTCAGTTCACCTGGTGTTCAGGTTCCTCATTTGCAAAATATAGAGGTAGACAAGATAGCATCTGAGGCCCTTGCCACCTTGAGGTTTAGGACCAGTTATCAAAGAAAGTTGTATTTGAAACAAATCTTAGAAGTTCAGAAGTTCCCTCTACAACATATCTAACAATAGACCATCTGATGTCTTTTTTGAAACACTTCCAGGGACAGGAGACTCAATTTTTCATAAAACAGCTGTTTTTCAATAGTTCTAATTACTATAAAGTTCTTCTTAGAAGAAAGGGGTTGGGATCAGTTCCATCAATTGAAAGGACTTATGTTTGCTTTCCCCTATACTGGCATAGAATAAATTAAGTCAGGTAAGATGGAAATAGCATTGAAATTGGGCCTAGAGTCAGAGGGCCTGAGTTCTCTGAACCTCAGAGTCCTCATCTGTAACATTAAGGTCTTAGACCAACTGACCCCCAAGGTCTTTCCAGGCCTAAGTCTATGATCCCGTGATCCAAATCCATTATCCATATGTCAGCACTTCAACTATTCAATCACAATTGATATATACCTTGAAGTCTTCTCTTCTCTATCCTAACATGCCTAATCCTTTTATATAATCTTTATAGCACATGGTCGTAGACCCCTCACCATCCCCTGTTTTCCATCTTCTGGATGAGTTCCATTTTGTCAATGTCTCTCAGGAAATGTAAGCCCCAAACAATATAAAAGGTGGGGTCCAAAGAGTTCAGAGTACAATTATCTCCATCTTTGTCCTATAATGTCCCTAAGATCACATTAACTATTTTTGGTATTCATATTATGTAACTCAGTGACTCAGTTGAATTGACTCAATTCAGTTGAATAGTCATTTATTAATCACCTACTATATTCCAGAAACTTCCTTAGGCACAGGCAATACAAAAATCAAAATTAAGTCATCCTTGTTTGGGGTTTTCTTTTTTCTTTTTGGAGGTGGGGAAGGCAAGGAAATTGGGGTTAAGTGACTTGCCCAATATTACACAGCTAGTCAGTGTGTCAAGAGTATGAGGCTGGATTTGAACTCAGGTCCTCCTGACTCCAGGGTCGATCCTCTACTTACTGTACCACCTAGCTGCCCCAAATGGTCTTTGTTTTTAAGGAGATTGTGTTCCACTGGTGGAGGAGAACTTATGCACAGATCAAAAAAGAAAGACAGAGAGAGAGAGAGACAGAGAGACAGAGAGAGACACTGAGCTTGCAAACTTGAGTCACTGGATTGATTCTGTTGACCTTGACTGAAATAGGGAGTTAGGCAGAGCAATGGCAAGAAGGCAAAGATAAGGAATTCCATTTGGGCTATGTGAAATTCAAGATGGCGATGGGATCCAGGTGAAGATGTCCAACAGGCAATGGTGAGATCTGGAACTGGAGAGAGATGATAGTTGGATGTGTGCATTTAGAAGTCATCTCCTGAATTTGAAGTCAACTAAAACTCTGGGGTAATTTTTCAAATGAACTACTAACTAACCAAATCAGTATAGTGGCAAGGAAGAAGCACCATCTGGCATGTGGGGAAGAAGAAATGGGGGGAACATGTGAATATAGTGGAAACTACTCTGGAGGCTGCTGCCAGGTGCTAGTCAAGACTAAGCCAGATACACTGAATGATTGCATCTACATTTCCACTCAGAACATTTATAACCAGAGTATTTAAAAGAATTAGATAAAGTGAATACTGATAATATGTCCTGAACACAGCTGGTTATTATACTCTGGTTTTGGAGAGAGAGAGAGAGAGAGAGAGAGAGAGAGAGAGAGAGAGAGAGTGTGTGTGTGTGTGTGTGTGTGTGTGTGTGTGTATGTGTGTGTATGTGTGTATGTGTGTGTGTGTGTGTGTGTGGATAAAGCAGGGGAAGACCCAGATGGGGTTTATGAGTGTAGCACAGCAACAAAACTCTTCAATCTGTTCATGTAGAAATTCCTGAGTTGTATGCATTGACTTCCCTTTGTGACCTTGGGCTGACATGTTCTTGGCTGTGTCCACACAAGGGAAGAGCAGCAATGTTACAGATGTGTCCAGGATCAGGGGATTTTGGGTCCCTCAGAACACTTTATCTCTGAATCAGTCTCTGCCTTAAGGGTCATTTCACTGTTAGCTATAGTGAGACTATGACAATCAACTCTCATGAGGTCCTGACAACCACATCTTCTCCTCTCATGTAACTGTAGCTCATTAAAAAAAAAGCTGAATGAAGTAGAGTAGGATTATATATTTATGCCTATTAAATTTCATTATGTTAGTTTTAGTACATCACCTAAGCCTGTCAAGAATTTTTTGAATCCTCATCCTGTCATATTATCTCTCTCTTCTAACTTTGTGTCATACAGAAATTTGATAAGGATGCCATCTATATCTTCAATCATGCCATTGATTCAAAAGTTTTGACCAGGCAGAGACAAAGACCAGGTGCATCCTGTGGCACCCCACAAAAATCCTCCCTCCAGTGTCAGTTATCAACTATCCCCACTTCAATCACCTACCCTCTTCTTCCTTAACTCAAAGTAAAGTGGAATCTGATATTGGTTTGATCTCAGACACAACCTGTGGACCAACTACATCACTGATTAACTAACATCCACTAGAATCTGATTCTGATACTGAGAAGCTTCTCTCCACCCCCACACTTAGAAGTATACACAGACTAGTCAGTATTCATAAAGAAACTTCACTCCACTCATGGAGATAAACTAATCTTATTCTGAAACAGTGACTGAATCCCCTGACCCTGAGTAAGGGACACAAACTCACATAAAGAAAAGATACAGGGGGAACCTTGAACAGCTTCAGGAATAGTTTTACCTTGACTGAAAAGTTTTGGAAGAACACAGCCCCTCCAGAGGCCGTTTGAAACTTGACTCACTTGCCCTGAAAGTAAGTAAGGTAATTGGTGTCTGGAATTATGGAAACAGGGGCTAGAAAGTAGGATTTCTCTTCACTAGTTACTTCCTGATACCAAGGAGAAGCAAGAACCATGGTCAGTGTCCTCTGGTTTACTTCCTGGTGTGAATCCAGCACTGTGGATACTGGCACTGCTCCAGGACATAGGAATAATAATAATGGTCCTGAAGAGCTGTTTTTCTCCTCCATCTGGTCTCAGCACATACCTTGTCTAGGTGTAACCTTCCAGTATATAAAGCTGTAATACAGGTGGGGCTGACATCTATTGATCTATTAATGGATGTTTTGGGATATTCAACCAATCACAATCCATCTAATTGTACTTTTTTATTCCAATTTAACCTCCATTTCTCCATTTTCTACAAGAATATCATGAGGGTCTTTGTCAAAAAGTTTTCTTAAATCTTCATCAGTGGCAGTTTCCTGGTCTACTTATCATGCAATCCTGTCAAAAAGGGAAATGAGAGATGAGTTTGGTGTCATTTGCACTAAGTGAACCTATGTTGGCTCCTAGCTATTTTTTTTAAGGCATTCATAAATCATATGTTGAAAAATATGTTCTATAATTTTTTTTTCTAAAAACAGATGAAGCTCATTTGGTCTAGAGTTTCCAGAATCAGCCTTTAGATCCTTTTTGAAAATCAGGACATCTACCAAACTTTAGTTTTTTTGGATTATCTCTCATTCTCCAAGATTCTTCAGTGATTGCCATGAGCAACCTCTAGGTCATATCTACATTGTTTTCAGTAGTCATGTCTTGATTTAGCTGTAGATAAAGCATCTGTATACTCTCACTATCTCCTATCTTGCACTTCAACTGACTCAACCACAATTGTTGCATCTTTTCTTTTCCAAAGATCATTCTCTTTTATGGAAGTTAGAACCAAGAAAAGGAGTTGAAGAATTCCACTTCTATCCATTTTTCATTCTCTCTGTGTCTCTCATTTCTCTTCCTGTTATGTTTTCTCCATCTAAGCAAGGGATCTACCCCTTCTTTATTCTCATTTCAAAAATTATATAAAAAGACCCCTTTGTTGTCCAGAGGATATTTTCAGATCTTCTCTGCATTCTCAACCTTAGTCTTCCTGGCACCTTTTTTTTTTAAATAGGTATACACTATTCCTTTGTATTCATCATCCATTATATACCTCTCCTTCCATCTTTTGGATATATTCTTTAAATCTGAATTCATCAGAAAGTTTTCTGGAGAAACACATTGATTTCATTAAATGCCTCCTCCTCATCTGCATTTGTGATGATTCAGTGAGGATGTCATTTTCTTTTTCTTTCTTTATTTTATTTTACAGCCTGAAATCTCCTTTGAACCACCATCACTTTTAGAACCTCTTGACTATGGGGTACATATATATGTGTGTGTCTATGTATGTCTGTGTGTGTATATATATATATAATATATATATATATATATATTGCTATGAACTTTTTGAACTCTTTTTTCAACTTTTAAACATTTTTTAGAGTTTTGAGTTCCAAATTCTATCCTTCCCTCCTTCCACCCTGAGACAGTAAGCAGTCAGATATAGATTATATATGTATGGTTTTGTAAAACATTTCCATATGCCATTTTGTATAAGAAAACTCAAATGAAAGAAAATAATGAAAGTAAAAAAAATGTTTTAGTCTGTATTCAATCAATATCAGATCTTTCTCTGGAAGTGGATAGCATGCTTCATTATTAGTCCTTTGGGATATTCTTAGACCATTGTTTTGCTGAGAATAACTAAATTATTCACAGTTCTTCCTTGAAACATATTGCTTTTAATGTGTATAATGTTCCCCTGGTTCTGTTCATTTCACCAGGCATTAGTTCATATAAGTCTTTCCAGGTTTTTCAAAAATCAAACTGCATGTCAATTCCTATACACAATAATATTTCATTACAATTATGTACCACAGCTTGTTTAGCCATTCTGCAATTGGTGGATATCTCCTCAATTTCCACTTCTTTGCAACCACAAGAAGAGCATACAAATAGGTCCTTTTTTTGGTCTTTGGGACATAAATCTGGCAGTAGTATTGCTGGATCAAAGGATAATCACAGTTTTATAGCCTTTTGGGCGTAATTCTGAATTGCTTTCCAGAATGGTTGAATTAGCACACAGCTCCACCAACAATATATTAGTATTCCAATTTTCCCACATCTTCTGCAACATTTATCATTTTCCTGTTTCATCATGTTAGCCAATCTGATAGGTGTAAAGTGGTACCTCAGAGGTATTTTAATTTGTATTTATCTGATCAATAACAGAAATCTTTTTGTTTAAAGTAGAAGGTACATGTTCACCATTGATATCATTGTATCAATACCTTGATTATTACAATAGGGATGAGTTCTGCCAAAGTTCCTGATGCTTCCATTTCACCAAAAAAAAGGTATTCCTTGTTGGTCAGCATTAAGCCTATACCAGTTGTTTTCCTTATTGCTTCTTCAATCCTTTGAAAGGTGAAATTGTCAATAAGGCAAGTCAGAAATTTGCCATATACTTTGGTTTTAGTGGATGAGACTCTAACAGCTGTCAGTAGACTTGAAATTTCTAGGCATTATCCTATTTTATTCTGTGCAGGTTTCAAGATCTGTATTAATTCATTATTTCCTTTTCAGAGTCAAAAAACATAAGGGACGAATTCTTGCTAGATTTCTCATACAAATAAAAAAAAATATGAGTTCCCTGTTACTAGAATTTAGAGCTAAAAGGGAATTTGGAAATTATCCAGCCCCTCATTTGACAGATGAAGAAACTGAAACTCAGAAAATAAGTAACTTGTCTGTGGTCACACAGGTGCTGAGTAGCATTAAATAGAATTCAATCCCAGGGCCTCTGACTGCAAATTACAGGTCTTTTCCACCATACCATGTAGCAGAGGACCCCTGCTGACTTCTTAGACATTCTGTAGAGGGGTTCCATGAGTTTACTAGATGACCTCTAAAGTGCCTTCCAACTCTAATATTTTATGAGTCTATAATTCAAGATTCATTTGGGGAATGGCTAGACTAAGCCAAGTCATAATGTGCACAGCTATAAAACCTGCTGCAGATGTGGTTGCCACCTATGTGTTCAGTGGCCACCATCTGAGACTTTCTTAAGAAGGGAAGCTAAGTAATGATGTAGCTACTGGAAAATTGATACATTTTTAAGTCAGACTAAATGGTAGAGTGAAAAGAGTCAGAGGTCTCAGGTTCCAATTCTGTCCTCATGTACTACCTATGTGACTTTGAGCAAATGTCTTCACCTTTCAGTCTCAATTTCCTCATCTATAAAATGAACAGGTTGGACTAGATGATCTCCAAGATCCCTTCCAGTACTAAATCTATAATCCAGTGAGTCATATCAATGCAAACTTGATGTTAGGTATGAAGAGATATGGTTCTGCTCTCTTTAATCAAAAGTCTTGAATGATTTGGGACAGTGCTGAAGTGGAAAAAGGCTTTAAAAAACTTTCTAGTCTTCTACTGATTTGCTGGTTGTTTTCCTTTTTTCTCAAAGAGGACCAAAATGACATCACAATGCTGGAGTCAAGTTACAGTGTCCCCGACTATGGTGGATTAGACCAGTACAAGCTCAGAATATTCTACCACTGGTCAGGCACAAATAGTCCATGTGAACATTTGGGACGGATTCTCTAAATTTGTGTATCTTGCATTTCTTTTGAGCTATTCAATTCTGTTCCCTTTACTGATGAGAAAACTGAGGCACCTAAAGGATAAGTGATATGTCCAAGGTAACATTATAGTTGTTGGATAATTTATAGTCAAATGCTCCTTCCGGCTCTACCTACTGCAGCCATATACAATGGAATCAATAGAAATATATACAAGGATATTGAAAGCAGAGCTGATGAGAGATGAAACATGGATCTATATGAAGAAAACAGAAGAGAAATGGTATGAAGCTCTGGGCAAAAATCTCCATAATGATATCTTCCAAATGTTTCTGTTTGGAGATTGTGTGGATAGCATCAAATCCCAGAATATTGCAAAGCTTCCTAAATGAGATTAATAAAAACTCAAAGGGAGAGGGGAGAATTACCTTGTACTAACCACCTACGATGTATCAGGCATTTTACAATCATTATCTCATTTGATCTTGAGGATCAAATCCTATCCAAATGGGATAAGAAGTAGATGAGGAATGACTTTTGCACAGACTATGATATTCATTTGGATGAACAACCTATAGAATTCATTCCTCAGAATATTTAAAAAGACATTGCAAATGAGCAATGAGTTTGCCTGGAATTGAGGAGGAAAGAAGACCGAATTGCTATTGAGAAATTAGAAAGTTATCTTAATGACTTCAATTTTCTCACTAAAACAAAGAGTATGTTCCTAATATCAGTATTCTCCAGGTTATTTTGTTGGTCTAGGGTTCATAGAACTAGTTAGGAGAGGGGAGTTGAGAGAGGTCACCATGATACAATAGATGGAGAACAAGCCACAGAGTCAATAAGACCTGGGTTTAAGTCTTACTTTTGACACATACTAACTGTATGCCAATGGCCAAATCACAATCTCTCTTGGGTGGCATAAAATACCTTTTGTATTACAGACAAGACTTTTCACTTGCAAAACAATGGAATTGGATGAGATGACCTCTAAAATTTCTTTCAGCTCTAAATCTTTGACTCTATCATTTTAAGAACTCTTTAACTTTAAAGAATTGAAGTTGAGAATTACCGAAGATGTTGAGGATGGGCATGGTGAGGAAGAGGAGACTATAGCACGTTACAAGAAAGGGAATTATGAAGGAGACATCATATAAAAGCTATCATCAAAGAAATATGTGCCTGAAAAGGAAGGTGGATTGCTCATGTAGCAAGAGTGAGGAATAACTGATGGACAGTCTATTGTTTCTACAATGATGTTCACATAATGTCAGCAGAACTCAAAGAAGACCCTCAGTGCATTGGGTGGATATCCTATGGCAAACTTATGGAACACAATCAGGACTGCATAGGTGGTGGAAAAGAACTGGAAACTGAGGGAATGCCCATCAGTTAGGGAATGGCTGAACAAACTGTGATATATAAATGTAATGGAATACTATCGTGTTATCAGAAATGATGAGCAGATAGACTCAGAAAAACCTGGAAAGACTTGAATGAACTGATGCTGAATGAAGTGAGCAGACTAGGAAAAAGGAAAACATTGTGTACACTAACAGCCACAATGTGAGATGACTAAATTTGACAGGTTTAATTCTTCTTAGCAATGCAAGGATCCAATAAAACTCCAAAGGACTCATGATGGAAAATGCTGCCTCATTCAGAAAAATAACTATGGAGTCTGAATGCATATGGAAGTGTATTATTTGCTCTCTTTTTTTCCTTTTTTGTTTATTTCTCCTTTCTTGTTGGTTCTAATTCTTCTTTACAATATAAGCAGAGATTTTTTAATTTGATCTTAGAGGTAATGGGGAGTCACAAGTTTATTGAGGGAGGGAGGGGGGTGACATGATCATACCTGTGCTTTAGGAAAATTATTTTGGTGCCTGGAGGGTAGATTGAAGTGAGGAGATAACTGAGGCATGCAGTCTCATCAGTTTTCTATTGCAATAGTCTAGGCATGAGGCAGTAAAGGCCTGTACCAGAGTGATGGTAGTTTTAGAGAACATATCTGAGAAATGTTGCAGAGGTGAAATCAACAGGATTTGGTAACAGATTAGATATGGAGGTAGGGAAGAGAGGGCCAAGAAATAATGAGTCAAAGATGACACCTAGGTTACAAGCCTGGGAGACTGGGATGATGGTATGGCTCTCTATATTAATGGGGATGTTAGGAGGATCAGGGAGGGTTTAGGGGGATAGATAACGAGCTCCATTTTGGTCATGTTGAATTCAAAATAGCTATTGGTTAGCTAGTTCAAAATGTCTGAAAATCAGGTGGAGGTACAAGACTGGAGGTCAGCAGAAAGATTGAGATAAGATAGATTTGAGAATCATCATTATAGAGATAATAATTAAATCCATGAAAGCTAAAGAGATCATCAAATGAAATAATGTAGAGGGAAAAGAGATACAGGCCCAGTACAGAATCCTGTGAAATACTGCAATGATAATTTAAATGGGAAGTCTTTCCCATTCATTAATAGGCCCATGTGACCTGCTTAAATCACATGGAAGCCTAAGTCACATGTGGGGGGAGGTGTTTGCTGAATGAGTAGAATAGGAAGGGTGAAGTAGAACTGAGAGGAAGTTGTTGAGAGCAGTTGGGACAGAGGAGAGAGGACACAGGCAGGCAGACAGGCAGACACTGCAGGCACAGCTAGGCTCATGAGTGTTTGTTTGTGGGAAGGCCCCAGCAGGTGGGAAGAGGGAGAAGGATTGGGAATGGTATTGTCCCCTGCAGGGTTAATGTGTACTGACTTCTTGGTTGCTATGATGGATTCGGTTTTCTGGTGTTGGGATTTGACTTTATGGTGTCTGAATAAATGTTTTTCTTCTACCTTCTATATGGAGAGTCTCTTATCCTTTACGATTCAGAACTAGGCCATCATATTCATAGTCACTGTCAGTTATTGCCTTGGCGATAGAAATACCTATGGTTAGAGGGAATGATTTGGGTGAGGATCAAGCAAAGGCGACTGAGGAGGAATGGTCAGATAATGAGGAAGTGAACCAGGAGAAAGTAATTCCCAAAAATCCAGAGAAGAGAATATCAAAGAAGAGAGGGTGATAGTGCCAAAGGCTGCATAGAGGTAGAGGAGAATGAAGACCGAGAAAAGGTCATTGAACCTGACAACTAAGAAATCATCGGCAACTTTGGGGGAATAATAAGAATGGAATCTAGATTGTATGGGGCTAAGAAAAGAATGAAAGAAAAGAAAATGGAAGCACCTATTATAGATCGCCTTTTCAAGGAATTTAGCCACTGGGGCAGAAGAGATAAAGGACAATGGTTAACAGGGATAGAAGGATCAAATGAGGGTTTTTTCAGGATTGAGGAGAGATGGGCATGTTTGAAGGCAGTAAAGAAGGAGCCAGTAGACAGGGAAAGATTGAAAATAAGTGATATGGTGAGGATGATAGAAGCAGCCGTCTGTTGGAGGAGATGAGATGAAATGGGATTGTTTGAGCAGGTAGAGGAGTTAGCCTTGGTAAGGAGTAACACCACTTTATCATGTGAGACAGGGGTGAAGAAGGAAATAGTGACAGGAGGCATCTGAATGATAGAAAATGAGAAAGAGGTGGGGAAGAGGGAGCTATTTATCTCTAAGTGCCCGGAAGGAGCCAATGAAACAACCTGACTTACCTAAGTTGCAAGGGAATGGCAGTCATTTATGAGAACTGACTTCAATGGAGGATAAACTAAGATATTTTTCTTTCTCTGAGCATGACTCTGAGGCTCCCTCTCTTTGTATCATCAATGGAAGATAGTTGGGGAATAAAAAAGTAGTATCTAAGTCCTTTTTCCCAGGGTATAGTCATTACACTGCTAGTATATTCATTAATGTCACAGACTATAAATAGGGTGAAGTGCAGGGCTTGACTGAGGTAGAAGCCCCTACTACTGCCCCTGTGACAAATCAAGATCAGAGTCTGCTTTCACCAACTCAGCGTGCTGTCATTCTTTGCAAAAAGTATTAGTCTCTTCAATTCAAAATGGATATGGTCAAGCTCCCATTTCAGGCTTGCTCCCCACAGTACCAGTAGAAAGTAAGTGTTAATTCTCAATAGGAATAATTCTAGTTAAAAAAGCAAATATGGGAGGAGATGTTTATTCTATGCTCATAAGTATTCCAAGTAGCAGCTTCCTTGGGTGAGGTGAGCACTGGTATCCCTCTTTAACAAACCCAGAAGTCTATGTATCTATTACCTCTATATAAATAAGCAGAAGTGACTTGTCTTTACTATTTCAGTGGAGGAAGTAGATTCTTACTTGGTGGGAACCACACTTGATGTAACCTGTTCCTTCCATTCCCCTTTACAGGGAACTTCAGCATCCAATGGTGGTCTGTCCACTTTATTTTTGTCCTTGTCTGTTTAATTTCCTCCTGCAAGGCCAGCTGCAGCTCAGTTGTAGACTATGTAATTCAATAGATTCACAGATAAGTCTTGAGTCAATTTTAATTCTATTTAAAGGACAGTCGATAGAGCCATCTCTGGGGCTTTCTGAGATGAATTTCATATTCTATACACTGAGCAAAGTGGGAGGGTGGAAATGCACTTCACTTTAGAAGATGGAATGAGAAAGATTTGTGAAACACTTCAAATATGTCCCACTTCTCCCTTCCAAAGAGACTCAGACTCAGACGTGGGAGTTTCTTCAGGAAATGTATGAAGCAAAGACATTTATTTGGGGGCTATTTTAAGAAGAATGACATATTTTGACTTGCTTCTGTACTCTGGCCTTGGCAGAACCCAAATAAATTTTTTTAGTCAGAGGGAAATCATTCAATGTGAATATTCACTTACAAACACAGTATAAGCAATAAAGAGCCAAGGAGCACTATATAATTGAATTGCATATGCACAAGGGGAAACTGAGGAAAAGGATCATAGAATATCAGTATTGTAAGGGACCTTAGAAGATGCATGGTGCAACCCAGACCTTAACAAAAAACAACACTGCATCATGGCCTACCAGTGGTTACTCAGATCTCTAGCTGAGGAGGACCCCATTCCCTCTGAAGGCATCACATTCCACTTTGAGAAAGTAATCATTATTAGAAATTTTTTTCCATATCTCAAGGATATATCTTTCTCTTCATGGTTTTCATGCATTGCCTCCGCTTCTGCTTTCTGGAGACTAGTGTAACAAATTCAGTCCCTTGCCCATTTGATATAATGTCAAATATTTAAAAGGAGTTATCACATCCCCCAAAGTTTTCTCTCTTAGCAAACCCTACCCTTCATGTGGCCCATGAAAAAGCAGTTTGAAATGTCTTGGTATTTCCATGTCTTTGATTTATTCTGTTACCTTATCACTCAAGTCAAACTTGACATTATACTCTTTTCTGGTAAGAACTAGAGAGCTGAACTCCTCCCCTCACCTGCCCAGTTCTTTCAACCAGGCATCATTTGGCATGAACTTGAGGCCTAGAATTCCACCATCAACTATTTCTGTTGATTCTCCCACTATCCTGGTAACCCTTATTTCAGGGGTTCTTAACCTAAAATTTCTGAACTTTTAAAAAAGTATTTTGATAACTTTACTTTTACATAATTGTATTTCTTTGTAATCCTCTGTGTTTCCTGCATTTAAAGAAATTATTACGAGAAACAGTTCCAGACTGCCACAGAGGTCTATGACACAAAGTTAAGAACCCTGATCTAAATTATATCCATCTATCAATGTCCTTTATAAGCTGTGGAGGCCAGAAATAAACATGATATTACAGATCTGGTCTTATCCTGGAAGAATACAATGTCAAGGTTGACTTAAGCTATTGTTGAAGGTGAAAAAGGAATCAGATATAGAATATACAAACATTCCAAACTTTGTTGTTTCATGGTCAACATGAAAGGCAGGGCTTGCTAATAGGACCATTGTATGGTAAAGTTGAAAACAAAAAACTAAAATTATTGGAATTAGAGTCAAGAGGCCTGTGTTTCAAAGTTATTCTCATTTCTGTACAAGTCCCTCACAGAGTTAACTTCATCAGGGAGATGTGGAACAGAGTAGGTCACAATGCCACTATTATAAAATGATGCCGCTTCATGAGTCTTTTTTTAAAAAATACTATGTTCTTCTTGCCCTACCTCCAGGTTGTTTTTCTGTCCTAGTAATATTGATCTAAAACTCAAGATACATTTTCTGGTTGAACTCCTTAGATCTGACTGTCTCATAGTCTCCTGACTTTGGCTGTTGGAATCTTCCAGTTTCTGGAAATAAGCATTGTGCTTGTCTCCGTATCCATGCTGTTTGTTGACTTTATCTGTTAATGTCCCAATATTTACCCAATACAACTCATCCAATCCCAGCCACACCACCCTCCTATACAAAACTATAGCATTATCTCTAACTACCTGAATCATAACAGGTAAGGGGTCACTGTTTTTTCATCTGTGAAGTGAAGAGTTTATACCTGAATACATCTTAGGGTAGGATCTAAATCAGTGAATTATATATAAAGTCTTACACTTTGGTTCAAAAAATAAATTTAGCAAGTGCAAAATGGCAAATGTGGAACTGGAATGATAACTATAACTTTACAAAGATCTAGACATTTTAATGACTTGCAAGTGTAACACGAGTCAAAAGTATGATACTGTAACCAAAAAGGTAGTATCATTTAATGCTAGTGCCTTTCCACTAAATGAATCCCCCATTTGTCCTAAATATATATATATATATATATATATATATATATATATATTGTTTATACATAGTTGTTTAAATGTTGTCCTCCCCAATAGATTGTAAGTCTGTTGGGGACAGGGACAAGAAGGTTTCCCCTGTTTGTTTTGTGTCCCCAGTTCCAGGCACATAATAGGTGCTTAATAAATGCTTGTTGACTTGACTTGACATTAAGAGAAGCATAGCTTCCACAAGTAAAATGTGAGTTGTCCCACTGTTCTGTACTCTGGTCAGGCCACATCTGGAGTAATGAGTTTAATTTTGGGTGTCACATTTTAACAAGGATACTAATAATTGATATGTTAAAGAGCATCCAGAGGAAGGCAACCAATTTGGTGAATAGTCTTGAGCTCATACATATAGGGATTGGTTGAAAGAAATGGGGATATTTGTAAAGTGATTTGTAAAGTGACAGACCTTGGCATATACTAGGTGCTATATAAATGTTTATTCTTTCCCCTTTTCCATTAGCATGGAAAGAAAAAAAAATTCAGAGAGGATATGATAGCTGTCTTCAATTCAATCTCCATTTATTAAGGAGTGAAATACTGTTAGGCACTAGGGATAGAAAAATGACGATAAAAATAGTGCAGTCCCTGGCCTTTAGGAGTCTATTTTCTACTGGAGTATACAACATAACATACAGGTTAGCTAAGACTTGTTTTACCTAGAAATATTTGTAAATAAAATGTTAATAGTTCTTATCTGGGAAAGATATATCTTATTACACTGTCTGACCTAGGAGCTATCAGTGAAAATTGCAGAAGAGGCAGATTTAGGTTTGATATAAGGGGGAGGAGGAACTTCTTAACAATTCGTGCTATTCAAAAGTCAAATGGAATGCCTCCAAAAGGTGGAGAGTTCCTCCTTACTGGAGTTTTTTAAGCAAAGCCTAGGTGACAATTTTTCAGACATGTTTTAAGGGGAATTATTTTTTAGTATAAGTTGTAATGTCCAATGGGTTCTCTGTCAATTATGTAATTCTCTGACATTTTTGAAAAGAATTTTTAGAATGGGAGGAGCCAAGATGGCGGAGTAGAAAGACTCACTGTATGCTAGCTCCAGAAACCAAAGCCCATAAATTTCCTGTAAAAAGAAGTCCCCACAAATTCTGGAGCAGGGGAACCCACGCAGAAACACAGTGGAAGAAATTTCCGTTCCAGAGAGCCCTGGAAAGCCGTCCCCAGGGGTCCATCACACTACGGACGCAGAACCCACCCCTTCGCTGCCCTGCCTACCCAGCCTGAGAGGAGCAGATCCGGGCAGGCTTCAGGGACGGAACCTCCAGAGGCCGCGAAGGTCCCTCCACCCAGAGGCGCTACAGGTCAGTGAGAGAGATGTCTGGGCTGGCTGAGAGTGGAGCGGGGTGTCTCCATGACTCGGGCCCCCTCGGGAGGCAGCGGCAGAGGGAGCAGCAGAGGGAGCGGCAGAGGCAGTGGTGGCCCGGAACTCCTGGAGCAGACAGGAGCTCAGGGCCATTACCAAAGGTCTCTGCATAAACCCCCTGTGGGAGCTGAGCCTGGGAGGTGGCCCTGCCCCTACCTGAGCACCAGAACTTAAGCTCACATTGAACAGCAGCCGCTCCCACCCCTGAAAGCCCTGAGGCTGAGGAGCAGCATTTGAATCTCAGACCCCAAATACTAGCTGAGCAGATCTAGGCAGGGATGGAGAGGAATCTCAGAAGTCAAGCAACTGGCTGGGAAAATGCCCAGAAAAGGGAAGAAAAATAATACCATAAAAAGCTACTTTCTTGGGGAACACATGTTCCCACCTTTCATTTCTGATGAGGAAATACAATGCTTGCCATCAGGGAAACACGTGGAGGGTGGGGCCTCTGTATCGCAGACATCCGAGGTGGATGTCCGGTGGGCTCAGGCCATGGAAGAGCTCAAAAAGGATTTTGAAAATCAAGTTAGACAGGTGGAGGAAAAACTGGGAAGAGAAATGAAAGAGATGCAAGAAAAGTATGAAAAACGGGTCAATACCTTAGTAAAGGAAACCCAAAAAAATGCTGAAGAAAATATAAATATTATGGGACTACCTGAAAACCATGATCAAAAAAAGAGCATAGACATCATCTTTCATGAAATTATCAAGGAAAAATGCCCTGAGACTCTACAACCAGAGGGCCAAATAAGTATTGAAGGAATCCATCAATCACCGCCTGAAAGAGATCCAAAAAGAGAAACTCCTAGGAACATTGTGGCCAAATTCCAGAATTCCCAGGTCAAGGAGAAAATATTGCAAGCAGCTAGAAAGAAATAATTTGAGTATTGTGGAAATACAATCAGGATAACACAAGATCTAGCAGCTTCTACATTAAGGGATCGAAGGGCGTGGAATATGATATTTCAGAAGTCAAAGGAACTAGGACTAAAACCAAGAATCACCTACTCAGCAAAACTGAGTATAATACTTCAGGGATAAAAATGGTCTTTCAATGAAACAGAGGACTTTCAAGCATTCTTGATGAAAAGACCAGAGCTGAAAAGAAAATTTGACTTTCAAACACAAGAATGAGAAGAAGCATGAAAAAGTAAACAGCAAAGAGAAGCCATAAGGGACTTACCAAAGGTGAACTGTTTACAATCCTACATGGAAAGACAATATTTGTAACTCTTAAAACTTTTCAGTATCTGGGTAGTTGGTGGGACCACACATACACACATGCATGCACACATGCACACACATGTACACACATGCGCGCGCACACATACACACATGCACGCACATACAGAGACAGAGAGCACAGAGTGAATTGAATAGGATGGGACCGTATCTTAAAAGAAATTAAGGTAAATGGTGAGAGCGAATTGCAGTGGGAGGAGAGAGGATGAAATGGAATGGGGTAAATTATATCTCATTCAAGAGGCAAGCAGGAGACTTTTTAGTGGAGGGAAAAAGAGGAGAGCTGAGAAAAAAACATGACGTTTACCCTCATCACATTCGACTAAAGGAAGGAATAAAATGCACACTCATTTTGGTATGAAAACCTATCTTACAATACAGGAAAATGGGGGAGAAGGAGATAAGTAGGGTGGGGGGGATGATGGAAGGGAGGGCAATGGAAGGAGGGTGCATTTTGAAGTCAACACTCTTGGGGAGGGACAGGATCAAAAGACAGAATAGAAACAATGGGGGGCAGGATAGGATGAAGGGAAATACAGTTAGTCTTACACAACATGACTATTATCGAAGTCATTTGCAAAGCTACACAGATATGGCCTATATTGAATTGCCTGCCTTCCCAAAGGGAATGGGTGGGGAGGGAGGGATGGGGAGAATTTGGAACTCAAAGTTTTAGGAACAACTGTTTAGCATTGTTCTTGCTCCTAGGAAATAAGAAATACAGTTAATGGGGAATAGAAAGTCATCTGGCCCTACAGGACAAAAGAGAAGATGGGGACAAGAGAAGGGAGGGGTGATAGAAGAGAGGGCAGATTGGTGATAGGGGAAATTAGAATGCTTGGTGTATTGGGGTGGGGGGAGGGCATAAAAGCGGAGAAAATTTGGAACCCAAAATTTTGTGAAAATCAATGTAAAAAGTTAAATAAATAAATTTATTTTAAATAAAAAAAAAGAATTATTCGAATGGAAGATCAAGGAGATGGTCAACTCCCAGAAGTCCACTGGGGAGGAGTGAAATAGACTTAGATCAGAAAAATGGAAGAGATTAAAACTTCCAAGATGATTAGTAATGAAATCAGCCCAAAGTGTTGGCTACTATACTTCCAGTTTGGGTGAAATATTGAAAGCTAGCCTCCCAATAAGAAACAGAAAATAAATAATAACAGCAACCATAACTGCAGATCAATTGACCATACCCCAAAATGGTATTATTCTTACTAGCTCTTTTTGTGTGTGTGTGATGATAGGGTTTTATTTTTTTAATTAATTTGTTTTCTTATTTGTTTGTTAATTTCTCAATTTGTTGATTTCTCAATTTGTTTGTTAATTTCAGTTTTCTACAGTCACTTCCAAAAGTCTGAAGTTTTCTCTCCTTTCCTTCCCCCTCCCTTTCTGAGACAGCACACAATCTTCTATGGGTTCTACACATGCCTTCTTATTAAACACATTTTCACAACAGCCATGTTGCATAGAAGAATTGAAATGAAGGGGAGAAACCGTAAGAAAAAACAAAACATGACACAAAAGAAAACAGTCTGCTTCATTCTATGTTCTGATTCCATAGTTCTTTCTCTGGATATGGATGGCATTTTGCCTTAAGAGTCCTTGGGGAATGTTTTAAGTCCTTGCATTTCTGTGAAGGGCTAAGTCTATCGGAAATAGTCCTCACTGTGTTTGTTACTGTTTGCAATGTTCTCCTGGTTCTGCTCATTTCACTCAGCAGCAGTTCATATAAGTCCTTCCAGGCCTCTCTGAAGTCCTCCTGTTCATCTTTCTTGCGGAATGCAGAAGAAACCATCTTTGCCTGTTTTCCATGCAAAAATTCGTATCAATGCAGCTATATTTATCATTTCAATAAGATTTCGGAGCTTGAAGGAATAGGCCACATGTTAGCATATAGGTACTTTCCCTTGATAGATTTCCCCAATGCCTCCAGTTTACAGTGCCCCAAACTGAACTCCTAATCACCCTAAAACTTGACCATTCCCTACAATCTCTTTTATTCTCAATAGGACCACCATTTTTCCCTATCACTTTAGCTCAAATAGCTAAACCTGTCTGTGGTTCTTCCTTCATCCCCATTCCCTACATCTGATCAGTTAGAAATAACTAATCAATTATCTCCTCACTCTGCCTACACAGTATTTCTTGACTGGTTTGATCTCTTGTTCTTCCCTAGCACTGTACTACCCTAATCCAGGTTCTCTTTACCTCTCATGTGGACCACTATCAATAACAGCCCCCTTTATGGCTGCCTTGTTTTCTGTTTCTCCCTTCTCAAATTAGTCTTTTCTACTGGTGGTCAAATAATCTTAACACATTGCTCTTATGACATGACCCACTACTCTGACATTTATAAGATTTAGAGTTAGAAGGGACCTTAAGAGATCATCTTAACCAACCCCTTCATTTTACAGATGAAGAAACTGAGGCCCCCTAAATTTTAATGTCACTCAGATAGTCACAGGCCAAAATTTGAACTCAAATCTTTTCACTTCAAACCCATTGTACAACACTGTCCCTCCACAGTCTTACTCCAGTCTCCTATTCAACTTTTTTACATACAACCTCCATTCACATAATCTGTGTTTCAGTTCATGTCCTATCTTCTGTGTCCCCAAACCTTTCCCCATACCATCTCTCTGTCTAAAATAGTCTCCACTATTATCCAAGTCAACTACCACCTCCTCCATGAAACCTCCCCTGGTTAGCCTCACTTAAAATGATTTTTCCCTTTTTAAAGTCCTTATAGCACTTTGTCACAACACAGGATAGCATTTCTTATGCTCTGTGTATTTCTTTTGGTCTTTTGCTATTTTATTTCTAAGAAAAGATGGGATTTGGGTTGTATGGGGGTTTCAGATACACCTGCTGGTTGTTCACCATTGAACCTCCAATCATATGTTTGGACTCTGTGGTGAGCCCTGCCACGGGAGGCAGTTATGAGAGAGCCAGCAGAGGATTAGGATCTCAGGTGGGGAAGTAGCAACATGAGGGGGATAAAAATCTTAAGTAACAGAAATATTGTTTTTGTTTCCTCCTGAACTCTAGTGATTAAAACCAGAGGCAGCATACTTTTCAAACATGGTGGCTTCTAAACTGATTAGTTTTCTCCAAATTTAGCATGCACCTGCTAGCCTGGAAGTACTTTCTATATTGAAGCTCAAAAATTGTGTTCCATTCTTAGGACAAGCATGTTATCCCTCCCATCCTAAGGATGGAAAGGAGAGGACTAAAAGAGAAAAATTCTTTGACAATAACACCAGCAGTTAATATTTCTAGTTGCAGGATATAAGAGAAAAAAATCTGTATTTAAAGTCAGAAGACTCTGGCTCAATTTCCATCTCTACTGCTTACCACTTATGTGGCCATAGGCCAGTCACAGTCTCTCTGAAGAACCTCAGTTTCCTTATTTGGAAAATGAAAGAGTTGGATTATGTATCTCTAAGATTTCTTCCTTGTCTAAATCTATAGCCCTATTAGGAGCATTGATCTGTACTTGGAAAGCAACCATAAAACCCAGCCTCCATTTTTTATAGATGAAGAAACTGAGGCCCATAGAGGCAAAATAATTTGCCCAAGGTCATATAAGTAAATAAGTATGAGAGATGGGATTTGAACTCAGATCCATGACTACAAAGTCAAGTCTTTTTTTATTAACATAATTCAATTTTATATTAATTTCAACTTAAGAAATAAAATAAGCATTTCCATAACATATCAGAATAGGAAAAAGAGACGATTGCACGTAAAACCACAAATCTATTATGTACAACTTACTATTCTTTTTAAATATATAATAAAGTTATCATGTAACTTTCTTTTTTTTCTGTTTTTCTTCCCTCCCACACCCTAGAGATGGCTATCATTAGACACAAATATCTGTATCTATTGCACATATATATGTATGTGTAATTGTTCTATATGTGCTTCTATTTATGAGTTCTTTCTCTGAAGATGGTGTCTTCATATATACTTTGTAACTAATTTGAATATTTGTAATAGTCATTTAGTCACTCGGAGTTGCACTTAAAACAATACTGTTGTTACTGTATAGAATGTTCTTTCTCTGCTCATTTTGCTCTTCTTTATTTTGTGCAAGTCTGTGTTTTTCTAAGATCTTTGAGCTCCCCTTTTCTTATAGCACAATATTATTCCATAGCAATCATTTGCCACAACTTATTCAACCATGCCCCAATTTGACAGGCATCCCCCCAATTTCCAGTTCATACCTACTCTATGAAGTTCATTATGTTAGATACTGGGTATAAAGCTTAGCATGGCAATATCCTGTTTCTGAATGTGACTATTCATTGATACCCTACATTCTGCAAAATGTTGTTATAAAAGGTTTCCCCTGCCATACCAGGTTTCATTCCAGGTATAGTCCTAGATGGTTTTAATTGAATGATATAGTCTGTTGGTCCGATACATGATCTCAGTTCTTTTGAAATTGTCTCTGTTATCATATTCATATAGCTCAGTAATTAGCAGTGGCTGCCCTACCTTTGAGATAGCTAGGTGTCACAGTGGATCGAGTGCCAGACCTGGAGTTAGAAAGACTCATCCTCTTGGGTTCAAACCTGACTCCAGACATTTACTAGCTGTGTGACCCTAGGCAAGTCACTTAACCCTGTTTGCCTCAATTTCCTCATCTGTAAAAATGAGCTAAAGAAAGAAATGGCAAAATATTCCAGTATCTCAGCCAAGAAAACCCCAAATGGGGTCACAAAGAGTTGAATGTGACTGAAAAACGATTGAACATTCCTTTCCATTGGTGTAAATGAACAAGATTCTCTGGGAATTCATTTCCCAGGTTTTGATGAGACAGAACAACAATTCTGTCTGTCTTCTTTCCCTTCTTCGCCATGATATATGACCAATTTATGAAACACAAATCACATTTTCAAGAACGTTTATTTTCTGGAGTCAGCATTTCTGCTGTAACTTACACTTCAGAAAGGGTGTCATTGGCAGGGTCATGTGGGCTAGAGGAAAGTTGGGTGAAAATGGAACAGTTTTCCTGCATGTTAACTTGGCAGGTGCAGGACCCCATCGAAGTGGGCACAACTGTGCCAGTGGCAGGCAGAATCCCAGCTCTGATAACTCCTATTGTGCTCAGAAAAACAGCAATTAGCTTAAAAGAATATAGCACCTATCAAAAAATGCCCAAGTTCTCCAAATGCCATGTTACCAAAATTATATTTGTTCAGAACAATGATTTCATAGGTGTGGATAATCTGATATGGAAGTCCTTTCCATTAATACAGATCAGCAATTTATTTGGAAATTATTATCTTAAATTATATAGAGGCACTTAGAGGTCAAATGTCATGATCACACCACTAAGACATGTCAGAAAAAGGAGTTGAACCCAGGTTCTCCCAGACTCTGAAATGGTCCCACTCTGTTACTTTACTTTATCCTGTCAGGAAATATAAAGCATCTCCAAGCAGATTTTGGTTTATCTAATAGATATCTCTGTTGAACAGTACACTCTTGTAGGTTAGAAAAAAAATAAAAGGAGGCCTGAAAATGTGTCATAGATCTTTGATTCCAGAACACGTATAAGCAGAAACCCATCTATGTCTACAGAGTCAGAGAGGTTTATAAGATTCAGAGATAAAATACCTGTCCACAGTCTCATAGCTAGCAGGATTTGAATTCGAGTCTTCTTGACTCCAGGTCCACTACTCTACTCACTTGGCCATGCTGCCTCTCAGATTTAAGAAAAATGAAATATTTATTTTCCTGTTAGAAATTAACATAGCTAGAACTGAGAGTCCCATGATTTTAAACAATGTCTTAAAGCACATTTTCTCTAGGGTCACCAGCCTGGCATATTTGTCTTCTACTCCATTTGCTCTGGCCGTGTATTATTAGGAGTTAACACTGAAGTTTTGTTTAATCACCAGCTTCACTGCCCATGGCTGACTCCAAACTGATCACTCAGGCCTGTTGATGAAAGTCCTAATTCATCCTTGTTAGAGCAATTAGAGGGAAAATTGGATAACCACGCCACTTCTTACAAAGGTCTATGTGCCGCTATTGCCTTCCCCCAAGAGGTTAAGCAAACACTTACTTTGGCTTCAAGTGAAATAGATACTTTCCCTGTAAGTGAAGTAGGACTAAATTAATATAGACTTGAAGAAGTTTTTAAGTGGGTCCTGAAGTTCGCTTCCCTCTACCCCCATCCTTTTGCTGCACAGAGCCTGGTTAAATGTTCTCCACTATTAGAAATCAATTATAATGAACGGCTATATTGCATATGCCCTTGTAACATGAGCTACACCTCATTCCAGATGGCTTTTCTTCTTGCCCTTGACATTCGAATGGTCATTTGGAAGTAGAAACTTGGTAGACTTATTACATTTGCCTGGAGGGAACAAGGCCATCTCTGGCTTAGCCTCTGACTGGGAATTTGGGGGGTTATTTCCAAAGACAGATTATAACCAGATTGCAAAGAGGGCTAAGGAAGAAGAAGCCAGGGTTAGAGAATGGGAAGCATTAATAACACCAAATGGAGTGCCAACAAAGCACTACTTTCATGTCTCATTAAGGTTAGCCCGAAACCAAAGAAGAGGAAAATGAAATAAGAAGAAAGTCCTTTTAAAGAATCACAAAATACTCAAGCCTGGAAAGACCCTTGCAGAGCCATAGAGCCTATCATCACTTAGCCTCCAAATAGGCTTATGACTAATTCATCACCAGCTTAGAAAGTAAGAGTTGGTCAGCGGGGTGGAAAAGAGGGAGCCCCACTCCTAACAAACCATCGGCCTTCTATGGTGACCCATTCCAGGCCCTCACATTCCCTCCAGTCAGAAGTTCTTTCATCACATGGCTATTATCTTTGCCCCTTTCACCTTTTCTTCCTCACCACCCCCCAAAGCCCCCAAATAACGTGCTTCTGGCACAAAGGTAGAGAATGTGCTGACAGTGAGATTGCTGTGGAAAGGCTTTTAGAGATGCTGCCTGTTTTGTGTTGCTGGTGTGAGGTCACCAGGAACATGTTCTTGAGAGAGGTTATATGGCTGCTTCTTTAAAGGGGCCAGAGAATAGGCCCCATACTCTTCCTGGGCTTCAGTGCTAGAAATCATTTTTCTTGCTGCAGACACCTGCCATGATAGGAACAAAGACAACTTGCCGTCTTTGTTTTCAGATCCATTATTCTTACCATCTTTATCACCTCTAAGAACAGTGAACATTTAGAGAGTCCTTCCACTGAACTGCCCATTTCAAATGTATAGGCCTTGTCCATTGAACATACATCTAAATAAAGCCAATGAGAGAAGCAAGCCACAGGAAAAGAAGGAAAATATAGCTACCCTTCACCTTTAAGTGCAAAAAAATACAATGTAAGAGTATGAATATGGGACCAGACTGTCCATTCAGGACACTCAGCTTATCATCCAACTTGTTCCCTGAGTATGATTCCAAGCAAGTTATTTTGTGTTTGGGTTCTTTTTTCTATAAAACAAACCATTGAATCCCTGGCTTATCCCCATTATTTAGAGAGAGAGAGAGAGGTGAGTATTGGCCCTGAGGAAATCATGTGGGTTAACCCAAAGTCAAGAGTTCGGGAAATTTGGAAATGGAAGGGATATAAGAAATTTAACCACTCAGTGAGGGTGTGTGTGTGTGTGTGTGTGTGTGTGTGTGTGTGTGTGTGTGTATGTTTTAAGTTTTAAGAGAGAGCATGATATAACACCAAGGTATCAAACATATGGACAAATGCAGCCTACAACTGTCCTGAGTGCAGCCCAAACCAGATTAAAATATAATGAGGAAATATTTAACAATGAATTTAACAATCAATAAGAATAAAACCTAAAACATAATTAATGCTAATATGTGGTTATTTAAGTGAATATACTGCTGGTAGGGATTCTTACATATGGTTTAGTGGTCCCCACTTCTACCTGAGTTGACTCTATTGCTATCTTGGATAGAGGGTCACCTTAGAGTCAGGAAGACCAGGAATCAATGCCTACATCTGACCAATATTAGCCATGTTTGTCTGAACAAGTCATTTAGACTCTTCCTTTTCTAGGCAACTTTCTAAGACTCCAAGTCTTAGAGCAGTTAACATCAGTGGTAGATGGAATTGCTTTCAATCATGAATTCCTTATATCAATAAAACACAGAGACAGTCTCTGACCCTTTCCCATTGTTGTTATTGCTTTTTAAATATCACATTTGTTCCCTGATATATCCTACTTCCATAGAAACTTCCCTTTTAACAGAGAAAAACAGTGAGCAAAAACAACCAAATTGACTCCTTTTGAAGGAGTCAATTTCCATTTCCAGAGTCTCATTCCTCATTGCTGAGAATATGGAAGTGTGTTTATCCATCTGGTCTCTAGGGCCAAGATTAACCATGGTAATAAGTGTGAGATTAGCTGCCATTTGGTAGAATTGCTGAAAGTTATGTTTACTCATCATTCCATTGTTCCCAGCACTGCTTTTCAGTCCGTGTGGGGCGAAGCTCTGCTGCGGAAGGAGACACCAAGCCTGCAGCTTTTTCTATTACATACTCTTTGTCGTGTACCTCTACTTGTAAATTGTCAAGTTCTAGCTATCTTGCGGAGGAACTGAGATGCAAGGGTCCAACCTCTTTTGGTGAGGTGCACCTATCTGGATTATTTTAAAGTTACATATGGGGGTGGAGTCAAGATGGCAGAGTTAAAGCAGGGACTTTCTTGAGTTCTCCCCTAAACAGCTCCAAATCTCTATAAAAAATGACTCTAAAGAAATTCTAGGGCCCAGAACCCACAAAATGACAGAGTGAAAAAATTTCAAGGCCAAGACAACCTGGAAGGTCAATAGGAAACATTTATTACACTGGTCTGGGAGAGGAGTGCTGTCCAACATAAGCCACACTGGCACAGACAGGTCTGGAGCAGGCCTCAGGGCACTGAATCACTGGAAGCTGAGGCAGTTTCCAGACTTCTCAATCCTAAAAAAACCAAAGACAACTTAGAAGATCCTTAGATCTGAAAACATCTACACAAAACCCCTGAAGCCTGAGACAGTGTATTCTCAACTCTGGAAGCAAGGTTCTATCTTAACAAAGAGCTAAAAACTCCATTAATTGACTGGGAAAATTAGCAAATAACACAAAAAAAATCAGACTATAGAATCTTACTTTAGTGACAAGGAAGATCAGGCCTTATAAGAACTCAGAAAGGAGTTTAAAAATCAGGTAAGATAAGTAGAAGAAAATTTGAGAAGAGAAAGGAGATTGACACAAGAAAATCATAAAAATTGAATCAACAACTTGCTAAAAGAGACCCAAAAATACTAAAGAAAATAACACCTTAAAAAATAGAGTAACCCAAATGTCAAAAGAGATCCAAAAAGCCAATGAGGAATAGGATGTGCTATAAAGAAGAATTGGCCAAACAGAAAAGAAGGTCCAAAAGCTCACTGAAGAAAATAATTCTTTCAAAATTAGAATGAAGCAAATGGAAGCTAATGACTCCATGATAAATCAAGAAAGTATAGAACAAAATGAAAAGAATGAAAAAATAGAAGAGTATGTGAAATATCTCATTGGAAAAACAACTGGCCTGGAAAATAAATCTAGAAGAGATCATTTAAAATTATTGGGCTACCTGAAAGCCATGATCAAAAAAAAGAGCCTAGACATCATCTTTCAAGAAATTATCAAGGAAAACTGCCCTGATGTTCTAGAAGCAGAGGGTAGAGTAGAAATTGAAAGATTCTACCAATCACCTCTTGAAAAAGATCCCAAAAGGAAAACTCTTAGGAATATTGTCAACTTCCAGAGTTTTCCAGGTCAAGGAGAAAATATTGCAAGCATCCAGAAACAAACAATTAAAGTATTGTGTAAACATAATCAGGATAATACAAGATTTAAATAGCTTCCATAGCAAGGGACTGAAGGGCCTGGAAAATGATATTCTGGAGGTCAAAGGAGCTAGGATTAAAACAAAAAATCACCTACCTAGCAAAACTGAGTATAATACTTCAGGGGGAAAATGGGTATTCAATGAAATAGACGATTTTAAAGCATTCTTGATGGAAAGAGTAGAGTTCAATAGAAAATTTGATTTTCAAATACAAGATTCAAGAGAAGTATGAAAAGCCAAACAAGAAAGAAAAATCGTAACAGATTTATTAAAGTTGAACTGTTTACATTCCTACATGGAAAGATGATATTTGTAATTCATGTCACCATTTCTCAGTATTAGGGTAGTTGGAGGGTGTGTGTGTGTGTGTGTGTGTGTGTGTGTGTGTGTAAACAGAGGGCACAGGGTAAGTTGAATATGAAGGGATGATATCTCAAAAAAATAAAAATAAGGGGTAAAAGAGAAATGTGCTGGGAGAAGGAGAAAGGAAGAGCAAGAATAGAGTAAATTATCTCACATAAAAGAAGCAAGAGAAGGTTTTTACAGTGGAGGGGAAGAGGGCAGAGGTAAGAGGGGATGAGTGAACTTTACTCCCATCAGATTTAGCTGAAGGCAGGAATAACATACACGCCTAATTGGGTATGGAAATCTATTTTACCCTATAGGAGAGTAGGGGGAAAGGGAATAAGAGGGGGAATGATAGAAAACAGGACATATGAGGGGGAAGGTAACCATAAGCAAACACTTTTGAGGTGGGACAGGGTCAAATGAAAGAATAGAATAAATAGGGGACAGGATAGGATGGAGGGAAATATGTTTAGTCTTTCACAACATGACTATTATGGAAGTGTTTTGCATGACTGCACATGTACAACCTATATCAAATTACTTGCCTTCTCAGTGAGTGTGGGTAAGGAAGAAGGAAGGAAGAGAATATGGAACTTAAAGTTGTAAAATTGAATGTTAAAAATTGTTTTTACATGCAACTGGGAAATAAGATACCCAGGGCATGGAGTATAGAAATCTGTCTTGCCCTACAGAAAAATCGAAGAGAAGGAGATAAGAGAGGGGTAGGGGTGACTGAAGGGAGGGCAGGTTGCAGGAAGGAGTAATCAGAATGCGGGCTGTCTTTTGCAGGGGGGAGGGGAGAGTGGGGAGAAAATTTGGAGCTCAAAAATCTTGTTGAAGTGAATGTTGAAAACTAAAAATAAATTTTAATTTTAAAAAAAAAATAGTTACATATAAAAGCTGTTGCCATTTTGAGGCCATTGATAATCTTCAGCCATCAGCGAGTAAATGTTGTTACCTTGACGTACTTATAATAAAATCTTTTTAATTCTCTTTGTCCTGAGTTTTACCTTATTAATCAGAGTGAAAAGCCCAAATGAAGAATTTTACTGTAGTAACTGTTCTCTTGTGTATTTCAGTCTAAAGAATCCCATACAAGTTATCCAATGTTTTATTTTCCCAAAATTATCTATTTGTCGTCATAGTAGGCAGTAGATTCTAGAGTTCTGAATCTGAAGTCAAGAAGATCTGAGTTCAAATTCAATATCAGAAATTTGTTAGCTGCGAGACCCAGGACAATTCACTTAAATTCTGCCTGCCTTCATTTCCTTTTCTTTCCAAAATGGAGATAATAATAGCACCTACTTTAGAGGGTTGTTGTGAGGATTAAAAGAGGTACTGTTTGTAATGAACAGGCATTTTTCAGATGAAGAATTAAAGTTATCTATAATCTTATGAAAAATGCTCTAAATCACTATTGATTATGAAAATTAAAACAACTTTGAGGTATCACCTCACACCTATATGATTAGCTATATGACAAAACAGGAAAATGATAAATGTTGGAGAAGATGTGGGAAAATAGGAACACTAATGCATTGTTGGTGGAGTTGTAAACTGATCCAACCATTCTGGAGAGCAATTTGGAACTGTACACAAAGGGCTGTAAAAGTGTGCATGCACTTTGACCCAGCAATATCACTTCCAGGTCTGCATCCCAAAGAGATCATAAAAACAGGAAAAGGACTCACAAGTACAAAAATTATTTATAGCAGCTTTTTTTTGTGTTGGCCAAGAATCAGAATGGTTGAACAAGTTGTAGTATATGAATGTAATGGAATACTGTTGTGCTATAAAATGATGGGCGGGCAGATTTCAGAAAAAACCTGGAAAGATTTATATGAACTGATGATGCATAAAATGAGTAGAACCAGGAGAACATTGCACAGTAACATTGTGTGATGACCAACTTTGATAAACTTAGCTCTTCTCAGCAAAACAATGATCTAAGGTAATTCAAAAAACTCATGATGAAAAATGCTATCTACATTGAGAGAAAGAACTATAGAGCCTGAATGCAGATAGAAGTATACTATTTTTTCTCTCTTTTTTGTTTTTTTCTTTCTCATGATTTTTCCATTTTTTTCTGATTCTTCTTTCTCAACATGACTAATATGGAAATATGTTTAATATGATTATGCATATATAGCTTATATCAGATTGCTTGCCATCTTGGGGAGAGGGGTAGAAAGGGAGGGAAGGAGAAAAAAATGGAATTCAAAATCATATAAAAGTGAATGTTGAAAACTACTTTTACATGTAATTGGAAAAAAAAATTGATAAATAATAAAAATACTTTAAAAATAATAAAAAATAAATGGAAAAAGGTAATATTTGTAAAAGCTTTTAGCATAGTCCCTGGTGCATAGTATGCTGTATATAAAACTTATTCCTTTTCTCTTCATCCCTTATGAAACAATAATATTACATTATATTTATACATCACAGTTTGTTCAGCCATTCTCCAAATGATGAGCACTGACTTTGTTTTCAATTTTTTTGTTGTTACTGGGGTTACAAAAAGCATTACTATGAATAAATGGTTATATATGAAACCTCTTTTTCTGTCTTTAACCTCATTGCAGTATTTCCTCAATCATGGTATAGTTGGGGGTAAGGGCTTTAATGATTTTTCTGGGATAATGCCAATTATTTTTCAGAAGTTGTACCAATTTACAAATCCACCAATACTGTATTAGCATTCTTACCTTCCCAAACTGCCTCCAGGACCAACTACTTCAAATTTTATCATATTTGCCAATTTGATGAGTCTGAGGTAAAACTTTAGCCCAACTCCATCATTTTACAAAATAGAACATTGAGACTCAGGGAAGTAGTGATTCACCTACGGTCTCAATTACTGGATGTAGTGTCTAATAGCAAACAGCACCAAGTACCATGCATAAACTTAATTCAATTCAACAAACATTTACTAATTTCCTATTATATTTAAGTTTCCTTAGTTAGTTTGGGGAAAATAAAAAGATAAAAGAAATACTGTCCTGTGTTTAAGACCTTTACAATCTAGTTACAGTTATAGAACATGTACACCAATAATTAAAAAAACAAAATTGATATGTGTATAAAGAGGTAAATTCCTAACAATTTCCTCAATTATCTCAAGTTTAGATGGATACACAGAGTTGATAGCACAGTTGATAGAGTGCTGGACTTAAACTCAGGAAGACCTGAGTTAAAATTCAGTTTCAGATACATGCTATCTACATGACTCTGGGCAAGTCACTTAAACTCAGTATCGGTTTAATCACCTAAAAAATGGAGATAACAATAGTATCTACCTCCCAAGATTGCAGAAAGCATCAAATGAAAAAATATCTTTAAAACACATTGAGAACCTTAAAGCACTAAATAAATACTAGCCTTCATTATGGCTAATCCACTTTACACATAATTGTCAGGTTCATCTTCTTTAAGCATAGATCTAATTATATCATTGCTCAACTCAAAGCATGCCAATAGTTCCCTGTTGCTTTTTAAATACAATTTAAACTCCTTAGCCTTGCATTAGAGGCCTGCATAATATGGTTATCATTTTCTCTAGCCGAAATTCCAGCCTTATCTCACCCTTCTCTTCTCTGCATACTCTATGTTTATGTCAAATTAGATTATTCACTGCTCTTTGAATAGGAATCAATTAAAAAGCATTTATCAAGTGCTTATCATGTGCCAATTCACATCCCTGCCTTCAAGGAGTTTATATCCTAATAGGGGGCGGTGGTTCACATAGGTAAATGGCAGCCAGAGTGTGTTCTTTTGGTTTGGAAAGTTATGGAGTTGATGAATGGAGCCAGCAGGCCCTGTCTAGTAGCTAATTGATTGTGGTTCTAGAAGTAAAAATGGGATGTAGGGAGAGGGTATATTTCTGGAAGTAAGCAGCTAGCAGAGGAATAAACTGAAGTATGGATAGAGTAATGGTCTGATATAGTGAACTACACATAATACCTCACCAGTCAGGACCTCTGGGGCACCATAGCAGGAGTTTTGGAGAGGTAAGAGTTGTATCTTCTGGGGCATGGTCTCAGATTCAGGCACAGAATTTAGATGGAAAGTAACATGAACAGAGGCTCATTCCATGCCTCCCCTCAAACCATGCCCTATCCAGACCCACAGTGGAGCTGATATACTGCTGACGTGAAGGGAGGGAAGAAAGGAGGGAAGGACTCAACCACAGAATTCTCTTCACCTTTTCAGATAATACCCCTTTCCCTCAAATGAGTTCATAGCATCACAGAATAGTGTTGGAAATAACCTAAGAGGTTCCCTAGCCAGCCATCATTTTACAGATTAGGAAGCTGAGACACAGAGAGGTAAAAGTGATGTGTGCAAGGCCAATAAGGTCACATTAGTTCACCTGTCCACCAAAAAGTGGGACCCAAGTCTCCTGACTTCAAAACCAGCACTCTTTCCACCGCAGCGTATTTGTAGGCCTTTTAATTCTCTCTGGTTATCACTATATATCAACCCCAATAGTTGTGGTTATTGAACATTCCTTATGTCTGTAATGTGACCCCCATCTTCCCTACTTATGCCTATTAAAATCCTTTCCCATCCTTCAAGATCCACCTCCATGAAATCCCCCTGATCCCCAAATTTGGAAATAATTTTTCCTTCTTCCCAATACCTCTGTTAGAATGCTTACTTCAGTGCTTGAAAGATCTTTTTTCCCCCCATAAGTATGGAGTATAGCTCTTAAGAAGATGGCAGGGAATGATGCATACCCAGAAGGTACTCTGCATGAAGGGAATACCCTTGGCTGCTAGTTGGGCCTGGTAGGTCAGATCTCAATCATGTAGGGCATTCTATGACAGGCTAGAAAATTTAGACTTTATTCAGTGAGCAATGGAGAATCCCTGAAGGTTTATGAGTAAAAATGTACTTACTGAATGGAAAGTTTGGATAACTATTCTAACAATAGTGTGGAAAAGAGTGGAAAATGGAGAGGACATTCAGAAGACTATTTCAGTAGTCTAGGCAATAGGTCTGAAACAGGAGGAAAATAGTGGAAATAGAAAATGGGGTGAATTCAAGAGAAATTTTGGAGGTAGAAGAAGATCCTAGGGAGTAAAGAGGCTTTTTTATACCCCATGGCAACTCTTTGCTTATTTGGAAAGAGAGAACTGAGCAGACAAGCATGAGGTGGATAAATAACATTAGGCTATTTATTTGCAAATATGTGCAGGTCCTGCAGAGTATGGATATGCAGGAAGATATGAGATAGGAGGTAAGCAGCAGGGCCATTCTCAGCAGTTTATCAGTCCTAAACTCCAAATTTCCAGCTACAAATCCTCCTAAACCATTCAGTCATATTAATAATTCTTTCTCTGCCTCATATAGCATCACCATTGGCTCAGTTTCCCCATGAGGGTCATTAGGGTAAAGGTGGCCTCTTAGACCACTGTCAGTCACTGAAACAGCAGTGTAACCAATCAGCAATGCCGCAGAATAAATACTACGCAGAGAACAGGGGCAGCTAGATGGCACAGTGGATAGAGTGTCAGGCCTTCAGTCGAGAAGACCTGAGTTCAAATTCAACCTCAGATGTCTCCTAGCTGTGTGACCTTGGGCAAGACACTTAAACCTTTTTGCTTCAGTTTTCTCATGTGTAAAATGAGCCGGAGAAGGAAATGACAAACCACTCCAATATCTTTGCCAAAGAAAAAAAAACCTAAATGTGGTCACAGTGAAACAGTCAAACAACGGAAAAAAAAAAACAAACATGCAGAGAATATAACCAAAAAACTCCATCCTAACCTAGCGATTGCTCAAACCTTTAATCTTGATCTGGACATATGCAGTTTGCATAGAAGGAGCAAAGGAGCAGATTCTACATAGACTGTCAGTTAGCGAATCTTGTGTTTCTCTCTATAACATCCCTCATATGGTCTCTCTTCTCCACTCACACCCAGTTCAGGCTCTCATCACCTCTCACCTGGTCTACTGCAACAACCTCCTAATTCTTCTTCCCATCTCAAATCTCTCTGAATTCAAATTCCGCGCACACATTATTAAAGTGATTTTCCAAAAGCGTGACTCAGATCACGTCACCACCACCCCCACTCGATAAACTCTAGCCTTTCTATTGCCTCTAGCATCAAATATAAACTCCTCTATTTGACATTGCAAATCATAACAATCTGGCATATTCCCATGTTTCCAGTCTTCTTATATCTCAGTTTCTTGTTTTTATTCCAAGATCTAGGTGCACTGGCCTATTTACCGGTCTTGTTCTTCCATTGCACTGGCTGTTCCCCATACCTGGAATGCGTTTCCACATTACCTCTGCCTCCTGCAGTCTTAGGTTTCCTTCAAGTCTCAGCTACAACTCTGACTTCTACCTGCAGCTTTTCCTGTTCTAGCCATACTCCCACCCTTACCCCAACATACACATTTCTGCTATGGGACTAACTTCCCAAACTACCTTGTTTTCATTTTGCATTGTGATATATGCATATATTAGACGTTATAGGTGCGTGTGTGTGTGTGTGGTATATATGTTCTTGTTGCTTCCTCATTTCAATGATGGTAAATAGGCTTTATTTTTGTCTTTGTGCCCCTGGGTTTAGTTTAGTGCCAGGCACTAACAAGTTCTTAATAAACAGTGATTGATTCATTGATTGAGCATTCCCATCTGGAAGGGTGGGGTAAGTTAACTTTAGTAATCCAGCAGCAAAGGTCCAGCATTGATTGTCTGTGTAAGATCTGTGATCTCATCATTGGAGGCAACTCTCTTTGTTGAAATTCTCTCCCCTGCATATTGGCAAGTTTGTAATTCATCATCTTAGAGACTTGCTTGGAGGACTGAGGTTTTAAGTGATTTGCTGTATTAATAATGCATTCTTCCTTATTATTAATGTAATTTTGTTTCTTAATGGAAAGAGCTTTCCCATCCATTAATAGGCCCGAGTGACCTGCTCAAGTCATGTGGAAGCCTGAGTCACATGAGTCAAGTCACATGGAACAGGAAGGGGTGGAACAGGAAGGATGGACTAGGAAAAGGCAGAGCTAGAGCAGAGTTGAGAGGAAGTTAGTCAGAGAGCAGTAAGAGTAAGAAAGACAGCAACTAGCATGAATGGGAAAGCTTTTTTTTTTTATTTTGTTTAAGGGAGCTGGTTTGTGTGAAGCCTAACCAAGGGAAGGCTTGGGGCTGGTCTTGTCCTCTGCATTATTACTATATATCAGTTTCTTTGTTACTATGATGGATTTGACTTTCTGGTGTTGGGATATGACTTTCTGGTGTTTGAATAAATGATTTTCTTCTGCTTTCTATATGGAACATCTTCTATATTTTGTGATTCAGAACTACACTGGCATATTCATAGTCACTGTCAGTACTGTGAATATTGCCTTGGTGATACACTTGCTCATGGTCAAATGACTGGTCAAATAATATTGAAATGAGGAAGCAACAAACCCCAACTGATCTTAGGATTATAGATATAGAATTGGGGACCTCAGAGGCCATCCATACCAACTTCCTTTTTATTGATGAAGAAACTGAGACCCACTTAACTGTGATTTCCCCAGGTCCAACATATAGTAGGGCAGGACGCAAACTCAAGTTTCCTTACTTTAGAGTCAGAATTTTTTACACTGCTTCCAGACTTCAAAACTAAAACTATAGCCAATAGGAGGAGAATGCCCTATATGGGGACAGAAACATAAAATTTGACCTGGCACTCGTTAATTGATATAAGTGCAATCTGTCCCCTTCTACCTTCTATGCAACTTGACTACAACCTGCCCAGGATTAGAATCTGAACATGCCATGCTGACTACCACAGGCACACACCAATGAACACAACGTTGATCTCTGTGCTGAGAATGAAAAAAGAAAAAATAGTCTTTGTCTTCAATAATGATAATAGTGGACATTGATACAATGTTTCAGGAATTATCATCTCTATTTTAGAAATGAAATAAATGAGGCACAGTCAATCAATCAATAATTATTGGGTACCTAAGTTGTGCCAGGCATGCTAAGCATTGGGGATACAAAAAGAGGCAAAAGATAGTCGCTGCTGTCAAAGAGCTTGTAATCTAATGGGGAAGAAAATGTAGAAATAAAGAGATGTTAATGTTCTTGATCATGATCACACAGGAAATAAGTACTAAAACACAGAATTCAGACCTAGGACTGTGCTGACAAGTTCGGTGCTCTTCATGTTATTTCATGCTGCCTTACTAAAGGCAGGGAACTGTGACATGTATGAAAGTCAAATGTTCTTTTCAGCTCTGGTCTTTTCATCAAGAATGCTTGAAAGTCCTCTGTTTCATTGAAAGACCAGATTTTCCCCTGAAGTATTATACTCAGTTTTGCTGGGTAGGTGATTCTTGGTTTGAGTCCTAGTTCCTTTGACTTCTGGAATATCCTATTCCACGCCCTTCGATCCCTTAATGTAGAAGTTGCTAGATCTTGTGTTATCCTGATTGTATTTCCACTATACTGGAATTGTTTCTTTCTAGCTGCTTGCAAGATTTTCTCCTTGACCTGGGAATTCTGGAATTTGGCCACAATGTTCCTAGGAGTTTCTCTTTTTGGATCTCTTTCAGGCGGTGGTCGATGGATTCCTTGAATACTTATTTTGCCCTCTGGTTGTAGAATATCAGGGCAATTTTCCTTGATAATTTCATGAAAGATGATGTCTAGGCTCTTTTTTTGATCATGACTTTCAGGTAGTCCCATAATTTTTAAATTGTCTCTCCTGAATCTATTTTCCAGGTCAGTTGTTTTTCCCATGAGATATTTCACATTATCTTCCATTTTTTCATTCTTTTGGTTTTGTTTTATGATTTCTTGGTTTCTCAGAAAGTCATTAGACTCCATCTGTTCCATTCTAATCTTGAGAGAACTATTTTCTTCAGTGAGCTTTTGAACCTCTTTTTCCATTTGGCTAATTCTGCTTTTGAAAGCATTCTTCTCCTCATTGGCTTTTTGAACCTCTTTTGCCAATTGAGTTAGCCTATTTTTCAAGGTGTTATTTTCTTCAGCATTTTTTTGGGTCTCCTTTAGCAAGATATTGACCTGTTTTTCATGCTTTTCTTGCATCTCTCTCATTTCTCTTCCCAGTTTTTCCTCCACCTGTCTAACTTGATTTTCAAAGTCCTTTTTGAGCTCTTTCATGGCCTGAGCCCACCGGACATCCACCTCGGATGTCTGGGATACAGAGGCCCTGCCCTCCATGTCTTTCCCTGATGGCAAGCATTGTACTTCCTCATCAGAAATGAAAGGAGGAAGGAACATCTCTTCCCCAAGAAAGTAGCTCTCTATGGTGTTATTTTGCTTCCTTTTTCTGAGCATTTTCCCAGCCAGTTACTTGACTTCTGAGATTCCTGTCCACCCTGCCTAGATCTGCCCAGCTAGTGCTTGGGGTCTGAGATTCAAATGCTGCTCCCCAGCCTCAGGGCTTTCGGGAGCGGGAGTGGCTGCTATTCAATGTGAGCTTAAGTTCTGGTGCTTGGGTGGGGGCAGGGCCACCTCCCAGGCTCAGTTCCCTCAGGGGGTTTATGCAGTGACCTTTGGTAATGGCCCTGAGCTCCTGCCTGCTCCGGGAGTTCCAGGCAGCCGCTGCTGCTGCTACCTCTGCTGCTCCCTCTGCCGCTGCCTCCCAAGGGGGCCCGAGCCACGGAGACACCCCACTTTCCTCTCGGCCAGCCCAGACATGTCTCTCACTGACCTGTAGCGCCTGTGGTGGAGGGACCTCCTCGGCCGCCAGAGATTCCATCCCTGAAGCCTGCTCAGATCTGCTCCTCTGGGGCCGTGGCCAGGGCAGTGCAGGGCTGGGCTCTGCTTTCCGGGGTGTGACGGACCCCTGGGGATGGCTTTCCAGGGCTCTCTGGAATGAAAATCTCTTCCATTGTGTTTCTGCGTGGCTTGCAGTGCTCCAGAATTTATGGGGAGCTCTTTTTACAGGAAATTTATGGACTATGGATTCGGAGGTAGCATACTGTGAGTCTTTCTACTCCACCATCTTGGCTCCAACCTCTGTGACATGTATACAAATAACCAGTGTAATACTCTTTCTGTTAAATCTTGGGTTGGTTTCCTTGAGAGAACACCTAAGTTGCTAAGGAGACTGAGAGTTGTATTTCTTGCCAGCTTAGAAAGAGAAGATAATGCTAAATTAGAACTAGAAGGCCCACAGAAGGAGTTAGAAGAAAGTCTTTGAGGAGACCAGGAAGAAATCAGCCCAAACAAAACAAGAGAGGTCTTTGTGAATGTCCATTAGTTCTGGAAATGCAGCCAAGCAAAGAAGCCTCTCTTCACAAATATGGATAGCACACCAGAACTAGATACAAAATGTCTTCATGTACCCCAAATTCCATGTAGGGATCTCTCCAGGCAAGGATACAGGCTCTTAAGATTTGGCTTTATTGACCATCCATTCCACTATAATACAAATTAGAATATAAGTGCTTGGGAGATGTCGAACTATTATGGGAGATTAAAGGAGCCAGGGATCAGTTTTAGCTAGATCACTGAAAGCTTCATGATAGAGATGGCTGGAAGCTGAACTTAGACTTAAAGGATTCCAACAGATGTGAAGATGGTTCTTCCCCCAGATTAGGAAGAAAAAGTGAATTGTTCAATACATGGAAACAATAGGGAGAAGAAAACTAGGAAGCAGTCTGGGAGCACTTAAGAGATGTTGCTTCTAGAAGTTCTGGGTATTAGTATAAAATAAACCCCCCAAAAAGTGTGCTGGAACCAGATTGTGGAGTATCTTGAATGACAAACTAGAGTGCTTGTACTTTATTTCCCAGAAAATGGGGAGCTGCTGAAGTTTACTGAACAAATGAGTAAAGTGCAGTCTGAGCTGTGCATTAGTAAGACTGCTCCGGAACAGTAAGAAAGGTGGACTAGAAAGGGGAGAGAGTGGAAATAGGAAGACCAAAATTGAGATTATTACAATAGTCTAGGGGAGAGATATTGGAATGAGGAGAGGTGGGAAATTTCAGTGAAGTAAATTTTCCAGGGGCAGCTGAGTGGTTCAGGGCATGGAGCACTAGGCCTGGAATCAGAAAGACTCATCTTCATAAGTTCAAATCCAGCCTCAGAGATTGACTAGTTGTGTGACCCTGGGAAAGTCATTTAACTCTGTTTTGTCAGTTTCTTGTCTGTAAAATGAGGTGTAGAGGAAATGGCAAACCACTCCAATGTCTTTGCCAAGAAAACCCTAAATGGGTTCACAAAGACTAAAACACAAATGAAATGAACAAGGCTTCCATAAATACTGAGTCGGAACAGGAATATATCTGCTGGTTCAAATTAAATTCACTATCCCTTGCATGAGGAGATAGCCTTGTCTTCTTTGCTTCTCTAAAACACAGGTCTTACTAGAGACTTGTCCCTTTGGTATCTACTGTGCGGGTAACCCAATTTTCCCATGCAGTCTGTTTCACCAGCATGCCCAAAATGGACCTGAGGCACTAACAGATTACAGCCTGGGTTCCACCCAGAAGCATGTGGCCCATAGCCCTGCTCAAGGCCAAGGCAGCTCCTCCCTTGACATTTTGGATTAACTGACCTCTTGAGTCTCTCTGTTCTATGGCCTGTGATTTCCCACACAGAGCAACAAGATCATGAAGTCCATGAATAATTCTCATGTTATCATTTTTGGGCAGTTTCCTTTTAAGGGGATATTTGGATATTCTAACCCCTGTCTAGAAGACTGGTTTTTACAAAGTGCTTTTCAAGTATAAAGGGTTTTACATTGAACACTTCAATTTGAGGGATTAAGTGCTGAAGGAAAACAACCAGAAGTTCAAAGCATGTTGGGAGCTCTAGCATTAGGGGAAGTATTACTCAGATTAATTTTGTCTTCATACATTCAAACAATGCAGGCATCAGCCAAGTACATGATTAGTTGGGTTATTGTGGCTCTTGGCAAATCTATTGTACAGGTGGAAGGAACAAACAAAAGCGAGACAGCCATCTAGCCAAAGTCCGACGCTGGATTAGGAGGAAGCACTTAAGAGATGCTGTTTCTAACTGGACTCATTTACTGCCTGGTGGGTTTTTTTTGACATTTTCTTATAATGCTTCTCGTAATTCTTTGGGTACCGTTGTCTGTTCGAGCTCTTGTTTCGGCTTTTCTTCCTGCTTCTATGCCATCCATCTTTCCTTCCTCCCACAATGCTTATGAAAAAGTATAAATCACTCTCAACACAGACCAACTGGAGGCTCGTTGGCTGGAATGGAGCAATAAGAAATTAACTAAAGGGTGGAGTCTGGAAATTGTTTTCAGGACTCCCTTGTTACAAGCTGGAGTCCCTAGATTTGGCTCAAAGTCCTTATTCTTTTCTGGGCCGCAGTCCATATACCTATAAATGTCCTGATATGGAAGACAAACTAAATGCTGATTTATTTGGGATCTGCTAAATCAAATTTGAGTACTATTCAGAATAGCACTTGGATGAATGCTACCTTTTTTTGCATCATCTAAAGAAAGGGTTTGCTAAGAAAATTGTAGACATAATGTAAATAAAACTATAGAGGGAAGGTTTAGACTACTTACAAGAACAAAGTGTTTTTAATAGTTTGGACCCACACCCATATAAATAGCTAATGGAATATATTATAAGCCTTTTATTTTCCAATACTGTTTTTTTAAAGAAAGGTGGATTTATTACTTTCAAGTAAAAAGAATACAATGAGAAAAGTGGAATATCAGAAATAACATAGTGTTGCCTCAGAGAGGTCATTAGGAAAGTAGCTTTAATAACTGGAATCTCAGAATCATATTTAAAAGAAACAAGATCATGTAATTATATTTTAAATGATTAAAGTAAATCTTTTAAGGACCTTTGTCTGACAATGCTTTATTAGCCTCTGTTCAGTTGAAGTAACAAAATTTCATGTTTGTTTATTAAAAAAATCTGTAATTCATGCAGATCTCAGACAGAAGGCATGGAAGGGTGAAGGTGGAAAGACTGGGAATAGCCTCTAGCAAAAAGTATGATTTTAGTTTAGTCTGGAAGGACCTCATGAAAGCCAGTAAGGATAAGGGGAAGACAGAGAGTATTCCAGGCATAGTGGATAGCTAATGAAAAATGTGAAAAGGAGCAAAACCAATAAGAAGGCCAAAGTGATGGATCATAGAGTGAGGGGACAATATATTCCATCAAGGAGGCATAGCCAATGAAAAGCCAAGGAGTCATAAAATATAATAATGTTAGCTATTCACCATTCTCATCCCACTCTTGATGCATTTATTCAGGCCATCTGTCCCATTTTCAATGGATTCCCTCAATACAGTCTAAAAGCCTAACCTAGTGAGGTTCTATTGAATCTGAGAAATATTTTTGGAACACTTATGACATAAAAATATTTTCCTAACCTCTCAATAAGAAAAAATTATATTAATTTGGGGTAAATGTAAAATTCTGTACTCAGGTTCACAAAATTATCTGTATAATTACAAGACAAAGAAACATACACAGAAAAAGACCAAGAGGCATCAGATGAATCTGCTGATATTGTGTGACTAAAAAAATAAATGAAATGTAATCCTAGTTTGCATGAATCTAAATATAGTTTCTCAAACAAGTAAAATTTTATTTATCAATGTGCTGTGGTCCAACTACATCTGAAATTTATTGTCCATTTTCAGAGACACATTGAAGGGGAGACTTTGATAAACTAAAGGACATTTCAAGGGCAGTGATTCAAATGATGATGATGAGCATGATGATAGCTGACCTTTCTATAACATTGTAAGGTTTGCAAAGCACTTTACAGAAATTATCCCATTTTGTCCTCAACAACCCTCAGGGGTAGATGCTATTATTGTCCCCATTTTTATGGATAAGGAAACTGAAGAAGTTAACTGGCTAACCCAAAGTCACACAGCTACTAAGTACCTGGGGCTGTATTTTAACTTAGGGCTTCCTGACTCCAGATTCAGCACTTGACCCACTGCTCTACCTTAGCTGCCTAGTATAGGAGAAAGATCACCAATTCTGGAGTCAGAGAAGTTGGTTTCTACCCCTCTCTCTGGTGTTTACTACCCATATTGCCTTAGACAAGTCTTTTCACCTCCCCAGGTTTCAGTTTCCTCATCTGTAAAATGAGCAGGCTGGACTTGATAGGACTGAGTTCCAAACCTAGTGACTGTGAAAAGACAGACCATGCCAGGTAAAGAATGGTCAAAGGGACCAGAGATAGTGTTAGGATGAAGAAAAGAAGGTTTAGCAGGAACACGATAGCTATCTAGAGATATGTGAAGAATTATCACAAGGATGAAGGATTGGCTTGGCCTGTTTATTTTTAAAAATTTTTATTTATTTATTTTTTGATTTATGGAATAAAACAAGCATTTCTATAACATACCATAATAAAAAATGATTGCAGTGAGACTGCAAATCTATTATGTATAGCTTGTTCTTCCTTTTCATTATATAATAAAGTTATCATGTAAATTTCTTTTTCTTCCCTTTCCCCTCCCCTCATTGACTATCAATTAGACACACATATGTGCGTGTATATACACACAGATGTAAAATCACTGTATACATACTTTTATTTATCAGTTCTTTCTCTGGATGCAGATAGCATCTTCCCTCATACAGCCTTTGTAGTTAGTTTTGAGTATTTATAATAGTCACAATGACTTACTTGCTCAAAGTTGTTCTTAAAACAATATTGCTGTTACTGTATCCAATGTTGTCTTGGTTCAGCTTATTTAACTCTTCATTATTTCATGTAAGTCTACCCATGTTTTTCTAAGATCAGTGAAGCCATCATTTCTAACAGCACAGTAGTATTCCATCACAATCATATACCACAATTGTTCAGCCATTCCCCAATTGAGAGGCATCCCTACAATTTCCTCACCTTTGCCATCATAAAGAGAGCTGCTCTAAATATTTTAGAATATATAGGTTCTGGGGTGGAGCCAACATGGCAGAATAGAAAGACACACAATGCAGGTTCCCCCGCCCCACAGCCCGTAAAACACTTGTAGAGAGGGATTCAACCAATTTTGGAGCAGCAGAAGTGAAGAACAACAGAGTGGAGGAGATTTCCAGCCCAGGGGGACCTAAAAGTCCCACAGGAAACATTTGTTGCACCAGACGTGGAGCAGAGCCCAGCCCAGTCTTGGCTGCACAGCACACGGCTGGAGAACAGCAGCCCTCAGGGGTGGAATCTCCAGTCTTGGAATCCCCAGTCCCAGTAGCAGCGAGTTCGCAGATCCCTCAAACCACAGACACCGAAGGTCAGTGACCAGGTTTTTTTAGCTGGCTGGGAAGGGAGAAGGCCCTTTCCATAGCTCCGACCTCAGGCAGGGCCCACAGAGGCCACATCAGGCAGGCAGCCTCAGTTCCCACCTCAGCCCCTACAGCAGCTCATATCCATTGTTAGATCTTAAAACCCCTGGGGGCACTGAGGAGCTAATTATTACTTGGGCCCTGTGTAGAGGCCCGAGGGAGCTGGTCTTTGTCTTGAACTGAATGTTGGCCCTGCCCCCACAGCTTGACTGAATCCCAGCCCCCCAGTGCTGGCTTGGCAGAACTAGAGGCCAGGTGGCTGTGGTGAGGAAACTGCTAAGATTCTGGGAACAAAAATTTCTTCTTGCTCCCACATTAGTGTACATGCTTGATTGTATCACCTTGGAGGAATTGAGATCTTACAGATTCCCAGAATATATCCTACCCTTGACAAAGGACCCAAAAGTCAAGTAACTGGTTGGGAAAATGCCCAAAAAGGGGGAAAAAAGTAAGATAATAGAAGGTTACTTTCTTGGTGAACAGATCCTCCCATCCCTTTGGATGAGGAAGAATAATACTTACCATCAGCAAAAGACATAAAAGTCAAGGCTTCTGTATCCCAAACATCCAAAATAAATATTCAGTGGGGTTAGGCCATTGAAGAGCTCAAAAAGGATTTTGAAAATCAAGTAAGAGAAGTGGAGGAAAAACTGGGAAGAGAAATGAGAGAAATACAAGAAAAGTATGAAAAGCAGGTCAACATTTTGCTAAAGGAAACCCCAAAAAAAATGCTGAAGAAAATAACACCTTGAAAAAATAGGCTAACTCAATTGGCAAAAGAGGTTCAAAAAGCCAATGAGGAGAAGAATGCTTTCAAAAGCAGAGTTAGCCAAATGGAAAAGGAAGTTCAAAAGCTCACTGAAGAAAATAGTTCTTCAAAAATTAGAATGGAACAGAGGGAGGCTAATGACTTTATGAGAAACCAAGAAATCACAAAACAAAACCAAAAGAATGAAAAAATGGAAGAGAATGTGAAATTGGAAAAACAACTGACTTGGAAAATAGTCCAGGAGAGATCTATTTAAATCTAAAAATTTAAAAATTATGAGACTACCTGAAAGCTATGATCAAAAAAAGAGCCTAGACATCATCTTTCATGAAATTATCAAGGAAAACTGCCCTGAGATTCTAGAACCAGGGGGCAAAATAAATATTGAAAGAATCCACTCATCACCTCCTGAAAGAGATCCAAAAAGAGAAACTCCTAGGAATATTGTGGCCAAATTCCAGTGTTCCCAGGTCAAGGAGAAAATATTGCAAGCAGCTAGAAAGAAACAATTCAAGTACTGTGGAAATACAATCAGGATAACACAGATCTAGCAGTTTCTACATTAAGGGATCGAAGGGTGTGGAATAGGATATTCCAGAGGTCAAAGGTACCAGGATTAAAACCAAGAATCACCTACCCAGCAAAACTGAGTACAATACTTCAGGGGAAAAAATGGTCTTTCAATGAAATAGAGGACTTTCAAGCATTCTTGATGAAAACACCAGAGCTGAAAAGAAAATTTGACTTTCAAACACAAGAATCAAGAGAAGCATGAAAAGGTAAACAGCAAAGAGTAGTCATAAGGGACTTACTAAAGTTGAACTATTTACATTCCTACATGGAAAGACAATATTTGTAAGCTTGAAACTTTTTTCAGTATCTGGGTAGTTGGTGGGATTACACATACACGCATACACAGACAGACAGAGAGTACAGGGTGAATTGAATAGGATGGGATCATATCTTTAAAAAATGAAATTAAGGGGTGAGAGAGAAATATATTGGGAGGAGAAAGGGAGAAATGGAATGGGGCAAATTATCTCTCATAAAAGAAGCAAGTAAAAGACTTTTCAGTGGAGGAGAAAGGGGGGAGGTGAGAGAAAAAACATGAAGCTTACTCTCATCACATTTGACTAAAGGACGAAATAAAATGTACACTCATCTTACAATATAGGAAAGTGAAGGAGAAGGGGATAAGCAGGGTGGGGGGATGATAGAAGGGAGGGCAGTGGGAGGAGGGAGCAATTTGAAGTCAACACTGTTGGGAAGGCACAGGATCAAAAGAGAGAGTAGAAACAATGGGGGGCAGGATAGGATGGAGGAAAATATAGTTAGTCTTACACAACATGACTATTATGGAAGTCATTTGCAAAACTACACAGATATGGCCTATATTGAACTGATTGTCTTTCCAAAGGGAATGGGTGGGGAGTGGGGGGATGAAGAGAAGTTGGAACTCAAAGATTTAGGAACAACTATCAAGTATTGTTCTTGCAACTAGGAAATAAGAAATACAGGTAGTGGGGTATAGAAAGTTATCTTGCCCTACCGGACAAAAGAGAAGATGGGGATAAGGGAAGGGAAGGATGTTAGAAGGGAGGGCAGATTGGTGATAGGGGTAATTAGAATGCTCAGCTTTTTGGGGTGGGAGGAGGGGAGAAATGGGGAAAAAATTTGGAACCCGAAATTTTGTGGAAATGAATGTTGAAAACTTAAATAAATAAATTTAAATAAATAAAAAGAATATATAGGTTCTTTTCTTTTTCCCCTAATCATCTTTAATTATCTATCTACCCAAAAGGCAGAATTAGCAGTAGGTGAGAGGTTACAGAGAGTATTCTTGCTTAATATAAAGAAGAATTTTCTAACAATGAAGGTTGTCCAAAAATGTAAAGGACTGCTTTTAGAAGTAGTGAGTCTACAGTCATTGCAAGCCTTAAGTCTCTCTTCACTCCAACCCTCCAAACCTCCACTCAGCTGCAAAAATGATCTTCTTATAGCCTAGATTTGAACATATTACTCCTCTGCTCAATAAAATCCAGTGACTCCCTATTAACCTCAGAATTAAGAATAAAATGCTCTTTGGAGGCAAAAAGAAAATACTTTTTTTTTCTTTTTAACAAACTGGCCCCTTCCTACTTTTCTAGTCTTACACTTTACTTTCCTCCACTTATTCTGTGACCCAACCACATTAAGCCCTCTTACCCTTCCTCACATAGGATTCTCCATCTCCTGACTCTTCACTTTTCCATTGGTTATGCCCTATTGCAGGAATATGCTGTTCCCTTATTCTATGATCCATCACATTGACCTTCTAACTGGTCTTGTTATTTCTCACACACCCATATGCCATCTTCTACTGAGTGGAATTTTTCACTAGATTTCCACCATGCCTAGAAATCTCTCCTTCATCTCTCTCTACTGGCTTCCCTGGTTTCCTTCAAGAATTTCAAGATTTCCTTCAAGATTTCCTTCAATAATCCTATCTTCTGCAAGAGGCTGCTCCCAGTCTCCCCATCTTCTCTCCTCCATAAGTTCCCTCTGAGGTTAACTCTCCTTTGCTCTGCATATATCATAAATAGATGGATAGATAGATAGGTGTTTGCATGTTGTCTCCCCCACTGAAATGGCAGTTCCTTGAAGATGGGCTGTTTTTGTTTTTTTGTATCCCTGTTGCTTAGCACAGAGCTTTACACATGATAAGCATTTGCTAAATGCTTGTTGGCTGACTGACCGACTAATGGCTGCACTGCAGAGTTTGTATAGAGGGGATTCACAGCTGTTTTTAGGTGGGTAAGAGATGTGGCTTCCAGTCTCCTTTCCAAATCTGAAAGTTTATAATTATTTCCAAAGCTTCCCTAAGAAAAAGAGATAAATCTCTTCTCCTTCCACTCCCACCCCTACTAAACCTCTTTTCTATTTACTAACTTGATCTCTTCTGTCATCTGGACTACAATTTTTTCATTTATTATTTACTCTAAAGGGCAGATTTCTTGGGTCTCACTCTGAATTATTCTTAATGGCTATTAGAATTCTGTAATTAAAAATAGGAAAAACTGTATTTTACCACAACCACTGACACCACTCCCACCTAGTGAAATATGTCAGGAAAATGTGCACTGCTCCATTCTTTGCTATAAAATCACATCTTTCCATGTCTCTCTGTCCTCAGGACCCTCTATCATCCCTATAGCCTCAATGAGGTTATCTATGGATGTTCTAAAAAAAATCTGTCCATAGTCTTCACCCTTATTCCAAAATATCTCCCTCCTCCAGTCTACACATTCAGTTAATTATTCATGTATCTGCTCCTATGTAAATTGTTATGTTGTCCACATCTATCCATATAAATCTTTCATTCATCTATATGTGCTGTTATGCACCTAAATATTACTGTAAGCCCCTTTGAGAACAGGAAATATCTTGTCCTTACTGAGGAAAGAAACAAACAACCTTAAATTGCCTTCCATTTTCTTTAGCATTTTACGCTATCACCATTCTTATACTAATGCTCTATATAGTAAAATCTCATTGGTTCAGATTACATGGGGAAAATATCTGTATAAATATTACTAAAAGAATGCAGATCAATTATTTTCAAATATTACAAAGAACTTAAACTGGATTTGAAGGTTATTCAGTACAAATATCCTGCTTTAATGAATGGATAAAATCATTTGTTATTGATGATGATGACTAGTTTATTTGGGGATGATTAAAAATGTTTAACCTCTTTCCCTCACTTTTTACTCCAGCATTCACCATTCTCATTCAACTTCCCATACATTTATTCAGGTTCTCTTTCCCATTCAAATGGACTTCCTCCACATTCTAACTCTTGGAAAACGTGCTCATCCTAGAAGGGCCAACTAGGATTCTCCCTCCTCCATGAAGTCTTAAATGTCTTCTCTCTCCTATTTACTTGTAAGCCCCCATCTTTACAGCCCTAATATCTATTACACTGTCCTGCACATATTAGGCACTTAAATAATTCTTGAATTAAATTCAAGTGAATGAAATAACATTATTGTCATTGAATAAAAAGACTGTCCATAAAACCTTATTTATCTTATAAATTGTCTAGCAATCTTTTTTTCTTTAGTAATACAAAAGCAAATTTCAATTCAACCCCTTATCCAGATGATCAGATGTTCTAATTTAATGAGGGCTCAGTTAATTAGATAAGTGGTTTGACATACTGAAAATGAAGGAATGAGCACAAGCGAGCAGCTTTATCCCATAGATTTCAGAAATCATTCCCCTCTGAGCTTTCCCTTTCAACCCTGGTAAATATTCCCAAGTCAATTCTTTTGGGGGTACCTATTGTTCCTGCTTTGCTTCTCCTCAAAGGAGAATAATTTTTGAAAACTTTCACTTGGATCAAAGGTGCCCTTTGTGAGTTATAGGACTGAGGAAAATTAACGTGTTTTGGTTCCCTTGTTTTGTTTGTTTTGTTTTTAAAAAGTCAAGACCTTATTCCCCCCTGGTCCCCATAAGTCACAAATAGCTTTTCTTTCAAAGTTCACCCTTGTCAGGCCATTAATACTCCAAGAGGAAAAGTGCACATGACAGGTTTGGAAAGGTTTAGCTTTCAAATAAGAAAGTTATTAACTTTTACATTCCTTCTTGGCTGCCTTCCTCTCAGGGCCCAGTGGACTCTTAGGGAGTAGGTATCTCAGTAGCTCCTGACACCACATGTTTTAAAGACCCTGGTGGGTCATTTCCTAAATGGCCCCTTGCACTTAAGTCTCCATTTTCCCTGAAGGAAGAAAGTTATCTTTCACTCAAAATTCCATCTCAGAGATGATGGCAAGGTAGGGGAAATTTCAGGCTCTCACAGAGTGTGCCTGGGGGTTGGTAGGTTTCCTAGGGATGCAATTTAAGCTATTGCATGATAGATTCAGGGGATCAGGAGAATTAAGCTCTAGCCTACACAGATATATGGCACTGATGTGTAATAGATTCATATAAAGTCAAAAACGGTTCATCCAGGACCTAAATAATTTGAGAGCCTTGAGTCATTCAGACTATTTACATCAGAGGTTCTCAGCCTTTTTTTTTTCTTTTCTTTCTTTCTTTCTTTCTTTCTTTCTTTCTTTCTTTCTTTCTTTCTTTCTTTCTTTCTTTCTTTCTTTCTTTCTTTCTTTCTTCCTTCCTTCCTTCCTTCCTTCCTTCCTTCCTTCCTTTCTTTCTTTCTTTCTTTCTTTCTTTCTTTCTTTCTTTCTTTCTTTCTTTCTTTCTTTTTTTTGGTATACTCTCCTTTGGCAGACAGGAGAAACCTATAGACCATTTCTTGGAATAATATTTTTGAATACTTGGAGGATATACTAAATATAAGTTATAGGTAATGGGGGGAAAGATCCAATCCAAGTTCACATACTTCCTAAAAATACTTCAAGGACCCTTGTGGGGTTTGTGTACCTCTGGTTAAGAATGCATGCTATAGACTGTGTGCTGTAAGATCACAGACAGCAACTAGACTATTTGAAACCTGGTTTCCTGGTTAAGTGAGGCTCACATGGAGGGAAATTCTCATACAAGATAAAGTTCTTAGAGCAGAGTCCTCAGTCACTGTGATTGGATAGGGAGAGGAAGGAAGGAAGGAAGGAAGGAAGGAAGGAAGGAAGGAAGGAAGGAAGGAAGGAAGGAAGGAAGGAAGGAAGGAAGGAAGGAAGGAAAAACATTTATTAAGCACCCACTGTATGGCAAACCAGTGTTAAGTGCTTTACAAATATCTTACTTGATTTTCACAACCCTGGGGAGACAGGTCCTAGGTAGAATTAGAGAGAGAACTTCTTATAAAAATTTCAGCCAGTTCTCTGATTTCACTTGGCCTTGAAGAGCCTAATACTGTCATACTCTTACCAAGACTACAAATCAGTGCAAGGAGGTACAAGGCTACACCTGATTCAAGGAGGAGTCAGAGATTAGCAACTAACTAGAGAAAAGGGAAGTGAAACTATGACAGCCATTCTCTCTCTTGCTACCTCCCCTTCCCTGGAGTGACTTTACAAGATGGTAGAAAGAAATGACCATAGGTTTATATGGGTTTTTGTTTGTTTGGGTGGTTTGGTTTTGTAATTTTTTTTTTTTACAGGTAATCAGGGTTAAGTGGCTTGCCCTGGATCACGCAGCTACAAGATTTGAACTCAAGTCCTCCTGACTCCTGGACCAGTGTGTCATCTAGCTGCCCCTAGGTCTGTATGGTTTTGAGAAATTTGAGTGGAGAGACAAGCTGATGGGACCAGACAAAATGTCACCTTTAGATCATGCCCTTGCACAGCCCTCCCTCACGTAAATATAATTCACTTGCAAGTCATGGCATCAACTACCTGATGTCATGGTCCTCTTGGAGAATAGAGGACAAACCACAATCCCAATCACAATCAGCTAGCAAGAAGAACCAAAAGTCAAACCTGGACTTATTGTTTCTGTGGATGGGAGTGTGTGGCTTCCTTTGGAGCTGGAAGACTTTTCTGCCCCCAGAAGCTCCCTGAAAGCTCTTTTTCTGGGCCATTTTACTACTCAGGGTTTGGGGCTTTCATGGCCTAATATCTAAATTGGAATTAGTATATAAGAGCTCTGGAAAGATATTATACAATCCCATTTGAAGTCAAATTGTTTCTCATGTGTATATGTGTGTGTATCAATTTTTTAAAATTTTGTATTAGGATTATATTCCCTCTGCATGGATGTTATTTTGGTTTATATTTCTTTTTTAGCTAAAATTTTCCCAAAGTAATTGATGTATTTTTGTTTGTATTATAATAATATCTCTGTTTTCAAGGAGAAACATATGTGGGTGATTTATTGGAGTGCTGCTATCAAAATGCACTTTAACTTCTACTGATGGTCCCAAGATTCAGAAAGCTAGATGTTAGAAATGTTGATGGAAAGTCTTTGTTAGTAATCTGGTCAAAATTACAGATACCCATGGCAGAAAACAAGTCATCTCCTTAACAACACTGGGAAAATTGCCATATCTCCCCTATCCCCAGCCACATTACATACTGGAAAGGCCAAAAAAAGGGAAAGGGGAGGAGAATGTTGAGTATAATTCAAGTCTGTAAGAGTGTCCATGAGATAAACCCTGCAAAAGGAGAGCAAGAGACTATTTAAAATACTCCGAAGTATATTTATTTTTTTAGTGCAGATATATATCCTCTTTGTTATCCTCAGACCCATGAAAGATCCAGAATGTGCATGTGTGTACACACACATGCATATATACACGTGTATGCACATGCATGTGTGTGCGTGTATGTAGACACATATACATGTATGCACACATGTATGTGTATGTTTCTGTTGATGGTAGTGGGCAGTTAAGTAACACAGTGAGTAGAGTACTAGAGTTCAAATCTGGCCTCAGACACTTAGTAGCTGTGCAACCCTGGGCAAGTCACTTAACCCTACTTGCCTCAGTTTCCTTATCTGTAAAAGGAGCTAGAGAAGCAATTAGCAAACAACTTCAGTATTTCTGCCAAGGAAACCTCAAATGGGGGTCACAAAGAGTCACACATGATTGAAAAATAATATATATATGTCTGTGTGTATATGTATATGTATATATATACACATATATATCTACAGACACAAACACAGATATACACATACACACATACACATACATGTACATGTGTCTGTATATATATGTAGAAACATATTTATATTGTAAATAAGCATTGTGTATACATATATATATGTATACACATACATACTTTTTTTTAAAGATTTTTAACACTTTTTCTTGGTTTAGGATGAGAAAGTCGAAATTATTAGATCATATATTTCTATTTGGAGCCAGAAGAGACCTCAGACAATATCTAGTCCAATGTTCCTCATTTTATGGATGATTAAACTGAGGTGAAATGAGTTGTCCAAAGAGAATAACATCAGAGTGGAAGCTATATCTCTCCCTCTGCTCAGAATATATTGTAATAAGCATCCTCTGACTTCGTTCTCCCAAAGCAAAGCGTACAATATCTCCCCGCTGGGATTCCAAGGGTACCCACTAAGAGGTGTGAGGCTATTTCTTCTCTCTAATACTATCCACTAGAGCATTCACTAATTCTGCCCCACACACACACTACTATTAGGTTCCAGTACCTGTCACCCCAGTTCTGTTTAGTGACTATACATTAATTAACTTTTACAAAAGGATATTTACCTTAAACAAATGGTAATAATAAAAGTATAAACATTTTCTCTCATGATCTCTGTGGAGAGTGGGCCCAACTTCACTCAGTTCCTATAAACAGCGGCCATGTTCCTGTCTAGATGCAGCTGGACTATTGGCCATGTCATCATCTCAGCCTTCCTTGCTGGGACAAAATCACCCCTGAAGGTCATTCTTGCTCCTTGTAGTATCAGTGTTGAGTTGGCTGGAAAACCTGGACTTTGTGATGCTCAGTCTTGCACTCTTCTCCTTTTGAAACTCACAGAGTCAGTCTCCAATCTCTTTACCTAAAATGGAAAAGAACTTTCACAAAAGTAAAGGACCAAGGGCTATTTCACAGAGCCACATTTTGACCTCTGAGGAGAGAAGGTGCCAGACCTCTTTCTTTACAGCATTTTCTCTCCTTGGGCACCATCACTAAAGGAGTCAAACCAAGGAAGTGCAATTGAAGGGAATGACTGGTTGTCCTTTGCTCATTAATGCCATTTGAAGGCACCCTCTGTTCAGGCTTCATGGCCAACTGACAAGGCTTCTTCTAACCATGTGGTCAGTAGATTACATTTCTGTGCATGCTCAAGTGTCTCCCAAAGCTTGCCAAGAAGTAGTGCTAAAACAAGGTAAATCCTGTTCTAGGTATGCTTCTAGAATTCCAGAGATGGAAGACTTCTCAGAGGTCAGTTAGTCCTCAACCATACATGAAATGTCAATCTTATTTATAGCATTTGTCAATATGTGTTAAGAAACTCACCTCTTCCTAAAGTAGAGGCAATCTGTTTTCATTCCACCCTCACTGTTTGGAGGGTTTTCCTTATATTGAGATGAACCCTGTCTTCCTATAATTTTCACCCTTTGATCCTACTTCTCCTTTCTGGGACCAAGCAAAGCAAGTTAATTTCTTGCTCACATGACAGTACTTCAGATCTTTGAAATCTGCAAGAAGGTCCCCATGAACATTCTCTTTTCCCTACTTTTCAACAGTTCAAATATGGCATGATTTTGAATCTTTTCACTATCCTAGTCACTCTGCGTGTGTGTGTGTGTGTGTGTGTGTGTGTGTGTGTGTGTGTGTGTTCTCTAGCTTGTTAATATCCAACTCAAAATGAGGCACACAGCACTGGACAGAATTTTCCGGATTGAGGTATCACAATATGCCATACATGGAGAAAGAGTTTACCAGCTAATCAGTTATCTCTCAAATATTTACAACATGATTCACCTTTTCTCCTTTATATAGATCATGATACAGCGTTCTCAGCTTGGGAACCTGGGTCAGATCCTAACTCTGCCACTTACTGCTTGTCCAACTTTGAACTAGTCACTTCCTCAAAATGAGAGTGTTGAACTTGATAACCAAAAAGATTCCCTTCTAGCCTCAAATCTATGATTCAAAATAATTTACCTACTCAATTAACCAAATTTCTACTCTGGATCTCCTCAGTACTTCTATATCCACCTGGCATTGTGTGATTTTGTACCTGTACACACGTTAATAGGTAAACAAGTTCTTAAACTGTTTTTGTGTGTATGTTTCTCCAAAAAGATAAACTCTATGAAGACAAAAGATGTTACTTCTTGATCCCTCTCTACTTGCCTTCAGATTGATGACGGGAAGAGAAAGTGAGGCTAGTGACCTTGAACAGCCCTCCCTCAGTCAAATCAAAGCCAAGTGCAAGTCATGTCATCATAATTTTCCTGATGTCATGGTCCTCTTCAAAAATGAAGGACAAACACAACCTGTGAGTAGTCCAAGCTTCCTGAGTGGGGACCTAGCCAGTAGGGTTACTGAGCTCATCTTCTCTCTCTCCTTTTCCTTCTCCTCTCCAAAGGAAGGTAAATTTTGATGGCTGGAAGCTCCCCAGATAATTTGAGGTTTACTGGTTAGATTCCTACCTTCCTGGTTCCTTCCTTCCTTTCTTCCTTCCTTCCTTCCTTCCTTTCTTTCTCTTTCTTTCTTTCTTTCTCTCTGTATTCTTTCCTTCCTTCCTTCCTTCCTTCCTTCCTTCCTTCCTTCCTTCCTTCCTTCCTTCCTTCCTTCCTTCCTTCCTTTCTCTCTCTCTCTCTCTCTCTCTCTCTCTCTCTCTCTCTCTCTCTCTCTCTCTCTCTCTCTCTCTCTCTCTCTCTCTCTCTGTCCTCCCTATTTCACCCTCAAACTCATACGTTGGACCACAATAGGTCCCTGACCAAGCTCCACTTAATGACTATATTTTGGGCCCTCCAGGCTCAGAGTAAATGTTAATGGTAACTCTTTCTCTTTGGAACAGCAACCCTGAGGGTCATCCCCTCCAAGATTGATTTTTTCTTCCTTTTAAACTAAAAGGACCATCCCTTGACTCACTTCTTAAAGAGGCCTATTCACTGAATGGGCATTATCTCACTCAAAGTGAGAACCTGAAAAGACCTTAGCCTAAAAGGGCCAGGGTCTCCCATTGCATCCTGGACCATTCTCCTTTCATCTTGATGAATACCTAGTCACTGGACCCAGATGGCTCTGGAGAAGAAAGTGAGACTGGTAATCACAGCACCCCCCGCTCCTCCTCAAAACCAAGTCAACTACAAGTCATGTCATCATTTCCCTGATGTCATGGTCTTCTTCAAGAACAAAAGACAATGCCTTCATCCTCTCCTCTTTATCCTCTTCCTGTTTTTCCTCCTCTTCCTTTTTCTTGACCTCCTCTTTCCTTCTCTTCCTTCTTTCCTTTCTCCCTCTCATCCTTCTCTTCCTCCTCTTTCTCTATCTTCTCCCCTTCTCCTTCTCTTCATCCTTTTTCTCCTCTTTTTCTTCTTTTTCTCCATCTCCTCACTCTTCTCTTCTTTCTCCTTTTTTCCCCTTCTCTTCTTTCTTTCCTCCTCTTTTTTCATATTATCCACCTCCTCCTCTTCCCCATAGTACTCAGTACATAGACCTGCACACAATGATTTCCAGGCAAAGTTAATGGTTAGACGACCAATAAATTAAGTAATTAGTACAAGAGGCAGTATAGCTAGGGAACAGAGCATTTATTTTGGTTTCTACTTGGTGCATATGATACCACTTGATTGTTTAATTTTCATCATGAATGATACCAAGACTAAGTCTTTTGTGGAGGGGTGTGTCTAGGCAGCCATGATAATAGCTGACATTTATATAGCATATTAAGATTTACAAAGCATTATACACAATGCTTCCTTGGACCCTCACGACATTTTATATAAAGCTTCATTTGTTATTCGCAGAAACCCTTTGAAGTTGGTTCTATTGTTCCCCTCAATGCACAGATAGGATTGTAGATTTGGAACAAGAAGTGATCCTAGAACCCATCAAGGTCAGCCCCACTCATTTCACAGAGAGAGTAAGTAATTTGTCCAGGATCACACACCTATTAAGTGTCACAGATGGTATTCAAACTTGAACTCCTACATTCAAGTTTAGCACTTTTATTCAGATACCACACTTCCCCATAAAAGTATAATTTACTGTTAGGGTCAAGAAGTGACTCAATAATCTTGACGCTAGAACCACTCTATTTCTCCTTTCCTGTACACAATATTATGGTAATCATATTAGGTCACATTAATGGAGGCCAAATGTAAGGAAAAGTTACTTCCTTATTTGACTACTGACTGGGACCATTGGCATCTGTGAGGATTCCTATAACATCCCTTACCTGGACTCCATGCCATCACAAATCAGAAAAAGTATTTAAAACTATTCACCACACAGTACACAAATAGACCCTCACTCTCTCCCCAATTAATAAATGGTCAAAGGATATGACCAGACAGTTTTTAGATGAAGAAATTAAAGCTATCTTTAGTCATATAAAAAAAATGCTCCAAATCACTATTGATTAGATAAATGTAAATTGAAACAACTCTGAGGTATTACCTCATATCTATCAGATTGACTAATATGACAAAAAAAGGAAAAGGAAAATTTTAAATGTTGGAGAAGACGTGGGGAAATTGGAACACTAATGCATTGTTAGTGGAGTTGTGAACTGATCCAACCACTCTGGAACAATTTGGAAGTATGCATAAAAGGCTATAAAATTGAGCATACCATTTGACCTAGCAATACCATTATTAGGTCTATATCCCAAAGAGATCATTTAAAAGGGAAAAGGACCCACATGTACAAAAATAGTTACAGTTCTTTTTGTGTCAGCAAAGAACTGGAAATTGAGGAGATGCTTATCAATTGGGTAATGACTGAACAAATTGTGGTATGTGAATGTAATGGAATATTCTTGTTCAATAAGGAATTATGAGCAGGCAAATTTCAGAAAAACCTGGAAAGATTTCTACTGACTGATGCAAAGTGAAATGAGCAGAACCAGGAGAACATTGTACACAGTAACAGCAACATTGTGTGATGATCATCTTTGATAGGCTTAGTTCTTCTCAGCAGTACAATGATTTAAGGCAATCCCAAAAGACTCATGTTGGAAGATACTATCCACATCCAGAGAAAGAAATATGGAATCTGAATGCAGATTGAAACTATTTTCTTTTTTGTTTTTTTTTCCTTTCTCAATGGTTTTTCCCTTTTGTTCTGATTCTTCTTTCACAATATGAGTAATGTAGAAATATGTTTAATATAATTGTACATGTATAGCCTATAACAGATTGTATGCCATCTTGGGGAGGGAGGAGAGGAGAGAGGAGAATAAAAATTGGAACTAAAAATCTTATAAAGTGAATGTTGAAAGAAAAATAAAGAAATTAGAAAAAAAATAGATCTTCACAGAGATTAAATTGCTGGGTCTGTGATTTCCTACAGACTAATTGGGCAAGACACAATGTGTGGTGTTCTGTGGTTAATTGTTGTGGGGGCAGCATGACCTCCCAAACCTCTTGACCTGGATTCCACAGCCTGTAAACTGCTCCCCAGCCACTGTCTCTGGTAAATAGAAAGGTCTTTTGCTTCATCCATCAGCTAGAGACCTAGTGTCCCATTCTGTGGGTGGCAAATGTTTTCCTCCATAATTGTTGAAGATTAAAACTTGCAAACCAAGAAAGCACTTTTCCTAGGCAATTATGTTCAGCAGAATTATAGACACAGGAAAGAAGAAAAATAGTCAAATATCTTTAGTTAGTACTTACTCTCTACTTGAATCTGGGTGTTGTGGCCAGCTGCCTAGGGCTTGAGTCTCTGTTGGAATAATGATCCTAACAACCTATCAGACATTTGATCACTGAAGAAGAATGAACGTAATTATAGGCTGATCTCATGGGTGCACCATATCAAAATCACCTCCAATCAATGAGAGTAGAAACTATGGGAGCAGCAGGGCCAAGAGGAGATATGATGCTTCCCCAAGTAAAATAAATTTTAAGGCATTCACCTAAACCAAAGAAGAAACCTGAAGATTGGGGCTATTACCTTAATAATTACTTGGACTTTGTGCGTGGATTATCTAGAAAAATGAATTCTTTGGATGACTGATAAAATAGCAATAACCTAATTTATATTTTATGGAGCATCACTGGGACCAAACATATCCGAAAGGGCTTTGCAGAATTAAAGTGGTTTTCAGAACAATGTATGAAATTAAATTAGAGGGTTTTTTTCTTAAATAAATAAAGCGAATCTTAATTGTCCTATAAAAGGAAAGAATTGATTTATCAGCAATTGCTCCTAATTAGACTAGTCCACTCCACTGTCTAGATATTCAGCTGGCAGACAAAACAATCTTCACACATCTACACATAGAAAAAAAAAAGGAGGAACTCATTTTGATTCCTCTTGTTTGTTGTGGAAATAGATACCCCTCTGGATTTAACAAGTAGGATTCTATGGAAAATATTGGTTGATTAATGCATGGAGGACTCTGGTTTAATAATTATGTGATGCACAATTATTTGTTTGGCTATTGTTAAATCTTAATAAATGTTTTAAATAATGAATTGACCCACATTAGCCGCTAGCTAATAGCTCTCTGGTAGATACTGCCCTCCAACACATCTCTTTAGACTTAGTGTAGTATTTATCAGATGGTTCATTCCAAAGTTTCTGCATGGACCTGATTTCTATTACTGCCAAATTCCCAAAGCTCTTATTCAGCCTAACACTGACTTCTTTTTTAATCCTAAAGCTCTAAGGGGCTTTATCCAGATCCAACTACCCATAGTCTTTTTAAAATATGGACTCATCACTATTGATGATATTGATGATAGTCCATTAGCCAACCTGTACTTCATTTGACCCTCTGTAGTTCATGTTCCTGGTTCTGGCTTGGTTTCCCATTTCATTGAATCTCAAGAAATTCCTAAAAACCAAATGTCATTGGTAGAGCTGAATACATAAAGAAGGGGCAGATTTTTATTCATTTCAATATAAAATGAATAATTTTTCTACACTCATTTATAACAAAGGAGAGATTAGATTGCTATGATTGATGATGATGATGATGATGATGATGATAGCTGACACATAGGGAAGAGAGGTTTATAAGCTGCTGTATGTACATGATTTCAGTTGAGATAATCTGATGTACATAGCAAGAGACCAAGAACTAGAATCTGAATCCACCCAATGGAACCAGATCTTCACTCAGTGCAAAAGCATCTTCCTCCAATCAAATCTCTAGAAACCTCTCAGTTCCTTTAAGAGCCTCTCAGTGAGAATTCAATAATTGTCTCTGTGGAAAGGAAGAGTTCCCCCAGTACAGCATGATAAATCACGGATAATAATAGCTCTTTCCAAAATAATCCTTAGGCAGAAGCAAAATCCAACTGAGAAGGTTGTTCAGAGTCAAATCATGGGACCTGGATCTGTCTTTTATTTAGCTCTATAAATACACTCAGTATTTCTTTTGTCACTGCTGTTGACATAATGTATTATTATTACTATTCAACTATTACTCTCTTAATGTCTATATTTTTGTCTCTTTACTTCCCACCAGGCCTTCATCCAATAGTGTGTCTATTCTTTAACCCTTTATCTTCTGTTGACCAAATTATGTTGGTTTCAGTCTCTCCAATTTCCTGACCAATAGTCACTGCCATGCTCTTTTGAGTGAGCCTTCTGTAGCATTAGGCTTGTTGAATTCCTAGGGGGGCTGTAGCTGTGGAAGGTTTGAGATCTGCATTAGTGAAAAGGAGTAACTACAGTGATAAAATTACAATCTTTGAATTATTGAACTAAGAACCATTGAACTCTTTGGTGGTATGTAGACATACAACAATAGCACAAGTGGTGGAATTTTTCTTATTTTAACTTAGACCAGCTAACATCTTTCCACCATTCAATATGATAGACAAAGACCCAGAAATATCAGCCATCATTATGATCATGCCACCATATAATAATGACTGACAATACAGCATTTTAGAATTTTCAAAACATTGTACATACATTTAAGCCTCCTAATTACATTGTGAAGTTAGTACTTGTTCAGTCATTTTTCTGTTGTGTCTGATTCTTCGTGACCCCATTTGGGGTTTTCTTGGCAAAGGTACTGGAGTGGTTTGCTATTTCCTTCTCCAGTCCATTCTTACAGATGAGGCACTGAGGCAAAAAGAGTTGGTTAAGTGACTTACCCAGCGTCACACCACTAGTAAGCATGGATTTGAACTTGTGAAGATGGAGTTTTGTTGATTACAAGCCCGGTGCACAATCCAGGAGGTCATCTAGCTGCCAGTTTGAAGTCAGGAAGAAGAATCTTTCTGACTCCAGGCCCAGCACTCTCCTCTGCACCACTTAGCTTTGAGGTTAGCACTACAAATATTTTATAGGTGATGAAACAGGTTCAGAGAAGGGAAACAAGAAGATAAGATTTTCCATGGTCATACAGCTAATAAATTTGAAAGATAGATTGAGCATAGGTCTTAGAGGCGGCCAGGGGGTATAATGGTTAGAGTGTTGGAATGAAAGTCAGGAAAACCTAAGTCCAAATCTTCCCTTAGTCACTTACTAGCTGTCTAAATCATTTAACTCTTCTTTCTTAGTTTTCTCATCTATAAAATGGGGAAAATAATAGTACCTACTTATAAGGTTGGTGAAGATTTGATTGAAGATAAAATGAAGTAAGGCATGTAAAGGATGTTTTGCATGGAATTATCATAATTCTAGCCTCTAAGTCCAATTCTATCATGATTTGTAGGTAGGATCTCAATATCATAGCAAGTCTTCAGATCATAAATTTGGAGTTGGACAGGACCACTGGAGTTATCTGGTTCTACCTTACCCTTTATAGATGAAGAAACTCAGGCTCAGAGAGTTGTGACTTACCCAAGGACTCTAAGGTAATAAGTCGTAGAGCTAGTATTTGAACTTGGGTCTTAGAAAGACCATGCAAACCTGTTTGACTGAAAGTGTAGGTAGATGCCTACAATCTTCATTTATTAGCCCCTTCATGCCCATTCATAATTCTTCAGCATTAACTAGTACTGTCAATGCAACTTCTATCCTGAGGGTTTTCAGTCCCTTTACCTGTTTAAAAACAAATGTCAGCCTACTTCCTCACAAAGAGAAATTGGTTCTGAATAAGGTCATAACCTTAGTCACTTTAATGGATTTTCTACTCCTCTCACTCCCTAGTACTGGACCTCTTTTTTGGCTCCTGTGGCAAAGCCAGAGTCATAATTCTCTTTTAAAAAATTATAAGGCAGATTTTTTTTTTATTTTTCTTCTTTAAAGTATAATTACTCCTAATTCTGCAATTACTTTGCTCTGTGACAGTGTAGTGATTAAGAGCTCTCCCTTTTAGCATTTTCCCCTTATAACCAAACTCTATAAAAATTTAACTTCCTCCAAAATTATGACGATGCTAGATAGTTTTTATTAGACAATTTCAGGACTTGAAAACTCTTTTTGACTAGTTCTCCCAAACGCCAGTGTGTGTATAATTATAATTAATTGCTCTTCTGCACATTCCCTTTTTCCTTTGAAGGGGAGAAATAGTTTGGAGAAAAATAAGAACAGTGAGAAGAAGCAAGGAGGGGGCCTCATCCTTGGCTAACTGTATATATTTCCTGGATACTCAATGTATAAGCAGCATTACAATCTTTCCAAAGTTTTGGAATAAGTTACTGTTCTCAAACATTAAAGTAGGTACCCAAATCATTAAAACAGGCTTGACTATTGTAGGATTTCAGAACCAACAGGGACACACAGGGACACATACCCTCTCATTCAAACAGACTCTTAATCCCTTATCTTAAGAAATCCTGTCCATACAAAAAGAACAGGAACTGAGTTCCCCTAGGAGCTGTCTGTCAAGCTGGAGGGGGACTGTTATTTGGGAATGCTTTCGAGAATCTACCAGTGTGACTTTCTCTGATCCCTTCACCAGGGGGAAACCTGGGAAAACAAGCGCTCTGATCACTCATGTGTGTAACTCCCAATGGGCCTGTTACAATTGCACAGAACCTGGGTTTGCTGAAAGGTACTCAGCTCTGGGGCCCAGACCAAAATTTCAACCAGTGAACCAGTGAATGGGAATGAGAGATTTAGTTCAGACTTCAAGACATATTTCAAGACAGCCTGTTACTATAAGGAATAGCTCAGACCACGATTTGTCTTCTCTTGTGACTGTAATGAAACTGGGTTTTGTTCACAGAGATTGTTGTAAACACAGTAAAGAACAGTATGTTCTGTTTAGCCCATTATAGTGGTAGGTTTGAAATGGCCACTGAAACATTGTGTTTGATGGAGCTCAGAGACACGAATAATTTCCCATGTTTGGGTTTCTTAATTGTTGAAGGTTCAGTGAACCCTGGTTAACCTTTCCTTCATTATTTCTGACCCCCTGCTTCCCAATTTTGGACAAGGATCCAAAACTAAAACACTGGACAAAAGGAAGAAAAATCCTTCTACTCTTATTTCCAGGAGGATGATAAGGGGAAGTGCCACATATCTTGTGAGTCTCCTGGTTTCACAAGCCTACGAGGTAGAGATAATAATAGCCCACTGTCCTTACATAGCACCATGTGTCTGAAACACTCTAAGTGCTTCCCAGACGTTAGCTCATGCAGCCTCACAACTCCCTAGTGAGGTAGGTGGAAAGGTCTGATGTCTGCTTCACGTGAGCTGAGCACAACAATAAGTGTGACTCCATATATAGTCATGAAGAAGACACACCCCCATCAATGGGCTCTCTTAGAGGAACAAAGTAAAATCATGGAATGGAGGTTAAATTTCTAACATGTAGCCCAGACTGATCTAGGCCTGGGAAAGAACCAAAGAAAATTAAGAGAGGTGGTCATTCCACTTGAGGGAGCTAATTGGGGAGGGAAATCATCATTATTGCAGTTATTAAAATTAGTAATAATAGCCGGCAGTTAGAAAACATTTTATATTTTACAAAGTGTTTTACATGAAACAACTGGAGAGTAATATAAAGCAGTGTATAATTAAGGGCTACGTTGCTGGCATTGGTTAAGTGCCGTAGGAATACCTGAGGGGTCCAAGAAGCAAGACTGCCTTATCTGTAAAGCCCTGTTATGTTGAGGTCCTTCCAAGACAACTCAATTCAATTTCAAAAGCATTTATTAAAGGCCTACAATGTACTAGTGGCCTAATAATGAAATCCATCATATAGGCTATATGCAGCACAGATCTGCTCATAAAATCCTGACATAAAGTATGTTGCATGAGAATGAAGCTCCAGTGAGTTTGTTGACAAACTTTTCAGATGACTTTTAAAATGTGATCTGTCTTGGGAGCCTTTGTTCCAACAACTTCAAGGACAAATTCATGTCTGGTGAGCTTTTGATGACCTCTGGTAGATGCAGATGCTACCCCCTTGGGGCTGTTTGCATGGGTGACTCATGGCCTCTACCCAAGAGGGAGCGCTTCATATCGTGAACTTTCTTGCTAGAGTTCCTCCATTAATGAGCATATGGATCAACCCCAGAAGCAAAGGTGGGGCGCGCCTCAGCGCCAGCCTTCCGCTTCTCCATTCGGGGGTTGCGAAGGCGAGCAACAAGGGCCCGCGAAGGGCATGAAGAGAGGCGTTTCCCACTGTCTCTCTGTCAAAAAATAAAATAATTATAATAATAAAAATAATGATGATGATGAAAAGCCCATTATGCCTTGAAAGTAACATTTTCATTCCATTGTCCATCTCCTGATAGAAACTGATGAACTTGCACAACAGAGAGAACAAAGACTATTTAATCAAAGCCTTTAAGGAGATCAAACCTAATCATGAGATTTTTAAAAATATATATATATATATATAAAACAGCAGATAAGAGGACATTTGTCTGCATGACCAGAATCAGAAAATCAAAAAAGAGCCTTTTAGGTTCTTTCACTGCAAGGAAAATGTGTCATTTTTTTCCTTCCCCTGTAATCCAATTTATTCACTACAGTGAGTACAAGGAAGAACTTAAATATTATGGCCAGTCAAACAGCCAGGAGAACCTCTGTAATCTCAATAGACTCTTGTTCTCCAAACTGTTAATGACTTGTCCTTGTTTTCTAGTTATGCTTCATTTTACATAAAACACTATAAAAAGCAAAATAGAGAAAATTGTTGGTCTATGGTAGATTTGGTGCTAGGGGAAAAGAAAAATTGGCCCAAGTATATTTGAGCCAATATTTCCAGGATACCTGGAGATTATGGGAATGGTTCACAGGTGGTGGTTGTGTTGCTGAAGGAGAGGCCTTCAAAGGATAACAGTAGCCATCAGTTTGGTTTTTCTGAGGACAATGAGGTATTGGGACACAATGAGCAAGCACAAATCCCATTTGAAAGAATTAAATGATAAAACCAAGAAGACTGAAACAGGGATAGTGATCTTGGATTGGGAAATGAGCAGACTCAAAATTTTAATTGATGATAAAGAGTTTTCAGTTGGTTGCTTTCTGACTACTATCTCATCCCTTTGATTGTAGAGACAGATGGAATCTCAAAGCCACACTCTTAGATAAAAATCTAAGAAATAAAGTTTGGGCCCATTTCTCTCCAGCAGCCCCAGCAATCTCATGAGATTTTATGAATTCTTTTGTTCTTTTTCACCATCCACAGCTCAATTCAGACATAGCCAAGGCTACCTGATTTCTTAGAAACATCATATACTGTGCCAACATCTAATAAATTAACCCAGAGGGAGATAGAGAAATGTACTTAGCAAGACAATTGTAGGGTAGGATCCCAAACACTGAAAGATGGTTAGTCCCTGGTTCACATGCACCTATGCTAATAGCTTGATTAAAATATTAGACAAGATTCCCACTCTCTAATAACTACTCCTTGTGTGGCTTTCTTAAGTGACCAAAAACAGATTACCAGCATCAGAGTCCCCTCCAATGCTAGTTCTTCCAAGTCCTGCAGTGACAACTTCCCTGCATTCTTGGTCATTGAATACCTATATCCACCTTTTCTCTTGGTGAGTGTGGCTTTCACTGAGTGATTTTGGATCTGCTTTCTTCCTGAAGCACAGGCTACATCCTCTATTCTCATAACATTTCCTTGGCATCAGCCCTGATGATTTGTGTTGCTGATACCTTCCAATTGAAACATTCTAATATGTTGGCATCTTTTCTACAGCTGCCTACCAGGTATGAGACTCATTCACTCCATTCAAAGAAAGTTCGCAAAGTAGGACTGTGCACCAAACCTTCCCTGTTCTGCTTTAAGACACCATTCAAAATAAAATTCCTTCAAGAAAACTTGCTTGAGTCTTTGCATGTGGCGCTTCCCATAGCTCCCTCCCTCAGCATTCCCCCAACATTGCCACGAAGCACAGCAGTTGATTTTTGTTTGTGCCATCTTTGTGAATGTTTTGCTAGTATGTGCATTGTATGTGTGTGTGTCTCATCCATGAGATTGGAAGCAGAATCACTACTACCTGAAGATCAGGTAAAGAAGGCAATCGAAGCAAAAATACATTGCAAGTAACCTCTTCAGCGCCAGACTCTGTATACACATGAAATCTGGTTGAAATAAACAAAAAGAGCAATTTTATCTGTAGAAATTGGTGTTCATTTCAGAAACCACAGTCAGTAGGTAAATCATAAAGCCTCGGAATTGCAAGAGACCTCAGGTATCATCATCTCATCTAATACATGGTTGATGAAGCATCCCCTCCATGATATTCCCACCCAATGGCTGTTCATCCTTTGTTTGGAAACAGCCAGCATTAGGGAAATCTCTTCCCATCAAGGCAGCCCATTTCACTTTTGGACAACTTCATATACTTCGTGATTCAGTGACACTGGTCTCCTTACTGTTCTTCTCACAAAATACTGCATCTTCCAGTTCCAGGAATTTTCACCTGGCTGGCCCCCAAGTCAAAAATGCTCTTCCTCTGCATTTCTGCCTCTCAGATTTTTTTACTTCCTTCAGATCCCAGCTAAAATTCCACTTTCTACAGAAAGCGTTTCTTGATCCCCCTTAATTCTAATACTTTCTCTCTAGAGATCATAAATATTGTTTGTTTCTATATAGCTATTTGTATATGGTCTCCCCATTAGGCTGTGAGCTCCCTGAGAGCAGACTCTTTTGCCTTTTTTTTCTTTTTGTATTCTCAGTGCTTCCCACAGTGCCAGGTACATAGTAGGTGCTTAATGAATGGTAATTGGCTGACAAACTATTCATCTTGACTTAATTCAATAAACTTTCTTTGTTAAGAATTTTTTTTCTTTATATTGAGCCAAAACTAGTCTCCCTGTAACTTCCACCCTTTGGCCCTTAGTTCTTTCCTCTGGGATCAGACAGAACAAGTGTCTTACATATGAAAACTTTTCAGATTTTTGGAAATGAACATCATGCCCCCCTCTTCCAAAACCTTGTCTTCTCCTGGCTAAATAGATCCAGATCCTTTCCTCAGTCCTTACAAGGCAGATACAATGTTGTAATAGCTAGAGTGTTAGGCCTAGAGTCAGAAAGACCGGAGTTCAAATGCAGTATCAGATACTTACTAGCTGTGTGCCTTGAGGTTGACTCTAGCTATAAGCTCTCAGAGACCAAGCATGGCAGAATTTTTTGTTTTGGTTTGGTTTTTCTGGTTTGCTTGTTTTTTTGGTTTTTGTATTAAATATTCCCCAGTCCCTTGTACAACACTTTGAGCAAAGTGAAAACCCGATTAAGGTTTATTGATTGCCTGACTGACAGCAGCCTTGGTTTTTAAAGGCTTATTTTGATCTCAGGCCATGGAGTTATAATCCCAAGGAAGCCTATCCTATAATATTTGATACATTTCAAGATGTCACTTTATCTCTCTAGATCTTAATTTTCTTATCTCAAAAATAAGGGGTTGAACTAGTTGAAACAAGAGGAAGGAAGACAAGATAAATGTAGAAGCATAGTGAGTAAGAAGGGAGAAAGAGACATTAGGAGCCCCTGGAGTTTCCGTGATTAAAAATGGGTGCAATATGTTAATGAATAATTACATAGGCATAGGTGGGAAGCAGTTTGTAACTAACCAGGGACAGGTCATGAGTAGAAGAAAGAATGAGATAACACTGCTGGATGCTTGTGAGTGGTGTCTGATGTCAAACAATTCCCTGCTGTGATAAACAAACCTGAACTAAGCACCTGATATACATTAGCCCTTTCTTGGAAGCATGGGGGGAGGGGGGGAGAAAGTAGGGGGAGGAGGAGACAATGACTAAGAAGAAATAAATCAGCACTAAATACTTAAATCACAAAATATCCTATATAGTCTGGAGAGTATACTGCATGTGAAGGGTACTGAGAGAAGAATGGTTAATTAATCAGATTTCGAGATCTGAGTCTTATTTCTCTAAGACCTAATAGCGAAACCAAACTTTCTTGTCTTACCTACCCTTGAAATTTCCCTACTCTCTGTGCCCTTCAAAATGTCTGAATGAAACTATGTTATTCCATAATGATGTTATTAAATTAAGCCACGTTAAGTTCTATCCATCATTATATGCTGTTAATTCTGGGTTGTTGGAGGTAATGCCAATGAAACATAACCTATGGCAGATTCTATAAAAGTGGGCAGGCCTTGAGTATGGTCCTGACAACATCTATAAATCTACTGCATGAGTACTTCCCTAACGACGTACAGAGAGCCTCATTACTGGTAGTTTGGCCACTAAGGGATGAATTCTTTGGCCAAGGCAAGCCATGAAACAAATTAAAAAATTTAAAGTCGTCTTCAATTCACCATGGGGGTAGAAAAGGGACAAATAAGCTAGACTTTTTAGGCTTTCTGGATAGATATTTTTGATACTCTTAACGTAAGATCTTTGTCCAGTAAATGACAATTGGAGGCTAGGAGGCACAGTAGATAAAACACAGGACATGGAGTCAGGAAAATGTGACCTCACTTACTAGCAGTGTGATCCTGGGAAAGTCACTTGATAGCTGTCTGATTCAGTTTCCCTATCTATAAAATGGGAATAATAGTAACACCTACCCCACAGATGAGGGTGAGGATGAAAGGTGATTTAAAAACTTCAATAAATGCCAGCTATTATGTTGTTGTCAAAATGCTTCATCAATATCAACATCAAGATGAATTCAGAAGAAATGAAGATGTACCAGGATGGAAGGAGGATTCATAAGTAGTCTTTGGAGATACCAATAAAGGAGCTGATGGAATTGTTTTCACCATGCCCCCAATGGCACTAAGCAGCATTCCATGACTTCTTGAGCATATCGGCGTACAGTACTTATGATGAACGTTAGCGAAAGGACAATGAAGTTAAATGTAGTTTATTTATCATTGATCCAGAGGATAGAGAATAAAAGAAACTATTTGAAAAATTTGTCTAAATTATTCAAACCAGGGCAACATGTACTTTGCATTCAGTTACTTCAATACAAAAAATGGGAATGAGGAAGAGAAAGAGGATTATATTAGAAAATAATTCCCATATTTATGAAATAAAGTAGCCAAAGGTTTGTAAACTAATACATATATATGTGTGAGTGCATATATATGAATGTATGTATGTATATACACACATATATGCATAACAATATATACACATATACACACATTATGTGTGTATATTACATATATATATATAATATTACCTTCTTTAACAATTTCAGAAAGTATGGGATATTATAAGTATTAAATAGAATTACAAAAATAATAGACTGGCTATCTCTTAAACTGAGAAAATTCATTACTAATATGAAATTCATATAATAATTAATTGATTATAGCTATGTTATCTTTCAAAAAGGATAACAATCAACATAAAATTAGGATAATAGGAAAGGATAAAAATGAAATCACTCCATAAAAAACTTGATCTATTCAGATACATCATTGGTGCCCAAAAACAGGAAATAGGAAAAGGCAACAATATTGACCATGAGTGTCACAATTTTGTGTAAAGTTTTAACCAATGTAGGTCATTTGCCACAACAAAGATGCCAAAGGGCACAGAAACACCTTAACCAGCAAATATAGGATCTCCTTTCCAAGAAAAGATACATGGAAACCAAGGGCAGTATCAGTTTAGAATATCAAATCATTTGTAGAACAATGCAGATGAAAATGACAGGTGATTATGAGCAGCATTATTTTGTACAAAAAAAAAAAAAGAGGGAAAGAGTGGAAGTAAAAAACTCAACATCATATTTTAGACTGGAACCCACTTAGGCACATCATTAATGACACTGACAAGAGGAAGACAAAGAAACAAAAAATGGAAAACATTTGTAAACATTTCTGAAATGATCTATTTTCTTTACCAATGACCTTGGAACAAACATATTTAAACTCTACCATCTTGGTCCCTGATGAGATTTCATGAGAGGATAGCAATGATACTTACAACAAAGTTAAGAGCAACTAGACCAGATAAACTGTTCACAAGCACTTAGCTCAGTGCCTGGAACATAGTAGGTGCTGAATCAATGTATATTGATTGACAAAGGAAATATATGCTATAAATGAGCATAATTTTTATTGATCCCTCATTGAGGGATCTTTTTGTAATGTATCTCAGGAAGGGGATATACTAAAAGAATGGAAAATATCACAGATGATATTACTATAAAAACCATTAAGAAAGTAATGCATATATTTCTTCATCTTCATCTATTTTTTATGAGAATGAATACTATATATGTCAAGCATATCTTTGGTGGAGATAGAGGAAGGTTCCAGGTGGACATTCACAGAGATAAATTCAACAACGTACTAATTATCAATTATCAACCAAAGCAAAAAAAAAAAAGGAGATATATGTTTGCCAAAGATTGTTTTCACTGTCATGGAAGGTACTCTGCTGAGGAGCTAAATTAAGCAGAGATTCACAACAGAGGTAATATCCTCCAAATAGAGGATATGGGCTCAATGCTTAAACTCAAAAACACTCAAGGGCTTATTTAATGAGATCAAGATTACAAAAGAATTTTTTTAATTGGCCTAACAATGCACACAGGAAAAGCCAAATGAATATAAAATGTCTATTGTCCAGACTATGATATATCACTGTATAGTTAGCCTATTTTTTAATTTAACTTTTAATTGGTAAGCATTTTTTCTCCCTCTCCCTTTTGCTCAAAATAAAATTCTAACCTTCTAACAAATATACATAATCAAATAAAACAAATCACCACACTTCTCATTTCCAAAAATCTATGCCCCATCCTTGTATCTTAAACCTATTACCTCTCTGAGGTCAAAAGCTTAGCACAGGTCAGCATCAGTCTTCTGAAGCCATGGTTGATTATCACATTTATAGAGATTTTAAATTATCAAAATTGTTTATCTTTAGAATTTTGTTGTTAATGTGTAAATTGTCATCCTGGTTCTACTTACTTTACTCTGTATCAGTTCATACAAGTCTGTCCATGTCCCTCTGAAACTGCTCATTTTGGTGCAATAATATTTTATCGCATTCATATACCATAATTTATTCAATCATTCCCCAATTGATGGGCACCTCTTTGTTACCAATTCTTTACCTATACAAAAAAGAGCTACTGAAATATTTTTGTACATATGGGTCCTTTTCTTTGGTCTCTAAGTTGTAAAGATATCTCAGGGTAGAAAGGATTGTAGAGTTTGGTGACTTTAAGGAAATAGTTCCAAATTGTTTTTCAAAATGTGTGGGCCAATTTGCAGCTCCCTCAACTGGACATTAATGTGACTAGGAAGCCTATTAAAGTAGTCTATCATAGTATATACTTAATATACATACGACAGAAAATTATCTGGTTCAGAATTGAATGGAAGGGATTAAATTATATGAAAGTAGCATAGCTCAAAGAGGCAAGTACTGGATTTGAAATCAAATGATCTAGATTGGATCCACAACAGTTAATACTGGTACCTTAAGCAAGTTACCTTCTCTTGGCCTCATTTGCCTCTCCTGTAAAATGAGATGTTCCCTTCCAACTCTGATTTGTTTCTAGACTGTTCTCTGAAGTAAAACCTTATTTTAAAATACATCTCCTGGTGGTGATGCCATATGATCATGAATTTTGTACACCAGTCTACAAGGAATCATAAAGAGTGACTCAAAACACCATTAAGAGATATACACATAAATAGAATTAAGTTTATTTTTGCCCTCTGTTCTGGGAAGGAAGAACACCAGCAGGAGTGATCTATCCTTGTACCTCCCCCCTTGCCTCGACTTCTTGAATGCTCACAGGATTTGAGTGAGATGGAAGTCAACAACTTCATTCTCATCCTTCCAGTTAGATGTAGGACCACCAGGCCTTACCATATGCCCTACCGCACTGCCTCCTAAGAACCTCTAAAGCTTGCCATCTGTCCTCTATGCCGCACTGTCATCTGACCTATTTAACTTACCTAAGAGCTGCAGGGCCTTGCTCTCCACGCTGGTATTGAGCCCTTCAGACTTCCAGGTCTTTCCATCTGCCCTGAAGATAGACTTTCTTTTATGTGTTGTCTCTTCCAATTAGACTATGAGTTCATTGATAGCAGGAATTGTCTAAACTTTGCTTTTTGTACACTCAGCCCTTAGCACATAGTACGTACTTAGTAAATTATTTTCTTATTCATTAATTCATGACAAAATGCAAGAAGTAGAGTCATTGATAACCAAGATGATCAGAAAAGGAAGTGGCCTTGTCACATAGAGAGAGCAAAGGATAAGTAGATTGGTGTATTATAGTAGTATCCATCCAGCCCTTCTCCCTCCAAAATAATGTCCTAGAGGAAAGCCACCAGCACAATGTGTTGTCTATGTCAATGTCTATAACAGGGGTGGGGAACTTGTGGCCTCAAGACCTCAGGTTCCCTACCCCTGGTCTATGACATCAACAGGAGAATTTGAGTTCTCTCTTGAAGTATTCAATTATGGGTAAATGAGAGCTCAATCAACAATTTTCAGCAAAGTGTTACGGTGACAGAGAATTGGGAGATGTCCCCAGCTCCCACCTTTGATGCCTTTTTATCAGTACTGCTGTGAGCAAGTCACTTAATCAGACATCAGTTCCCTGCATTCAGAAAATATGGATACTAATCTCTATACTATGTGCCTCATAAGGTTGCTGTCAGGAAAGCACTCTGTAAACCTTTAAATGCTATATTAAATATTACATTTTAATAATAGAATTTAGGAGTTAGTCTATCTTTTTTGTCATCTAACCTAGGGAATAAACACTAGTCAGGCCAAGCAGAAAAGTGGAACATAGACATTTGTATATTTTTAAGTTCGTACCATAGAAAAATCACACCATAGAAATATAAGAACTGAAATGGACCTTAGAGATTGAGAAAACCAATGTTGGAGCTGGAGAGATCCTTAGAGATCATCTAGTACAACCCTGCCTTTTCTACCTCTTACTTTTGAGGAAGAAATCGAAGCCTATTCCCCAGGCCCAAAATTCTCTCCCTTGCCTTCTATCTCCTGGCTTCCTTTTAGCCCCATCTAAAATCCCACCTTCTACAAGAAGGCCTTGCTCTTGATGCTAGTGCCTTCATGCTATGATGCTTTCCGATCTGTCTTCTCTAAGTCTTTTTTTGTATGTAGTTGTTTGCATATGGTCTCCCTCATTAGATTTCAAACTCCTTGAGAGCAGGTACTGTTTTCTCTTTGTTTCATTTTTTGCCTTTCTTTATAAGTTCAATGCTTAGCCCAGGCTTAGGCTAACGAACAGTAGTAGCTGCTTTATGAGCGTTTGTTCACTTGATTTGTCTAAAGAGATTAAGGGATTTACCTGTGTTCACTTAAATACCTGACATCAGAACCAGGACTAGAACTCAAGTCTGCCGGCTTCTTCTCTAGTGTTCCTTTTGCTCTTTCATGCTGCCTTGTGTTTAAGTATTTATATTAACTCAAGCTGGTCCTGACCTTTAACCTGGGAAAGTCACAAAGGGATGTTTTGTGACATCTCATGATTTTCCTTCCCGAGAGCATCTTGAGGTTAAAGATGTACCTCAAACTTAACTTCCTAAATTTTCCTTAGTAACCAGCTATGGCTCTATTATATTTGAAATTCTCTAAGATCTTCTTGAAGTTATTTCTGTTTTTGTGACATGGTCACAAGTCCATGAGCCCAAAGAAACTGGGAATAGGGAAGACGAGACTTTGAAAGGTTTTATTTTTGTGTACTTCGTAACTCCATGACCTCTTTTCTTACCGGGACAGACAGAGAGGCCTTGTATGTTATGAGAACAGATCTGTGGGAGAGGGATTTTGTTACCTGAGGTCTCAGAGAAGGTCATTTGTTAGAATTTCTCAAGAAAATGAATTATCTTCTTTCTCACACAGAGAGGCAGGTGGCAGACACACTCAGGTCAGTTCAGTTAAACCCTGTGCTTGGTCATATTGTGAATTTTCATAAAAAGGCAAGGATCTCACTGCTTTATAACTGAAAATAATTTTCCTATTACTAGTATCCCTCATTTTTAGGTATCTCAGGGAGGCGTAGGGTTTGTACTTTAAAAAAAATAACAAAACACCTAAGATCATAGGATTTGAGAGTCAGAGGATTCATGTACTCTAATTACTTCATTTCAGAGGGAGAGTTTGAGAAAGAGTCTGAGAAGAAAAGCAAATTGTCAAAGATCATACATGGAGAAAATGACAGACCCAGGTGTCTAGACTCCAAATTCAATGACCTTTCCACTCTACAATAACCTTGAGACTTGGGTCAATATTAATTACCTAATTTGTCTTTAAATCAAGGAAAGAGAAATACCTAATGAAACCCAATCATTCTCTCCCTCCACCCTTAATTCTAAGGAGGTTGGGGGGATGCAGTTAGATAGGAACAGAACTCAAGGAGTCTTCCTTTATTAAATAGGAGAGACTATTTAAATAGGAGAGAACAGCCAAATATTTAACATGAGATTTTTTTTTTAAAATACTTCATGGAAAGAAAGATTTAGGGAAAGGATTTCCTCCTCTTTCTCCTCCTTTTCTTTCCATTTCACTTCTGCTTTTTCTGCTTCTGCTTATAGTGTTTCTGCTTTTTTTCTTTTAATGATCTTGGTCTCCTTATGTTAATTTCCTAGCAAAATTTCCTTTCAAGCTACCTTGGATTGATTAAGAAAGGATTTGAATATGGTGGAGAGATAGATTGGAAAACCAAGATAACCATTTGACTGCTGACATTGCATTATTTCCATTTAAAAGATGATCATATTGGGTTCTTGAGAGATTTGCATAATTAAAGGAGCCAGGCAGCCATTACAAAAGAGAAAGAGAGGAGAGAACAGCTGAGAGGGGATGAGGGACAGAAATGGAGAGGAGCTGGAGAGGGAGGGCTAGAGGAGGCAAACTTTGGTAAAGAGAAATGACAGTTCTTGCCTTGGGAGAATGAGCCAAACTGTTCCTTTCCTTCATGGGGAAATTATCATTTCAACTTTGCTCTGTCTTTTCTGTGGTCATTTAGAGGAAAGAAGGTTCCCAATCTGCATTTAAATGGAATGATTCCAGGAAGCACAGAATAGAATATGGCTCTGTCCCTCCCTTCCCCCAGGATGCAGTGGATACATTGAAATTGACAGCTGCTTTTTGTAAAAGAAAAAGCCCACTTGCTTTAATAAGAGTTGGTCTTTCATGCAGACTAAGTAGGTTACCAGAATTTGGGGTGTTGTTTCAGAGGTAGGGGAGCTCCCATGTCACCCCACCCCATCAAAAAATGTCTCCTCCATCCAATGACTGAAGCTTTCTGTTCCACCATTGTAGCTTTTCAAGCCTTTTGGCTTAAGATTGATGCCTCTCTAAATGCAGTAACTGCCAGAGGGAGGAATACATTAAGCTGTTTTCAATCATTTACACCATAGTGTGAGTGGAAAAACTGAGAGTCCATTTCAGGCAAAGGGATAAGGAGCCTCTATGTGTTAGGGAAAGGACATGTGCCTCAGTGGAAAGGGTTCTACCAGGGATGGAGCCAAGATGGCAGCATAGAAGCAGGGTTTCCTTTCTTGAGTTCTCCCCCAAACCTTTCCAAATACCTGTAAAAAAATGACTCCAAACAAGTTCTAGTACAGCAGAACCCACAGAATGACAGAGTGAAACAAATTTCCAGCCCAAGACAACCTGGAAGGTTGACAGGTACCAGTCTGAGAGAAGAGTACAATCCATTGGAGTTCTACACCAACACAGATGGGCCCCTGCAAGCAGGCCTCAGGGGACTGAATTACTGGCAGCTGTGGCAGCCGGACAACTTAGACCATCAGTAGGAAAGGTCTGTGGGACCTGAGTGAGAGAGAAAGGAGCATGATCCAACCCCAGCTGCAGCCCCAGGGTGGTGGCAGCTATGGCGGTGGCAGCCGTAGCAATAGCTACTTCCAGAGTGCTCAGCCACAGATGATGGGGCAATCCAGCAGCAGATCAGAGGTGGGGTGTGGGGATCTGTTTGGTGGTGCTAAGGCAGAATTCTCTTGTTTTGCCCTTGCTTAGATCTGGGTCACAGTCCTAGGTAGTGGTCCTAGGGTGAGGAGGAGTGCTGGTATGGTGGAACTTGTGCTGGCAGTAGGAGAGGAAATCCTCCTCACAGTTCCAAGGCCGAAAAGAGTGTTTGTGGACACTTAGAGATCACAGCACAGGCCAGGAAAGGAGTAACACTTCTCCTTGGATCATACAACCTTGGAAGAACTGAAAATTTACAGGTCCCTAGAAATGTCTCAGAAAACAGCTGTACAAAACCCCTGAAGCTTGGGATAGTATACCTTCCACAGTGGAAGCACAGACCTACCTTAACAAAGAGTTAAAAAGTCAAGTAATTTGCTAGAAAAATGAACAAAACAGCACAACAAAGCATCAGACGACAGAATCTTTCTTTGGTGACAAGAAAGATCAAAACATTCAACCAGAAGAAGACCACAAAGTCAAAGCTCCTATAGCCATCCAAAGCTTCCAAGAAAAATATGAATTGGTCTCAGGCCATGGAAGAGCTCAAAAAGGATTTTGAAAATCAAATAAGAGAGGTAGAGGAAAAATTGGGAAGAGAAATGAGAGTGATTCAAGAAAATCATGAAAAATAAGTCAACTGCTTGCTAAAGGAAACCCCCAAAAATGCTGAAGGAAAGGGTTCTACCTCTTGAATCAAAAGACTTTGGTTCAACCTTATGTTGATGTTTATGCCTGGGTAACCTAGGGAAAATATCATAAGTTCCCTGGGTTTCTGGTTCTTCAGTTGCAAAATGAGGAAATAAAATTATTGCTGCTGCTGTCACTGCTCAGCCTTCATTCTCAGAGAGGACCATGGCATCAGGAAAGTGATGCCATTGTTGCGGTTTAGGGTTTTAGGAACCCCAAAACGTAAGGGTACAGGGGGAGTCTGCTTTGAAAGAATTTAACCATTCAACCCTTCTTTCAGTCAAAGTATGGAGATTTATTGCGACACCAATAGTGGACAAGATTTCTGGTGAGTCTAGCACCTGATAAGGAAGGGACTGATACTTATATTCAAGAAAGACTCTGAGTAGAACTGAATGGGATTGAGTGGTAAATGGGGGGCAAGGGGAGGGGTTATTACAGTGAAAGGATCTGGATGGGATTAAGGAGTATCAAATAAACTACTTAAGTAATCAAGGTGGACTGGGCTGGGCCATATGGTTATGCAAGACGCCAGTGATCTGGCAGCTGAAAATATACAAAAATGTGTTCAGGGTTCGGGTCCCATCACCCCATTACCAGGATATAAGTGAATTAAGTGAGGGATGGCTATGCAAAGTCACCAACATCACTTTCACCTCAGAAGCCATCTGGATGCAGTAGCCAGATACAGGACAAGTGGAAATGGCCAGGATGCAGTGGGGATTCTCCTTTTCAAACTAAGGGTTTTAACAGGTCTCAGTTTGGCTGAGGCAAAGCCTGTTCAGTGATTAAGGTTTAATAAGCAAAGAATAGTCTCTTTAAAAAAATAGATGTGGGAGAGGTTTCTGACCAAACAGAAACAATAGCTATTTATATTCACTCTGAGTCAATCAAGACCCCAGCAATGACCAAGTAGGGCTTGGCCAGAGACCTATTATTGGCCAATCAATGAGAGCCTGAGTGATTTTGGGTTAAAGCTGTTCGTTAAGAGAAAAGGAGAAAAAAAAGTTTCAGAGATTAAAAATGAAGACCTTTCCTGACTAGATCTATTGTACTATGGAAAGTTGCGGGGAGAGGAGGAGGTGAAGTGGGGAGGCATAAAATGGAGATAGAGACACAAAAGAGGAGATAATTCTGTCACTTACTCAGGAGACTGCCTCCCTTTTGATTTCAGCAGTGCCTATGTCCTTATTTTCCTTGTCATTAAAGGGAATGTAGGAAAAGAATGAAAGAATGTATTTCCTCATATAAGGTTTTTCCAAGGCTGCTTTGCTTTGGTAGCACCAAAGCATCATCTTCTTATTAAAAGTCTCCACTTTCTTTTGCTTAGTCAGCATACAGAAAGGGCCCAGAAATGTGCCTTTTCATTAAGACCATTTCTATTTCTGACAGCCCTTCGGGTTGGTGTAGAGAATGTATAAGGCAAATTCCAAGTCCCCTCTGCAGTGTCATCTAGGTAATTACTTTGGGAGCAGAGACTTGATATACGTGCAGTGCCCTGGAAACCTAGAGGACACACTGCTTTCTGTACCCCAGAAATGCTCCTATCAAAAGCTAGGAAATGCTCAGGAAAGAGAAAGAAAGGAGAGATTTAGGGTGTGTGAGTGGCAGGATGGATGTGTGAGTGGGCAGGAAATTTGTGTGAGAAAGATGATAAAAGTGAGTCAGAGTGAGAGATTGTACTCTGTGTGTGTGTGTGTGTGTGTGTACCAACATGCGCTGCTGTTTATATCTGTACAATGGAGAAAGCAAGAGATAGGGTTAGGTGGTGATATGTGAGTGTGGGTTTGTGTGAAAAAGCTGAAGTAATCTTTCCAAAAGTTTATCATACCCTGCTTACTAGAAGATGAATCAGTGCCTGCTGTTGGGGCAAAGTACCTTTGACAAGGTAGAGACTCACCAAGTGAAAGATGGAGGGACTAGGAGAAACTTCCCCAGAATGAATTCTTTTTCTGAGTCACTTATGAGGCAGTATCCTCATGTTTCTACATATGTCTCATAAACAGAACTTGGTTTTCCCCTCCTTAGGGAAAAAAAATCACTCAAGGTTCAATTGAGAGCAAGAGAATTTTCCCTAATATAACTGCATTTATCAATTAGCAAAATACTGGCTATTATTTGCCCAACTGTATGTTAGGGGTGAGGGACATAAGGCATTTTACCTATCCTTGTAGAGATTACAGTCAGACAAGAGGATATGATAGACTACATATGAACTCATGTACAGTTAGTAGATCAGATGGATGCAAAAAAGGAAGAGCTATGTGTATAGAGTGTAAGGGCGAATAGAGGAGGGACCAGAAAGGGCTTCAAGGAGGAGATAGTATTAGAATTGTGTAGGAATTCCATAGGTGTGGAGCACTGAGTAAAGGCTAAAATCCAAGGCATCTTCTGGCAACAGCAGAGTAGCTACAGTGTGGGATATATGGTGGGGAGTAGTTTGAGATAAACCTTGTTAATTGATTGAGAAGTGAATGATTCATGGTAGTCTTATCTTTTTTTGCATGAAATATCCAATAGAGATTGGCATGCCATGCTCCATCATACCGAATGATACTTTGGAAGGCCTGCACGCTTTTCTGTCAGATAAGGAGTTATTTTTTAAGTGAATTTTATGGTTTAAAAAAAAAAACTAAACAGGTAAACTAAAAGACTTAGCATAAATTTCTAAGTGGAAGGGATCTCAAAGGATTATCTGGCAAAGGCCCAGGTCTTCCATCAGATAAAATATAATCCATCCCATTATGTATTATATGTATGTTTGAGATGTTCAAGAGGACTGGCACCTCTGGTAGGAGGGCTTGCTGAACCCTTTTCAGGACTGCTCATCCACCTTTGGTGTCTGCCTGATTCATTCAACCCTCACCTGTGGCTCCAAGAACCTGTAGCTTATGCAGTGGCCACATCCTGGTAAAACTGTCTCTGCAGATGGAGTAAATCGGTTTGAGGGTAACCAACAGGTTTCAAAGCCACCAGTGAGTAAGGGGGATGTCTATCCCAAGCATGTGAAATCTTCTCCCAGCAGAATGGGCAAATGAGACCCATTTATTCAGTAGCCATGAAGGAGGCAAAAACAGGTGCTGTGGACCTCTTAGTGGTTTGGCCAGACTTTAAAGATGCCAAGGTCATCCACTGCATCCCAGGCCATCACCTGTCTTGATTTTTGTCCTGCCACTGGACTTTGATGATTGGAAGAGAGATTGAGACTGACAACTTTGTTCAACTTGGCCTCACTTAAGTCCAATTCATGCTCAAGTGAAGACATCACCCTATGACATCATTGGTCTTCTTTGAAAATGAAGAATGTATAACAACAAAACATCTTCAACTGAAGCCCAAAGAGATTATGACTTGCTCAAGGTCATATGTAATAAAGATGTTCTGTGCTTTCATGCCCTAAAGCCATGTATTCCAAACTGCCCAAGAACAGTTTACTGGTGATGTTGAAATAGATATTGGAAGACACCCATTTCCCAAAGTTGCTGTAAAAAGGGATATTGCTTCCTGTAAGGGTCAACTCTAACAAGAGCCAACCAATACTTTATAGCAGAGAACATAACTCACTTGGAGTCTGCAGTGATCTGATTCCATAGCCTCCTCTGATACTTACTTTGGACCCTGTGCAAGCCACTTAACCACTCTGACCCTCAGTGTCCTCATCTATAAAATGGAGATATGTAGTACCTGCCTCTAAGGCTGTTGTGAGGTTCAAAGGAAATACAATATGGAAAACACTTTGCAAATTTTGGAGCACTATATAAATATCTGCTATCATTATTGCTGACTTCACAGTGTGGTTGTAAAAATCAAATGAAATAACAGACCTAAGCACCTGAAAGCCTTAGGTAAATTTCACCTATTATTAAAGAAGCTGTAACTTGTAACTCTAGAGATAGCTGGTGTACCATAGTGCATAGAGTACTGACCTTGAAGTCAGAAAGACCAGAGTTCAAATATCACCTCAGAGTTGCTTGATGATCCTGGACAAGTCACTTAACCTCTGCTTGCCTTAATCCCCTGGAGGAGAAAATGACAAGCCATTCCAGTTTCTTTGCCCACAAAACCCCACGGACAGTTTGGTTCACAGAGTCACAAAGAGTCACAAGAATAAATGACTTCCTAATGCCAGGATTCTATTATATTTCTCCCTGCTACTGTACTTTTCAGGTTCTAGATCACTGGGAGAAGCTATGGAATTTCACATAGCTAATAAATGTCTGAGGCTGGATTTGAAATAAGTTCTTATAGCCCAGTCCTCTGTCTGCTGTTCTACTTAACTGTCTCTTACATCTTCGAATCCAATCCAACAAGTATTTATTAAATTCCTTCTATGTACTTCTATGTACAATTTTATTGTGCAATGTACAAGACACTCTGCTAGAGATATAAAATCAAAAAGAAAAACAGTCCCTTTCCTCAAGGAGTATTGAAGACCACAGGCTAGGGGCCTAAATCCTTACAGCCCTTTGGTAAATGGAAAGTGCATTGCATGGCTCACTAGATCTGACCAGCCCCAGCCATGCTTCACATTCCACTTGGCCATCTGCTTGCCACGCACCCAGCTACCTTACCCTTCAGCCCAGAGACAGTACTTTAATGGACTTAACCCCCTCAGTTTTGGAACCCCCTTCCCTAGAGACTGAGATATCCTGATTGTTGAGGGCATCACATAGCCCAATATGTCTTGTCAGCCCTAGTCATGCTTTACATTCTGCCACAATCATCATCTTGGCATTCACTCTGTCACTTTCCACTTTGAGGCTCTGGAATCACAATAAAGTCAGAACTGCTATTGCTACTGGAATATGTGCATCAATCAATTCCCCACTGGCTCCATTCACCCTACCTGTTCCTCCTAAACTAAATGATGCCTGGCCACTCATATCCCCTGTGTATGTTGTCTCTTTTATTAAAATTTAATATCTTTGAGGGCCAGAGTTATAATTTTCCATTTGAATCCCTAGCATTTAGCCTAGTACTTAGTATGTAAAAGGAAGCACTTAATGCTGTTTCTTTTTTTAAATTTCCTTTTAATTTTAAATTTATGGAATAAAACAATCATTTCCATAACATAATATAATAAAAGATGACTTTACATGAAACTGCAAATCTGTTATGTACAACTTGCTATTCCTTTTAAATATATAATAAAGTTATCATATAAATTTCTTTTTTTCCTTTTTTCACTCCTCCAACACTAGAGATGGCTACCATTAGCCACAAATATGTATATATAAAATCATTCTGTATGTACTTCTGTGCTTTTTCATTCATTCATTCAAGAAAAAATACAATTTATAAAAAGATAAGGTTGCACATGATAATCTGAGGAGCAAGAGGAGATATTCTTTTTTTAAAAAATTAATATATTTATTTTTAGTTTTCAACATTCATTTCCACAAGATTTTGAGTTCCAAATTTTCTCCCCATCTCTTCCCTTCCCCCACCCCAAGACAACATTCATTCTGATTACCCCTTCCTCCAATCTGCCTTCCCTTCGATCACACCTCTCCCTTCCTTTATCCCCATCTCCTCTATTTTCTGTAGGGCAAGATAGATTTCTATACCCCATTACCTGTATTTCTTATTTCCCAGTTACACGTAAAAACAATTTTAACATTCATTTCTAAAACTTTGAGTTTCAACTTTTCTCCTTTCCTCCCTCCCCACCCATTCCCACTGAGAAAGCAAACAATTGAATATAGGTTATACATTTGTAGTTATACAAAAGACTTCCATAAAAGTCATGTTGTTAAATACTCACTATATTTCCCTTCATCCTATCCTGCCTCCAATTTATTCTATTCTCTCTTTTGACCTTGACCCTCCCCAAAAATGTTTACTTCTAATTACCCCCTCCACCCATTTGCCCTCCCTTCCCCCCATACCCCACTTCTCCCTCTCTCACCTACTTTTCTGTAGTGTAAGATAGATTTTCACACCAAATTGAGTGTGCATGTTATTCACTCCTTAAGCCAAATGTAATGAGAGTAAGCTTCACTTTTTCCCTCTAACTTCCCCCCTTTTTCTCTCTATTCCCTCCAAGCTTTTTTTTCCTCTTTTATGAGAAATAATTTGCCCCATTCCATTTCTCTCTTTCTCCTCCCAATATATTCCTCTCTCAACCTTTATTTTTTTTAGATATCAGCCCTTCCTATTCGACTAACCCTGTGCCCTCTGTCTATATATAGATAGATATAGATATAGATGTATATAATCCCTCCAATTACCCAAATACTGAGAAAAATCACAAGAGTTACAAATATTATCTTTACATGTAGGAATGTAAACAGTTTAACTTTAGTAAGTCCCTTATGATTTCTCTTTCCTCTTTACCTTTTCATGCTTCTCTTGATTCTTGTGTTTGAAAGTCAAATTTTCTATTCAACTCTGGTGTTTTCATCAAGAATGCTTGAAAGTCCTCTATTTCATTGAATGACCATTTTTTCCCTTGAAGTATTATACTCAGTTTTGCTAGGTAGGTGATTCTTGGTTTTAATTCTAGCTCCTTTGACCTCTAGAATATCATATTCCAGGCCCTTCAATCCTTTAATGTAGAAGCTGCTAGATCTTGTGTTATCCTAATTGTATTTCCACAATACTCGAATTGTTTCTTTCTGGCTGCTTACAATATTTTCTGTTTGACCTGGGAACTCTGGAATTTGGCTACAATATTTCTAGGAGTTTTTCTTTTTGGATCTCTTTCAGAAGTGATCTGTGGATTCTTTCAATATTTATTTTACCCTCTGGTTCCAGAATATCAGGGCAGTTTTTCTTGATAATTTCATGAAAGATAATGTCTAGGCCCTTTTTTGGATCATGGCTTTCAGGTAGTCCCATAATTTTTAAATTGTCTCTCCTGGATCTATTTTCCAGGTCAATTGTTTTTCCAATGAGATATTTCACATTGTCTACTATTTTTTCATTCCTTTGGTTTTCTTTTATAATTTCTTGATTTTTCATAAAGTCATTAGCTTCCATCTGCTCCATTCTAATTTTTAGAGAATTATTTTCTTCAGTGAGTTTTTGGATCTCCTTTTCCATCTGGCCAATTCTGCTTTTTAGGGCATTCTCCTCATTGACTTTTTGGATCTTTTTTGCCATTTGGGTTAGTCTATTTTTTTAAAATGTTATTTTTTTCAGCATCTTTTTGGGTCTCCTTTAGCAAGCAGTTGACACATTTTTCATAATTTTCTTGCATCACTCTAATTTCTCTTCCCAATATTTGCTCTACTTCTCTTACTTGATTTTCAAAATCCTTTTTGAGCTCTTCCATGACCTGAGACCAATTCATTTTTTTTTTGGAGGCTTTGGATGGAGAAACTTTGACTTTGTTGTTTTCTGTTTATGTTTTCATCTTCCTTGTCACCAAAGTAAGGTTCTATAGTCTGATTCTTTTTCTCTACTTTTTCCCATTTCCCCAACCTTCTTGACATCTGAGTTCTTTCTCAAGGTAGTTCTCTGCTTCCAGTGGGGATGGGAGGGTGTACTGTCAGTAGCTTGATTTCCCCTAGAGATCCAGAAACAGTGGCTGCAGGTGCCTCTACTGCTTCCTCCCCCCTCAACTGCCCTGGAGCTGGGGCAGAACCACTCCACTCTCCTGCATTGGTCCCACAGGCTTTACCCACTGACTTTCCAATTTGTCCTTGCCATTTTGGGATCATGAAGTCTGGAAACCACCACAAGTGTGAGAGATGCAGTTTCCCCAGGGCCTGCTCAGATCCCCTCTGTGTATTCTCAGCCCACACTAGATTGAGCCCTGCCCCCTGTGTGATGTGATAGACACTTCTTGGCAACTTTCCAGGCTGTCTTGGGCTGGAGATTTGCTTCATCCATCATTCTGTGGGTTCTGCAGCTCCAGAATTTGTTTAGAGCCATTTTTTATTGATATTTGGCTGGGCTTGGGGGCAGTGCTCTATATAGTCCATGCTGTTACTCCACCATCTTGTCTCCACCCCCCAAAGGAGGTATTCCTAATCTGGGGTCCATCGACTCCCTTGTCAATGGATAAATTTCAAGGCATCTGTGAACTTGGTTAGAAAAAAATTACATCTTTCTTTTCATGAGCATATAATTAAATTTTAACATTTCAATCAAGTGTTTTAAAAATATTCTTATGGCTGAACATGTTGTGGTATATGAATGGAATGGAATACTACTGTATTATAAGAAATAACTAACAGGTGGACTTGAGGAAAACCTGGAAAGACTTATATGAACTGATGCTGAGTGAACTGAGCAGAGCCAAGAGAATGTAATGCTCAGTATTTGCCACAGTGTGAGAGTACTGTTTTTGATATACTTAGCCCTTCACTGCATTGCAAGGACCAACAACATTTCCAAAGGACTCAAGATGCAAAATGCCATCCACATCCAGAAAAAGAACTGTGGAGTCTGAACACAGAATGAAGCAGACTACTTTCTCTTTTTTATGTTTTGTTTGTCTTTCTCATGGTTTCTCCCATTCATTTTAATTCTTCTGTGTAACATGACTAATGTGAAAATATATTTAATAGGAATGTATGTGTTGAATCTATATAAGATTGCATGCCATCTTGGGAAGGGAGAAGAGAGAGGGGTAGAAAATATGGAACTTAAGGAAGTGATCACTGAAAACTGAAAACAGATAAGTTAATAAATTTGGGGAAAAATATTTTTCAGAGAAGGGGTCTATAGGTTTCACCGGACTTGCCAAGGAGTCTGTCCTCTTGAATTAAGAGGAAGAAGAAAGACTTCCTGTAAGAGGCAGCACATGAGCTGAGCTTTGATAGCTAGGGATTCTAACAGATGTAAGGAGGGAGTGCATTCCAGACTTAGAGGATAGTCCATGCAAAGGTATGCAGGGGAGAGATGAATGCTGAATTTAGAGAATTCTAAATTAGTAGACCAGTTGAACTGGAATGCAGAGTATGTGAAGAGTAGCAATGCGTTGGGGGAAGAGAGTGGGATTTATTGACAACAGGCAAAAGCCTGATTGTGACAGGTTTCATATGTCAGCTGAAAAATATAGATTTCATCTTAGATATAAGAAGGACCCGGGGAGGAGCCAAAATGGCAGAGTAGAAAAACTCACGTATGTTACCTCCGAATCCACAGCCCACAAATTTCCTGTAAAAAGAACTCCCCACAAATTCTGGAGCAGAGCAAGCCACGCACCAACGCAGTGGAGGAGATTTCCGTTCCAGAGAGCCCTGAAAAACCAACCCCAAAGGTCCATCATGTTCCGGACAGCGGAGCCCACCCCTGGCCGTGGAGCCCAGCCCTGGTCGCAAGGCCCCAGAGGAGCAGATCCGAGCAGGCTTCAGGGACAGAATCTCCAGCAGCCACGAAGGTCAGTGAGAGAGACTTCTGGGATGGCTGAGAGGGGAACAGGGTGTATCCATGACTCGGGCCCCCTCGGGAGGCAGCAGCAGCAGAGGCAGCAGCGGAGGCCTGGAACTCCCAGAGCAGGCAGGAGCTCAGGGCCATTACCAAAGGTCTCTGCATAACCCCCTGAGGGAACTGAGCCTGGGAGGCAGACCTGCCCCCACCTGAGCACCAGAAGTTAAGCTCACATTGAATAGCAGCTGATCCCACCCCTGAAAGCCCTGAGTCTGGGGAGCAGCATTTGAATCTCAGACCCCAAGCACTAGCTGGGCAGATCTAGGCGGGGGTGGACAGGAATCTCAGAAGTCAAGTAACTGGCTGGGAAAATGCCCAGAAAAGGGAAGAAAAATAAGACCATAGAAAGCTACTTTCTTGGGCGACAGATGTTCCTTCCTCCTTTCATTTTTGATGAGGAAGTACAATGCTTCCCATCAGGGAAAGACATGGAGGTCGGGGCCTCTGTATCCCAGACATCTGAGGCGGATGTCCAGTGGGCTCAGGCCATGGAAGAGCTCAAAAAGGATTTTGAAAATCAAGTGAGACAGGTGGAGGAAAAACTGGGAAGAGAAATGAGAGAGATGCAAGAAAAGCATGAAAAACAGGTCAATACCTTGGTAAAAGAGACCCAAAAAAATGCTGAAGAAAATAACACCTTGAAAAATAGGCTAACTCAATTGGCAAAAGAGGTTCAAAAAGCCAATGAGGAGAAGAATGCTTTCAAAAGCAGAATTAGTCAAATGGAAAAAGAGGGTCAAAAGCTCACTGAAGAAAATAGTTTTCTCAAAATTAGAATGGAACAGATGGAGGCTCGTGACTTTCTGAGAAACCAAGAAATCACAAAACAAAACCAAAAGAATGAAAAAATGGAAGAGAATGTGAAATATCTCATTGGAAAAACAACTGACCTGGAAAATAGATCCAGGAGAAAAAATTTAAAAATTATGGGACTACCTGAAAGCTATGATCAAAAAAAGAGTGTAGACATCATCTTTCATGAAATTATCAAGGAAAACTGCCCTGAGATTCTAGAACCAGAGGGCAAAATAAGTATTGAAAGAATCCATCGATCCGCCTGAAAGAGATCCAAAAAGAGAAACTCCTAGGAACATTGTGGCCAAATTCCAGAATTCCCAGCTCAAAGAGAAAATCTTGCAAGCAGCTAGAAAGAAACAATTCCAGTATAGTGGAAATACAATCAGGATAACACAAGATCTAGCAGCTTCTACATTAAGGGATCGAAGGGCGTGGAAAAGGATATTCCAGAAGTCAAAGGAACTAGGACTCAAACCAAGAATCACCTACCCAGCAAAACTGAGTATAATACTTCAGGGGAAAATCTGGTCTTTCAGTGAAACAGAGGACTTTCAAGCATTCTTGATGAAAAGACCAGAGCTGAAAAGAAAATTTGACTTTCAAACACAAGAATGAGAAGAAGCATGAAAAAGTAAACAGCAAAAAGAAGTCATAAGGGACTTACCAAAGGTGAACTGTTTACATTCCTACATTGAAAGACAGTATTTGTAACTCTTAAAACTTTTCAGTATCTGGGTACTTGGTGGGACTACACACACACATAAACACACACACATGCACACACACACACATGTACACATGTGCACGCACACATACACATGCACGCACATACAGAGACAGAGAGCACAGAGTGAATTGAATAGGATGGGACCATATCTTAAAAGGAATTAAGGTAAATGGTGAGAGAGAAATGTAGGGGGAGGAGAGAGGGTGAAATGGAATGGGGTAAATTATATCTCATTCAAGAGGCAAGCAGGAGACTTTTTAGTGGAGGGAAAAAGAGGAGAGCAGAGAAAAAAACATGAAGTTTACCCTCATCACATTCAACTAAAGGAAGGAATAAAATGCACACTCATTTTGGTATGAAAACCTATCTTACAATACAGGAAAGTGGGGGAGAAGGAGATAAGCAGGGAGGGAGGGATGATGGAAGGGAGGGCAATGGGAGGAGGGAGCAATTTGAAGTCAACACTTGGGGAGGGACAGCATCAAAAGACAGAATAGAAACAATGGGGGGCAGGACAGGATGAAGGGCAATACAGTTAGTCTTACACAACATGACTATTATCGAAGTCATTTGCAAAACTACACAGATATGGCCCATACTGAATTGCCTGCCTTCCCAAAGGGAATGGGTGGGGAGGGAGGGATGGGGAGAATTTGGAACTCAAAGTTTTAGGAACAACTGTTGAGTATTGTTCTTGCTACTAGGAAATAAGAAATACAGTTAATGGGGAATAGAAAGTCATCTGGCCCTATAGGACAAAAGAGAAAATGGGGACAAGGGAAGGGAGGGATTACAGAAGAGAGGGCAGATTGGTGATAGGGGAAATTAGAATGCTTGGTGTATTGGGGTGGGGGGAGGGCTAAAAGGGAGAAAATTTGGAACCCAAAATTTTGTGAAAATGAATGTAAAAAGTTAAATAAATAAATTTATATTAAAAAAAAAAAGGACCCAGTAAAGCCTCTTTATGAAATAATGTTGTTGCTGTTTAACTGTTTGGTCATGTCCAACTCTTCATGACTCCATGGACTATCACATGCCAGGTCCTTCTATTCTTCCCTACCTCCTAAAGTCTGTCGAAGCTCAAGTTCATTGTTTCCATGACACTATCTATCCATCTCATTCTCTACTGTCCCCTTTTCCTTTTACCTTCAATCTTTTCCAACATCAGGTTCTTTTCCAATGACTCCTGTCTTTTCATTATGAGGCCAAAATATTTAAGCCTATGCTTCAGTATTTGATCTTCCAGTGAATAGCCTGAATAAATTTCTTTAAATATTGACTAATTTATCTCCTTGCTATCCAAGGGACACTCAAATGTTTCCTCCAGCACCACAACTTGAAAGCATCAATTCTTCGATACTCAGCTTTCCTTATAGTCCAATTCTCACAGCTATACATTGCTATTGGAAAAAAACCATAGCTTTGGCTATATGGAGCTTTGTTGGCAGGGTGATGTCTCTGTTTTTTAGTATGCTGTCCAGATTTGCCACAGATTTCTTTCCAGGGAGCGTCTCTTAATTTCATGGCTGTAGTTGCTGTCTGCAGTGATTTTTGAGCCCAAGAATATAAAATCTGACACTGCTTCCATTTCTCCACTCTCTGTTTGCCAGGAAGTGATGGGAGCAGATGCCAAAATCTAAGTTTTTTTGATGTTATGCTTCAAGCCAGCTTTTATACTCTTCTCTTTCGCCCTTATCAAGAGACTCCTTAATTTTTTGTCACTTTCTGCCATCGGAGTGATATCTTCTGCATATCTGAGATTGTTGATATTTCTCCTGGCAACCTCAATTCCAGCTTTTGATTCATCCAACCTGGTATTTCATATGATATATTCTGCATACAAGTTAAATTAATAAGGTGACAATATATAGTCTTGTTATACTCCTTTTGCAATCTTAAACTAATCACTTATTCCAAGTTCAGTTTTAACTGTTGCTTCTTGGCCCACATACAAGTTACTCAGGAACCGAGTGAGATGATCTGGTTCTCCCATCCCTTTGAGAACTTACCACATATTCTTGTGATCCACATGGTCAATGAAGCAGAAGTAAATGTTGCTATTGTTGTTTTTCCTAGAATTCTCTTGCTTTCTCCATTCTCCAGCAAATGTTGACAATTTGGTTTCTAGTTCTTCTACCTCTTCAAAAACCAGCCTATTTTCTTGGTAATTCTAAGTTTATATATTGCTGAAGCCTAGCTTGCAGAATCTTAAGCATAACTTTGCTGGCATGTGAATGAACACAGTTGCTCAGTAATTTGAATATTCTTTGGCATTGTCCTTCTGTAGGATTGAGACATAAACTGATCTTTTCCAAACCAGTGGCCACTGCTGAATTTTCCAAATTACTGACACATTGAGTACAGCACTTTAAAAGCATTTTAGGCATTTAAATGGCTGAGCTGGAATTATCTCACTTCCACTAACCTTGTTAGCAATGCTTCCTAAGGCCCATTTGACTTCATTCTCTGTGTGACTCCAGATAAGTAACCATTTTGGCTTTTGGTGATGTTAAGATTTTTGTTGTATAGTTTTTTTGTGTGGTCTTACCATCTTTTCTTAATCTCTTCTACTTCTATTAAATACGTAAATTTTTTTCTTTCATCAGGCCCATTTTTGTATAAAACTTTTCTTTGAGATCTAATTTTCTTGAAGAGATCTCTTGTCTTTTCCATTCTATTGTTTTCTTCTATTTCTTTGCATTGCTCATATCTCTCCTTGTGTTTCTCTGGAATTCTGCATACAAATAAGTGTATCTTTCCCTTTCTTCTGTCCCCTTCACTTTCTTTCTTTCCTTAGCTACTTGTATAGCCTCATCATGTAGCCATTTGCTTTCTTGATCTTTTTTTCTTGAGATTTTTTGTTTTTCCCTCCTATACAATATTTTGTGAACCTCTGTCCTTAGTTCCTCAGACACTCTATACATGCCTACCAGATCTAATTCCTTAAATCTATTCATCACTTTCATTCCATATTTATAAGAAATGTTATTGTAGATCATACCTCTATGATCTGATGACTCTCCCTACTTTCTCCAATTTAAATCAGAATTTTGCAATATGAAGCTTATAATCTGAGCCATAGTCAGCATCAGGTATTGTTTTAACTGACCATATGGAGCTTCTCTATTTTTGGCTGCAAAGTATATAATCAATCTGATTTTGATATTGGCTATCTGGTGATGTTAATGAGTAGAGTCACCTTTGTAGGTATTGGAAGAATATTTGCAATGGACAGGTAGTTATCTTGACAGAACTCTGTTAGTCTCTCCCTTGCTTCATTTCTGTGCTCCAAGGCCAAACTTGCTTGTTATCCCAATTATCTTTTGATTTCCTACTTTAGTATTCCAATCCTCTCTGATGAATGAGAAATCATTTTTTGGTGTCATTTCTAGAAGATATCATAGGTCTTCATAGAACTGATCAACTTTGGTCTCTTCAGCATCAATGGTTGGACCATAGTCTTGTATACCATAATGTTGAAAGGTTTACCTTGGATTAAGACAGATATAATTTTGTCATTTTTGAAATGATACCTCCAAGTACTATTTACTTTTATCACCAAACATAGATAGATAGATATACACATACATATATTTTATTCATGTATGTGTGTATATATGCATATGTAGATATAAATATAAATATGTGGAGTGCCACTTTTTCTAAGGGATTCTTGTCCACAGTAGTATATGTAATGATCACCTGAATTAAGTTCATCTACTCCAATCCATTTGAGTTCACTGACACCCAATGTCGATGATAAATCTTTCCATCTTCTATCTGACCACATGCAGTTTATTTTGGTTCGTAGATCTTACATTGCTTATTGTTATTAATAATAATACTAACATTGTGTAGTGCTTTAATATTTGCAAAGCAATTTACAGATAATATCTTATTTTCATCCTCATAGCAACTCTTTGAGGTAAGTCTTGTTATTATCCCATTTGAACTGATGAGGAACCTGAAGCAGTGATGTAAGTTATTTGCCTAGAGTCACAAAATTTGTAGGTATCTAAGACAGAATTTGAGCTCAGGTCTTCCTGACTCCAAGTCCATGGCTCTACATTCTGTACCAATTTTGACATCTGTCCAGAAGATGGATTAGATAAGGTGAAAGTTCAATTATGAAGTCACTGGAATAGCCCAGACGAGAAGTAAGAACTAGGACCTGTCCTAGGTTACTAGTTATGTGAGCATAAAGAATATGATACATGTGAGAAATGCTATGGGGTGGGAATCAAATCTATAAGAGTCAGCAAATTATTGGAGGATGACACCAAGTTTGCAAATCTGGGTGACTGGAAGTATAACAGTACCCTCAACAAAAATAGAAAAGTTGAAAAGAGAGGACAGTTTAGTGTGGAGGATTGGGAAGAAAGGAGAGAGAATAAAGATTACTATTTTTTAATGTGATGATAATTTGAGATGCCTATAGAACATGTCTAAGAGGCACTTGGAATTGTGGGATTAAAGTTTAGTAGATACTATACCTAGAACTATCACCCTGTAAATTGTCTATATAAAAATTATAACTGTTGGCTGATGAGATCAACAAAATATGTAGTAAAGAGAGAAAGGAAGAGAACCCAGGAAAGCTCACATCTAAGTTTTGGAGCTTGGATAATAACAATATTCGAGCAAAGGAGAATGAAAGCAATGACTGGGCAAGCTGAGGCAAGAGTCAGGATCCTGAAAGAAGATGTGGTCAACCATGTCAAAAACTGCAGAGGTCAAGAATCATGAGAACTTTGAAAGAGTTACTGGTTTCAGCATTTAAAAGATCTCTAATAACCTTGGAGAGAGGAGTTTCTTTTGAGTGGTAAGGTCTGAAACTAGACTGAAAAGGGCTGAGAAGTGTGTGGGTGGAGAAGAAGTGAGATAGAGCACAGATTGCTTTTTCTAGATCAGTGGTGACAGGAAAGGGAAACATAGGAGATAGATGCCTATTTTAACTATGCTTGTCATCAAGGTGCTGACTAGGCCAGCCATATGTTAGGGAGGTTCAATACCATTTTCTACTCCCCCATCTCTCTCCTCCACCACTGCCATCCAGATTTACATGCAGGTGCTATACTCATATCTACCTCGTATTGCTGGGGCCCCTGACAGAAAGAGGGGTGAAGACAAAAGGGAATGACTTTCCACCAAGGTCAGGTGGAAATAAGAGTTTATTCTTCAAGTGACCAGGCCAAGCATATGTAGAATAAGAGTATTCTAACACCTCACTGTGAGTTTGAGAAGAGATAGAAAAAGGAAGGAAGGAAGGAAGGAAGGAAGGAAGGAAGGAAGGAAGGAAGGAAGGAAGGAAGGAAGGAAGGAAGGAAGGAAGGAAAAATATGTATCGAGTGCTTATTATGTTGCAGGAACTATGTAGTTCTGGGAACATAAACATAAGCCAACAAAAAAGTCCTTACCCTCAAGGAGTTTATATTCTAATGGGGAAAGAAAAACACAAAAGGAACCTAGAAATGGGGCTGTGAATGGGCACATGGGAGAAAGGCTGCTATCCAGGAGATGGAGAGGTCCAGAGAACGAATGGACACAGGAGTTAGATAAACGTCACTAGAGCCCATCATGATGAAGTGGCGTTCTAGGAATCCATTGTCAGAAGTGATCTCCATACTGTTTTGGGCCTGTGTATTCCCCGCAGTGGACAACTTGCATGTCCATTACCACCTCCTGCTTCGGGAAAGGCTCAGATACAGAGAGAACAGTACAGGCCCTTTTATGATAGGAGGAGTTGGGAGTTATGGGAGCAGCATGAAAAGGAGTACTTTCCCCATACTTCCCTCTGGATTTAGGAGCTGGACTCTTCAATGGGTCTGAGCCTCCTATTCACTGAGATGTAGTCCCAGAGAGATAGAGTTAATGAAGTCTAAGACTTTTCTGGAGCCTGTGGATTAGGGCCAGGTAACCCAAAGATCTACTACTTCTCCACCTCTCTTCTATGTCCAAATACCCAGATCATCCCTATTAGGCTCAGGTTGGAAGTGGGAGTTGTCCAGAGTGCTAGAGCGGAAGTGGTCTGAAAGAAAAGATTCTTTCCCTAACTTCTTCAAACCCTAGCAAAGTGATCAAGCCTGGAGCAGGAGTGGGGAACCTGCAGCCTCAAGTCACATGTGGTCTTCTAGGTCCTCAAGCATGGCTCTTTGGCTGAATCCAAACTTCACAGAACAATTCTATCAAAAGGCCTCCCTTGAAGATCTAGAGGGCCACATATGACCTCAGGGCTGTCTTATACTTCTCTGATCACTCACTAGAGTTTGAGCCTACTCTAATTTTTCCCATACCTCCAAACCACTTTGTTTCCTCCCTAAATTTTGTCTGAACCAAAGCATCATTTTCTCTAACCTGGCTAAGACTCTGAAAGCAAGAATATTTGGGTGTGGAGTAGAGGACTCAAGATGAGCTTGGATGTTCACATTTTAACTGGCATTGATGATGCTGAAGGGACATCCCAACCTAAGCTATCAAAATATTCTTAGCTGTTCATGATGTAACAAATGCAGTAAATCCTTCCTCTGAGACTATTGTAGTCAAGTGGTGGTTAAGGGAACCCCCATCTGATGTATCTTAAGTGACTTCTGTCTTCTCACAAGGCTTCCCCTGAGGCAAACCATACAATATGGCTTTTCCCATAAGTTATCTTTCCCTGGGTAATGACAGTGCAACCTGCAAGACAAGTTTGGAGAAACATCACATATGGTCTGTCTTTCAATGATAAGCCCTAGGCTGGTTGCCACCTATGTGTACATCCTCCTTCTTGCCACTTATGAGGGTTGCTTTCCTCAATGTGAAACCTGGCAACTGGCGAATGCAGACAGCCCTCTGGGGGCCAGAAGGAAAGGGGTCAGTTCCTCATCACACTGGTTCTTTGAAAGTGTGTCGTAAGCATCATCCTCTTTCTGTGTCATCATCTAAGAATCTCATTTTACTCTCATTCATGTCACATGAAGAAAACAGGATCAACTAATTCTTTACCAGAGACCTCAGCACCAAATTTTCCTAGGTCAAACCACAGTGATGCTTTAGGAGTTTGTTATTCCTGATTTTGTCCTGTATTCAAGAAGCCAAATAATAGTTAGCAAAATAATATTTTCAGTTTATCTATTCCTCCTCCTCTCCTTCCCCCCAGGAATTAAGATCAGGTTTAAATTCATGAGTGAGTTGGACTAGATAATTCCTTCCACCATAAGGTTCTGTGAGGAAGCTGGAGCCTCAAGAGGTGATAGAATTTTCCCAAAATCACAGAGCTGCTAATGGTCAAGCTTGGAGCTAAAACCCGGGCCTGCTAACTCCCTATCCACTGCTTTCATGATTGAGCTTCAAAGAAGGATGGAGCTTCCCAGATAACCACGAAATGCAACTTTCATAAGAAAAGACAGTGAAATGGGATTAGGTTGTATGATCTATTAAGATAGACTGGGGATAAATAGAAAAGCAGTGATTTGGGAGGTCTTTCACTTAGGTCAGTCTTAGGCCTTTTCCAAGTCTGACATTCTTTGAACATCAGGCTGTAAAAACTTCTATTTAAAGAAAAGCTCTCCTGCCTGATTAGCTCTCTGCCTTATCCTAACCAACAGCCTTTATTGAATACACCCTGCCAAGCTAAAGGCTTCTGGAAAATTGATTGCACATCCCTTGCTCTTCTGTGCAAGGAATTGAATCTTAGGGAACACCTGGGCTGGACTTCACAAGGTTGGCCTTGTCTCAAGAGTTGCTTTTCCAAGTCCTTTCACTGAATGCTCTGTGATGAGTATTGTGGGGTATTCAGAAGCTAGAAATTTGGCATCCAAGCATGCCTCCCTGTGTATGCATGCGTGTGTGTGTGTGTGTGTGTGCGTGTACGTAACTAAGTTTCTGCTGCTGGAGGTTTTATGAAAGAAAACCAAGGGCCCGTTGGAGTTCAGAGAGAATGTATTAACTGGGGTCATCTCCCTAGTAGGGGAGGTTATGGAAATACCAGAGGGCATGGAAGGGATGATATGGTGGAGATAACATCTCCAACCTGAAGAGCAAGGAGGATAATTTACAGGCTTGTGAGCAGAGTGCCTGATTCAGCAGAAACTATTTGTTTTATTGCAACCTGAGAAATTCAATCATTCCCAGGGAGGGCTTCTACCAGTGGAGGGGGAAATTCAGGCTCTTGTTAAGTTATGATTAAATTGCTGATATCAGCAAATGAAAACTAATGGCTGCTGATGGTCTTTCTAATTTGTAGGGAGCGCCTGCAGAGGTAATTCAGCTGCCCTAGAGAGTGGGACATTTTCAAAGGATGAGGAATTGGGTGAAACTCCAAGGTTGGGTGATTCCATTTGGATGCTTAAGTACAACTTTGTCTTACCTTTGGACTTGAGAATTTCAAGGATAAAGTGACAGTATAGGGATTCTAGTTACTCTCCACTTTGAAGGCCAATACATCTCCACCCCATACATGACCATTCAGCCAACAGGGACCTTGACCTCAGGGATGGCTTGTTTAACATTTATACAAGATGACAGATCAGCTAACTTTGTGAACTGAGGTAATGTCTCCATAAGAAGGGCTTCCATAAGATTTGGAAGCACTGTTATCATCTAGTTTTATCAGAGAGCAGAATTAGCCACATTTCTAAGGTGGTATATAAAGACCATTTACTTCCTAAGTGCATGTATGATAAAGGGGAATGTAGGAGAAGGGAATAACAGCTCCCTTTGTAGGGGAGGAGAATTTTCTGTCTTTGAGAGCCCTACTTCAGCTAGATGGCACAGCAAATAGAGTAACAGGCCCGGAGTTAGGAAGACACATTTTCCAGAGTTCAAATATGGCCTCAGAGATTTACTAGTTGTATGACCCTGGGCAAGTCACTGAATCCATTTGCCATAGTTTCTTCATCTGTAAAATGAGCTGGAGAAGGAAATAACAAACTGCTCCAGTATATTTGCCAAGAAAACCTCAAATGGAGTCATAAAGAGTCAGACGCAAGTGAAAAATGACTGACTTTTATAATACAAATATGCCATGAGTCAATATTCAAATTATCTTATGGAAGGAGGATGGTACAGACTGGATTCTAAGCTAAAAGCCCAGGTTTTGAATCACTGATCTGAAGTTTATTTATTCTTGGACAAATCATTCAATCACTCTGGGCCTCAATTTCCTCAAATATAAAATGAGGCAGTTGGACTAAATGACTATAAGTTGCCTTCTGGTTCAAGTCTACTGTCTTGGCCCCGTGTAATAAATTAGTTGTGAGTGTCTGGCAATTAGCTGAGAATAACAGACCTCAGCAGAAATGTCAAACTCACAAGCAAAACTCTTAGTGCAGCTGAACTTGATAAAAATGTATTTGAAAAATATTAACAAAATAAATAAAAATAGGATATAATTTTAATTTGTAGCTTCTAAGTGCCCATGGAGAGGGGAGATTTTGAGGAAAGGAAAAAACCAAAATTACGGATTCTAGAATTAAGAAGAACATTAGAAATAATCAAATTCAGTTTTCTTATATTATAAAGGGGAATACTGTGGCCCCATAGGTGAAGTGATTGTACAGTTACACAGATAGTTCATGATCTGAACCCATAGCCTCTCTCTCATTCCCAAAACAAAAGGTGTGCTTAAAGCAGAGGTAGCTAGCCATCAAAGGAATATTTTTTCATACTTCATACTTTCTCCTCTAAAAGTCAGTCTTGGTTATGCCATTTAAAATCTTTTCTTTGTTGTATATGCCACAAGTGGTTTACCTCTATGTATTAGTAATGCAACTCATTACTTTATGTTGTGGTGACCATTATAAACAAACTACTATGCAAAGAATGAATGTACTGTTCCCATTGGTGAGTTTGGTCTGTATTGTACTAGAGGGAATCCAGGCTAGGGGATGGAATTGACCAATGAAGTCGTGTGACCAGCTCCCTGGGTCTATTCTGGAAAAGAACACACATCTGTGCATACACACACTGTATAACTATGTGTATATGCATACATGTAACATTATACATGTGTATACATATACACACATATTAGGATGGGATGGGTTGAAGAGTGGGGCAGGCTTAGGCTAGGGTTACAATGATGTCAACACATCAGTAATTTGGCACCAATATTAGATGGTCATTCAATCACTTGTTAAGCTATGATTAAATTACTGATATGAGTAAATTGAAACTATTGGTTGCTGATGGTCTGTCTGTGGTACCCTCCTTTACAGGGAGCACCTACAGAAGTAATTCAACTGCCCTAGCAAGTGGGACATTTTTAAATGATACAGAATTAGCTGAGCCTCCAAAGTTGGGTGATTCCATTTGGATGCTTAAGTACAACTTTGTCTCACCTTTGGGCTTATGCTGGTCGGAAGTCTTCTGTCTCTATCTTCACCTTTTTTTACCCTCCCTTTCTCACTTTTCCCCTCAACTATTTAGCTCTACTTTACATTTACATGGACTCAGATGTGTTGCTGATGTACCTTAGCCTTGGATGTATTACTGAGCAAACTGTTCTAGAAATGAGTCAAGGGCTTAGAGAAGGAAACAGTGAGGGCAGCAAGAAGGCCCAGGATGAGTAGATTTTTAAAGGATGCTCTCCTTTTTCTTAACCTCTCGTTCAACTCTATGTGTTTCTCACTCTTGCTATCTAGTGTCAGGCATGTGAGAGGTTGTGACTTCAGGATTTCTCGCACTGCAGCAGAAGTAGAGAATATGGTACTCTGGCTAAGCCCTAGACTCCTATCATAGTATTTAAGGGGCAGAGAGCATCACCCCCTCCCCATATACCTCTTAGCCAGCTGGTCTGCTGTTCACAACATCTCCTGGATATTTTACAGTATTGCTTGTTGGGTCAGTGATACGGTCACTGACAGTTGAGTTAGCTCTCTGTCCTTTGAAAACAATATAGCCTCATCCTTGCCCATCAATCTATTTAGGCCCTGTTGCCAACAAGAACTGATTTTGTTTTACCTTGAAAGATACCATGCCACTCATGCCAACAGGATGGGCCTGTCTATATCTGCATATAGGCTAGTATAGATACCCTGGGTCCATGTGCATCTACACTGGCTCTTGACAGTCATTGTGTTATTTTTCAAACATTGTTTTTCAGGAAAAAAAGATGGGAAAAATGTTCCTGTCATTGTTCACTGTGCTGTTTCTGCCTCTTATTAGCTCTGCTAAGATGCACCCAAAGAAAAGAAAATACAATTGCACACTATTAACAACGGAAATTATTAATAGGAGCAAGAGCTTTAATCCATTCTACAAGTAATTCTGTAGTGATTTTAGTAATTGATAGCAATTAAATGCTAATTAATTCATTTCCTAAGTCAGGCATTTGCTTTATTTATGGGTATTCACTTTAATTACACTTGTTTTCATTCCTTGGGTTAAGTAATACAAATTTGCACTCTCTTTTCTGGAAATATTTATTTGGGGTTCTTTAAGTCATTCTTAGAGGCTATGTGGGAATGAAGAATAATTGCTTTGAATGGTAGCTAGGCACACTGATTTCTTTGTTTGGTAATGTACAGCTGATGGAAGACAAAGTTTTTCTACATGAGGTAGCTTTGTGTACTCTCCTCTGCCCTCCTCTTTCCCTCCATCCTATTCTATCTTACTACTATCAGGTGCTTCCTTCATACAAAGAAGATCAGAAACTCATGAGAACAGGTGTCTCTTGCATCTGAAATGTCAGGACATGTACATATAGGTTTTGTCTTTACTTTTAGTTGGGTGTGATAGGCCTGGAAGGACATAATAGAAGTTGAGGGAATGGAGTTATAGGAGGGATTTCAGGACTGTGAGACAATGAATTGGACTTGTTACTGATAAGGACAGAAGTTGTTCAAACACACAATGCCTTTCATGAAATTAGACATTTAATAAGCACTTGTTGAAAGACAGAATAAATGAATCAATGAGTGAGTGAATGAATGAATTAATTCATTTGCAAACCCTACCCCTGTTATCCATTTTGGAGAGAGAAAAGTTACTATGGTTACATTCATTCTGTGCCTCTTTCACATAGCCAATGGGCTATCTCTCCATGAGAGCAGACACAGACAGTGTTGGGTAGATGACAGGACGAATTCCACCAGAATAATGTATTACTAACCATCCCTATCTCAGACCTCACCTGTAAGTTTTTCAGAAAGAGAAGAGGTTACAGTAACTTGGAAAGCTAAAACATAAAGGTTTTTTGATGAGGAATACATGAAAATCCCTGAGTTAGATAGATGAGGAAATTTTGCGGGGGAAATATTCCACATTTAAAGGGGACAGCCCAGTGGCATTTAAAAAATAATGTATGGTACCATTTCTCAACAGCTGACCAACTGTTGAGAAGGATCAACTGATATTCTTAGAGGCAGAATAAAAAACTAAGGCCCTGAAGCTGGCTTTAAGAAATTTTCTCATTCATAGGCTTGTTTGTACCAGGCAGACTAAGAGTTGGAATTTTCATATTTGTACATAAGGGCCAAAGTTCAGAGTGGGGAGAGATAAAGCTTTGAGAATTTACATCAGAACTTCTACAATTAAATGCCCACAAGATATACTGCTGAATTAGCTTTAATTCCTGTTCTAATATACAGTGGAGCTAAAGCAGGTCCTGAGCTTCTGACAATGCGTATTCTAGATAAAAGTGGGAAGCAATTTTGGAGAAGTTGGCACAGCTCATCAGAAATGAAAGTTATACTTGTATTAATGGTTGCCAAATCAGAGGTAGGAGAGAATTCATAGGTAGTCAAAGCAGAAAGGGACTTTGGAAGTTGGTAAAATACTCTCTTCACAGTGGTAGCCAACCCTAAGTTATTTTCCCGAAGCACATGTACACATACACATACATACTTGACAAAAACTGAAAATGAGGAGAACATGAACGATAGAGAAAATCCCCAGGATCTCATTTCAAGGCTGAGAAAGTTAACTCTCTAGAAAAAGAACCCTAGAGTTCTAATTCCAGAGACATTTATTTGTTGTGGTTATTTTTTAGTCTTGGGGCATCCTATTTATCTATTATCTAAGTTTTGCCTACTGTCTGAAACTTCAATGGTAGAATTTTCCAAATATAGAGACTCAAGTCTGCCAACAATTTAAGTGGGAGGGTGTGTTTTCATCAAAGTTGTGTATGTCTACACTATCTAGGTATACACAGATGTGTGTGACTTGGTTTCATCAGCATGCAGTTCAGGATTTACATCGGCTAATCAGCCCATGATCCAGCAAAGTAGCTGCTGATAGAGGAATTCCATTACTAGTCAGCCAGCTGTGAAATACTGTACCTGTATTGCTCCTTATAAATGATGGCCTGTTTTTTTTCATCTCTCATTCTCTTACATATACACTCCATGTGGCCCTAGAGCCTCCATAGAGGAAATTGCCTAAAAATTCAGACCATATCCCTGTAGGGGGAAGAAAGAAAAGTTTCCTGTATTCAGTCTTTTCTCACAGTAAGTTACAGATTTCCAAGGTTCTTGTTCTCATTCTCTCTCTCTCTCTCTCTCTCTCTCTCTCTCTCTCTCTCTCTCTCTCTCTCACACACACACACACACACACACAAAACCTCCTTCAAATGTAAAGCAAAAACAAAGGAGTGATTATCTTGATAAAGTGCATACAGACATTAAACTGACCAATGCATGAGGACAAATTTTCTTGTCCTCTTCCTTTTAATTACAAAATATGAAGGATGATATATAAGGAAAAGGCATTCCTAATTTGACTTAAGATCTGGGAGTAGAAATTCAGATGATCTGTGAGGAAATGACAGCAGGCTGGAGAGAGAACTAAAGAGGACAGAATATAAGGTGGATCAAAGTTCCATACAAGAAATCTAGTCTTAATTGCTTCTAATGCCATCATCTGTAGTTCTTGGTATTGAATTTCCTCACTTTTTGTTTCTCACTAGAGATTTAACCAAATGCCAGAAATAAAAACAAAAGCAATGATGGTGGTGAACAATGATGATGACGATGCCTCCTAATACTTTCATTCAATCATATAAATCAGTCATTTTCTTCACCCATTCAATGTTATACCAAACCCCAAGCAGAAAAGAATGATAGAAGGATGATGACTCATTCCGGGGCCATTTCTATCTGAACGGCATCAAAAAAGATGAAAAGAATTAAATGATCACAATCGTAATTCATAATAACTAACGAACCACATTTATATAGCACTTTCAGACTTGCGAAGCTCTTCTCTCACAAAATCCTGTAACATAGGTAACAACTTACATTTTTAGCATGCAATACGTTATATAAGTGCTTACCTGTATATGCATGATGTTGAAATGCTTATGAAATACTTTCCATACCTTATCTCCTGGAGTCCTCCCGAAAACTCAACGATATAGATAGTTCAACTTGAATTATGCCCATTTTATGAATGAGGAAGTGAAGGCTCAGGCAGATACTGAGACTCACCCTTTATCATGTGGCTATGAAATGGTCCTTTGGGGTCTTTGAACTCACGCTTTTTTGCTCCAAGTCTGTTGCCCTTTTCCTACACTATGCTGCTTCCTGTGTTCCCTGCCAAATGAACTGAATAAGACTTAAGTATCCACATATAAAGTGAAGAAGTAAAATCAGCAGTCAAGCTGCATCCCTATGGTCTAGGTACTAGAACAGACTAAATATTCTGGCAACCTCTGTTCAAAGTGAATTCCGTAATCAAGGGGCATAATTACTGAAAGGTTCCTATTGACATGAAATTAGAATTGGGACAAAGCAAGTGACCCAGCAATTTAGATCTTAATGAAGACAGGAAGCATATCATAAGGATAGACGTTTGAATACCCTGAGCAAAATCTATTCACGGTGCAAGATTTTAGTGAAGGAGTTTGGACATCAAGATGAATATCAAGAGAAATATTAGCCTGGATTATGTTTCTTTAAGTATGTGATAGTTTTAACCATTAATATTTCACCATAAATGCCTGTGTTCCATTATTTATTTCTTCAGTGCATTTGTAGTCTTTTAAGTACAATCACTCTAATTCATGGAAGCATGTCAGTCAATAAACATTTACTCAGCTCCTACTATGTGCCATTCTAAGTGCTGGGGATACAAAAGGGCAAAAATACAGCTCTTGCCAATAGAAGTATGTAGATGTAACCATGAGTATCAATACACTTGCTCATCTACATAAATATGAACATGCCTGAAGATTCAAAAATTTAAAATGTAAACATAGCCATACATACACATATAAATCCAATTATATATATAAAATATCCAATTATATATGTAAAATATGTGAAGGCTTGAAAACATTGGTGAACTTTCTTTTTGAATAGGTAGGGGATGACCCTACCTCCTATGTGTTGCACCAAGATAGAACATACAAATAGGCATATGCAAATAAAACAGATTGGCCTCCCATGAAGTGAGAAAATCCAACTAACTGAGTTTAGCAAATAAAAAAAAAAACCTACTATATCCCCAGATGGAGGAACACAATGTCCTAACATTGACATGCACAAACACAGAGGCATAGTTGGTGTATGTGTTTGTGTTCCAGTGTTTGTGTGGGGGGTGGGGGGGGTGGGAATGTATGACAGAGAGAAAGAGACAGGGAGAGAGAAAGAATGAGGGATGAAAAAAGACAGAGAGAATGAAGACAGAGAAAAAGAGAAACAGAGAGAATGATACCTTAAAGCTTATTTAAGGCACCCTGATAAATCCCCCCTAGGGATGAAATCCAAAGTGTCTGCTTTCAAGAGATAAAAAGAAATCTGTACTCCTTAGAGGCATGACTAGTGGCAGAATACCATGCTAATCCTCTCTTGTACTGGGTCCCAGTCATGATGGCAAATATGTCAGAGAGAGAGAGAGAGAGAGAGAGAGAGAGAGAGAGAGAGAGAGAGAGAGAGAAGAAGAAGAAGAAGAAGAAGAAGAAGAAGAGAAGAGAAGAGAAGAGAAGAGAAGAGAAGAGAAGAGAAGAGAAGAGAAGAGAAGAGAAAGAGAAGAGAAGAGAAGAGAAGAGAAGAGAAGAGAAGAGAAGAGAAGAGAAGAGAAGAGAATTTCATGGGGAGTGATAATATAAGCTCAAATATCCTCTGCTCTTTGGACATTCTTTTTTCAGAAGGGAACTACCAATGGAGCATGAATTTTTTGGGCTGACTATATGAAGACTCCTTAGCCAAACAGGTGGCTACAGTGCAGGTCCTTGGGATTTTGGGCAACAGGGGCCAGTTGGAAATGATGAATATGTTATGTATGTAGACCATCTTGAGTTTTTCAAAGCACTTTTATGTTCATCATCAGGCTTAATTCATCCAAAAAACCTGTGAGAAAAATAGCAAATGTTGCATTATCTCTGTTTGCCAAATGAGTAAACTAAGCCTCAATGAGATAAAGCAACTTAATCAGTGGGGGGAGGGAGCCAAAAGTAGAATCCAAGAGTGTCCTGACTCTTAATGTAGTTCTATTCCCACTACACCATGCTGCCTGTCTATCCCTACTATATAAAATATTTAAAATAATATGACTAATTTTAAAACCATGGTACAAGATCATTTTTTGAGTACAGGTAAGAAAATCTGGTCTGTTAGGGAAAGGAAACAACCAGTTATGTGGTCATGAGACTTAAGCTTTGAACAATCTTGAAACATATTTCAAGCCAATAAAAATGAGCTGGGATTGTGTGGTCCCTTAACTTCAAGATGCATGATCAGCTAGAAAGAAGTAGATGCTCCTGGTTTCTATTTATGGTACTTTTTCTAACAGACGTTGTAACCTTGGGTAGGTTGAATCCTCTCTCTGGACCTTTGCTTCCCCATCTGTGAAAATTCAAATTAGTAACATGTTCTAGTTTTCTCCCAGAGTTTTAGAGAGGAACCCTTGAGTTTCTCAGCAAAATTATCCCTATACCTGGGCAATGTTCTGATTGTCAATAACATCCCTTGAGGGAGATGTCCCGGGATGGTAGAGTATTATTAAGACCAAGAAAGCCATACTGACTCTGAAGTCTAAAAGATTACAGTCATCTTCTAAAGAGATACCAATTACATTTAATTTTAAGATGCTAATGGATAGAACTCGGGTCTTTTCTTCCTAGGATCTCAAAGTACATCATCAGTATTATGTCTGTTATCTACGTTGTCCCTCTAGGAAGTAAAGATAAATATATAAGTCAGCATCACATAATAACAAGCAATGTAGGATCTTTGTGCTGTTTTTCTGGACTGAGTTTTAACCACTCAGATATGTGAACATGGGCTCTAGCCAATCAGATACTGAGTAGAATTGTCTGTAAAGAGAGAGCCAGTGTTGAGAATAAGAGTCGACAGGAGACCTGAGAGCCAGAAGGAGACCTCTGAGCAGGGAGGAGACCTCTGATGTCATGAACACTGCACCACCTTACCCCTGCTTCACAAACACACACACACACTTTATAAAGGATGAAAGAGAAGCACAAAGTGGATAAACAACCTCTTTAGGGTCCTACATCAAGTTGAAGTAGAAAAAGTGTCAGCATCATGGCCAGAGACAACAGAAGAGCCAAGGACAACCATAGAAGCACCACCGGTAGGGGAAGCGTCACATCACTGAGATACATGATGTATTTGATCTTGGGAAATTGGGGACAGCATATGGTAAAGAAAAAGTGGACTTATTACCAGGATGTATTGTGCAGCTAGTCACTACTTCGTAACTTTGTGGTAATTTTAGTTGTTCTGGAACTCAAGTTGAAGCTAAGAACCATCTGACCACCCCAGGTCAAGAAAAGGAAATGTCCCTTTGATCCAGCAATGCCACCATTAGGTCTGTTTCCCAAGGTGATTAGGGGAAAAGGAAAAGAACTTATATGTTCTAAAATGTTTCCAGTACCTCTCTTTGTAATGTCAAAGAACTGGAAATTGTGGGGTTACCAGTCAATTGGGGGATGGTTAAATAAGTTTTGGTATATGATGGTGAGGGGATACTACTGTGCTATATAAGAAATTATGAGCTGGTTGATTTTAGACAAAAAAAACATGGAAAGACTTGCATGAAATAATAAAGATTGAAATCAGCAGAACCAAGAGAACATTGTACACAGTAACAGTAATATCATTCTAAGAACAACTTTGAATGACTAAGTATTATCCATACTCAGATCAACTACAAAGGATCTATGAAAGAAGATTCCACATCCAGAAAAGAACTGATAAAAATAAGTATGTATAGTATGGTTTTACATATATGCACATTCACACATACATACATATATGTATGTATATAATGTATTTGTGTCTAATGATAGCCCTAGAAGGGAAGGAGGAAAAGAAAAATAAAAAGTCCACAGCAGAGGACAAAAGAAAACCTAAAAGGAAGCACAGAAAAGTAGGGTAGATTTGAAAACCATGTATAGTATTTATTACATAGTTTTGGAGGCAAAAGTAAGTGTGAAATGGAAATTCATGCTTTTATATTGAATTCTCTTTTTATGTTGTGCTGTGTACGCAGAAATGTGTTGTTGTTTTTATCTTTTGGTGATTAAGTTCAAAATGAATTTCAAAAATCAAAGAGAGAAAAAACATGGCTGCCATTCCCCAGGACACTATCTTGGTGTTAGCTTAACCCTTTGTGTCTCTTATACATTGATTATCCATCACAAAGTAACCAAGAGAGCAGTGGATGGGATGGGGGGGAGGCAGGATACCACTCCCCTCCTTATTGTCTTGTGTCTGGTAATTGAACTCGTCATCTCCCTATTCACTGAGGAAGTAGTTGAGTCTGTGATGAGACCCTCCTGAGGCAACATTGGGCTTTACTTCTGTTACAGAACATATCTGACACACCAAACCATCCATCTCCAATGGCTTGGGAGCATTAGCAGAAACGACAAGTACTGACCTTTCTGACCTAGTCTGAATTTTCTTTTAGACACATTTTTTCACATCTTTGGGAAGAATTAGATGATACTGATTTTGTAATGGAAAAAAAAATTAGGAATAACCACTCTGAACTGGGTAATCCCCCTGTTAGAAAAAGAGATATACATGCAGGAAGATTATAAATGCTTTTGAGGTAAGTTAGCATTGTTAGCATTGTTCAGATCCTACTTATTAGAGCCTTTGGAGCTAGAGGTAGAGGTCCATTGAAAGACAGTAACGAGAAAGAAAGAGGTAGTTCCTCTGCCATGGGTGTCTGTACCAGGGACAAAAAGGAAGAACCAAATGCAGGTTGATTGGGATATTTAGGTCAGGCAGTAGTAAACATTTATTGAATCCCTAGTACACATCAGGGACTGAGGATGAAAAAAAAGGCAAAAAGCAGTCCTTGCTCTCAAAGAGCTCACAGTCCAAAAGTAGAGACAATATGCAAACAATTGTGTGACTATTTCCTATAATTAAGTCAAGAAACGGACAAAGTTAGTGGGACATCAAATGAAAGAAAATGGTTAGAGTGTAAAGCTACTCTGTGGGAGCAATGCTGAGGAGCTGTGTCTATCCCCGTCACATGATTTGGCAGGCACAAAGGTATACAGGTGACTCAATCTGAGGTGGCGTTAGGGCTCCCATAATCCATACAACACAACCCCATTATGAAAGGGAGCACAATTCACTTTATGTTCTACCAAGCATGAACCTTTTGGGTAGACCCAGAAGGCATTCAAGGCCACTGCTTCAACTATAATAATTTTTCTCAAGGGAATGATAGATGGAACTCTTGTGGTCCTTCATGCTCTGAGGACCAAAATTACATTAGGCTGTCAGGGTCAAGGTACAGTGTGTCCAGCTGTGGTTGATCAGACCAATACAAGTTCATAAGGCTCCATGTGAATATTTGGAGTAGAGATGACTGTAAGTTTGCACATCTCATGTTTCTTTTGAGCTATTGCAACTCTGCTTTACTCAGAGATCACAGTGCCTTCTTTAAGGCTCACACATCATGCTGGATAGTTCTGTGCCAGTGTCTCTCATTTCTCCTAATTGATTCCAAAATTCTTTAGAGAGAGACCTTGAGAGTGTCCTTGTATTATTTCTTCTGACTTCTATGTGAGTACTTGCCTTGTGTGAGTTCTCTGTAAACTAGTCTTTTAGGCAAACATATGTTTGGCATACAAACAATGTGGCCAGCCCATCAGAGTTGTGTTCTCTGCAGTAGAGTTTGAATGCATGGCATGTCAGCTTCAGAAAAGACCTCAATGTCTGGCACTTTATCTTGCCAGGCAATCTTCAGAATTTTCCTAAAACAATTCAAATGGAAGCAATTCAGTTTCTTGGCATTGTGCTGGTTGACTATCCACGTTTCATAGGCATACAACAATGAGATCAGCACGGTGACTCTGTAGACCTTCAGTCTGGTAGTCAGTCTAATGCCTCTTCTCTCCCATGTTTTTTTTCAAAGCCTTCCCAACACTGAGCTAGCTCTGAAAATGTATGCATCAACCTCATCATTTATGTGCACATCCCTGGAAAGTATACTGCCAAGCTAAATGAACTTATCCACAGCATTCAAAATTTTTCCATTTGCTATAACTGATGGTTTTACATATGGATGGTACGGTGCTGGCTGGTGTAGAACCTGTTTTCTGGGTGTTAATTTTTAAGCCAAAATTAGCACAAGCAGCAGAGAATTGATCCATACTCTGTTGCACCTCAGCCTCAGAGGCTTCGCTGAGTGTACAATCACCTTCAAACAAAAAGTCATACACCAACTCTCCCTCCACTTTAGCCTTGACTTGTACCTTTGAATTAAATAATTTACCATCAATGGGGTGGCTAACCTTGATGCCATTTTCATCCTCATTAACATCCAATAACAGCACTGGAAACATCATGCTAAGAAGCATGAGAGTAAGCACACAGCTCTGCTTCACTTCAATGGTAACTGAGAAAGTGAGAGAATAGTGTCCATTTTCCAGAACCTATGAAAGTATGCTGTCATGGAAATGTAGAATACTGGTGTACAAAACTTCTTCAGGCAACCAAATTTTGACGTGATCTTCCACAAGCCCTCACAACTAAAAAGCTTTGGTCAGATTGACAAACGTGTACAGACCTCTGTTCTGCTCCTGGACTTTCTCTTGGAGTTCTCTTGGAGTAAACACCATATTGACCATCCCTCAACCCTTTCTCAGCCACTCTGGTTCTTAGGTAGATGACCATCTTCCCATTGAAGGATCAACCTATTAAGGAGGACTCTGGCAAGAATCTTGCTGGCAATGACTAAAAGAGAGACACTCTAGCCCTGGGATTATCACAGCACCACCTAGTTCCTTTTCCAACAACAACACTGCTTTAGCCAAAAACAGGCATGTCAATGCCTCTGTGTTTTGATTATCATTACCACATGCACCTCTTACCCAGAATATCCATCCTGAAGAGATTCATTTGTTTAATGTATTAGGTGTATAGGCCTTATGAAAGTCCAGTCAACTGACAGGTGAGTTAGTCACCTGCAGAAGCAAATTCTTTTGTTGTTCCCCACAAAAGGGGAGTTTTACCCTTTCGTTATTGAGTACAAAGTGATGTTATTATCTGCATTTACTACTACTTTCTACTGATTCCAGACATTTTGACTAGGATTCATAGGAACGTTGATCTACCATCAGCTAGATTTGTAAGAATCCTACTTCAAGTTAGGGCTGATGGGAAATGAATGGCAGCCTTTCAGACACATTTGATTATCTAATTATTCAACCCTTTGGGTTGTCTAATGTATCTGCATAAGCCTTCTGCATTTAATTAGATATGAGGATTTATAGGTCTTCTCAGGTAGGGGTTCTCAACCTGGGGTTGAAACCACGAACCTGGACTTTTATAACTTTATTTTAATATAACTGTTTCCTCCATGGATTTTATTTTGTGCATTTTAAAATATTCTGAGAAAGTATCCATTGATTTAATCAGACTACCAAAAGTTTCCATGACACAAAAAGGATCCCTTTCTAGCTGACTTTAACAACATTATCCTTTTTTTCTATGTGAACTGAAAAATATTCCAGAAGTACTTGAATCTAATGTGAATTTATTAAGTATCTATTATATGTAAGCAATATGCTTGAATCTGGGAAGACACAGACCAAAAAAAGAATATCTGTCCTCAGTATATATGCTCATGTAATGGATATATGCTTTGATATGTAAGAAATTTGGTTCCTAAAAGTTTGGTTCCTTTTCTGTGAAAAATCCCCAACAAAACCAAAACTGTGATAAAAATCTGTTTTTGGAGAAACAGAGTTTTTTTAACGTTAAAATCTGGAGACAAATCCAGGTTGTTAGGAAAATTGGAGAACTAACTGTCCCCTCTCATGTTGAGAAGAACTGTTTGAGTGCAGAGAAATGACTGAGGCTGCAGAGTATTGTGGTCCCTTAGCTCATTTGCATGCAACGGCTTTTAGTTTTCACAAAGTGGTAAATCAAATAATGTTTGGAGACTATGAGAAGATGAAAAAGGACTGTTGTCTTCATAACTGACATAAAGTTGGATTCATGGGCTTCATCTTCTAAAGGAAAAATGAGTCACTGATCATTAGGAACCTCCAATTTGAGCCATTAGAGGTGTGGATAGGAGTGTTAGGAGAGGAGTGAATAAACCAGCAGGAGGAGAGTGAAGACTCCAACAGCATCAATCAAGCAGTAGTCAGTCAATAAATGTTTGTTAAGCATCTATCTATCTATCTATCTATCTATCTATCTATCTATCTATCTATCATCTACCTACCTGTCTATCTATCTATCTATCTATCTATCTATCTATCTATCTATCCATCTATCTATCTACCTACCTACCTGTCTATCTATCTATCTATCTATCTATCTATCTATCCATCCACCTACCTACCTATCTATCTAGTTATAACTATTAAAAGTTCATCTTGATACACAAGCTGGACACATAGTTTGAAAAGGGCGTAACTTTCCAGAGATGTTTTGAGATTTTCCATTACTGTCTGGTTTGAAAGAAAAAGTCAGAGGGAGAAAGAGTTTTGCTGTGAGTTCTGTTTTTGCTCCAAAAAGATGCTGAGATGATGAATTCTGTTGAATGAAGACCTGGCTGGGCTTGTTTGCCTTGACCATAGAGACAACCTGAGAAGCTGTGCAGTTTTCTGGTTAATGGAACTACTGCCATTATAATAGAATAACACTTTCTCAGCATCTTTTAAAAGTAATGGTGAGTTTTAAGAAGATTTCTCTGCTTCATTAGTTTGAAAGTAGAAAAGGAGTAGAGTGTACCAGTAAGAGAAGAGTAGGGACCAGGAAGGCTACAGTTTAGCAGAGAAGTAGCTGTGTGGGGGGTAGCTATTTTTTTCTTAAACAAACCAAGGAATTCCATGTATGGACTCCAGAGTTGTAAGCTTCCCCAAGTATGTGGTTTTTTGGGGGTTTCTTTCCACATTTGTGTGCCCATCTGCTCTATTTGTGTAAGTGTGGGCACATGGATACTGTATTGGTGGCAGAATGGGACTCCTATTTGTGTATGGAATATTATGTATTGAATTTATTATTTGTCTTTTATTAGCTAACTGATGTAATTATTGTTTTTGTCTTATTAAGTAAATAATTTTAATTAAGGATGTCATAGTGACAGATTTTATGAAAATGTGAATCACACAGGTCAAGATCTACAATGGTAAATAAAAGTATACTCCTCAAAATAGAATTGCCCCTAGAAACATTTGAATCAAAACCACTTGTGTTGTTTCTTCTTTGGGAAATATGAATCTGTCAGTGTGAGAGCATGTTGGGGTGGTCAAGCTAGCACAAAGAGAGAGGAGGGCTCATTATATTTACATTCTACTGGAGATGGGATAGAGCATATAGACAGATAAATATATACATGTAACATTTAGAAGGATTTAGAAAGCAGTAACTAAGAGGATGAGGAGAAGCTTCTTATAGATTGCATAGCAAAGCATTCACCAACCTTCTTCATTGCGGTTTATATAGCAAACTCCAAGAAGTTTATCTTTCACAAGAACCATTTATATTTCCTGTATTTTCTTCAGGAGTAGAAATATTTACAAATAGGCCCACCAGATATTATATGTATACAAATATGTATATCTTATATACATATATATATATATACACTTATGAAATAGACCCAATATATTAACATATGTGTGTCACATTGATTAGGTTCCCATAGAAGAAGTTAAGAAATGTTGAATGACCTTACTGGTAGTGAATTTGATGAACTCCTGTAATGTTAATGATATTTAAGATCTTCCTCTCCCATTAATAGTTCTCATGTGAAGCCCATTAAGGGAAGTTTGTTTGGGGGAGGCTTACTTGTAGGAAGACTTTCATATCTTTTTGCTAATTTCTAGTTAGGTGCTGAGTCACAAGGGCTTTGATGCCTCCTGGCTCTAAGTGTACATATTCTGAGTTGGTATTTTGCTCTGGGGGCTCACTTATGAGAAGGACCTTGAGATTCTTTGGTTGAAACTTTGGGTAGCCATATGTTCAGACCCCCTGACTGCTCAGATGTAAAGACCTTCTCAATCCAATGGTGCATATAAAGTGTATAACAATATTGTTTTGATTCAGACAGTCAGAGTCCTGTCTGTTGGGATTTATGCTAATTTCTCTGCTTGTATTTTCTTTGCTTGCATTTTCTCTGATGTCCAGGGTGCTAACTTTCCCCAGAACTAGTAAATATAATTAAAGAACATTGTTGACCCTTTAAAAGTTGCTTTCCTTTAAGAAAAGTAGATCCAAGAACCTGTGCTAACAGGTCATCCTGGGTGTGCCAGGGTCCTTGCTGCTACAACTTCATTCTGGTGTTTTCAAGGGTGATGAACCCCCTTTATAAATTTTCTAAGAAAAAGGATGCTTTAAATGTCCCATATTTAGCAGGAGGAAGTCTTCCTATATTAAAGATAGCTTTCATGGCAACACCATTGTTATGACATCCAATTCTGGAGGTGTCTTTTCTTTGTTGAGATAGATGTCTCATGGATAACTATTGGGATTATTTTGACTCAAAATTGAGGAAAAAAAAGGAGTCAAAGAATGAGGCTGTCTAGTTGCTGATCATATATTATTGTTGATAAATGCCTTCAAAAGGAAGATAAAACTCTATGAGGGACCTGATGTTGCTTATTATTAAGGGTTCCCAGGAGACCTGGCAGTAGAACTTGAAAAACTCAAGGCACACTATCATGGTCTTAAGAGAATAATTCAATTTATCAAGATACCTATATATTATCAGTTCATCAAGTCCAATGAGTGTTACTTTTAAAATTTTTTTTCTTCAGGTAATCTTTGTCCTGTAATGAAAAAAAGCATTCTTGCAGATGCCTGAATCTACTCCCTTGCCATTTCTATGTGTGTGTCAGGGGATGACTAATGGATCTATCTAGGCCTTTCCCATCCTAGGTTCTACCTGTGATTCTTCAGGAGGAAAGTCATAGTATCACTGAAATCTAGTTTTAAGTATTACAAGCTCATCTTAACACATTGTGCACTGGATATCTAAGGGTGATGAGGATCAAAAATTTAATCCTCTGACCCTGTTTGTTGTCTGACTTGGCTTGAGATGTTCAGCATAACGTTCAAGGCTGTAATCGGCACCAGTGTACAATGAGACTCTAATAGAAACCATAGGGGATCTTACAACTTCTACTGATGCCTTCTTGAATATGTGGCTTGATTTTCTAACAGATACACTCCATTCACCATAAAAGGCTACCATCTTTATTGATGTGTTGGCCATTTCTCAAGAATGTGACATCCAATCCCTTGTTACAAACTGTCATCCACTTTTCAAGCCACATGGTATTCTTTAAAGCAAATTATTTGCCTGCATGAGCTTCCCATTCAGATTGTTTCTGATGGAGAGGGGGTCCACAGTTTACTGCCAAGTTCTGCAGAGTTCTAACTTCAAAAGAAGTTAGGGATTCAGTTACCGCTTCCCACCATTTACCACCCACAGGCAAACAAAAATGTAGAACAAGCCAACCAGGACATTAAACAGTATCTACATTGTTACACTATACACTTACAGCCAGACTAAATTTCTGCCAACACTAGAGTTTGCCAGGAATAACATAGTCTATTCTGTCCTCAGAAGTTCACCATTTCAGATATCCTACAGATTTTCCCCCTGTATATGCTTGTCAGATATACAAGAGAGAGAAAAGATGCCAGACTTGCTAGATTGGGAACACTAGCTGCAAAAGGAATTTGAGCCATTCAGCATTCAGTAAGATGGGAACAGGAGTAAGAGATGACTGGGAGACTGACAGAGAAAGAAGAACTCACTGTGTTAGCTCATATATATATACACACCAGATCTGGTTAGATCATACACATTTCCTGGTAGGTTGGTCCTGACTCTAGAGGACAGATAGTGAGGAGTTGACACCATCACTTGAAAACTAAACCTAGTAAGGTATAGCCTAGGATTACCTGGAAAACTCATATTTCATATTTCACATTTTGAGCCAATATGTTCCCCAATATTCCAATGGAAAGGATACTAACAGCTTGACATTATAGAGGTGGAGTTGTACAGTCATTGCAGTCACATGACCTCATTTGGGGTTTTCTTGGCAAAGACAATGGAGCAGTTTGCCATTTCCTTCTCCAGTTCAACAGATAAAGAAACTGAAACAAACAGGTCTAAGTGACTTAGCTGGGGTCACATAGTTGTGTCTGAGGTTGGATTTGAACTCAAGACAAGGAATTTTCCTTACTCCAGGCCTGGCATTCCATCCACCATACCACTTAACTGCCTCCATTGAGGTAGAGTATGGAATATGAAGTCTGGAAAATATTAGTTTGCTGATAGCAGGAAAGGCAGTAGCATTATTTGCTTAACTGAAGATATATAGTCTAGAGAGTATTACATGGTAGTTACTAATATATGTTCATGTCTTCCCACTCCCACCAATTAGGGAACTTCATTATCAGTCCCTAAAGGGACCTGACCAAATTCCCTGGGAGGGGATTATAACATTGTATTATATAGCATTATAACAGTGTATAGCTAGCCACAGAAGAGCCATGTGGTAGTAGCAGTGACCCTATGAACTTATGACCGAGGTTGGAGTAAGAGAATGTCTTGTGAGTTTAAGAAGGAAAAGTAGAATTTCCAATAGGCTGTTATATACTGGCTGTTATTAGGGGACTTTCACTTCCTTTCAGAGACTGACCCAGATCCTGCTGAGTCTCTTGGGTTTGGGAAAGACATAACTTCATTACAGATCTGTCCAAGGTACTTCCCTCAGCAGGACATGTTTGTGTGTGTTTGTTATTCTTCTCTCTGGGATCTTGTGAGCTGTGGTTATGCTTGGTACCACCTCATTGGCTAGGGTCAGTCTTCCAGGTCTAGGTGAAGCTGTCATGATAAGGTCTTCCTAAGCTAGCCTAAGGCTGCATTTATGATATGGCATCTATCTTAAAATCTACGCCAACAGCTACAGGAGTGACTCAAGAGTCAGAAGAGGTCTAGATTCCAGATTCCCTGACTTTGGACATGAACATTTTAGCACTCGTAGCACAGATTTCTTTTTAAATTCGTTCCTTATTCCTTGCCCATGGGACACAGTTTAAAGCTGCTGACCCAGCTCCTCTGACACGGTTCTGACAGTGATGGCAAATTAGAGACTACACATTGTGGAGATTGTTTCAGGGCTTTTCCCTGCAAACACCATCCCATAGGAACTGGCCTGAACTCTGTGCTAAGACTTTAGAGTGGAATTTGGGGTGGCAAATTTTTTGAGGTTTAGACAGGTGTGAATGAGAGTATTTTAGGGAAGGATTAAGATTAGTCCAATGCAAAAACTAAACAGTTGGAAAAGTTTGTCTTTAATAATAAGAAGAAGAAAATAACAATAGAAAACATTGATATAGTACCTAATATGTGCCAGGTGCTGTGCTAAGTGCCTTGCCACTGTTATTTCATTTGATACTCACAACAACCCTGAGAGGTAGGTGCTATTATTATTGGCAAACAGAGGTTAAACAACTTGCCCAGGGTCATCATGCGGCTACATTTGAATCCAGGTCTTCCTAACTTCAGACCTGCCACCATATCACATATCTTTCCAGTATATCACATAGCTGCCTCAGTTCTTTAACCCCTTCCCTCCTTCTTTATATTTTCTCTGATGGCCCCCTTTGCTTTCACACTATTGCCCTAGATGTATATGCTCTGACTATACCCTCCCTGGATAGCACCTCATCCTCCAAACATTTCCTTCATCCCTTATCATTGAAAGAGAGATTATCTATCAGTTAGCTATTAATTATCTCTTATATAAACCATTCCGGAAACTGCTTTGTGCTAGGACTATTCTGAAAAACTCATTCTATCTCCAGTTAATAAAGAGTCCTTAGAGACATTAGAAATTCACTGAGACGAGTATATCAGTACCTATTATGCATAAAGCAATAGACCACATTACCTCCCATCTCTTCTATGTCTTTCCTTTATACACTCTTCTCATTCATCTGCTAAACTACTGTGAAACAAATGATCACTAACATACAACCTGGTATCTGCTTACTGCACATGATGCCATACTCCACCAAGGGTACTGTGGAACTCATCCCAACTCTCAAGACTATGCCTATGGACCACAAGTTCTGATAGGTTCTACAAAACTTGAAAGGCTTTCAGTAGAGGTCCACTATGCATCATACAACAACCAGATTTGGCTAAATTCAGAGTTTACTAATGAGAAAAATGATTATTTCTCTCTTATGTTAATAGCTAGTTATTATATTAGGGCCAAAGTTTTTCACCTTTTCTAGTTCTTCATCTACAAATAAGTCAGTGTGGCAAATCTTGCTAAAAGACTTGCCCAGCCTGGATGGCTAAGATGTAATTAAAGATAGTAAAAGAAATTCTAAGTTTAGATGAATGAACACATTCCTGCTCATTGTGTTTGCTCAGACAGGTCTGGAAAAATGTGGATTCTCTTTTATCAGATGGGTGATATAAAAATTGATATATCTCTTTGACCAAGATTTAGGTGATCCAAATACCATATCCCCAAGACCTTCCTTGTAACATAGCCCAGCCTCTCATTGTGATATTCACCTTTCTCATTAATTGTTAATCAATAAAAGTTGATAGCCACCCTTGGAAATACCTACTTTTCAAAGGACAAATAAACTGTGACACACTGCCATAAATGATCTTTAAAAGACCATTCTTTTATTAATAAATATTCTGACATTATTTAAAAAATGATTAATTTATCCAGAAACTAGGTCTCTTGAACTTTTTTAAATGCCACAGTTCAATTGAAGAATGTAACCACCATGGAATAGTCATTCATGTGTATGTTGACAAAAATACAGAGCAGAAAAAAAAAAAAAAAATATATATATATATATATATATATATGTGAATTGCCTTTCAATTGCTGTAGGCATTGCCTATATCAACCTACCAACAACCTCTTCCTTGATTCTATCGCAATTACTTGTTCCTGTTTGATGACGAAGGAGGCTTTAGTCCCTTATGTGTATGGCTTTGTATAACCCCTACCTAAAGCATGAATCCTCTCTGTACCACAGAAAGTGGTCCTCCACTATACTCTTAAGCACTTCCAGTATTAGGAAACTTACTACTTCAACAAGTTCTTCATTCTATTTTCAGACAATTCTAATGATTACAAAGTGCTTTATATCTCTCTCCTTGTAACTTCAATCCATTGGTCTTAGTGCTGCTCTCTGGAGCAACACAGAATTTTATTAAAAAATGACACATGGTTTTATTAGAATAAAACTAATCTTTCCTTCATAGAACAACCCTTCAAATATTTAAAAACAATTATTAAGTCCCCAAAGTCTTCTGGCTAAACATAGACGGTTCTGTCAACTCTCCCTCATATGACATTATTTCTAGATCCTATCCAATTCTGGTCAGCCTCCTCAGTATTTATTGCAATTCATTAACATTTTCCTAAAAAAAAAAAAATTAGCATCCCAAGCTGAACACAAAGCTGAATTCTGGCTATTGGAATACAGAGTATATAAGGTTGATCACCAACCTCATCCTAGACTATATCCCTCTGTTATGGTAATCGAAGGTTAGGTTGGCTTTTGTAGAGCTGTTATATTCTTAAGTCTTTTTCACACTGATTTGTAACCACATATCTCTCCTCTTGAACTGGTATTGTCGTTTCTGGTGAGTTTTGTTTTGTTTTGCTCTTAAAATAAAACATCTTGTTAGATGCAGTCCATTCTTCCAGACTGTTGAGATTTCTTTAAATCCACAATCTGTAATTCAGTCTATCAGTTATTCCTCTCAGTTCCATGCCTTCTTCAAATTCAACGATCTCTATTTTTATCTAAATCATTGATCAATATGTTGAACTGACCAAGGACAAAGACAAAGACTTGTCACCTGCCATTTATTCCATAGTGATATTTTATTTGTCAACACTCTTTGGAAAGGAAGAAAGAAGAAAGTAAACAAGCCTTAATTGAGTACCTAATATGTGCCAGATACTGTGCCAATCACTTGTGAAAATGTCTCATTTTTATCCTCACAATAATACTGCACGGTAGGTACTATTATTCAGTGGAGGAAACTGAGACAGAGTTTCCCTATGTCACACAAATAGTAAGTATAGGAGGTCAAATTGGAACTCAAGTGTTCCTGACTCCAGGCCCAGCTCTCCATCCACTGAGCCACCTAGCCACTTCTAGGTATGCTACTAGTAATGAATTTCTCTATATTATCATCCATATCATTTTCACTATCTTGTCTGTAGTTGTATTGTTATATTTACTTCAAATTTCCAGCTTCCTATACACAACATCTATTAGATTTCCCTGATCTACCAGTCTAGTAACCCTATCAGGAAAGGAAAACAAGATTTCTTTGGCATGATTTGTTCATAGTGAAGCTGTGCTAACTCATTGCAATCACGGCTTCCTACTTAAATGCTGGCAAACACTCCTTTGTAATACATACTAGAATTTCCCTAGGGGTGTACACCAAGCTCACCAGGCTATAATTTATAAAATCTACTTTCTCCCCCTATGTGAAAATTGGAAATATTTCCCCATCTTCTGCCTTGTAACACTTCTCTAGTTTTTCATAATTTCTCAGAGATCACCAGCTGGCTCACACATAACCTCCACATACTCTTTTATTATTACTCCATGATGTAATTCACCTGGACTGGGACTCTACTTCTAGAGCTTAGCAGGAACTGCTGTCTATTCAGGTTTCTTAAGAGTGATGGGCAGCCAAGAGGTACGACGGATAGAATGCTGTGCCTGGAGTCAGGAAGACATCTCCCTGAGTTCAAATCTGGCCTCAGACACTTACTATCTGTGTGACTTGTGGACAAGTCACTTAATCTTGTTTACCTCAGTTTCCTCATTTGTAAAATGAGCTGGAGAAGAAAATGGAAAATCACTCCAGTATCTTTGTCAGGAAAACCCCATGAAGAGTCATGAAGAGCCAGATGTGACTCAACAACAGCAACAAAGAGTCTGGTGGTGCTGAACAGGGTGACTACAGATTTCTGTTCCATTAATAGCCTTGTTCTTGTCTTCTTACTTTGCACATTGAAAGCTAAATCCTGGATTCCTCAACTCCTAAGTCATGCTCTTGTCTATGCTTATGTTTGGGCAAGTCCCTTGACTTTTCAGTGCTTCTAATGTTGCATCTCACCAAGATGATTTGGGTCGTGAATTACCCTAAAGGTAAACTTTGGTTAAGATTATTGTCTATTTGTCCCTGTATTGAGCCACAGCAAGTGACAACCTCCCTGGGTGTGTGTGAAACACCATTACAAACTGAACTCATCCTTTGGGTGTCCAAGATTGATTTTATGTCTGTTTTCATATGAACAGCTCCATTTCTCCTCAAGCCTTGAGGTATTATCTCCAGGTTGTGTTTTCAGATTGAAGATTTTTGCATTTGGTTTGGTTTCAGGCAAAGCTAGCTTTAAGAGTTGGCAGTCACTTAAATAATTTTTATGAAATTATCTAACTACATTGGGATGGGGAGAGACACAAGCATTTATTAAGTATCTACTATTTGTCAGATACTGTGCTAAGTGTTTTACAAATAATATCTCATTTTCTCCACATAACAAAACTGGGGCATAGGTACTATTCTGAAACAGGCAGGCAGGAGTTAAATGACTCACACAGGATCACACAGCTAATAAGCATCCTAGCCTGGATTTGATCTAGGGTTTTCCTGACTCCAGGGCCAGCACTCTGTCCACTGAGCTGCCTAGCTTCTTATGTAGTAGACTATATGAAAAACAGTAATAAATAATGGAGGTAGTGCAGTGGATAGAGTGCCACATCTGGAGTCAGGAAGACTCATCTTCCAAAGTTCAAATCTGACCTCAGACACTTACTTGTTCTATGACCCTAAGAAAGTCACTTGACTTTATTTGCCTCAGTTTCCTCATCTATAAAATAAGCTGGAGAAGGAAATGCAAACCACTCCAGTATCTCTGGCAAGAAAAGAGTTGGACATAACTGAAACAATTAAACAAAATAGTGAGTAATAAGATTGGAAGATAGGATGAGACCAGATTGTGAAGAACTTTAAATGTCAAAGGAAGGCGTTTATATTTATATATCCCTACAGTTAATAGGGAGCAAATGAAGTTTACTAATGTGGTGGTGGTATGGCCAGATATGAACTTTAGGAAAAGTTTTTTAGTATCTGTGTGTAGGATGGATTGGAGTAGGGAGAGCCTTGAGAAAGGAACACCAATTAGGAAATTTTTACAACCATTCAGGATTGGTTATGAGATAATGAACCAAGAAAGTGTCTGTGAGTAAAGAGGAGATGGCATATGTGAAAGTCATTGTGGAGGTGGAAGATCTGGCATCTGACTGAACAAGTAGGATGAGGGAAGGGAAGGAGTTGAGAGTGAGACTGTTTTTGAACCTGAGTAACCTGAGGCAAACTTTTCACTGGTTCACAATTTTTCTCATCACGAACCCCTATTCGATATTTCCTTGTGCCACTTTGGACCTGTTTTGAATGTTATGTGTTCTACTTAGATTGGCCAGTTTGCCATTTGCCATATATTTCATCCCCTACTTCCCAGCTTTGACACAGGTGATCAGGGTATACTGATAAATGTTTGACAACCCACACTTTTACATTTAATCTGCATTGTTCATATTTTCTCCATCATTTTCTTAAGGCTAGGCAATCAACAGTATAGTAAATCAAGCCCTGCTTTAATTTCTCACCATTTGCCTGGCCCCAAACGCACTTTGCTATTACCTGGACACCACTCCCTCAACCACTCTGTATCTCCTACCCTACTCTAATTCTGAGTAGAGAAACCAAACACACTCCTTAGCCATCACTCCCCTAAATGTATTGCCTTCTCTTAGCAGAGAATAAGCTCCTTGAGGACAGGGGTGGTGTTGCTTGTACTTGTATCCCGTACTTAACACATTAAATAAATACGTCATATTCACTCCGTTCCATTCAGAAAAGAAGAAAAGCAAGCTCTAATATCCCCACTGACAATTTAAAAATCTGTTGGAGATGGCTGTAAATACACTCCCTCCTTTTTCTTGGATCCTCAGGTTTCTTCAAAGCACAGCTCCAGTGCCTCCCCCTATGTGAGGTCTTTCCTAAATCATTTTTTGTTAAATTATTTTGTATTTACTTATCTGAGTATATGTTGTATGCCACCAGTAGAATGGAGGTCCCTTGAGAGCAGGTCTGCTCCATTTTTTTCCTTTTATTCTCAGCATCTAGCAGTGCCTTGGACTTTTTGGGGGTATGGGAGTCTGCATGTATTATTTCACTGAGGAAATGTTAGGGAGGAAACTCCCTCTAATTCAGATCCAGAACTGTTCTACTTTATCTTAAGATTTTCCTGCAGAAGTGAAAAGTTAAGTCAACAAGCCTTTTATTAAGTACTTACAATGTGCCAAACACGAAGCTAAGCCTAGAGATACAAAGAAAGGAAATAGAGTTCACAAACAAATAGGGTTCCTGGTCCAATGGAGAATAAACCAAACTAGACACATACAAACTTTGTAATATAAATGGGGAAAGATCTTAGAATGAAGGCACTGAGGAAGAGGGCAGAAAAAACCTCTTGGACTTGAGGTGACTCAGGAAGGAAATCAGAAAAGATTAGAGGCAGAGATGAGAGGGGAGAGTATCCCAGGCATGGGGCATGACCAGCCAAAAGCCAAAGAATAAGAAGATGTGTGGAAGGAGCAAGAAGGTCAGTGTTACTTTAAGTCAGTCAACAAGCACCCGTTAACGAGCACCTATTATGTGCCAGGCACTGTGCCGAGGCTAGAGTCAAAGAAAGGCAAAAGTCAGTCCCCATTCTCAAGAAGTTCACAGTCTAATGGGAGAGACATACAAACTATGTATTTAAAAAGCTGTCTTCAGACTAAATAGGAAATAATCAATGGAGAGAAGGTACTAGAATTAAGAGGTTATTAGGAAGGACTCCCCATAATGTTAACATTTAGATAGAGCTCACTTATGTGCCAAACACTGTGCCAAGCACTTTACAATTATTATCTCATTTGATCTATAGAAAGTAGCAGTTTAGCTGGTACTTGAAGACATGTTAGGAAAGCTAGGAGGCGGAGATGAGGGGGAAGAGCATTGCAGGCTAAAAGTAATCATTAAGTGCCTACTGTGTGCCAGGAACTGGGCTAAGTGCTTTACACATCTTATCTCATTTGATCCTCAAAAAAAAGTCCAAAGTGCCACAAGGAAGCAACCCTAGAAGGTAGATGCTACCATCCACATTTTGCAGTTGAGAAAACTGAGGCAGGCAGAAGTCAAGTGACTTGTTCAGGATCACACAGCCAATAAGTGTGTGAGGCCAAAGTTGAACTCAGGCCCAGCTCTCTATCTACTGTGCCTTAGCTGCCTCTCATAGACATAGAAGGGCAATAAAGAGTAAAAACAGTAAAAAAGCAGAAAGTGACCTGGTTGTTTAAGATTATCTTAAAGTTCATAGGGAGCCACTGAAGTTTACTGAGTAGAAGAGAGGTGATTTGATCAGAACTGAACTTTAAGAAAATAATGTTTGCAGCTGACAGAAGGATAGGCTGGAATAATGTAGCAGCAAGCCCCCTGACACATCCAGGATGGCCTGCTAGCACATGTTCTTAGATCTGCTTTTCTAAAAGGAAAGACACTTTTGAGGGGTCAACAATCTTCTTTAATCACATATACCAGTAGAGAAATAAAGATCAACAGACAGAGCTTCTAACTGTCTGACCATAAGCAATATATACATCCCAGGTCAACAGACAGATCCAACTTTCTGACCATTACATACATACATAGCTACCAGAGAGAGAAGCACCAACACGTGGATTTTCAAAGCCAGAATGGCTACCCAGAGTCTCATCTAGCACCCCAAATTTCTTCCAAAGAGTAAGCCCCAAAGCAAATCCTCACCTCAGAGTATATACACTTTTCAGAGCTGGAGGGCATCACAATACTTGTGACCTGGGCTGTCCTATAAAACAAGCTTCCCCTATCAAGCTTCCCTTATTGGGTTGCACCTGAGGCCTGTTAATGGGTGAGGAAGATCTTTATTTCCCATTATTACATAAATCTAATTAACATTACAAGTAAGGAAAGATTTGAGGCAGGAAGACCAGGCAGCAAGGTACTGAAGTGCTCGAAGCATAAGGTGATGAGTGACTACACAGGATGATGGTTGTGTGACTAGACAAGGGGACAAATACAAGAAATGTCTTGAAGGTGGAAACATTACCTGGCAATAGATCGGATATATGGAGCAATTAATTGCCAAGTGAAAAGCTAAGGAAAACCCTGAAGCTTTTAGCCTGAATGTCTAAAAAGATATCATCTACAGTAATAAAGAATCTGAAAAGAGAGAAGAGGGTTGGGGGAGGTGAGGAATGACTGGGATGGGGGGTGGGGGCGTTGTTAAAGTAAGGGAAAGGAAGACAATAGATTCTTCTTAAGTTGAGTTTGAGATGTCTACAATCCAGTTCCAGAAATTCAATAGGCAGTTAGTGTTGCAAGACTGGAGATCAAAAGTCAGGTTATGACTGGATAAATATATCTGAGAGTCACCTACATTAGAGATGATAACTGAACCCACGGCAACTGATGAGATCACCCAGGGACATAGTATAGGGAAAGAAGAGAGGGGGGGCCGAGACAGAGTCTTGTGGGACACTTACAGTTAGTGAAAGGTTTTGTGACTTGCCCAGGTTCACATAGCTTGGTAGGAGTTAGAGGCAGAAATTGAATCCAGGCCTGACTCTAAGGTTAGCTTTATCCAATTCACCATGCTACCTTTTACCTTGTCTCTGTACAGTTGGCATTTAAATGTTTGTTGAATTGAAATTGTTTAATTGAATCCAACTAACCTCCAAAGTGACTGCCAACATCAAATATCTCTTTCCCAGTTCTACCCATGCTAGTACTGAAATAAAATGTGTTCAAACTTTAGAAATTATCGTCAGCCTGTTTCCATCAGGCAGAAGTTAGGATCAGGGAGGCCATGGCTTCTGGAAGATTCAGTCACTCGCAGATTCTAAAAGGGCTGGTTTTCACTCCTATTGCCTGTTCTCAGTGTGTTCAAGGAGCCAGGAATGTAGGGAGTAAGGAATCCACTAGCTAAAATTACCACCCAAGGCCATACTTACTTGGAATGATAACAAACCCTACACCACCTTTGGAGAGAGCACAGGAACAACGAATCTCCAGGAAAAATTAAGTCTTCACCAAACACCCTTTAATTTTAGCCACTTGGCTTAATGAAGGCTCTGGTTTTAATGACCTCGGAGGCTTTTTGTCTGACAGTTCTGCTGGTAACTAAACCCTGTGCTATTTTTCCTTCCACATCCTGAAATCTCAAGCGTCGCCTCTAATCTTATTTTCTATTTCTGGGCTATATTGCATTAGCACCTTTTTATTTCTCCTGGCATGTTTGACAGCGAGTTCAGGCTAGTGAGAATCATCTCTTTGTGCTGGCAAATAGGGATTGCATTGGTTGTTTTTGAATAATGACTTATAGTTAAAATTACCCCCAGGATGTCATAATTGCATGGCTACAGCATTCTTCGGTGGAAAGTTGGAGAGGGTGGAGGGGAACTGAGTTATGCGTGCAGCGGAGCCTAAGAGGCAGACACCTCTAACACTGTTATTCAGAAAGCTAGGCCTGAGAATAGGGGCTAGTACCTGTGCTGTGATGGGGTGGGATAAAATAAAATTAATAAGCAGCTGTCATTTAAATACAGCTTTGGAGTTTATAAACCATTATTATTTTTATTATTTCAGGCATTAGCCACAGCCTATGCTGCTTCTCATAGTCCCAAAGCATGGGCACTGAGGAGACACAGGGCCAGAATAGATAGTAATATGCTTTGAAGGATATAGAAAATACACCCCCCCCCAAAAAAAAATAAGGTGCCTTGTGTAAAAACACATGGGGGTGGGGCAACAGTGTGAAAGAAGAGGGTGTTACAGAGTCGGATCAGATATAGAAAGGGAACAGAAGAGAAAGCCAAGGAAAGCTTTTTTCATATTTTTTGCCTCTGGACTAGCTAGAGCAGGGTAGTCAGGGCTGTTGCTCAAAGGACCAAACTTTAGAGGTCGCTGGCAGACTTACTCTCCTTCAACAAGTAGAAACAACTAATTTAATTTTCCTCTTCTGGTCTTGTACCTTTCAGTTCCTCTAGTTTTCCCCACCTCCTAGGGCTATCAATGTGGTCCCCTTCTCCCCTGAAGTTCCTTTAGCCTTTTCCTAAATATCCAGGTCTCACCAACTTTCCTCATCAAGGCTGTATGTTCCCTATGCCTCCTGCATGTACGTTTTTCTTCTTTGTCTTAGGCTACTCTGACCAATTAAATGGCAGAAATGTTTAGGGCTATTTGGAAACAGGACTTCTATGGAGGGGCTAAAGTGAAATAGCCTCCTTTCATAGGGGAGTCCTCGCTGTCTTGGGAGTCAGTGGGGATGATGATATTTTGGAATTTTGTAGACTGTAAAGCTGGATATAGAGAGGGACCTCATGATACATTAGAGAGAACTCTAATTTAGAACTCACTTCCAATCCTGACTGTTCTTTGCAACTGGTTGAGACCTTTAACATTTAATCTCCATGGACCTCAGTTTCCTCCATGGAAGAATTAAGGACAAGATGTCTTCCAAGGCCTCTTTCAGCTCTAATTTTTTTTTCCAGAGGAAGACATTTTTTTTTAATTTTTATTTTTATTTATTTAATTTTTTACATTCATTTTCACAAAATTTTGGGTTCCAATTTTTTCTTCCCTTTTTCTCCCCTCCCCCCACCCCAATACACCTAACAATCTAATTTGCCCTGTCTCCAATCTGCCCTCTCTTCTGTCATCCCTCCCTTCTCTTGTCCCCATCTTCTCTTTTGTCCTGTAGGGCCAGATGACTTTCTATTCCTCATTAACTGTATGTCTTATTGTAGCAACAATACTAAACAGTTGTTCCTAAAACTTGAGTTCGAAATTTTTCCCATCCCTCCCTCTCCACCCATTCCCTTTGGGAAGGCAGGCAATTCAATATAGGCCCTATCTGTGTAGTTTTGCAAATGACTTCCATAATAGTCGTGTTGTGTAAGACTAACTGAATTACCCTCCATCCTATCCTGCCCCTCATTGTTTCTATTCTGTCTTTTGATCCTGTCCCTCCCTGAGTGTTAACTTGAAATTGCTCCCTTCTCCCATTGCCCTCCCTTCCATCATCCCCCCCACCTTGCTTATCTCCTTCTCCCCCATTTTCCTGTACTGTAAGATAGGTTTTCATACCAAAATGAGTGCGCATTTTATTCCTTCCTTTAGTCAAATGTGATAAGGGTAATCTTCTTGGTTTTTTTTTTTCTCAGCTCTCCTCTTTTTCCCTCCCCTAAAAGGTCTCCTTCTTGCCTCTTAAATGACTTATAATTTACCCCATTCCATTTCACCCTCTTTCCTCCCACTACCTTTCTCTCTTACCATTTACCTTAATTTCTTTTAAGATATGGTCCAATCCTATTCAATTCACTCTGTGCTCTCTGTCTCTGTATGTGCGTGCATGTGTGTATGTGTGTGTGCGTGCACACGTGTACATGTGTGTGTGTGATCCCACCAACTACCCAGATACTGAAAAGTTTTAAGAGTTACAAATATTGTCTTTCCATATAGGAATGTAAACAGTTCACTTTTGAGAAGTCCCTTATGACTTCTCTTTGCTGTTTACTTTTACATGCTTCTTCTCATTCTTGTGTTTGAAAGTCAAATTTTCTTTTCAACTCTGGTCTTTTCATCAAGAATGATTGAAAGTCCTCTGTTTCATTGAAAGACCATATTTTCCCCTGAAGTATTAGACTCAGTGTAGCTGGGTAGGTGATTCTTGGTTTGAGTCCTAGTTCCTTTGCCTTCTGGAATATCCTATTCCACGCCCTTCAATCCCTTAATGTAGAAGCTGCTAGATCTTGAGTTATCTTGATTATATTTCCACAATACTGGAATTCTCCAGCTGGGAGTTCTGGAATTTGGCCACAGTGTTCCTAGGAGTTTCTCTTTTTGGATCTCTTTCAGGTGGTGATCGATGGATTCTTTCAATACTTATTTTGCCCTCTGGTTCTAGAATGTCAGGGCAGTTTTCCTTGATAATTTCATAGAAGATGATATCTAGGCTCTTTTTTTGATCATGACTTTCAGGTAGTCCCATAATTTTTAAATTGTCTCTCCTCTATCTATTTTCCAGGTCATTTGTTTTTCCCATGAGATATTTCACATTCTCTTCCATTTTTTCATTCTTTTGGTTTTGTTTGGTGATTTCTTGGTTTCTCAGAAAGTCATTAGACTCCATCTGTTCCATTCTAATTTTGAGAGAACTATTCTCTTCAGTGAGCTTTTGAACCTCTTTTTCCATTTGGCTCATTCTGCTTTTGAAAGCATTCTTCTCCTCATTGGCTTTTTGAACCTCTTTTGCCAATTGAATGAGCCTATTTTTTAAGGTGCTATTTTCTTCAGCATTTTTTTTGGGTCTCCTTTACCAAGGTATTGACCCGTTTTTCATACTTTTCTTGCATCTCTCTCATTTCTCTTCCCAGTTTTTCCTCCACCTGTCTAACTTGCTTTTCAAAATCCTTTTTGAGCTCTTCCAAGGCCTGAGCCCACCCGACATCCCCCTGGGATGTCTGGGGTAGCAAAGCTCCGCCCTCCACGTCTTTCCCTGATGGCAAGAATATGTCCTCGTCATCAGATCCGAAAGTCAGGATCATTTGCATCTGTTCAAAAAAACTCTCTATAGTCTTATTTTTCTTCCCTTTTCTAGGCATTTTCCCAGCCAGTTACTTGACTTCTGAGATTCCTGTCCACCCCCGCCTAGATCCGCCCAGCTAGTGCTTGGGGTCTGAGATTCAAATGGGCTTTCAGTGGCAGGCACAGCTGCTATTCAATGTGAGCTTTAGTTCTGGTGCTGGGGTGGGGGCAGGGCCACCTCCCAGTCTCAGTTCCCTCAGGGGCTTTATGCAGAGACCTTCAGTAATGGAGCGGGTGGGGCAGGGCTGGCTCCCAGGCTCAGCTCCTTCAGGTGGTTTATGCAGAGACTTTCAGTAATGAAGATCCTGCCTGCTCGGGGAGTCCCGGGGGCTGCCGCTGCTGCCTCTGCCTCCACCATTTCCCGCCCCTGCCTCTGCCGCTTCCTGCCCCTGCCTCTGCCTCTGCCTCCCGAGGGGGCCCAAGCCACAGAGACACCCCGCTCCCCTCTCGTCCAGCCCAGCTGTCTCTCTCACTGACCTGTAGCTTCTGTAGGTGGAGTGACCTTCCCACCCGCCACAGTTTCCGTCCCTGAAGCCTGCTCGGATCAGCTTCTCTGGGGCCGCGGCCAGGGCAGCGCTGGGGTGGGGTCCGCTTTCCGGGGCGCGACGGACCCTGGGGACCGCTCTCCAGGGCTCTCTGGAATGGAAATCTCTTCCACTGTGTTTCTGCACACCCTGCAGTGATCCAGAACTTGTGGAGAGCTCTTCTTACATTAAATGCATGGGCTGTGGGTTTGGAGTTAGCATACAGTCAGGTCTAAATCTTATACAGCTGTGTGATGCTCTTGTGGCTGGCTTTTCATATTCCTCTATTACCACCACCACCACTACTCCCCAGCACCCAGAAGAGCATAAGAACACAGTAAGCACTCAAATGTGTGCTGAATTAATGAAGTAGCACAATTCAGTTAGAAAAGCAATAAATCAAGGTCTTCTATCTCTATGTACTCTGCTAGGGGTTAAAGGGAATACAGAATGACAGCACCTTCCCTCAGCTCCCAGTCTAGCAGCAGAATGGTTTCATTCATTACTCTGCAGCTCATGTCTCCTCTCTAGGTCAATAAACTTTGATTAAGCACCTACTGTGTTCCAGACACTGAAGTAAGCCCTGGTTCAAGGGCAACAGTAAAGATGCTAAAGCATAAAGAAGGGAGAGTCCCACAGGTGCAGAGTCCTCATTCACCCCTCTAAGAGTACTGACATTCTACTAATCATCACTCCACAGGACTTTATTTAGGGAGGGTATCTCAGAGAGTAGACTCTGCAGTCCCCCAGAGAATTTCTCCACCTGACCTTAAGGAACTTTTTTTTTTCAGATAACATATAACTAACAATATAAAAACTAAATTATAATTCGATTTAAAAAAAAAACTCCTGAAGTACCCTAAGGCATACAATTAAAGCTAGAGGATTTCATGGAAGAAGAGATCACTGTGGACAGGGCAAAAAAGATCTCATAACTTAAAGCTGGAAGTTCAACATATATGGTATGTATTTCACATACATAGGAGGAGGTTTTGATAAGTGACCTACCCACCATTATTGGAGTAGGGACAAAGCCAGGAGTGAAACTCAACAGCGAAACTCATCATCTAATGCTCTTTCTACTCTATCTCAGGCGGATAGGTAGCACAATGGACAGAGTGCTGGGCGGAGTCAGAAAGCCTGTGTGCAAGTCTGACCTCAGACACTTACTAGTTTGTGTGGCCCCGGACAAGTCACTAAATCTTGTTTGTTTCTGTTTCCTCAACTATAAAATGAGCTGAAGAAGGAAATAGCGAACCATATCAGTACCTCTGCCAAGAAAACCCCAAGATGGGGTCAGGACTGACTGAAATGACTGAACAACATTCTATCTCACTTCCCCAAGACAAGAGAGAGACAGACAGACAGACAGACAGACAGAAATTACTCTTAGGTGAATGAGTTAACCAAGAGGTGTATGGTCCTGGGAGCAGGAGGTAGGAGGGAGTGCAAAGAATAAGGCCCATACAATCACCAGTCAACACAGATTTTTCCTATAGGCATGCATACAAGATGGAAGCAAGGGTAGATAATAGAGGATGAACACAAAAGAGTGACAAAGTCCTATAAGAATAGTGTCAGGGTGAGCAGAAATTGGCCAAAACAAAACTAAAACAAAGGAGAGAATGTAAGTAACCAAAAGAAAAAAGAAAGAAAAAGAAAGGAAGGAAGGAAGGAAGGAAGGAAGGAAGGAAGGAAGGAAGGAAGGAAGGAAGGAAGGAAGGAAGGAAGGAAGGAAGGAAGGGAAAGAAAGAAAGAGAGAGAGAAAGAAAGAAAGAAAGGAAGGAAGGAAGGAAGGAAGGAAGGAAGGAAGAAAGAAAGAAAGAAAGAAAGAAAGAAAGAAAGAAAGAAAGAAAGAAAGAAAGAAAGAAAGAAAGAAAGAAAGAAAGAAAGAAAGAAAGAAAGAAAGAGAAAGAAAGAAAGAAAGAAAAAGAAAGAGAAAAAGAAAGAAACTGAACTGACACAGTCACTACCTTCAAGGAGCTTAGAATATATGAATGTAATCAGTGCAGTATTAACAGGGCTGCATCAACAGCATCAACTGTGTGTACCTCAGTACTATTTAAGGCTTCACTTTTCTGTGAATTTTCCATCTAATTCTTATTACCTGCATGGCTTGGGGAAAGTCAATCTCCTTAGATTTCCGTTTTCTCATGTATAAAATAAGAGGGATGGAGTAGGTGACCTCTGAGGTCTCTTTAAGCTCTGTGGTTCTTCTCTCCTGATCCTTCTAACAGCTTTTGCCTCCTCTTGTCTCTTGATTTTTCTTAACTTCTCAGGCACCTTATGGAGGCCTTGCTCCTCATTGCAGGATACAACTACCAGAAGGTGCAGGAAGAGGCCACCAGACTACATGGCGGGAGCAAGTTCAAGGGTAGCAAAGAATGCTGGCCTGGGGCAATCACCAGACAATTTCAAAGCCCTGCATAGACTATAAAAACAAGGGTCGGTAAAGAAGGACAAATGTGAACGTGTGGTACAAGAGTACCACAACGGTAAAGATGCTAACACATAAACAAGGCAGAGTGCCACAGATGCAGGGTTCTCACTCACTCCTCTAAGAGTACTGACATTCTGCTCTCATCACCCCACAGGACTTAATTTAGGGAGGGCATCTCAGACAGCAGGTTCTGCAGTCCCCAGAGAATTTCTCCACCTGACTTATTGCTTCTGACGGAATTGAGTTACTTCATTAATTCATCAATAGTGTCAGGATAGGAACACCACTATAGTAATGGCAATCAAGTACAAAAGACTTAGATATCCTGGTCTAGACAATGATCTGAGACAATTCAAAAGGATCCATGATGAAAAATGCTATCCACCTCCCGAGAGAGAGCTGAAGAATTCTGAGTGCAGACAGAAGCAAACTTCTAAAGCTTTATTTTTCTTAGCTGTGTGTGTGCATTCTTTTTGCAACATGGCTTTTGCAACATTGCTATTATCAAAATATTAATCAATATCATGTTGCTTGCCTTTTCAAGAGGTGGGAGGAAGAGGGAGAGGAAGGAAGAAAATTTGGACTTCAAAATTTTTAAAAACGAATGCTAAAATGTTTTACATGTCATTGGGAAATATTTAATAAAATAAGTAAAAATATATTTTCAAAAATAGTGTCAGGAGTGCTAAGCTTAGAATGAGCAGAGGCTGGCAGAAATTATTTATTTTATTTTTATTAGTTATTTCATTATTTCATTTTTAAATAAAATTGTTATTTTATTACTGTTACTTGTGTGTTCGTCCTTTGTTGATGAAGAAGACAATGTCATCAGGGAAACAATGACATGATTTGCATTTGACTTTTGTTTTCTGAGAGAGGGAGGGCTGTGCAGGTCACCAGCCTCACTTGTCCTCCACAGCCATCTGAATCCAGTGACCAGATATTCATCAGGATGACTAGAGATGACCCAGGATGAGGCAATTGGGGTTAAGTGACTTAAGTGACTTGCCCAAGGTTACACAGCTAGAGAGTGTCAGGTGTTTGAGGTGAGATTTGAACTCAGGTCCTCCTGACTCCTACACTGGTGCTCCTAGCTGCCCCTATTGTTAGTTATACCCAGGGAAGACAAGGGATAAGATGATATTTGGAATGGATTTTACAATGACAACAAATGACAAAGGGAGTTGTCTATCTCTGGGCTAGAAGAACAAGAAGAGGGAGTTCCAAGAAAATTGGCAACCCAAATAGATAGTGTAATAGCACCTTCCTACTGGATGACTCCAAGTGTCTGAGGCTGGATTTGAACTCAGGTTTTCCTGACTCCAGGTCCAATGCTTCCCTGTGCCACCCACCTGTGGGAGAGAGCTTATAACAGATGAGTCAGGATTGAAAAGACCTTGACAGTCTAAAATTCTGTGTCAGGTTTAAAAAGATAAAAGCCAGTAAGAATAAATGCAAAGGATTTAGATTTTAAAAGTCAAAATCATACGTACAAGATGGGGGGAGTTGTGTCTAGACATAGGAAACTAACAAAGATCAGAGGGACTGCAAGTTTAAGACAAGCCAAGGACATGATGTGGCAGCCAAGGGAGAAAAGCAATCTTTAGCTACATAAAGAAAAGCCTAGCGTCCAAGACTAGATGTACTTTGCCTGTCTCTGAACACATCTGGGATATTTTGTTCTGTCTTAGACATTACATTCTAGGAAAGATAAGAAAAGCTGCAGAGAATCCAGGGGAAGCAACCTAAGAAAAGGCTTTGAGTTTGTGCTGTAAGAGGAACTAAGGATATTTAACCTAGAGAGAAAAGAAGACGGAGGGAGAACATTACCATGGTCTTCTAATCTTTGTGGGACTATAGTCGTGTAGTAAAGGAACTAGATTTGCTTTGCTTTGACTAGAAAGTGTGGAACTGGAAGCAGGCAGAAATTGCAAAGAAACCTAGGTAGCCTTCTTCTTATTAGAGCTGTTCAAAATTTATCGCCCAAACTGTCCAGGAAACTGGTAGGATTCTGCTTACTGGAAGTCATCCCACAAAGCCTGGATAACTACTCATCAGGTGTGTAGAAGGGCTTCTTATTCAGGTAGAAGTGAAGAGTAAAACTATACTGAAGGCCATTTGGTAAGCAATTATTAAGCACTTACTGTTTGTATATATATGTATATATACGTATATAGATATACATGCATACATATATACACACAAAGTAAATGGAAAATAACCATGGATAGAAAGCACCAGAAGTGGATTGGAGGGAGTAGAAGAGGAAGAAGGGAACAGGAAAAGCTTCCCACAGAAGGTGAGATTTGAGCTGAATATTAAAGGAAGTCAGGGAAGCTATAAAGTGGAGGTAAGGGGACAAAACGTTACAGGTGCAGGATACAGCCGGTAAAGAAGGAGTATTGTGTGAAATGATGCTGAGAAGGCCAAGGCTGCTAGATCATAGAAGGGCAGTCAAGTATAAGGAGGCTGGTAAAGTGGGGAGGGATCAGATTGAGAAGAGTTTTAAAGGCCAAAGGATTTTATATTTTATCTTGGAGGTAATAAGGAGCTTAGCAGGGAGAGGAAAAGGGTTCTATGCTCCCTTCTGGCTCTGAGATTCTGTGATGCAGAGTCTGAGTCCTGGTTGATTTTTCCCCAACAACTTTTTGATCTTTCAGTGTTCTGCAAAAGACAAAAAGGCATATTAGTTTTCCAGGAGTCTACTTTCTTTCAGGAGATTTCCCTTCCCTACTTTAAACCTACTGCGCTCTGAACCTGGGACACCAATGAGCCCCTGCCTAAGGCCTGCTTCTGGGCCCTCCAACTTTACAGTGATTATCAATTTTAACTGTTACTGTTTCCCTCCCAACCTGATGTCTTTTTTTTTCCCTTGGCTTCATTTAAACAGTCCTGTTCAATGAATGGGCGTTACCTCACCCTAAGTGAGTACCTGCAAAGATCTCATCCTAAAGGGCCCAAGGTCTCCCAGTGTATCCTGGGTCATCTCCAGTCTTCCTGATGAATATCTGGTCACTGGATTCAGATGACTCTGGAGGAGAAGTGAGGCTGGTGACCTGCACAGCCCTCCCTCAGTCAAAAAACAAAGTCAAGTGCAAGTCATGTCATCATTTCTCTGATGGCATGGTCTTCTTTGGCAACGAAGGACAAACACAAAGCTACCCTCTGTATCAAGGTCCCTCTCCTAAAAAAGCCAACTGTACTGTAGAGCTCTCTGATCACTATGGCCACAGCAAAAGAGAAAGTAGCAAAATAATCTCACCCTTTCGGGATCTACTGCATGTATAGAGCCAGGCTGAGTAAATCTAGGTCAGAAAAACAGTAGGCAATGTCATAGCCTGATGATGTCACCACTTGTTTCACTTTAGGTGGAGAGGCTTAACTTCTGGGCATTCTCAAATGTATACTGGCTCCAAGAGAAAAACAAAAAAACATTTCAGCTTCCACCTCTGGGGATCCCAAAAGGACAGGGGCAAAGGAAGCTGAAAAAAGCATTTTAGGAAAGGGATCTCTAGCTTGCTGGAATCCCTGTCTAGTGTAAGGAAAGAGAGTTTGGGGAGTCCTGAGCACCAGTAGCGACAAAACTAAGGGATACTGGGAGAAATATATATACTATCCCATGCAGAAACATGGTCAGAAAGCCTAAGGAAGCAAAGGAGGATCTGGAAGACATTCCAATGGTTAGTAGCAGTGGCCTGGATGTGGTTAGAGCAAGGTGCCAGTCCCCACACAAGTGAAAGGTCTGGAGGTGACTGTGCTCCTGCTGGGGATCCAGCATGTCAAAGCAAAGATGTGCATAAGGACTCTTTAATGTTCCTTGTAATCTGTGTAATTACTGCCATAGAGCCTGGGCGCAGGGGAGGAATCGGTATGTGCAGTCTTTTCTTCCTCTGCCTCTCCTACCTCTATCAGAGGGACCTTGAGACCTCCCAAAGGTTTTAAAACAAAATTACATTTTTCTGGGGCAGGCTCAGCCTGCAGGAATGAGGCAACACCACATCCTCCCCAGACTGCCAACTGAGGTTCCAAGAGAGGCACAGATCATGAGAAGTCATTTTTCAAATGACACTAATTAATATGGGGGTGACTCAGGGAGTATGTTCTTTTCTGCCTCTTCATTAAAACACTTCAATCTTTCCAGTGACCAACTGGGATCCAGGTATGGCCCTGGATGAGGGCTGGGGCAAGGGAAGCTGTTCAGTATATGTATGAGCAAGAGGGTCCTGACTCCCCAGTCTCAAAGAGAATGAAGAAGATGAAACCTCTGTTGAAAGAGCACAAGGGGTCAGTCCATAGGGATCTGCCTGTGGCTTACATCTGGTATGAGAAAACCCAAGTTCACATTCTGCCTCTTCTCCTTACTACCTTATGAAATCAGGCACAATGAACCAATGGAGAAAAAATCGACTTATAGAATCAGAAGTACTGGATTCAAATCCCATGTCTGAGACTCAGCAGTTCACTTAAATTATCTGGGCCTCACCTATATCATCTATCAAATGGGGCAGTTTGATTAGATGATGTCATATCCCTTTCAACTCCAAATATATGATCTTTAGTCACATTTCCACTTGAGGATTCTATTTCCTCCTCTGGGAAATGAAAGGACTGCATTAAAACATGTCTAAGGTAAACTTTCTAACTCTGAATTCTATGATTAGTAACCCAAGAGTAGATAGGAAAAGGAAAAAAATGGTGAAAGTCAAATTTATCCTTATGAGCAATTCTAATGAAAAATCTCTTGAGGAAAAAAGAAAGATTTCATCATTGACTAAAATGGAATGGAGGCTTATCTGTGCATTTTGTTTCTCTGTTCTCTCCCAGTCCTCTATCAGAACTGGTAATTGAGAGAGGATGGTATGTTGTATGGTGAAGTGGGAAAAGAGGGTAATGGGCTAATTAACTTTACCATCTTCTCTTACAGTTGTTTTTAGTCATATCCAACTCCTTGTGACCACACTTGGGGTTTTCTTGGCAAAGATACTTAGAGTAGTTTGCCATTTCCTTCTCCAGCTCATTTTACAGATGAGGAAACTGAGGCAAACAGGGTAAAGTGACTTGCTCAGGGTCACACAGCTAGTGTCTGAGTCTGGATTTGAACTCAAAAAGATGAGTCTTCCTGACTCATATCAGTTTCCTCATGTGTAGAATGAGTTGGAGAAGGAAATGACAAACCACTCTAGTATCTTTGCCAAGAAAAACCTAAACAAGATCATGAACAGTTGGACACGACTGGGAATCAACTGAACAAAAAAAAATAAAATAAAATAGAGCAAGGCAAAATGCGTTTGTAATCCTAATGGTTTCCAAATCTAGGGGAAAGAAGACCTCAAGGTACAGTAGCTCAGAAGCTAAGCACGCACCTCCTCCCTGCCCCAACTTCCCAATGCCCCACTTCCCCACTGCCCCAGCTTCCCAAAGCCTTCCTCTCTACTAAATCCCAGGCTTTGCCTCTTTAAAAGAGTGACAGAAGCAGTCGGGCGCCTTGCCTCTCCCGGGCCTTTCTGCTTAAGCAGACTGCCTCTGAAGCACCAATTTTTAAAAGCCTCTGGTGCCAAGGAAATGCAAGCAGGGTCTCATTGCTTGGCATCTTTAAACTGTCCTCACTAGCCTCCCGAGATGGCAATTTCTTTGTCTGTTCTGTTGAATACACTTTTTTCAGAAGCTTCCATTCGGTGAGGCCGCCTCGCTCCTCTTTGTGGGGAGATGCAATGACGAGAATCTCAGGCGTACTTACAAGTCAATTTTCCTTTAATGATGATTTTACCTGCTCTGCAGCTTATCAGAAGGAAGGTTCAGGCACCCGGGTCTCGGTTTGAAGCTTTCAGTGGGCTGCAGCAGCTGTTCTATAGGCAGCAGCACCTGTTCTGAATGTCGTCAATGTAATGCTAATATGCAAAGTGATTTGAGATGCAGGAAACCGGAACCAACGGGTGAAAGAAACTATGTTTGGGATTATAAATCACTTCCTCATCAGCAGCTCAGCATTCTTGGGGATTCGCCTGAAGAGGCTCCTGAGGTTTCAGGGGACCCTAAAGCATCATCCCCTTTTGTGACTGCCAGAAAGGAGTGAAGGGGGCTGAAGGAAGCTATAATAGTGAAGCCAGATGAGGCCTTTTAAAGGGGTCTGTAATAAGGAGACTGGAGCTGAAGAATGGGAGGTCCTAGATTTGGGTTCGAGTCCTGATTTTGACACTATAGGACCCCTGGACAAGTCATTAGATTTCTCTGAATCTTATGCTCATTTCACATGAACAAAGCTGGAATTAAATACAATACCTTTCTTGCAGGTTGGAGGAAAGAAAGCACTTTATAAGCCACAAAAATAATAACTAGCACTTATCTAGTGCCTACTCTATGCCAAATGCTTTACAAATATTACTCAATAACCTTAGAAGGCAGGTATTGTTATCCCCATTTTACTGATGAAGAAACTGAGAGAAATAGAGGTCAAGTGACTTGCCCAGGGTCATACACCTAATAAGTATCTGAGGCTGGATTTGAACTCATCTTCCTGACTCCAGGCCTAGCATCTTATCTGCCTCATGCCTTTTTAAAAATATGTGCTACCCTAAACTAAAAGAAGGATCTAGCTTGGAAAAGAGGAGACTGGTGAGGTGGGGAGAGGGGAGTAATAAATAATAGCTACCATTTATGTAGCATTTTAAAATAAGTCAAGAGAAGGGAAATACAAGCTAGCTGTCTTTGAAGATTTGAAGGGCTGCTGTATGAAAAAGGAAAGCTTTGTTCTATTAGGTCCTGAAAGACAGAACTAGGAGCAATACATAGAAGTTGGAAAGATTTCTGCTTGATGTGAGGCAAAATTCCCTAACTATTGGAGCTGTGGCACTGGCCTTGGAGTCAAGAGAACCTGAGTTCAAATCCAGTCTCAGATACTTACCAGTGACTGACCCTGGGCAAGTCACTTAACCCCAAATGCCTCCAATAATAAAAATAATAACCACAATAATAATAAAAAAATAGAAGTGGACTGGGCTGCCTCTGGATGTTTTTCCCTTCTGTGGAGGTCTTCAAGAACAGACTAAAAACCCATTTGTTGAGTAGAGGATTTCTGTTCATTTGGGGTGTGGCCTCTAAGGTCTTTGCCTTATTCTAATACATTCTGATTCTAAATGAGACATCGACAGGATGTGCCCAATACATTTCTATACGTATGTGTTTGCAGAGGGGTAAATGGTAAATAGTACTCCCAAAACAGGAAAATGGGAAAACCGAGCAATGGTTAATATGAATCTCTAACGGATCTGTAACTGTTAGATTATAAGCTCCTTCAGGACAGGGACTGTCTTTCATCTCCTTTTATATCCCCAGTGCTTAAAGGTTCAGTAACTGGTACATAGCAGGTGAGTGTTTATTCACTGATGGATCATAACCATATCATCAACAACTAGGATTCTTTGTCTGCTGTGCTAGGTGTGAATCAAAGTACCTTCCCCCAAATCCCTGTTCATTTCCTCCACTACGGTCTTTGGCAAGTCACTTCATCCCTCTTGGCCTCCCATTTCCTCATGTGTAAAATGAGGTTACATTATGGTCTCTTTTTCCATCTCAAAACCTATGTTGCTATGAATTCCTTCTTTTGATCTCTCAAATGTCCATCCTTGAGAACTAAACTAGAAGTTGCAAACTACTGCCAGAGTCAAATTCAACCCGCTGCCTTTTGTTGTACTGCTAGAGAGCTAAGAATGACTTTACATTTTTCAAATGCAGTAACATTTTATTGGCTCATGAGCCATACAGAAACAAGCAGTATGGCCCAGATTTGGCTACACTGCCTGGCCACAGTTTGCCTGTCCCTGATCTATGCCAGTGGTGTCAAATTCACATAGAAATGGGGTCCATTAACCCATACAAAAGGATCTCTGCCCCAGCATCCTGACTTAAAAACCACTTATCAACATTATCTGTTTTCTATCTTATTTTTCTTTATTTGGTTAAACATTTCCCAATTACATTTTAGTTTAATTTAATTAAGCATTCCATCTGGAGCGTTACAGGCTGACACCTCTCAGCTAGGCTAGGAGAGGATAGAAGGCTGGAGTTCAAGAGGTGAGCGTTGAACTAGACAGGCTTGGCAAATGGATCTGCAGGGTTATTTTCTCCTGTGATCTTCCTAAGGAATCTCTGGCTACATTCACTTTCATTCTCACACTTAGCTCTTTATTTAACCTGTTCAACTCTACCCTATCTTCTACTTTCACATCCCTTTCTTCTTTTTTCCCATTGCTGGCACAGTTTGCCAAATCTCAGACCTATATTAATTCCTTCCCCCTTCTGCCTTCTCCATTTCTGGTGCACATTGCTGAATGGAACTAGACAAAATCAAGCAACCTTGTACTCACTAGGTCCACTATGTATGTTATCTAATCTAAAATGGGATGCTCACTGCAATGAGCATCCCATTTTATTCCTTCCTAATTGACTCCATCTCACTCTCCAGCAGCTCCCAAGACTCTTTTCTCCTCAAAGCTCCCAGAACACCCCTTCCTCCCAACCTCTCAGCTAACCAGACCTTGCTTCCTACTTTAGTGAGAAAATAGAGACCACTTGCCCTTTGCTCCCTCTTCTCATCTCAAAACCCTTAACATCATCCTTTACTCTACCTTCCTTTGCTCCATTCTCTAATGAAGAGGTAACTCTTATTGCCAAGGTCAACCTCTATACATGTACTCCTGTTCTCATTCTCTCCATCTTCAACATATTTCTCCAAACACATCATGCTTTCTCTCTCTTTCTCTCTGTCTCTGTCTCTGTCTCTCTCTGTCTCTGTCTCTCTCTCTCTCTCTCTCTCTCTCTCTCTCTCTCTCTCTCTCTCTCTCTCTCTCTCACATCTATCAGCATCTACTGTTTTTTCTCTGCTTCCTATAGACAAACCCATGTCTCCCTCTCTTAGAAAAAAAAAATTTAATCCTTCACTAGGTCCAATCATCCCCACAAGTTTTTATTCTCTATCTTTCTTATAGCTAAGTAGTACAGTAGAAAAAGTGCTAGACCTAGAGTCAGGAAGACCTGAGTTCAAATCAACCTCAGGCAGTTGCTAACTGTGTGGCCCCTATCCATTATATTCTCTCTGTCTCAGTTTTCACAACTTAAAATGGGGATAATAATAGTATTATTTCCTAGGATCATTGTAAAGATCAAATGAGATCATATTTGTAAAGTGTTTAGTGCAATGACTGGCACATAGTAGGTATTTAATAAATGCTTATTTCTTTCCTTCTCTCTTTCTCAAGCACCTTTCTATACTCATTACCTTTATTTTCTTTCCTTTAACTTCTTACTCACAATGAAATCCCTGAACTGTAAGTGTACGCAAGGCACATCATAGACCTTCTTCAATTTCTTCCAGTCCCTCAATTTTGTAAGGAAGATGCCTTACTTTCCCTCACCCAACTTATCCAGAGAATTGTCAAATCTTTTCCTGTTTCTGCCTCCACATCATCCCTTGTATTATACCCCATCTCTCTACTCACACAGCCACCACTGAAGTTCAGGTCTTCATTAACTCTTACATAGACTATTGTAATGGCCTCCTAATTTATCTCCCTGCCTCAAGTCTCTCCCCACTCTAATCCATCACTCTCTTTGAAACCCTCTGCAATCTGGATTCCAACCTCATCACTCAACTGAAACTGCTCACCCTAGCATTACCAATGATCTAATTACCAAGTCTAATAGCCTTTTCTCAATCCTCTTCCTTCTCACTCTCTCTGTAACGTGTGACAACGTTGGCCATTATCTCCTCCCAGGGTTTTCATGCTCTTGGATCGTCTCCTACTTGACCACTCTTTTATCTACTTTCCTGGAGCATTATCCACCTCATATTCCCTACCTGGAGATGTATGCTAAGGCTCTGTCCTGGGCCCATTTTTATCTCTATACTCTCCTATGACATTATCATCACTCTGTTTCTGTCCAAATTTCATTACCTCATACCTAGCAGACTGCAACAGCCTGCTGAATGGTGTCTCTGGTCCAACTCTCTCCCCACTTTAGTTCATCCTCCCTTCAGCTCTCAAAGGGAGCTTCCCAACGTGTGAGTCAGATGAATACATTCCAATGGCTCCCTATTACCTCTAGGGAGGGCCATCTCCAGTTTATCCTGATCTATATTTCGCCACTGGAGCCACATGGCTCCCAAGGAGAAAATGAGGGTGGTGGCCTTACACTGCCCTCCATCATCTAAATCCAATTTAGGTGCAAGTCATGGCATCACCTCCCTGATGTCATTGTCCTCTTCCAGAACAAAAGATAAACAACCACATCAAAACAACTATATATATATATATATATATATATATATATATATATATATATATATATAAGACCGAATATAAAATCCCATTTGGTTTTCTAAGTGCTTCAGTCTCCTTACACCTTACACACCCCATGATGTACTCTGTGATCCAGGAACACTGGCTTCCTTGCTATTCCTTGAACATAACATTTCATCTCCCCACTCAAAGTTTTCATTGGCTCACTAACCCTATACCTGTAATGCTCTCCCTATCCTCTCTGCCTACTGGCTTCCCTGGCATCCTTTAAGTCCAAGCTAAAATTCCACCTTCTATAATAAACCTTTCTTGATTCTACTTTTAATTTTAGTTTTTGCTCTGTTAATCATTTCCAATCTATCCTGTATAAAACTTCTTTGTACATAGTCATTTCCATGTTGCCTCCCCCATTAGATTGTGAGCTCTTTGGAAGCACGAACTCTCATTTGCCTCTTTTTGTATCCCCCAGGAGCTTAGTGTGGTGAATGGCATATATTGTTGTTCACTAGTTTCAGTCATGTCCAACTCTTTGTGACCCTATTTGGGGTTTTATTGGCAAAGATTCTGGAATGGTTGGCCATTTCCTTCTCCAGCTCATTTTACAAATGAGGAAACTGAGGCAAATAGGGTTAACTGACTTGCCCAGAGTCACACATAGCAAGTGTCTGAGGGTGGATTTGAACTCAGAAAGATGAGTCTTCCAGACTCCAGCCCTGGCACTCTATAACACCATACCCCCTAACTGTCATGACTGGCACATAGCAGACACTAATAAATTAGTATTGCCTGACTCACTCACTTACTCAGTCTCTCTTGTGGCCAGACCCATGGCCCATCACAGCACCATCTATCATTCTTTCCTGCTAAGCTAGGATTCTGCTGATCCATCTCTCTTAACCTTTACCCAATCTCCTTCTTCCCTCTCTGCTTTTTCTGTCTCTTCTCTCTTATTTTTGGCCTTTGTTTGTGGTTTTGATCTGCTAAATCATGTGAACTCATGCTGAATGAGCATGACCTAGGAAGGACGCTGGTTTATCACTAAATTCTATCTTCCTTTCAGAGTTTTCTGTGTATATGTAACTTCAAGGTTACTCCTAAAAATTATATTTGCCATTTACAGAAGTGACATTCTAGATGGATATGTTTTAGGCATGAGTTGGGCATGTCTAAAGCTCATGCATTTAAGCATATTTTAAATCTTCAATCAATCTCTGATTTCATGTACCAGTAATGGTCCTCTTGAAATACCTCTGCCTTTTAAGAAAAGCTGTGTGTGAAAACATGTATACCCTTTGACCCAGCAATATCACTTCTAGGACTGTATCCCAAAAAGATCACAAAAATGGGAAAGGGTCCCACATGTGCAAAAATATTTGTAGCAGCATTCTTTGTGGTGGTCAAGAACTGGAAATCAAAGGGATGCCCATTAATCGGGGAATGGCTGAACAAGTTGTGGTATATGACTATAATGGAATACTATTGTGCTATAAGAAATGATGAATAGAAGGACTTCAGAGAGACCTGGAGAGACTTATATGAACTGATGCTGAGTGAAAGGAGCAGAACCAGAAGAATTTTGTACACAGCAACAACCACAGTGTGTGAGGCTTTTTTCTGGTAGACTTAGTCCTTCACAGCAATGAAAAGACCTAAAAAATTCCCATTTTCAAAAAATCCTTCTACCTCAAGACTCAAGGTAAATTGCTTTTCACATCCAGAGAAAGAACTATGGAATTAGATTGCAGAATGAAGCAGACCATTTTCTCTTGTGCTATGTTTTGTTTTGTTTTATGATTTCTCCTATTCATTTTAATTCTTCTATGCAACATGACTAAGGTGAAAATCTATTTAATAGGAATGTATATGTGGAACCTATATAAGATTGCATGTTATCTTGGGGAGTGGTGGGGGAAATGAGAGGGAAAAGAGGGTCAGGGAGGGATAAAAATCTAAGACATGGAAGTAATTGTAGAAAACTGAAAATAAATAAAATAATTATAAAAATAAGAAAATCTGTGTGTGTGTGCGCGCGCACGTGCGTGTGTGTGTCCCTCACTGAGATACTGCCCACTAAAATGTTCTATTAGGCTCGGGCAAGAAATTCCAGGAACTTGTTGAGAAGAATTAAAATGAACCCTAAATCTCTTCCCCAAGTGATGTTCATAACATAGTGTCACTGAGCCATCGTGTTCATTAAACCCGAGATCATAGCCAATTAGCAGATTATAGTTTAAAAGAAAAAAGTCTCCACTGTTCCCCCAATGACAACTGAAGTTACATTTTCAGCAGTAATTCCGAAGAGGTTTAGAGTTAGAGGAGGTGATACACAGGGCTTTTTCCCAGAGTGCCTCTGCAGATGGTTCCAAAATCAGGAAGGGTAGTTGAAAGGCAGCATCTTGACCTAATAGAAAGAATACTGGACTTAGAGTAAAAGGAGACCTGGATTCATATACTACCTCTGCTTCTTACAATTGATGAGGAGGCTGAGGGGGAGCTTCATCTCTCTTGATTTCAATTGCTTCCTTTATACAATGAGAAGGTTGAACTAAGCCTCTCTAAGGTCTCCTTTAATTGTAAATCCTATGATCTCATTGGGTAGACATCTTTCATATTTTCAGTGAAGTCCTAGAGGGTGGGCTTTTCTTTTTTTTTATTAGGGTTATTTTCTAATGTACTTTATCTAGGGGAATAAAACTGGCACCTTTATTATCAGAGGTAAAATGAGAGATGCTTTAGATCTTTATCATAATTATCATTAGCCTAATCAAGCATGTGTTCAGCACATATCAATCAATCTACAAGCATTTATTAAATACCTACCATGTGCCAGGCACTTACTAGGTGTTAGAAATAAAAATATAATAAGAGGAACAATCCTAGCCTGAGAAGAATGTCTGTCTTCAAATACTGAAGTAGTATACTCTGACAGAAATAATTATCAATAACCAACATCTTGGGGAGATTTTAGAACACTCCCCTTTCTCCAAATTCCTGATTTTAAAAAATTCAGTCTCTTGAAGGACATTACTAATAAGGAGTTTGAATTAACTCTCCTCCATCTTGGTCAGACCCCATCCAATCTTAAAAGGAATTTAATCTAAGGATATGTTCTGCTCAAACTGGGGTAGAGACAGATCCTTTTCTCTAGCTAGCCAAAGGCTGGGATAAAGACTGATATAAAGGCAGATATAAAGACAGTTTCTGTCTCTGATGGTGACATGCTACTCTCAGCCTTTCATTTTAGTATAGCTCTCCTTCTACTGTATTGTCCAGTCAGAGACTGTTGTAACCCCTCATTGAATGTAAAAACTGGGAGCCTACCACCATGATTGTCTTTAGCCTAAAGGAGAAGATCAAATGACCATTCTTTTATGAATAACCCACTGGCCTTATTAATAAAATGATTGTTACCCAGAAACTATGTCTCTTGAACCTTTTTAATCATCATAGCACTAAGTGGATAGAACAATTACAAAGCACTTAGAATAGTACCTGGCACATAGTAGGAACTATATAAATCTTAACTATTAGTATTATCATTTTTCCACCCAAAGTAGCATAGATAAGCAACTAGCTGAATCGAGATTAGAACTCAGATTCTCAGACTCCAAACCCAGCACTCTTTCTAAAGCATCATGCTAGTTGAAAAAAAAAAAACACTATGAATAAAAATATCTAAGGACATGAAAATAATGATCATAACTAACATTTATATTAAGCACTTACTGTGTGCCAGGTGGTTTATACATATTATTTCATTCTATCCTCACAACAACTCTGGAAAGTAGGTGCTATTATATACGCATTTTACAGATAAGGAAATTGAGTGAAACAGAGGCTAAATGATTTGCCCAGGGTCACACAGCTAGTCAGTATCTAAGACTGGATTTGAATTCAGGGCTCCCTGACTCCAGGTTGAGGACTCTATCCACTGCACCACCTAGCTAACAAGATGTAGGAGGAGGGAATATGGAATCTCAGATGATGTCTCAGAGGTTTTGATATCTCAAAATTTTATGTAATGGGGATGCTGACATGCATTCCTTAAGTCCAGAGGAAGTGCTATTTTGAGAGAAAAAATGATTAGCTTAATGTTAGAAATGTTAAATTTGAAGTCATGGGCAAAGATTGATATAGAGATAGCTACTGGGCAGCTGAAGATGTGGACCTCAGGGCTGGAAATGGAAATTTGGCAGTCATCAACATAGAACTAATCATTCAAACTCTTAGAATGTATGAGCTCTCAGATTAGGATTGGGTGAGAGAAGAGCAAAGGAGTGAGCCTGGGGTACACACCCACATTAGGGGCAGGAGGAAAGTGGAGACAAGAAGCCACCATAACCCAAGAATGTAGAAGGTCAAGAGAAATGAGAGGTTTGATTCTTTGTTTTAAGTTTAATGGAGATCTGACTATGTTTCCAGGCAGAATTATAGGAAGCAATGGTTAATGGGAATTTAAAGAAAAGTCCTGTAAAATAGTCAATGGAAAAATAGTCTATGGGTTCTTGTCTCAACTCTCATATTTGCTTGCTGTGTGTCCAGAGACAAGTCTTTTAGCCTGTCACTGAAGTTTATTTTCGGTATCTATAAAATAGCAATGGTGAAAATTGTGCAACCTACCTAGATAATGGTTTAAGTAATATACTTTCAAAAATGCTATAGAAAAATAAGCTATTATTACTGTTGTTTGATCTCCAGCTTCAGAGTTGGTCTACAACAGCACTGGCCTTCATGAATTGGAATTTCTGAACTTCCCTCTGTCTGGATAGACTGATGTTGTCCATGAGATCATAGAGGGAAACTATGCCATCACATGGAGTCTCCAAGGTCCTTCGCCTTCAGAGATGGATTTCATCCATCTTCACCATGTTTGCAGGAGGGTGAATGTCCTAGAGCTCTCATTTCTACTTTGCCTGTTGGAAATCTAAGATCAAGGTGCTTTCATGTATGAACTGGATCTGATGGTCACCGAGTCTCCTCCCCACCCTCCTCTCAATTATGTGATTCTGTGGAAAGAATTTTCCTAGACTACTTAGTCAAAGTTTATTAAAGTTAGGATGGAACATGGACTGACCAAAGAAACATGAAAACATAGAATCAGAAGAGAGCTCATTGACCATCTAGCCCAATGCTTATCTAAACAAAAATCCTTTCCATTGTACCTCTGATGTCTGCTTATTTAGTCTCTACTTTAAAACCAAGAGGAACACACTACCTCCAAGATTCTTCCATTCCACTTTTGTACAGCTGGCATTGTTAGATTTTTTTTTCCTTGCATAGAACTGAAATCTGTCCATAGCTTCCACCCATTGCTCTCTACAGTCAGCACATCAAAATGAATTCTTCCCTCCTTCCACATAAAATTAACATCAAGAAAGTTCTCAGGTATTCTGCTTTTAGCCAATAAAGAACTTCAGCTCATTTTTTGGTAGTTAAGTCTCCCATATTAGTAAAAAATAATAATAATAATTGCTAGTAATTATGTAACAATTGAAGTTTACAAAATATTTACAAATATCTCATTTTATCCTTGTAACAGCTCTGGGTAGCAGATGTTTTTATTATACCCTTTTATAGACAAGGAAGCTGGGGTAAACAGAAATTAAGTGTCTTGCCTAGAGTTGCATAGTTAGTTAATCTGAGGTTGAATTTGAACTCAGGTCTTCTTGACTCCAGGTCCAGCACTCTATCTGTATCATTCTGCTTCCTGCCATTAGAACTACTATACCCTGCCTCTGCCAGCTTCTAGAATCCCAAACACCAAGTCTGAACTTTGGGTTTGGGTAGGGGAAAAGCCCTCAAGATGGTATATGAGAGACAATACTCTAACAATGAAAAAATAGAAGTCAGAAGACTTGGATTCCCTTGCTGTTTCTGCTACTAACTAGCTGTGTGACCTTAAATTCCCCATTTAACCTCTCTATGCCATAGTTTTCTAATTTGTAATATTAGGAGTAGGTAAGGCCTACGTAAAATCTAACATATTTTTAAACTCTATCTTTCCAAATAACATTATGAAATTTCTAATATGGTACCCAATCCTCACCCATTCACACTTTCAAAGAATGTACCTTGTAATCAACACTAGGAGGGGTTAGATCATAACCTGTGAAACCAACAGGTGTCAGGGGAGGTGTCTCTCTATCCCATCTGCCTATTCCAATACAGATGCGTGACTTCCCTTTGCGGCACAAATGAGTCCTGTCCCAAGAGAAACTTGAGAATTCCCTGGAGGTTCAGCTTGTAGTTTGTTTCTGAATCCCATCATTAGTTTCATTTTTTTCAAAGCTGCTGTAGAATTCTGGTCCCTTGGGATTGCTTGGGAAGGGAAAAAAGTTATTTACTTATCTGGTTTATTAAAAATGCCCCCATTACCTGAATGCCTCTGGGCAATGGTACAAAAATGTTTATATGTACGTATGTAGATAGAAGGATGGATAGACGAGTAGACAGATAGACAGACAGACAGACAGACAGACAGACAGACAGACAGATAGATAGATAGATAGATAGATAGATAGATAGATAGAGATAGATAAAAGAGAATTCAATTAGAGAAAATGGTAAACAATTCAGCAAATAAGCCACTGAGTTCATCCTTATGGAACAGATTATATCAGAAAAAGAGAATTTTCTTTCTGACAACAATTTCAGTCTTAGCTGAGCCAGGAGGGAAGAGTCCTAGAGATATATATCCTCACCTTGGCAAATCTTTTGCCTTTGTTCTTTGGGATTCCAACCTGAAGACTGAACAATCACCTTCCCACCCATTTTAGTAGTTGCAAAGGTGCCCTGGAATTGAGCAATTAGATTGAGCGATTCTCTTAACCAGAGCAAGAAGCACTGAAGATTTGATAGTTTGAAAGACGCCAAGGATACCTCTGTCAAAAGAGTTCATACATACAAATGAAAGTGTCTGATGCCCCAGAGTCCTTGAAGCTGGCTGTGAGCTTTTGTGGGCCTTAACTCATGTATCGCCTATAGGATGCACCAGTCAAAGGATTCTCATTATTGTATATAATCTGAATTGACTTAACATTGTTTTCTGTTAAGGAGAGAACAATCTCAGTTTCTTTGTCTGTAAAATGACGGAATTGGACTAGATCAACTCTAAGGCCCCTCCCAACTCTAAATCAATGATCATATCCCTGGCCATGAGAAGGAGGCATGTTGTCTCATTTTACGGCAGAAGAGACGACTGATGGCTAGAGAGCTCCAACAACTTAAACTTGGAGGAAATAGGCTCCATGAATGCAACGACTATGTCATATTTAATTTTCATATTCCCTATCACCATAACATATAGGTACTTAATGACTGTTCAGTTAAATTACAATTGTTGATCCAAGGTCATAAAGAAACAAGTGGTCAAAGGACAGATTCCCCGGTTTCTCAACCATGACTTTGCCTGCAGAAACATACCTCCTAGGAAGTATCTATGAACAGCCTCAGTATATATCCTCTTACTGTTAATTATCTATGTGATTATATAATTTATGAATACATAAGTAGTAGCATCCATTTATCATTCAGAATTATTCTTGTTCTTTTGCCCCCAAAATAACACTAAAAGTCAACCAAATTCATATTACTTGCACTGACCAGTTTAAGTGCCAGAAATACATATGCAATGTGCTTCCTTCTTCCCATTAAAAAGGTGGGAGACTATGGTTACAGAACGTTACAATGCTGCAAAAAGGTCATTTCATCCATCTGTTTTGCTTAGCTTCATCCTGACAGTGTGGATTGAGGAAGCAAAACTCAGTTTATTCAACTAAACCAATTAGAAGGGGATGATTTAGATTGTCTAATACAGACCTGGGTTCCAGCTCTTGTTCTGTACCACAAGTTATGTATGACCCTAGGCAGTCACAATTTCACAGAACCCAAGGAATTGAAATGTACCTCAAAGATCATCTGGATCTGAACAAGAATCCATTTTGCAGTAGCCTAACAAGCGATCATTCAGCCTCTGCTTTTCAAATATCTAATGAAGGAGAAGCTACTACCTCCTGACTCAGGGCCTCAGGCAAATGGGACTTTGGGATGGTTTCAATTGTTAGGGACCTGTTCCTGAAATGAAATTGAAATTGAAATTGTTTTCTCTTTCCCTTTCTAGTTCAGCCCTTTGTTTGTTTGGTAGCAAACTAAACAAATATAATCCAGGTTTCAAATGATAGCCTTTTAAATACTTGAAGACAGCTTGTCCCTAAGCAACTCCATCTCTAAAATTAAACATCCCTAGTTCCTTTGACCAAGCCTTCCGTGCTGTGCCCTAAGTAGCAGTGTTTTCAACAACCTGAACACTCACTCATACCCTCTTTTTCTGAAAATAACACCTCTGGTAATGAAAGCTAATATCACCTTGAAGTATTAAAGATTCCCTTAGCATTACTGGCCCACATGTCAGATCAGTGGCTCCTATGGAGAGACCTTTTTAGTATGAATCATTTTCCAAGTTACTTTCATGATCCTATACTTGATGAAACTGACTTTTTGTGTCCTCCTATGTAGAAGTAGCCTAGCAAAAGCAACATATTAGAGTGGAAAGGGCTATGGGATATGGCATTAAAGGACCTGGGTTCCAAATGCAGCTTTACCACTAGGATTGTCTGAGTGACCTTGGGCATATCATTTGACTTCTCTGGAGTTTGCTTTCTTTATCTGTAAAATAAGAAGAGTTATACCTGATGACCTCTAAAGTTCCTTGTAGATCTAAATGCATGTCATTTAAGTCTTTCCACTTATCCCTATAAATCACATCTTACTACAATCCCTACTTCTTTTTAAACTATTGTGAATTTTTTGTATACCAATTTTGTCATCCAATGTGTTAATTCTCACATGAGTTTTATGTCATCTGTAAATTTGTCATGCATTCTATCTATACTTTTATTCAAGTCACTGATAAGAATGTTGAAACAGAACTAGACCAAGAATAGATCTTTGAGAATTCCACTAGAGACCTTGTTCCAATTTGTCAGAGAGTCATTAATGACTACACTTGGGATGTGGTCATTTAAACAGTTCTGAAATACCAACTGGGCTATCGTATACTCCATATGATTCCGTTTTTTACAAGAATATCATTAGAGACTCAAATAACTTACTGAAATTCAGCTAGGCTGTACTGTTGGTGAAGCTGTAAATTGGTTCAATGATTTTGAAAAAATAATTAGGAATTACATGACAAAGGTCATTAAACTACACAAACATATACCCACACATGTGTATGCTCATGGACATCCTTTAACCCAGAAATCCTACTATTGACTGTTACCTCAAGGATTAAAAGACAGAAGGTTCTCATATATACAAAAATATTCCTAGAAAAATTAGTGATTTTGTGGCAGGAAAAACCGGGAAGAGAATGGATGGCCATTAGTTGAGGAATGACCAAACAAATTGTCATATACGAATATAATGGAATATTATTTTATTATAACAATCAATTTATGTGAAGACTTCAAAAAAAGGAGAGCAATGTATAGGCCATCCTAATTTAAATTAAAATAGCAGTAAACATCAGCCAAACTCTTAATTAATTTGCAATTATTTTCAATGATCAATCTTGATCCCAGAGAACAGATGTTGAAACACATTTCCTTCCATGGGAGAGCTGTGTGAGAGAATGCATGTATATCTATCTATCTATCTATCTATCTATCTATCTATCTATCTATCTATATGTGTGTGTGTGTGCGTATCCATACATGACTTGTGGCAAAAGAAACAAAAGGCATCAATAAAATATCTTCCTAAAAGATAAGTATGCTATGTCCTTCATTTATCAATCACATATCCCTATAAAAAAAAAAAGAAAAGAAAATGTGGTTAGTGTGGCGTGAACAGTTCCTTTAAAAATTAGTTATTCACATTTACATCAGAATCATTTCCGTAAATACCTCTGTCGCTGAATCCTTCCTTGTAACAAAGAAATGTTTAAGCAAACCCAACCAACAAAGTGCCTGTATCTCAAGCATTCTTCAAAGATCACCCCAGCAGTCCCAGTTGCGTGTTCTTTACCCTATCTAGTTCATGAGGGACTGATGACTTGTACTCACTGAGAGTCATTAAGTACGCTCTTACCAGTACCTCATTTATCTGGGTTTCAACTTTTGTTCTAGCCTTGTAAGTCTATAGATTTATGCCTTGTTAGGGAAAGGAGAAGCAAAATAAGCATTAGGTTGTGCCTTTTCTCTCTCTTGTCCATCATTATTCTCTCACTTAACCCCAGCCTAGTTTGAACAAAAACCCTTTCTGTTATCTGTAGCACTCATTGTTAGCCTAAGCTCATTCCAAGCTTTCATGCTCTTGTACACTATTCTTAGAAAACGGCACCACTCTTTTATATTCCTCCTCAGTTGTCGGCCCTTGCTTCCATTTTCTATATGTAACATCCCCCTCACATGTAGAGCCCTAGAAAAACCATCCCCAGGTATGAAGCATTCTCTGTGTTAGCAACCACTCAAAACTATAGTACAAAAGCTGCCACTGCCGCCACCCCCATTATGTTTACTTTTACCAGTCATCCAGAGGAATTAGCTCAAAATAAAATACATTTAATCAGGCAGTATGGCAAATGAAGTGACAAGGAAATGTTTTTCCCCATGTACGCATGTCCTTATCTACCATTTCTCCCAAAATCCAGTCATTTCTGCTACTAGTTCTTCTTAAAGGTTAAAATCACACTTAGAATAGCAGTTCCTTCAATTTCTGAGTAATAAAATTTTGTGTAGCCTGGGGTTCAAGCCTGGATCATTTGCATAGGACTCTCATCAGTAGTGGAGAGAATAATGACAGCTTGGAAGAGGAAAGACAATCTTCTTGCTTGCTGCTTTGAGAGAGGACAGATGTGGTATCAGATCCTTTCCGTGGAGAAATTCAGAAAGAGAACTGACTTTGAAAAGCCAAAATGTAGGAGAAATAAGACCCCCAACACTCTCTTGATTTAATTTCTAGCTTGTCTTCCTAGAGACTTCAGGGAATTTTCCCTTAGATGAAATCAGGAACTCTCTTTCTCTTAGATGAGATGAGATGTCTTGCTTTCAGGAGGAGAACTCCATCATTATGTATATTTTCTGCTATATTCTAATCTCTATAAGTTCCCTAATTTCTATTAGCTATCTGTCTGGACAAATAGGTTTATTCACTATTCACTATTTGTGATGGTCCTTTGTGTAATTAGAATTTGGTGGTAAAAAACCAATTCATCAGATATAAGCTACATCTTGGGCAGAGAAACTATGGATACCATGATGTATCATGAAACTGACCAGACAGAAAAAGAATCTGTTTCCACATTGCTCCACACTGATAGATTCTCTGATTTGATTAAGTTTCACACCACCACTCTATCCAATGCCCTGTAGCCCAGCTGATGCAGAATGGAGGCTGTGTGCTAGAAACTTGAGAGGTTCTCTTCTGACTCTTGTTTCTGGTGCTCTTCTACTCTCTCGAGTGATAACAGGATTTGTTCAAGTTGACACAATTTATAGAGACCCAAAATATGGGCATAAAACTTTGAGTCCAACCACACCAGCACTGCTTTGAGTAATGAACCTGTGTGTGTGTGTGTGTGTGTGTGTGTGTGTGTGTGTGTGTGTGTAACACAGATAAGCCCTAGAAACTTGACAGCTTCATTTCAGAGGTGGAAGAAAATTCTTATTCATAGAATTTATTAGGGATGGAACCTATTTGTTGTTAATGTCTACAATCTCCTATATTTGTGTGGATTTGGATGGCAAGTAGGGGATACTGCTGAACACGTGCTTTTGTCTTATAAGGGGAAACTAGGATAAAGGAGACTGAGTTGCAAACAAACAAAAAAAGTTCATTTCAAGGGGTAGCAACCAGAGAAACCAGTTGAACCTAAGAAAAGTCATTTTACCTAAACTATCAAAATTTAGCAGAGGGAAAGAGGGTAGAAAATAGGTATAATTCTATTTCCCTACTCTTCTTAGGAGAGCAGAGTGACCAGCTTCATGGCTCCATCTCTGGCTTTCCTAAAAGCAGAAACCACCGTCTCCATTGGAGAAGGTGGGCTAAATTCCAGAAATATTGATTCATGACTCTCTGTGAGCCATGTTTAGAAGACTCATGTGGACATGCACATAAGCTACATGAATAAAACAAATCCCCTAGGTATGATTTAGGAAAATCAAGAATTTGTTGATGTCAAGATACCATGCTGGGATTAAGGGAGCTTCACAGAACATTTAGTTGAGTCAGTCAATACTGAAAGCAGTAAGTTTTTTGACATGTTTAATATAAGGCCCCAAAGGGAAGGCCATATAGCTTTGTTATGGATTCAAAGCTTCCCTCTTTCCTTTGATATTTCTATCACCCTGGTACAGGCCCTCCTCACCTCATGGACACTGGACAATTATGATAGCCTTCTGATTGGTCTCCCTTCCTCAAGTGTCTCCCTGCTCCAATCTATCCTCCACTCACTCAGTTGCCAAAGAGATTTTCTAAAAGTGTAGATCTGACCATGTCATTTCTTCCTTTTCCCCCAATAAGCAATAAAAGCTCCCTATTAGGTCCAGGGTCGAATATATAATCCTCTTTAGGGATTTCAGAGCCCTCAGGATCCTTCCTACTTTTTGAAATGTTCTCATACTTTAGTTCCTTCCCCCTACACTATGATTTGGTGATACTATCTTCCTTGCAGTTCCTCACAGAAGACATGACATCTTTCAACTCTATTCCTTTTTCATCAGTTGTCCTCTGTTCCGGGAAGCTCTCTCTCCTTACCTCCACTTCCTGGATTCCCTAGTTTCCTTCAAGTCTCAAATAAAATCCTACTTTTAGTAAGAAATCTTTCCAGTTTCTCCCTTCATATCAGTGCCTTCCCTCAGAGATTACTTTGCATATATCCAATACATATATAGAGATAGATATAGATATAGATATATACATATATATCTATATATCTATGTCTTCTATGTAAATAGTTGTTTGCATGCTGTTACCTGTATTAGAATGTGAGCTCCTTGAGATCCAGGGCTTAGTCTTGCCTGGCTCACAGTAAGTGCTTAATAAATGCTTGTTGACTTAGTCAAAGCATCAAGAGGCACTCTTCACACAAAGCCTAGGACTTTCACCTCATGGTAATGTAGCTCATTAAATCGTACTAAGCCTATAACCAACACATTCTTAAATGAGACTGGAAAAAAGTATGGAAGGATACAACCAGGAACTTGCAAGCACAGTGGTCTTCAGGCAATAACAGGAAATGGCATCCACAAGGGTCTTTCAAAAGAATAATGGTCCCAGGACTTGATACCTGGCTATGTCAGTGGGACTCCTGGGTCCATGCTTCAGGGCAGCTCAGGAAGCAGAGCAGCTTATTCAGTTCACTTCAGGGGGTCTTGCACACTTTCCCAGTCAGATCTCCTGGGAGGTTTTATAAGGAGGGTTGGTTTAACAAGTGACCAGCAGGGAAATATCAACATTTTCTACTCTAGAAACAGAAGCTTCCAAACATAGAGCATCCAGCTATGAGGAGGTTTCAGAAAGAGAGCAAGACCTGGAGTAAAAGGTACCAAGCAGGAGAAGGGAATTTAACTGGGGAAGAAACTGCTCCTTTGATAAAGATAAGAGCAGAAAGACAGACCTCACCAATCGATAACAATTCAACAGATGCCTGGCTGGCTACAATTCCCCATTCTGTTACATCATACTTTGGTAGACTTCCATAAACATAAACGATTCAAATGAGCAAGGTAAAGGAGAGCAGCCTAAAGACATCAGTGTTCTGGGCCTCAGTTTCATCATCTGCAAAATGACAGCTTTGGAGTAGAGCAGGGTTTAATAACCTTTTTGTGCCATGGATCCCTTTGGCAGTCTGAGTGAGGCCTATGAACTTCTCACAAAAATACCTTTAAAAGCATAACATTTTAAATGCATAAAATAAAATATGTAGGATTACACAAGGAATCAATTATACTCAGATACAGTTAAAACATATCTTTAAATAAATCTATGTACCTCCTGCTTAGAACCCTAGTCTTTTCCAGCTTTTAACATTCTCTAACTATATATTCTGTCATGTGTTTGTGTACAGCATGTACTGAAGTCAAACAGACATTTTTTCCCCCTGATTAGCACCTCTTTGGGATTGATTATCCCTCCTCCCATGCCTTAGCTTAGATTGAGAGCTAGCAATATTTTACAATTATCCATCCTGAAAATGAATAAGGTTTAGAACCCAGTAGTGAAGGCAAGCTCAGAGAGAAAATATTCATGCTAAACACATTTGATTAAGGAATCCCCCAACTCCATCTGCCTCCCAGGGAAAAAAGAAGCAAGCACAAATCGGTGAGTGTGCTTGAGCTACAAGGAGGGATTCATTTCAGCAACTCAAGAATCAAAAGGAGGACCTATCCCAAAGGAGGAAAAGCTCTGGAGAGAGCTGACAACATCCTATCATCAGCACCCTCCTCAAATCCTGTGCTGCCAAGCACAGAGATGCAGTATGCTGCCATCATATTAAACCAACATCCCTGTAGACCCAGTGATTGCTGCTAAGAGACCATCTTCCATGGGGAACAACAGCTGTGTTTGCATCAACTGTCTAGGGTGACCTAATGCCTCCCAAGAGGCCTAGGAAGCTAGAGGCTTGGCACTAGGCACCGGGAGGGGCTACAGGAGCTGTGCTTTCAAGGAAAAGAGAATGTTTACTACCAATGTGATCACGCAACAGGGAGCCTGAGACCCATTTGGCTTTTGCTACAGCTGCATAAATACCTACCATAAACTTTTCTTTCTCTGTGGCCCAGATCCCTGAGAGCAGTTAGTCTGTGCTCACAACTCACAACACAGCTAGAGCCAGAAGAGAAGATGTAAAGAAGCCGTTTCAGCCTCACTGGTACCAGTCCCTGACATACCCAGCAAGAAATCCTTCCTCAGTCACACTGACATAGGAGTCAGGGGTCAGCCAGAGCAGGCAACCTCAGGCAGCTCCTGGGCACAGAGCAGGGATGGAGGCACCAGAGGCTGTTTTCAGTGTTTATTAGGTCATTAACTAGAGCAGCAAAGTATCCGACTCCTTGTAGAGAGAGAAAGTAGTATAGAATAGTGGCAGGAGGACTGAGCTTGAAATCTGGACAACTAGGGTTGAGTTTCATCTCCAACACTTGCTAGTTATACAGCTAAGGGATATGTCACTTCCCATACGATGTAAGCTCCTTGAGGACAGGAATTGTTTCCTTTTTCTCTTTGTGTTTCCATATAGCAGGTGCTTAATAAATGCTTGACAATTGATTATTCTCTCCAGGGCTAGTAAATATCAGAACGGCAACACAAATCAATATAAGATGATTCCCAGGCTAGTGCCTTATCCACTACACCATAAATGGTGCCTTGCTCCTAGCCTCCCAGACCACTAAGTTGTGGCCTCCCATGGTCCCAGAATTAAACCTCATGTTACACGGCTCTGCCCCAAATGTTCAATACCCTCCTCTTTGCTACAAAAAAATAGCAATAGCTAACAATAGCTAACACTTACATAGCTTTTACTGCATCCCAGTGACCACGCTAAGCACTTATTATCTTATGTGGTCCTCACAACTACCTGAGGAGGTAAATATCATTATTATCCCCATTTTACAGAAAAGAAAACTGAAGTAAATTGAGGGTGACTTTCCCACGGTCACACAGCTAGTAAGTGTCTGATGTCAGATTTGAACTTACATCTTCCTAACTCTAGACCTGGAGTTCTATCCATTGTGCCCCCTAGTTGCCCTAAATATGATAATGATTTCTCTTAAAAAAAAAAAAAGCAATTTTTTAAAATGTTTTTTTCTTACATCACCATAGCATCCTCTGTATCTCTCCCTTTCCCCTCCTCAAGAGCCATCCCTTAAGATAAATAGTATTTTTCTTTTTCAGAGAGAAAACCACCCCCAATCTATCCTTTTGTGGAGGTGGGAGTTACACAAGTGTTACACAATGCACATGTTTTCAACAAACTGTCAAAAGGACAGATTGGGGGTGTCCTACCATATGTCTTCATTCAAGTGCCGTTCTTTATAGTTTTATTAGATTTATTTGATTTTTTGGCAAGTTGTTGTTCTATTTACGTTGTTATCGTCATGGCATATATTGTTTCCTGGACTCTGCTTCACTCTGTATCAGTTCATGTAGATCTTTCCATGCTTCTCTACATTTATCACACATATTTCCTATAGTATGGTAACATTCCATTACATTCATGTATCACCATTTATTTAGCCATTTCTCAATCCATGGATACCTACTTTGTTTCTAATTGTTAGCTATCAAAAAAAGTGATGCTGTAAATATTTTGGAGTACATGAGGACTTTTTTTCTTATCAGTGGTTTTTTTGGATATAAGCAGAGTAATGGAGTAGCTTATTGAAATGGTATGGACATTTTAGTCACTTTATTTGCATAATTCAAAAGGGTTTTCTAAAATGGTTGGACCATTTCATCGCTCCACCTACAACGTATTAGTGTTTCTATCTCCCCTCCAGCATCGACTGCTGGCATTTTTTTGTCCATTTGCAGAGTGTCAGGTAAAACCTGAGGATGATTTTGGTTTCCATTTCTTTTATTATTAGTGATTTGGAACATTTTATATGGTTGTGAACACTTTGCAGTTCTTCTTTGGGGAGCTAGTTGTTCATATCTTTTGGTCATCTACATGATAATGGTTTCTAATAACTTCATGAGATAAACTAACCCCTACTGATTTCTTAGCCCTATTATAATCCATAAGGTCTTAGCACAATTAAAATATTTGGTTTTCAAAGAAGAAGACTCTTAAGGAGTGGCCAATTTTGGAGGTTTCCAGGTTAGTGCTTTTCTTTGGAAAGGATATTTGAGTGTATGAGGAACTTTCAGTGCTCATCTAACCATACCACATAGGTAGAAGGCATATCCTCTAGCCAGAATATGGAGGGCTGAGCTAGCCAAAATGCATTCTGGCTTTGGACCAGAGCTTCCTTCCCCAGGACCTGAACTTTGGAATCCAATCAAGTTTTAATGGACTACAGTGATCATTAGTTCCATCTTATCCAGTGCTGTAAGGCGGAAAAGACAGATTTTATTATCCTCATTTTATAGATGAGAAAACTGAGACTAAAAGATGAATAACAATGATAATAGTAATTCATGTTTTGTACCAGTTTAATATTTATAAAACATTTTACTCATGACAATACCATGAAGGAGGTAACTCAAGCATCATGATTCCCATTTTACATGGGAATGGGAATGGGAAATCCACAGAGATTTAAGTGACTGGCCCAAGGTTATGCAGATTTTGGTGGTAAATAGGAAAAAGAACCCAGGCCACCGGACTCCTAATTCTTTCTCTGTCCTTTCTTCTACTGCCTCTCAGAAGTAGTTAGAGGCATATAAACAACCTGAAAGTTCACCTTGCCTTTAGTAGACCTATACTTGAGCTAGTCAAAACAAATAAAAATAAACAGTAAAAATGAAATAATAATATTGATAGCAGTATTAGTTGATATTTTATAGTGCTGTTAAAGTTTGGAAAGAGTTTTGCATATATTATCTCATCCGTGCCTCTCCTGAATCCTAAGATTCAACAGCCTCTCCCAATCACCCATTTTAAGTCTCTATAAAATTTCACTATTCAAGGAATCCCTGCTTTATAGCTAGTCAAAGTAAAATTCTATTAGACTAGAACATGATCTCAAGAGATTAAGAGTGGGCATTTTCCAACTACTCCTTCTGTGGCTTTACCTAGCAATTCCATTGTTTCTCTGGGTCAGCATCTGTCTTCCCTCAAAAAAGAACTGGGTTCAGTAAATGGAAATGGTGCAACCCCATATTGTCATATAATCTCAGAAATTTCAGAGTTGAAAGAGACTTCACTACCATCTATATCTTATGCTCATACAAAAATGTACAAATATGTAGCATAACCAACAGCTGATTGCCCAACTGATGATAGGGGAACCTTCCAGCAAGAGGAAACCTACCATCTCTTGAAGCAGCCTATCCTCTTTTGGATAACTCAAACACAGGGAAGTTTTTCCTGACCTCAAGCCTCAGCATACCTCTTTGTAACTTCCACCAAGTACTACTAGTTCTTTTTCTGGGGCCAAACAGAGGTCTAATCTTCCTCCTTTTGAACGTCTGGGATTGGAAAACGAATCCAGAGCCAGAAGGCACATCAGTGACCATATAGTACAATTTCCTCATTTTATAGATGAGGAAAATCAGCCCCAAAGAATACAAAATACTTGCCCAAGGTCCATAGTGGTTTGCCTCAGAAATAGGATATAAAAATAGGTCCTCTTACTTGAGAATCAATAAGAACATAGTCTTATCACTGCATTATGACTTATGGACAGAAATCATGCCCTCCCCATATTCCTAAACTTTAACTTTTGTAGGTTAATATACCTAGCTCCTTCAACAGATATGGTATGCACTAGAGACCCTTCTCTTTGTACAACCAACTGTTCCAGCCAATTAAACCTAGGTCATCAGTGGTAGCTATATTTGTGTACCTACCTGAGCCAGTAAGGATTCAAAGTGAGGGAGGGAACACCTAAAATTGAACTGATCTGGAAACAAAGTGACTTTGGGAAAGAAGTTATGGGTAGAAAATAAATGTGGGACATTCTGGTGTCACTTTTACAGTCATTTCCTCTGTGATAAATGTCCTTCCAGAGAGTATCTACAGCGCTTTTTGGGTTTTTTTCTTACACAGATGCTCTCAGAGTGTCATGTCACTGAGTTGTCAGACTCTGGTATCCCAGCCTATAGCATATGTACATACATACTACAGATGGGGAGGTAGCGTTCAAGTTACAATACTTCTGTAGGGAAAAAGCAGCATTTAATGAATAGAACTCAGAACTTGTAGTCAAATGAGCTAGATTTGAACCTTGGTTCCACAGTCACTAGCTCTTAGACTCTGGGCAAATGATTTAAGAAGTGTGGATTTCCTCATCTCCAAAATGGGGTTAGTAATGTTTACATTATTAGCCAGCTATTGTGAGAATCTAAGTAGATGTTATATATGAAACACTTTGTAACAAGTGACAGTGGTCTATACCTGTGGTTTTTTGGTATAGAGAATAAGGAATAAAGATGAACCTAAATTCTGTGTACCAATTCAAAATGGTACCTTCTCTGTCATTTGTATTTTTAGGAAAGTGCCTACAATGCTGAGAGGTTACATGATTTGCCCAGGGTCATACAGCTGCCTCTCCTCCATGCAAAACAATATATAAATAAAAGTTACCTTTGTCTCGGGAAGTCAGGAGATTTGTTAGTGTTTCAGCAATACATAATGGTTTCCAATTTCATCTTCGACAAACATTTATTAGTGCTTTTACTTTGGGCAAAACACAGCCTTAGGAACCAGGGAAAGTAAATTAAATAAGAATTAGTCCCTTTCCTCATGGACTTCACAGTACATTATTTGGGAATAAAATTTGTACACAATTAAAATCATATTCTAGTGAAGGAAACCGAACCAGAAATAGAGGTTTAGGTTCCCATTCTGCCACTGGGTGGCTGGATTCCCATGGGACAGCCATTTCATTTCTAAGCCTCAGTGTCCTTATTTGTATAATAGAAATAAAAATGCTTGTGCTGCCAACCTCACAGGGTTGTGTGAGGAGAAAATGAGGTAATGTACACAAGGCATTTTGTAAATTGTAAAACACTATGTAAATGTCACCTGTTATAAGTAATTCAGTACAAAATGATACAGAGAATTCACTGCTAGGAAGGATCTTGGGAGTCATCTAGTTCAAAGTCCTTATTTTTCTAGTTGAGGAAATTGCAGTCTCTAAGATTTGTCAGGTCATAGGATCGTTAATTTAGAGATAGGGTAGACCTTAGAGGCTGTTTCACTCTAACCTTCTCCTTTACATATTAGGAAACTAGGGCCAGGAGAAGTTAAGTGATTTGCCCAAGGTCATAAAATGATCGAGTCAGGATTTGAACCCAGGGCATCTATGTAGAACACCAGATAGAGTGCCAGGCCTGAAGTCAGAAAGACTCATGTTCTTGAATTCAAATCTGGCCTCAGAACTTACTAGCTGTATGTCCCTGGGTAAGTGACTTAACCCTGTTTACCTCAATTTCCTCACCCGTAAAATGAGCGGGAGAAGGAAATGACAAACCACTCTAGTATCTTTTCCAAGAAAACCTCAAATGGGATCACAAGGAGTTACATATAACTGAAAAATGACTGAACATCTATAGATATGCAGAGAAAAACTACACAGCAGGCTTCTTCTGTCTCCAGACCCATTACTCATAACCCTCCACAACAGCACCCTGCCTCTCCCTAGAGCAAGGCTTACCTTCTATGTCATTGCTGCCATCAGGAGTATGCTAGTAAATGGTTAACAATGAGCACTCAAAAAAAAAATGTATACATAATACAGTTTTAAATTTAAAATGCATTATTAGCATTTGCGCCATCTCTTTGTTAAATCTAGACAATCCACAAAACAATAAATCAAGCCTTGATTTATACACCTTGCCAAAGTTCAAGGTGTAAATGCTCACTCAGAAAATCTGACAATCGCTCTTACTAACCAATCTGAGAAAGCTCCAGCACACCCTGCCCCATACCCTATTTCTCATTGACCAGCAATCACTCATGAGATTCTCTGCTAGTAAAGATTTTATAAGATGAGATAGGGTTTCAGGTATGCTGGAGAGATAAAACTTGGTTCTTAAAAAAGTCAAACTAATAAGGGTCCTAGCCTCTGCTTGAAGGCAGCTGCTTTAACTAAACTTCACTCGTGACTTCCCCAGCACCTGTGGACCAGCCTCAGCCCAGTCTCAATTGTCATCTGCATACCTTGCTGCCTAAAGAGCCCCCATGCCCCGGAGATACTTAGGCTGCAGGGAGACAATTGTAACCTGTAATTTCTCATCTTGGTTAGCAGGTGACAGCCTCCCATAACATGGCATCCATATGGTATCACCCCTTCTGTTGAGCACAATTTTAGGGCAAGATTCATACTGCTTCTCTCTGTGCTCAAAATAGATGCCCAAAATTGGGATAGAATTTACATAAGTTGGCTGGAGAGACTGTGTTCAATTAAAAGGCTTTTGTTGCCAAGGATTTTTTTTTTTAGTTGATACATATGCTCCTTTATTGCAGTCCTATGGGGGGGGAAGATTTTTTTTCCTTAAAAAAAACAACAAAAGCAAATAAAAGAGGCATATGGTCCCCAAAGCTAAATGGCATTTAAGGAAGGAACCCACACTGATATGCCAATGGCTCCCAACTGTGAGAACCGGAGGTGCCTAGAGCCCTTCTCCTTGCTCCTGGGGAGAATCAGACTGCCAAGCTAGAGATACTAAGAAGCTTGTGTAATAATGATGATTATGAGTCACATTTATAAAGATCTTTACAGTTACAGAGTGTTTTACAGCCATTACCTCACATGTGATCCTCACCACTGTGAGGTTGTTAGTGCAAGGGGGAAGCTGAGGTTAAGATGCATATAGTAAGAGGCGGAGCTGGAACTCTTCTTCACATGTTTATCCAGGTCTGTGACCCCAAGAGAATGTGACAAGCCTATTTTGCAATCTTTATTGCTTCACTGGAATGTCATAGATAGCCTTACTGTCTCGCTCTAGGATGCCTCACAATCAGAACTGAATTTGGTCACTGCCCATTTAACACAATTACTTGAGTCCAGTCACCTAGTATTTATATGATACTTTAACATTAATAAAGGGCTTAATCAATATTATCTCACTGGATTCTCATAACTGCCTTGGAAAATAGGTGCTATATAGCCATTCCCCAATTGATAAATAGTCAAAGGGTATAAACAGGCAATTTTCAGAAGAAGAAATCAAAGCTATCCTAAAGGCATATGAAAAAGTGCTCTAAAATCATTATTGATTAGAAAAATGCAAAATAAAATAATTTTGAGGTATCAAGTCATACGTATCAAAAATGACAAATGATGGAGGGATTGGGGGGAAAATAGATATACTAATGAACCGCTGGTGGAGTAGTGAACTGGTCCAATCATTCTGAAGAACAGCTTGGAACGATGCCCAAAGAACTATTAAACTGTGCATACCTTTTGACCCAGCAATATCAATACTAGGTCTGTACCCCAAGGAGATCAAAGAAAAAGGATCCATATGTACAAAAATATTTATAGCAGCTCTTTTTGTGTTGGTAAAGAATTAGAAATTGGGGGGATGCCTATTGTGAATGGTTAAATAAGTTGTGATGGAGTACTACTGTGGTATAAGAAATGACAAGAAGAGTGGTTTCAGAAAAAATAGTGGTAAGATCCGTATGAACTGATGCAAAGTGAAGTGAGAAGAACCAGGAGATCATTATGCACCATAACAGGAAGGTTGTAATCATGGTCAACTGTGAAAAATTCGACTACTCTGATCAATACAATGATCTGAGACAATTCCAAAGGACACATGGTGAAAAGATGTTTTCCATCTTTCAAAGCACAATTTTCTCACTTTTTTTACATTACTAACTTTTTTTGTGAAATGTGGCTAATATGGAAATATGTTTTGCATGATTTCATATGTATAGAGTGGTTTGCCATTTCCTTCTTTAGCTATCCCACAGCTATCAAGTATCTGAGGTCAGATTTGAACTCAGGAAGATGTCTCCCTGGCTTCAGGTCTGACACTCTCTCCACTGCACTAACAAGCTGCCCCCAACTAGCTTTCCTAGTTCTCTTTTAAAGGGTATGCTAAAGTCACAGAACGATAGATCTTAGAGCTAGCAGAGCTCTTAAGAGGTTATCTGGTCTAATAACCTAATAATAATTCATATTTATAATAATAATTCACTTTGATATGGTACTTGAAGATTTGTGAAGTGCTTTGCCTACATTCTCATTTGTACCTCACACCAGCACTGTGAGATGGGTGCTCTCAGGAGCCCCATTTTCCAGATGTCAAGAAACAGGCTCAGAGACATTAAGGGATGTCCCAGAGTCACACAGCTAGTAATTATCAGATGCAGAATTTACACCTGTGTCCCTGACTCCAAGAAAGAACTCAGTGAGCTATTCCATACTGAAAGCTGTTTTATGAGCAAAGCTGAATGACTCAAACGACCTTGACCTCCCTGTCGTAAGATGTAAGTAACTCAGCTAAGTAGTAAATAGTTTGAACATAAACTAAAGTAGTTCTTTAACTGATCCCTCTAGAAAGCAGGGGGATGAGGTGCCACAGGACATTAGAACTTGCCCTTTTAGTCACTCAGAAAAATAAAAATAATAATTAATCTATAATGCTTACTATGTTCCAAGTGCTTTACAATTACTATCTCATTTGATCCCCACAACAATCCTGGGAGGAAGGGGCCCTTTGAATCCAAACTTCACAGAACAAATCCCCTTAATAAAAGCATTTGTTCTATAAAACTTGGACTAGGTCAAAAGGCCACACCCAAGGCCCTAGAAGTCCACCTGTGGCCTCGAGGCTGCAGGTTCCCCACCCCTGGTTCAAACTGGAAACATAGGAGGGATCTAGGTTATGAAGGGCTTTGAAAGACAAGCAGGGTTTTGTAATTGATCCTGGAAGCCGGAGGGAGCCCCTGGAGTTTACTAAGTTGATCAGATCACCCCATCATTTTTTAAAACCAGATTTGTGCTGTCATCTGTGTAGGAAGCTGCCTATGTTATCCAGAAATTCCCCTCCCAAGGTACTTTGGGACCTTGTCTGAAATGTATACTTTCAGAGAGCTTCTTAGGGCAGTGAGAAGTTACGTGATTTATGAATGACAGTCACACAGTCAGTATGTCAGATGGGAAACTTGAGCCCCAGTCTTCCTGATTCCTACACTGGCTTTCTCTTCACTGTTATCACATTACCTCTCAGTTGTGATCATTAAATATTTCAACTTTTTATATAGTTCCATGTTGTTGATAGAGAATGTATTTTCTTCCATTAGACTTCTTGGGAATAGGGACTACTATGAAAAGATGTTGCTGTTAAGTCATTTTCAGTTGTGTCTGACTTTTCATAACCCCATTTGGGGTTTTCTTGGCAAAGGTATTGGAGTAGTTTCCCATTTCCTTCTCCAGCTCATTTTACAGATGAGGAACTAAGGTAAACAGAGTTAAGTGAATTGCCCAGGGTCACACACCTAGTAAGTATTTGAGACCTGATTTGAACTCCTGACTCCAGGCCCTGTGCTGTTATGCACTGTATCACCTAGTTGCTCCTTTATGGAGAGATGGGCACAAGAAATAATGCTCTCCCTTGTAATCAGGATTTGGGAAATATTGCCTTTTTTCACAGGGAAAATTTTTCATTTATCTTAGAATTCTCAGCTCCTGTTGAAGACAGAATAGAGTAAATAATCATTTGAGGTTCCTTGCAGCAATTGTATTTATTTGTTCCACTTCTAAGAGATGGGGCAGGTTAGCAGAAAAGACAGAGAAAAAGAGTATTTGAATTTTAATCCTTTCATGGCTCCTACAAGATCTCTGACCTTGAGAAAGCTCTTTGGGCCTCAATTGTTTCATCTGTAGAATGAAGGCATTACAATTGAAAATTCTTAAATTCCCTCACAAGTCTAATATTCTTTAAAATCCATTGGAATGCTTTTTTTGGCTTTCTGAATAGGATCATGGCATTGACAAGAATAAGTACCTATCCAAAGGTAGCTGAAGAGGAGCCAAAAAGAAAGTGGTTGACCCACTTTTGAAGTATCCATAGAATGTCAAGGCACCAGCTATGTTCCATATATATTCGTTATTTGCAGGACACTGGTCTTAAGAACTCAAGGAATGAAAATTGCCTTTGATGATCTTAAGGGTTGATTTTTTGAAGTGAGCTTTACTGATCTGTAAAATAATGAGGTTGCTTTTTATAAGTTTAAGCTGATTACTAAAGAGATTCAGGGCAAAAAAATTTTGACTCATTTCCGTGGGATAGACCTTACCCAGGACAAGATGTGTTCCATGTTAAAAAACCAAGAAAGAAAAAATAGCAGGCCATGATTGAAGCCCCTTTTGATGTCAAAACTTCCAACAGTTACTTGGTCCACTTCTTCTGGATTGATTTTACCAAATGCAACAATTAGATTCTTAAGACCTCATTTACTTAGCACATAGCAGCAACAGGTCCTTCAAATTCACAATGAGTGAGTGAAAATTATGACTCTGGAGGTGATGACAAGTAACCTGAAAGTTGCTATCAATAAACTGATTCCAGATAGCATTAGAAAAGGCTTGCCAGTCCATTTGCCCCATTCCATAATGTATTTGTTCTAAAAGTCAATATTCTCAAGAAGCTCAAGTTTAAGTTGAAAAAACTAATGCAACTGCATGATGAAGGTGGCGACTCTGGAAAATACTCTGGGAAAGTCTTCTGGGGATGAAACAGGCATGAAAGGAGAAAGAAGTGATGAAAAGGAAACATAACTTGTCTAAAATAAGAACTTTTAAAGGTTGAAAAATATAATCACATCCTATAATATGTCATAAAAATATTTTATAACAAAAAATCCACACGCACACATACACACATGCACACATATATACACACACACGCATACAACTGACACCATTAATCCAAGAGAAGATTTATAATGTCTTGCTTTTAATGAGGATGGATTTGCATGGAGCCTTTTAGGGAGGCATTGAAGCATAATGAATGGGTATTGGATTTAGAATCAAAGGACCTGGTTTCCAGACCTGTCTTCACCAAGGCTCTAGTTTCTTTTGCAATCCTGGGTAAATTTTTGATGGATGCATAAGTGTCACCAGTAACCAAGTCATCTGCTATTAACCATATTAAGAAGACATATGTCATAGTGGTCAGCGACATCTGGCTGAAGGCAAAGCAATTTGCCAACAACCCTGGGAGGTAGGGTTAGATGTTTTTTCCTCTGTTGATTGATAGAAGGCAACTAAGTAGCAGAGTGTATAAAGCATTGAATATGAAGGTCTTCCTTTTATTTATTTGTATTTCTTCTCTTTACCTGCTTATGTATGTGCCATCATTTCCCCCCATTACAATGTGAACTCTTTGCAAGCAGAGACTGTTTCATTTTTGTCTTTATCATCCCTAGTGTCTACTACAGTGCCCACCTTGTTATAGTAGGCATATGGTAGGCATGTTTTGTGGATTGATTGAAGACAGCTATGTGGAACAGTGGTTAGAGGAGAAGACCAAAAGCAATCAATTACTTAAAAACTTACTGCATGATCTTTAAGTAATTTAGCATCTGCCTCAGTTTCCTCATCCATATAATGGGGACAACAGTAAGCCTACCTGCCAGAGTATAAGATAATATTTGTAAGGTGTTCTGTAAACCCAAAAAGCACTATGTAAAATGCTAGCTATTTATATGATTGGCATAGATCTGTTCTATGATCCTTCAGCTAGATATTGCTGACCACTAACCACTCATAGTTATACTTACAGGAATAATACAGACACATTATAAATTCCTGGCAATAAAACTGGAGGATTAGGGAGCATGGGGGGTGTTTTCATAGGACTATGGGATTTAGAACTCTAAAAGACTTTAGTGATGACCTTGTCCAACTCCATTTTTAAGGTGAGAAAACCGATTCCCTGGGAGAAGTGGGGGTATGGAGAGTAACTCCCCTGAGACCATACAGTTCCTGAAGAGGAGAGCCAAGATTCCAACCCAGATGCTGCCAGTCTAAATCCAGCATTCTTTCTACCATGCCATGATTCCTTGCTCCTGGCTGGAATTAGGGATATTAGAGGATAACAGAGGCCAGGGGGGAACGTGCAAGGTGAAAAGTGAACATCTGGTCAAGAAAACGGTGTCAGAGAACGAACAGGATTTGACTTTGGGGACTATGGTTTAGGCGGGCATTCAGCCAGGGACAGAGTGAAACGGATTACAACTGCAAAGAAGAATGTATTTGCTTGGGGACTTGCTGAACTCACCTGAAGAACTCTGGGTGCAAAAGGGAAAGAGAATGAGAAAGATTCTCAGGTACAACTCCAAAACCAAGTTAGCGTGCCAAAGGAATAGGTATGATATAGGAAGAAGAGTAGTAGTGAAAGGACCCCAGGCCTCTTTAATCTGTGTGCCTTTCCTCTGAGACCATCAGCAGTTTCGTCTTGTTGATACATAGTGGTTGGCATGGTGTCTGCCCCATTATACTGTGAGCTCCTGCCCACCACTTAGCACAGTGCCTGTCGTATTGTAGGTGTTTAATAAAGGCTAACTGACGAACCGACTGGAAACTATATTCATGGTCTCAAATGTCTATACCCCAATACATTGTGTAATGCGTAATAAGGAGTGTGGGCTAGTGATATTAGCACATGTTGCTGGTATTCAGGCATCTCCAACTCTTTGTGACCTTATGTAGGGTTTTCTTGGCAAAGATACTGGAGTGGTTTGGCATTTCCTTCTCCAGCTCATTCTGCCTATGAGGAATTAAGGCAAATAAGATTAAGTGACTTGCCCAGTGTCATGAAACAAGTAAATGTCTGAGGCCAAATTTGAAGTCACAAAAACGGGTGTTCCTAACTCCAGATCTGACCTTCTATCCACTGTGTCTCCTAGCTGCCCAATAACACATATTAGGAGCTTAATAAGTGATTATTGATGGAATAACAAGCATGGATAATCACCACCATAGCCAATATTCATGTAGTATGTTGTTTAATAATGTTGAGCTTAATAAATTTATATGGTAGCATGTTACTTGCTACCTATAGGATCTTATACACTTAATCTATAAGGGCATCAGTTTACTACTCTGGAAAAAGAGGAAGCTCTAGCTTCCAGCTCTAGCTATAATTCTATGAAAATGTCTTCTATACATTATCTCATGTTATCTTCAAAATTACCTGGTAATAAAGGAAATGTATGTTAATATCAAAATTTTGGGGCACTAGGTGGTACAGTGGAGAGAGTGCCAGTCCTAGAGTCAGAAAGACTCATCTGCCTGAGTTCAAATCTGGCCTCAGACACTTAACTAATTACGTGACCCCGGGCAAGTTACTTAACCCTATTTGCCTCACTTTCCTCATCTGTAAAATGAGCTGGAGAAGGAAATGGCAAATCACTCCAGTATCCTGGCCAAGAAAACCCCAAATGGGATCACAACGCATTGGACATGACTAAAAAATGACTGAACATCATCATTTTACCGATGAGGAAATTGAGGCTTAGAGAGAGATTAAATGTTTGGTTTAAACGATTATGTGTCACTGAGATATTAGAGGTTACAAATCATAACTGGGATGGAACAATAGAAGTGTGACCCATAATATAAATTTAAAATATTAATTTGACAGTTAGTGAAATAGCATCGTGTATCAAGAAGATTTATTCCTTTGTTGAAATTCACAAACCTAAGGATCCTCTCAGAGGGAATACAACTTAAAAAGGATAAAAAAGGAGAGGCAAGAGAAATATAGTGATCATTGTATACTATAGACCTCCTAGCCAGAAGCAAGAATTCAATGACAAGTTTTTGATACAGATCACAAAACTAATATGGAGAGAGAATACATTTGTGATTCAGATAGCCAGATGTCTGACCTCTCTGTGCTTTAAGCTGGGTAGGAGAGAGATGGTTGACATTTTTGCTCATGATTTAATATTTTAGAATGTAGAGGAAGCCACAAAAGGAGCTGCTCTTCTGGATCTAGTTTTGACTAATAAATGGGATTTGTTAGTGAAGTAAAAGTGACAAGATCCTTGGTGAGCAAGTGATTGTGTTGAGAGCTTGTTTTAGATAAGTCAGAGGATACCAGGTATAACCTAGAGTTTCAAATGAAAACAAATATAAAAAACCTCCAAGAAAAGTTAGATAGGATCCCAAGGGCTAATTTTTCTAAAAAGAAATTGGCTGTAATAGGATGAGAGATTCTCAAGGATGAAATTCTGATCATAAAATCATAGATGATTCCATTGAGGAAGAAGAAGGAACATGGGTAAGAAGACTAGTTGTAACTGTACTGTGATAAGGTTGACACCTTACCAACCAATGTAGATTTAAAAGAAAAGCAGATAGAGAGTATGAAAAAAAAATCACTAAGGACAAAGACAAAAATGAAAGTGGTACCTTTTTATAAGAATAACGTTGGGAACACTTACTTGAAAGGCAAGAGACAATAAATGAGGGGTAGGACTTCATCTTGGAAGGGATAGATCCATAAAAAGGTACAAAAATGAGGAACTATGTTATGAGGTTTTTTATATAATTAATTTATTATTTTTAGTTTTCAACATTCACTTCTATTTTCATATTTTGAATTTTAATTTTCTCCCCCTCTTCTCCTTACTCCTCCCCAAGATGGCATGCAATTCTTTATAGGCTGTACATATACATTCGTATTAAAAATATTTTCACATGATGTAAAGAAGAATTAGAACCAATGGGAAGAACCCCAGGAAAGAAGAAATAAAACAGCAAAAAAGAAAAAAGAGAGAGAGCAAATAGTCTGCTTCCATCTGCATTCAGACTCCAAAGTTATTTCTCTGGATGTGGATGGCATTTTCCATTATGAGTGTTTTGGAGTTGTCTTAGATCCATGTATTGCTGAGAAGAGCTAAGTCTGTCAAAGTCAGTCATCACACAATGTGACTGTTACTGTTTGCAATGTTCTCCTGGTTCTGCTCATTTCACTCAGCATCAGTTCATATAAGATTTTCCAGGTTTTTTCTGAAGTCTGCCTTCCAGTCATTTCTTATAGCAAAATAGTGTTCCATTACATTCATATACCATAACTTTTTCAGTCATTCTCCGATTGATGGACAACCCCCTCCCCAATTTTGCCACCGCAAAAGGAGCTGCTATAAATATTTTTACATTTTCCCATTTTTATGATCTCTTTGATATACAGACGTAGAAGTGATATTGCTAGGTCAAGGGTATGCACATTTTTATAGCCATTTGGGCATAACTCCAAATTGCTCTCCAGAATGGTTGGATCAGTTCACAACTCCACCAACACCAATTTTTCCCACATCTTCTCCAACATTTATCATTTTCCTGTTTTGTCATGTTTGCCAATTGATAGATATGATGTGTTTTGAGGTGGTACCTCAGAGTTGTTTTGATATGCATCTCTCCAGTCAATAGTGATTTATAGTATTTTTTTTCATGACTATATATAACTAATTTCTTCATCTAAAAACTGTCTATTCATATACTTTGACCATTTTTTCAACTGGGAAATGACTTGTATTTTTATAAATTTGACTCAGTTCTCTATATGTTTTAGAAATGAGTCCCTTATCAGAGACACTGGCTGTAAAAATTGTTTCCAATGAGCTATATTGTTCAACTCCTTTTCTATACCTCCTTTCTCAACCCAGGAAAAATTATGTTTACAATGAAACATATGTATGAAACAAAGATGGTTAACTGGTGATCAAAACTCAAGATAATGGAAGAGATGAGTAGAAAAAATCTAGCTACTCTCATGGAGTCCCTAGGCTCCAATGAATACATTTTAGAGACATGGATCCCTTCTTCTTCCTCCAGGCTGGCAAATATTTAAACTAGCCACAATAAATAACTGTCTAATCTCTTCTATAGGGGAAAAAACATTCTAGACAACTTAAGGAAAAAAATGCTTTAAGCGATGTTTGTACCTTCGCTGGTGATCTTTGCAAAGTCATAAAGCAAGGAAAGGTGGAACAGGACCACAAAGAGCCAGAAGCTAGTGTTTAAATACTTAAAAGAAGTAGATTCTCAAGATGCTATCTGCATCCAGAGAAGGAACTGATAAATAGAAGTATGTATAGAATAATTTTACATATATTTACCTATTTGTGTCTAATGGTAGCCATCTCTAGGATGGGGAGGGGAAAATTTACATGATATTTTTGTTTTATATTTGAAAGAAGTAGCAAATTGTGCATAGTAGGTTTGCAGTTTCATGTGCAATCCTTTTTTTTTGTACTATGTTATAGAAATGCTTGTTTTAGTCCATAAATTTAAAATAAAGTAATTGTTTAAATTGATTTTTCCTGATGATGAGGATGAGGATGTTAACGGAGTCAGGGGACTGGCCAAGGAAGCTGCAGGACTTGGGGCATGGATAATATTCTCTGCCTTCTCCATGTCCTTATGGAGTCTCGGTGAGCATGCTGCTAGGAGGGCCTCTTTTCTTCCTATCTCAGAGCATGTGCACGTGCTCTGGGATTGTTTCCTCTCTGTTTACTGCAAGGTGACAAAAAGCCTGTGAACTGACTGAGAGCCTGAACTGAGTATGCATATGAAAGGCTCAAGCAGAAGAACTTTCATGGCATAGAATGAAAGGGAAGGAAAAATTCTGTGAGCCTCCTGGCAGGGAGTGAGAAAGAGAAACAGCAGCAGTGAAAGTGGCAGCAAGTTTCCTGCCACCAGTCACCATCTCCCTGTCATCACCATCATGTGACTGTGAATGCAGTGTACCATGTCTGTGTGTCTGTTGTGTTTATTCTTTCCTGATCTTGGGGAAACAAGTATGGCAGATGGAATGGATCAAATTACAACCTTGTGAGCTGTGACAAATCAGAAGGGCCACCAAACATCTAACACCTGGAGTCTATAGTGGAATCTGTTTGCAGCTGCAGCAGCTGGACCCAAGGAGTCAGTCCTGAAGAGCAAATTTCAGGACCTAGCACAGCAGGATAGTTCACCTGACTACTCACACACTATGTCCTACAAGCAAGGAGGTGACATCACCAGAAGTTAACTTGGTGGGGGGAATGTTGATAGTAGCCATTCCTCTCTGTTTGAGTTCTCTCTCCTCAGGGACCAGGTGGTAGAGGAGAGTGGGCGCTCAGCAGCAGAGGTTTTTAAACTTTGACTTTTGCTATATCTCCCCAGTAAATATATGTTATATCATTATATATCATTATTATTGTTGCTCTCAGTATTATTTTACAAACTATAGGTTAGTGAACTTCATGTAAATTACTGGCAAAATTTCCAAATGTATTGTGTCTCCCACACAACCACACCTACCCTTTCTATGATACTATGTATGATTATGTATCTATTATTTGCTCAGTCTTCCTTATGACTCTCATCATGGCTCATTCAGATTAGATTTGTGGTTAGGGAGTTTTTTAGTCAAAATAACTGACCAGTATCAGACTTAACACTGTGACCTTGTTCTCATTACCACCAGGCTCTACAAACTGAACTGTCCCTGAGATACTGTAGTAGTTACTTTTATCCATCTCTGAAATATTATAGAATAGGAATCATAATTATACTAGAATAATAGAAGACTATTTTTTTCTTAGACCAAAATTATCTTTTCCTCTGCGTAGGGACCTTTCAATGAGGGGACTCCCTGTACCCATACAGATTAGCTGGTTCTCTGCTACTTAACAGTCTTGGAGAATTTCTGCTGGCACTGAATAGTTAAGTGACCTGTCCATAGTGACACAGCCAGTCTTCCTCACTCTGGGGTCAGCTTCTTACCCTCTATACCATGGTGTCTAAGCACAGCTTAACACAGAGCCTTAAACTCAGCATGTCATCATCTGTTCAGAATCACTCCAAAACTTATACATTTGACCACAATGGGTCAGGGCCAAGCTCCACTTAATGGCTGTATTTTGGGTCCTCCTGGCTTTGAATGAATTTAGAATATCAATGGTAACTGTTTCTCTTTGGAACAGCAAAACCCTGTGGGTCTTCCTCTTCCAAATTGATCTTTCATTTTGTTTTGTTTTTAATTAAAGGGACAAGCTTTAACTCACTTGTTAAAGAGGAGAGGCTTATTCCTTGAGTGGGCATTACCTCACTTTAAGTGAGTACCTGAAAAGGCCTTATCCTAAAAGGGCAAGGGTCTCCCACTGCAGGCTGGGCCATCTCCAGTCATCCTGATGAATATCTGGTCACTGGATCCAGATGACTCAAGAGGAGAAAATGAGGCTGGTGACCTTGCACAGCCCTCCCTCACTCAAATCAAAGGCAACTGCAAGTCATGTCATCATTTCCCTGACGTCAGGGTCCTCTTTGACAACGAAGGATAAACAAAGCAACAACACATGTATATTGACTGACTCTCACATATGAAAGAGTACCTCATATAGTAAAAGGGGGAAAAAAATCTGTAAATTAGACAGGTTGATGAAAGGTGGGGATTTTTCAGTTTACTAATGTGAAAGAAATGAGCATCCACAAGGTTATTTGGTGTCACTGAACTGCCGGGTGCCACCTTCTTGTATATACACACCCTTCTAGTAAACAGTACCTGTTCCTATATCACTAGCTACATGATACTTGGCAAGCCCATTTACCTCTTGGCCTCCCCTCTTTTCTTTAGAGAAATGAGGTGATCTCTAAGGTCCTTTCCAAAGTCTAGCATTACATGAGTCTTCCTCAATTATACAAGGGGGAAGGACACACCCCAAAGCAGCTACTTCAAACACATTCTCCATTACAATTCACTTCAATTGTGTGGCTCCCATGATGCCATTTTCTCATGCCATGCTTGGAGAGCGAAAGCTATTCGGGTGTACCCCCCCAACTCCCTGAATGGAGGAAGGCAAAGGATGCCAATTCGATTGTGTCATTATAATTGAAGCCGGCAGAAAGGAACACAGGAGACGGTCTGCTTTCTCTTTGGACCTGCAAAGAAAGGCGCGGAGGGGGTTGCGCAGCGCACAAAGCCGCCTGCTCCAGGGGCTGTATTCAGACTGCAGACTCTGAGCAGCTTGTAGCTCCAGAGAACTTTTAATAGAAATCTTCGGAATGAAATGGGCTACAGCTGTTTGCCTTGATAAATATATTTTATGCTACATGCCTCAGCCGCCATCTGTTTGCTGATACGAGCACTTCGTGGCAACTAAGGAGAAGTCATCAGAAGGAATAGCAGGGGATGGGCTTCTGAGCAGGTAGCGAGGGTGAAGTGGACAGCAGAGGTGGCATAGCTTCACAGGGTGGATGGGGCCCGGGCCTGGAACAAAGACGATCTGCTGAAGGAGGGCAGGCACCAAATGAAGAAGCAGGTGGGGAAGGGTAAGAGAACAGCCAATTACTCCACTCGAGAGAGGTTTTATTATTTTTTTCTTCATTGCACTCGGGAGTCTCCCCCAAGGGTTGCTGGAAATCAAACTTGGATGAAGATTGAAGGAGTGACACACATATGGAAGGCTAAAGGGTCCCTTGGCATTAACTGATGCTCAGATCAACCGGTCTGTAGGATAACAGCAGACAAGACTACAAGCTACCCTTGGATTCTATTGTCCCCATTAGGCTCTGATTCTCTCTCTGTCTCTATCTCTGTCTGTCTCTGTCTCTCTGTCTCTGTCTCTCTCTCTCTCTCTGTCTCTGTCTGTCTCTCTCTCCACAAACCAAATCTCTGAGGCCAAATACCACTCTATTAAAAAAAAAAAATTAAATCACATCAATGAAGCTAAACCTACAAGTATTTTTGATGTACCTTCTATATTCCAGGCACCATGGGAGCCATCGTTATCTGGACATGTCACAGCAGCACCCAGTTATCTGGCCTTCCAGACCTATGTGCAAACCCATTTGTTACAGTTAGTGGGGTGTGTCCAGCTTCAGCTGAGATTGCCTATTCTGAAAGACTTTCCCTTCTGTGAAACTCTAGAAAAAGACCTAGTGGAGAATGTGGAACTGCTTCTACTTGATGCTGTCAAAGCTGGAGCAGAGAAAGGCAGCTTTATCAGAGTCCTCCAGCTGGGAAATAAGCACTAGCAACTGGGTATAGCCCTTGGAGTTTGCTAATTTTGACATTTTGTAGAAGGGGTTCTCCTCTCCCTCAGGGAACTGCTTGCATGAGTCACCTCTGTCCTGAGTATCTCCTATTTCTGGCAATGCAGGGCCAGCCTCCTCCTTAGTTTCCTACCCACCAGTTTCCCTACCATTTTCTTTGCCAGGGACACTAGCTTATGCATTATTAGAAATTCATCATGAATCTCCAATCTCCCATCTCCAGAAGACTTTCAGACATCCCAAACTGGATGTCCAGTAGACATCTTAAACCCTATATGTCTTTATCTTTCCCACTAAACCTTTCCCACCTCCTACCATCCTTATTACTGCAGAGGGCAACACCATGTTTCCAGTCCCCCTTGCTCTCAACCTGGGAATCCTCACTATCTCTCATTCCTCCATATCCAATCTGTTGCCAAGGCCTGTCATTTTCATCTTTATGGCATCTCTCCCTTCTCTCCTCTGACACTGCCACCAATCTGCTGCAGGCCCTTAATCACCTCACTCCTGGATTATTATAATAGCCTGCTAGTCAGTCTGCCGGCCTCAAGTCTTTCCTCACTCTAATCCATTCTCCTTTCAGGCACTAAAGCAATTTTCCTAAAGCTCAGATTTGACTGTGTAGCCCACTACTCTACAAACTCCAGTTTGGCATTCAAAGCTTTCCATAACCTTGTCCCCTCTTCGGTTTCCCATGTTCTACTTTTGAAGTGTACTCTTTGATCTAGTGACGCGATTCCTGTGTGTTCTAAGACCAAATAAGTTCATCTCCTGACTGAGCATTTTCTCTTTCTATCCCCCATGCCTGGAATGTTCTCCTTCCTCCCCTGTGACCACTGATCTCCCTGGTTTCCTTTAAGTTCCAACTAAACTCTCGTCTTTTACTGGAAGCCTTTTCTAACAACCTCTCTTTATTCCATTCTCTTCCCTCTTTTATTTCCTATTTATCTTGTAGGTAGCTTCCTTTGTGTATATTTGTTTGCATATTGTCTTCCCCATTAGATCTTGAGCTCCTTGGAGACAGGAACTGTTCTTTGTCTCTTTTTGTATCCCCAGCATTTAGCATGATGCCTTTTGATTGATTTAAAATATGATAAAATCATTTCACCAAAGGCCCCCATGGACATCTTTACAACCTGAACAAAAGCATCATCCCTTGTCTTCTTCCCCCCTTCCTTTTTACCACTAGCCTATCCCACATGCCTGCCCCCTCTTTAATTTTCAGTAGAGAATAGAAGTGACTATTCCTATTAGGCAAGTTCTCATTAAGCATCATGAGCCACAACTGTGAGAAGAATGATCCCAAAGAGTGCACAGACTAGAAAGACTTTTGCGAGAGCACATCTGGTTCATCCCTTTAATTTTAGGCAGGTCTACACCTAAAGTTTAAATGATGAGAATGTCACCTGTGTTTAATAATCCCTTTATTTCAGGGAGAAGCTTGGAATCATTGAGAGTACTGCACAATTTTCCAAAGACAATACAACCTGTTTTCCTCCTCCTGTTCAATTCTGGACTCATTTCATTGTCCCTACATTGTGTCTGGATGTGAGATGTGTGTACTAAAGGACCAGCTTCATAGGACATCTAGTCTACTCCACTTATTTTGCAGATAAGGAAATTGAGACCCAGAAAGATGGAGTAACTTGCCCAAAGTCACACAATTTGATGGTTTTATTAAGCATCAAAGGCAAGATTTGAACTTTTATCCTGTTCTCTTTGGAGTATCTTAGGGACTCAGAGAAAAAGTGCTGGACCTGAAGTCAGGAAGACCCATCTTCCTTAGTTCAAATCTGGCCTCAGACACTTAACTAGTTATGTTAACCTGGACCCTGGACTAGTCAATTAACCCTGTTTGCCTCAGTTTCCTCAATTATAAAATGATCTGGAGAAGGAAATAGCAAACCACACCAGTATCTTTACCAAGAAAATCCCAAATGGGGTCAATAAGAGTCAGATATCACTTAAACAACTGAACAACAGCAAACCTCTTCTCCAGAGACTGCACTCTTTACACTGCCCCATGCTGCCTCCCACCCACCTATATACCATACTGTGGACATCATACATTCTTCATCCATTTGATTTCGTTTTTTCTTGTGTGGATAGTTAAACTAATCTCTTTTAACTGATTATGGACTACATTTAGGAAACTGCAATGAATACAGGGAACCCATATTCTGTTTGAACTCTAAGCTGAGTGTCCTATGCGATAACAGCAAAAACCTATGTATTTATGACCATCTCCTTCTTTTACACCTCACTTGATATGAATAATCAGGGGATTGATGAGCAAAATTATCTATGTTGTTAATGACTCCAGTGTTTTCCTTGAAACAAAGGTTCACCAACTTAGAAATAATATCTTTTGGTGGTGCTATATGGCTGCTAATTTTAGAATCTTGCAGTTTGTTCCAAAGAATACAAATTATAGATCACTCAAAGTCTCAAAGTACAATTGTTGTCTAGTTGTTTCAGCCATATCTGACTCTTTGTGACCCCATGTAGAGTTTTCGTGACAGAGATACTGGAGTGGTTTGCCATTTCCTTCTCTCACTCATTTTACAGATGAGGAAACTGAGGTATACAGGATTAAGTGACTTGCGCAGGATTATATAGCTAGCAAATGTCTGAGGCCAGATTTGAACCCAAGAAGAACAGTCTTCCTGACTTCAGGACCTGCATTCTGTCCACTGTGCCACCTACTTGTCCCAAAGTAAGATGGAAATGTTTATGGTAGGCATGACTAGGCTACAACACCTTACCAATGATGACTTGTATAAGAGAAGTAATATCAAAGAACAGACCAGAAAAGAAGTTGATCCAGCAAGGGCTAACCAGTGGGAAGCTCCTCTGGTATCTTCACAATGTAAAGAGACCAAGAGCTTTGAAAATCTTAAAGCGTAATAGAAACGTGAGCTATGACCACTTCTTACCGGACACTTTTCATATCCTGTCTTTACTAATTATCTCCAGTTTTTCCTGTATATAACTTGATTATGCGTATTTGTTTTCATGTTGTCTCCCACTTTGGACTGTAAGCTCCCTAAGGGCAGGGATTGTCTTTTGGCTTCCTTTGTATTTCTAGTGTTTAACATAATGATGGCACATGGTTGTTGTTCTGACAGAGACGTGTGACCCCATTTGGAGTTTTCTTGGCAAAGATCCTGGAGTGGTTTGTTATTTCCTTCTCCAACACATTTTACAAATGAAGAAACTGAGGCAAACAGGTTTTGGCAAGGGTCACACAGCTAATAAGTATCTGAGTTCAGATTTGAACATAACAGCCCCTTGTAATGGGAGATCAATAAATGTTGATTAGATACTTCTTGTATTGTATTGTGTTATACTGTGTTGTGTTACCGTGTTTTTGTGTTGCATTATGTTATTTAACCCTTTACATGTCTATATGCTGTATCCTCAACTGATTCTTAAACTCTTTGAGAACATGAACCAAGCATCCTATTTCTTTTTATCTGCAAAGAGTCTCATATACTTTTGGGCTTGTAAGACCTTTCAGTTAAAAGTTCAACATTCACCCCAGGCATGTTGGATGAACCTTCCAGGGAGGGTAGACAGGAGAACATCAACACATTGGAGGAGAGGATATAGATGGGCTATACTCTGCATCATTAGAGAGAGTAACCATGTCAATGAGATCCCAGTTCCACAGAAGCATCAATATATTAAAGGCCCCAAGCAGAAGATTTCATGACCTTCTTTGATTATCTGTTTTAGGGTCTACCTGCCCCAATACTAGAAGGTTTTTACACTTAACCCAAATCCCTCTAATGCCCACTGTCTCTTCTTTCATTTTTTCAAAGAGCTGATGGCTAACACAAAAAATCGTTGTATTCTGGCCACCCTTCCACTTCCTTTTCTCTGAATAAATCATTCCTACCTGAGAATATCATACTACTTCAGAAGGACCTTAAGTAGCTCAGCCTTGTGAGAAGGAAGCTAGGTGGTATAGCTGATAGTGTAGCAAACCTAAAGTCAGGAAGACTTCAATACAAATCCTGTCTCAGCCACTGTGTGACCTCTCGTCAAGTCATTTAATTTCTCTCAGCCTCAGTTCTCGCGTAAATGGGCACAGTAATAGTACCTATCTCCCAGAGTTGTTGTGAGGTTAAAATGAGATTGTCTGCCAGATGCTTATTTATACACATACACACACTCATGTGTATGTGTGTGTGCTACCTGATATTATATTTGAGAAATCTGAGAATCAAGAAGTTTAAATAAGCTGTCCAAGTTTTCACACAGCTACCTTGCAGTGAGCGAGAATGAGAATCTAATTCTCCTGTCTCCTAGTATGGTATCCTTCCCGTCATCCATATTATCTCTTTTCTGTAAGCCCATAGTCCCAGAAAAATATTGGCTGGGGTTTTATGGAAAGGAGAATGAAGGGCAAAGATGCTGAGGAAAGTAAACACTGGTTCTCAGGTCCAGCAAGATAGGCTGACAATCACTTCCAAAAAGAAAAGATCAGACAATGGTGGAACTAGATGGATGCCCACTGCTCTGTGCCTACTGCTGTGCCGCTCTCTGCCCAAGGGCATAGGAGGGGTTTCAGCTGCTTACAAGCTTTGATATACTTTGACAGAAGGCACTAAATCAATGTGTACTGAGCACTCTGATTTCTAGTCCAAGAAACTGAGAGCTTTGAATGAGCTTCAGAACTGCTTGTTGGAAAGCAGAGCCAGAGCAATCCTTCAAAACCATGTGAGCTCTGGCCCCCCAGGATTAATAAGTGTTTCCATGGCACCTGATATTTTATGATTATCTTTTTTTTAACATAATTCTCTTAGCAGGACCAGCTAGTCAAATGCAATGCTTTCTATATACTTCCCACCTTTAGGAAAGTTAGTCCTGGGATACCTTACATACATAGAAGCAATGCCCTGGAATATGGGAGAAAAGTACCTGGGTGAAAGTGTGGTAGAGCAGAAAGAATACTGGACTTAGGATCTGGAAGACCTAGATTCAAATTCCACCTCAAACACTTCTTAGTGTGATGGCAGGTAAATTGCTTAACCTCTCTGAGCCCCTGTTCCCTCGCCTATAAGATAGGCACTTTTATCTCACCACCATCTTTCTAATCACAATCTTGGAGTATTACTTTAAATACTTCCTTCTTCAAGTATTTTAGCTGATGAAAAGCTCCATTCTACCTCTTTATCATAGGATCACAGATTTCATGCTAGAAGGAATCTTAGAGGCCTTCTAGTCCACAGTGCCCTCTCCTCATCCTACAGATGAGGAGAGCTAAAGCCTAGAAAGGTTCAGTAACTTGACCAATGTGACACTGTTTGTAAGTGAAAGATACAGAATTTGAACTCATATCCTCTGACTCTAGGGGCAGCCAAGTGGTACTATAGATAGAGTGCCAAGCCTGGAGTCAGGAAGACTCATCTCCCTGAGTTCAAATCCAGTCTCAGACACTTACTAGATGTGTGACCCTGGGTAAATCATATGACCCTGTTTGCCTCAGTTTCCTCATCTGTAAAATGAGCTGGAGAAGGAAATGGCAAACCACTCTGGTATCAATGCCAAGCAAACCCTAAAATGGTGTCATGAAGAGTCAGACTTGATGGAAATGACTAAACAACCAAGAGGTATAAAAAGAGGCAAACAGCTCTGCCTCTTCCAAAGAGCAGATTTCTGCCCTGACAGCTTACGGAGGTAGCCTAATCTAAAATCTAATATGTATCTCCTTTTCCTTATGGTTTATAGAGGGAAAACAGGATGAACAGTATGTTCAGAATGAATATTCTCCAAAAGATCAGAACAGGGTCCATTGGCCAAACCCACAGAGTCTCTGACAACCCCCATAAGGCTTTCTCAGCCATCCTCCCAGTCAGCTCTCTGCCTATAGCTGACCCCTGGCCTAACTCTCATCACCTTCACCAGTATCTTGCACTCCAGTGCTATTATTCCACCAGTGAGCCAGGCCTCTCCCCCACCCCCTTTTTTCTGACTTCTCCCAACATAATCTCTAAGGATCTGGAAGCAGCAGCTGCGAGCCAACCTGTAGCTGTCTCTGAAAGAGACAGCTCCAGGGAGGGGACTGAGTGGAGGCTCCAGAGGCCTAGCTGTTCTTCTTTCCTTTTGCATTTAACACCTGAAAAACACTTGTTCTCCTGCCATCAGCTTAAGCCTGCCTTCCAGTCACATTCAGAGTTAACCGCAGCTCTACTGCCTGCCTCCCCAGCTTTGCTTCACTAAATGCTGCTCCCTGTGGCACTTTGTAAAGGCCTGCAGTGGAGAAAATAACACAGAATTAACCTTGAACATAGGTGTGGGGGTGAAAAAAAACAGCTTTATCAAAATGAGGATGGTATAAGGCCAGTAATCACCTCCTTCACATCAGCCAGCCAGGGGCATGGAAGATTTTGTGTTGGATTTTCCATTTTTAGGATGGAATTTTAGCCACTTAGCTCCTAAGTCCTCAGTCTTAATTCTACCCACCTGTGTGCCCATGCTCTGCCAACCAACACAAGCCCAAGAGATGAGGACAAGTTCTGATCCTCAGAATGGGTGATGGAAAAGTGTCCAATAGGTAGCAGAGAGCACTGAGCTTGGAGCCAAAAGACTAGAGTTGAATTTTAACTCCTCTAGCTGAATACCTTCAAGCCATTTAAATATTCTGAATCTCAGGTTCCTTATCTATAAAACAGGAGCAATAATACTTGTACTACTTGTGTTCGTCCTTTGTTGCCAAAGAAGACCATGCCATCAGAGAAATGATGATATGACCTGCACTTGATTTTGTTTTGAGGGAGGGAGGGCTGTGCAGGTCACCAGCCTCACTTCTCCTCCAGAGCCATCTGAATCCAGTGACCTCACAGAGAAAGGGCTTGGTAAATCTTAGAGTGAGATAGAAGATATGTTTATGTTACTGTTTATATATTATGTTTATATTATTCTAATTAACTAAATTAATTATATTACATTGTGAGGTCTCAGTCATGCATTCATTTTAATGTAGCATTGTACAGTGGAAAGAATACAGAATTTGGAGTCCTGAAACCTGGAGTCAAATCCTAACTGCACTACTTATTTCCTGTATGTTTTTGGACAAGACACATCCCCAGTAATCCTCATTTTCCTTATCTGTATGAAGGGATTGGTAGACAGGTTACATGATCCAGGAGAAATACTACTAACTGTAAATAGCAGTAACCTGAAATCAAGTCCCACTTTTAGTACTTACTACTTGTGTGACTTTGGGCATGTTAGCACCTCTCTTAACTTTAGTTTCTTGATAAAATAAGAGAATTGGACTGTCAGAAATAAGTAGATTTTTCTTAAATGTTTCCATTTGCAACCCCTTCAGTGTTAAGAACTGCTGGACTAGATGACATCTACGGTCCCTTGCATCTAGGTTTGTGGCCTCATGACTAGATGATTTTAAAGATCACTTCTATTTCTAAATTCTATGGTTTTACATTACACTTTAGCTTTGAGTATCTCTCAAAGTTATCAATGGTCTCTTAATTGCTAGATATAATGGGCTCTTTTCAATCCTCATCGTTCTTGACCTCTCTGTACCTTCTTCTCCTTGTTACTCTTTACTCTCTAAACTTCTATGGCACTGCTTTCTCTCTGTGTCCCACTCCTACTCATTTACCTCAGTCTATTAGTCTCCCAGGTGGCAATGGATAGAGCATTGAACAGGAAGACTCATCTTCCTCCAGTATTTACTAGCTCTCTGACCCTGGGCAAGTCATTTAACCCTGTTTACCTCAGTTTCCTCATCTGTAAAATGATCTGGAGAAAGAAATGGCAAACCGCTTCAGTATCTGTCAAGAAAACTCTACATAGATTCACAAAAAAATTGGATATAATTGAAACAACTAAGGAAATGACAAATCACTCCAATATATTTGCAAAGAAAATCCCAAATGGGTCATTACTGACATGTCTGAACAACAGCTTTGTCTCCTTTGCTGGCTCTTCATCCAGGTCACACCCACTAAACAAGGGTGAGGACAGGAGAAAAAGAAAAAAACATTTATTAATCATCTATTATTTGCCTTGAACTGTGTTAAGTACTTTAAAAGTATTATCTCCTTTGAAACACTTGGTGTCCATCAAGACTGTGTCCTGGACCCTCTTCTCTTCTCCCTATATATTACTTTCGTTCATGATCTCAGCTCCCAAAGAGTATTTAACACATGTATGTAGCTGATTCTCAGGTCCACATATCCCTCCCTACCCTCTCTCCTGACCCCCAGTCCCATTGCCAGCTTTCTATTGTATATTTCAAGCTGGAAGCCCTGTATATAGCTTAAACTCAGATTGTCCAAAGCTGAACTTACTATGTTTCCCTCAAAACCCTTGCCTCTTTCAAACTTCCATATTATGGTCAAGGACACCATCAATCAATCAGTAAGCATTTATTAAGTGCCTTCTCTATGCCAGACATTGTGCTCAGCACTAGAGATAAAAAAAAAAAAGGCAAGAGACAGCCCTTGTCCTCAAGGACTTTGCAAACCTGTAAGAGAGACGACATGCAAACAAATACGTATGTATAGGAAATAAGCTACATACAAGGATAAATAAGAAATAATTAACAGAGATAAGGCAATGGAATTAAGAGAGGTTGGAAAAAACTTTCTATAGAGTGTAGGATTTGATTTGGGACTTTTAGGAATCCAAGGAGGTCAGTAGTTGGAGTGAGGTGGGAAAATGTTGCAGACATGGGGCACAGGCAGAGAGAATGCCTGGAGCCAAAAGATGGAATGCCTTGTTTGTGGAACAGCCAGGCAGTGTCCCTGGACTGAAGGATGTGTGTTGGGGAGTAAAAATATAAGAAGACTGGAAAGGCATGAGGGGAGTAGAGTAGGTGCTGGGGAATAAGGTATAAGAAGACTGGAAAGGTAGGAGGGCTAGGTTATCAAAGCCTTTGAATATCAAACAGGGCATTTTGTATTTGCTTCTAAAGGTGATAGGGAACCACTGTAGTTTATTGAGTAGTGGGGTAACATGATCGGGTCTACGTTTTAGGAAATTACTTTAGGGAATGAATAGAGGATGGATTAGAAAGGGGAGAGACTTGAGGCTGGCAGACACCCCAGCAGGCTATTGTGTGAGGTGATGAGGGCCTGCACTAGAGTGGTGGCAGTATCAAAGGAGAGAAAAGCGAATGTCTGAGATATCTTGCCAAGGTAAGATTGACAGACCTTGGTAACAGCTTGGATATGGGGTGACAGATAGAGAGGATTCCAGGATGACCTTTAGTTGAAAGCCTGGTGTTGCCATCTACAGTAATAGGGAAGATGGGAAAGAGAGGAAGGTTGGGGGGGGCAGGAAATAATGAATTCTGTTTTGGACCTACTGAATTTAAGATGTTTACTAGACACCCAGTTCTAGATGTCTGAAAGGAAACTAGAGATGTGAAATTGGAGATCAGCAGAGAGATTGGGGCCAGAAAGATTGATTTGAGAATCATTAGCATAGAAATGATGATTAAATTCATAGGAGGTGATGAGATCACCAAGTGAAGTAGTACAGAGGGAAAAGAGAAGAAGATCCAGGACGGAACCCAGAGAGGATATCTACAGTCAGAGGAGGATACAGCAAAGGAGACAGAGGAATGGACAAACTGGTAGGAAGAAAATCGGGAGAGAGGAGTGTCTTGAAAAAAACGAAAGAAGAAAGTATCAAGGAGAAAAGAGTGGTCAACAATATTAAAGGCTGAAGAGAGGTCAAGGAGAATGAGGACTGAGGGAAAAGTCACTGGATGGAGCAACCAAGTAATCACTAGTAACTTTGGAGGGAACAGTTTTAATGGGATGAAAAGATCAGAAGACAAATTGTAAGGGGTTAAAAAGAAAGTGAAAGGAGAGCAAGTGGAGGCACTATTGTACAAGACCTTTTCAAGGAGTTTAGTTAGCTACAAAAGGCAGAAAAGATATAGGATGATAGCAGGGATGCAAAGGTCAAGTGAGGGTTTTTTCAGGATAGGAGAGACATGGGCATGTTTGTAGGCAGTAGGAAATGAGAGTAGAGATGGAAAAATAAGTGAAAAAATGGGGAATAACAGGAAGCAATCTCTTGGAAGAGACAGGATGAAATGGAATCACTTATACAAGTAGAGGAGTTAGCCTTGGTTGGTAAGGAGACTGCTTCACAGAGATGAAGGAAAGAGTGGCTGGAGGTACCTGAGTTATAGGAGATAAAAAGAGGAGGAGTTTACATTGAATGGCCTCAATTTTTTTGTAAAATATGAGGCAGGTCTCTCAGCTTAGAGAGTCAGGGGAGGGGGACCATGGATGGTTTGAGGAAGAGTGAAATCATTTGGAAGAGTTGATGTGGAGAGTGGGAAAGTGAGTTTATAATGGTAGTATAATAGGATTACCTAGCAGCAGTGAGGGCCCAGCTGATGTTACAGAACATAAAATTGTAGTGGACCCACTCAGAACAGTTGCTTGATTCTTTCCCCATCTGTACTCAGTAGCACATATGTAGGAACAAAAGTGGGAGCAATTCAAGGCTGAAGTTTCTCTGGGCATAATCAGCAATAAAATAAGAGGTATAGAGATTCAAAAGAGGAAGACAATATAGCGTTGAGCTGGTCCACCAAGGAGTCAAGGTAGGGAGAAGAGAGAGTGGCTAGTGCAGAGAAGGTGGTTTGGGAAAGAATTGAGGCAGCAAGGGATTTGAGGTCACAGTGCAAATAAAGAGTAAGGTTATGTCAGGGAAGGCAAAAGGAGAGATGAAATGCCAATAGATTGGTGAGATAGGAAAATTTGAGAATTCTTGAATGTAGAGGTAGTACATTTGTGGGTGGATGGTAAGATCGAGTGTATGACCATCTTTGTGTGTGGCTGAGGTGGGGTAAAATAGTAATTCATGTGAGATGAGTAGGTTGAGGAATTGAATAGTTAGGGTATTTAAGGGAAAACCAATATGTATCTATTGAAGTCCCCTAGTATGAGGGCAGGAGTTGGGGAGGAAAGAAGAATTGTAAGCCTTCATTAAGTAAAGGAAGGAAAATGACCTGGGAATCTGTAGACAATAGCTACCAGCACTTTGATTGAACCTCAAAGGAAGAGGGATCTAAATTGGGGGCAAGGGAGGACCTGAAAGTGTCAGTGGAGAGCAAAATGTATTCCAACTCTCCTACTTCAACCCGTGAGCCAAAAAGAATGAATAAAGGTTCAATCATTGCTGGATAGAGTGGTTAGGAAAGCTGTGTTGTCAGGGGGAAGCCAGCTTTCAGTGTGAGCTAACAAATGAAAGAAATGGTAGGGGAATAAATTTAAGATGAAAGGAAATTTGTTTGTTGCTTATGGAACCAATATTGCAGAGGACACAGTGGAATTAGAATGAAACTTTGGTGTGGGAGGGTTGAGGGGGGTAGAAATGAGGGATCAGGTGGTAGATGGTGAGAAATGGGGTTTGGGGGTGATCTACAGGAGTTCGGAATCACTAGGATGTGAAGGGTATGAACAAATATGAGAATGTTTGGAGTTGAGTGGAGGGTGCCACACCTGTACCCTCACAGGACAAGTGCAGAAAAAGTGGGAGCCTAAATTGAAAAGAGGGTTCATTTTCTTTCCATATCCCAATCAGGAGACTAGGTTAGCAGCAGGAGGTGGCAGATGCCTTGTCCTGGTCCAGATGGAAGTGGTTGCTTTGGGACAAATGGAAGAAACCCTTGAAGGCCCTTCCTCTGGGAATGTGCTATAACCAGCAGGAGATGGGAGGCTTAAGGTACCACCATCCTCTCCATCCCCCAGACTCACAGCCTGTATTACCCTTGGCTTCTGATTCTTACACCCCATATCCAATCTGTTGCTAAGTCCTATCTATTCTACTTTTGCTGTATCACTTGTATATGTCCCCCTTCCTGCTGACATAGCTACCACTGAGAAGCTGGCTATCTTACCTCACATCTTGATTTCTGCATTAGCTTTCCATCTGGTACCACTATCTCATGTCTGTCCCCACTCCAGTCCATCTTCCTCCACTCAGCTGCCAAAGCACATTCCTAAAAGCATAGTTCATATCACTGCCCTACTCAATAAACTCCTGTGGCTCCCTATTACCTTGAGGATAGATCAAATATAAAATTTCTGTATTTTATATTTATATCTATAATACAATTAAAGTCTTCATAAGCTGTCCCCTTCCAACTTCCCAAACTTCTAACATTTTATTCATCTTCATGTGTTCTGTAATCCAATGACACGGGCTTCCTTGCTGATATCACACAAAATCCTCCATCTCCCAGATTTGTACATTTCCACTAGTTATTCATCCTCCATGGCTGGACCCCTCTTCTTCCTCACCTCTGACTCTTGGCTTCCCTGACTTCAGTACTCAGCTCGAATCCCACATTCTGCAAGTCTTTTCCACTCCCTCTGCTGCTACCACTGTTAATGACTTCTCTTGGATACTACTTCCCAATTGCACTCTATAAATTGTGAAACATGCTTAACTATTTGCATGTTGTCTCCCCTATAAGAATAAGATCTCCTTGAGGGCAGGAACTGTCTACGGATGCATGTATGTAATACATTTATACATTTATGTATGTCACACATATTTACATTTATGTATGTGGCTTTTATTAAATTATTCGTTTGTTTATTTGCTTTCTTTGTATGCTTAGCTTCCTTTGTGTCACTTGGCACAGGACCTAGTACATAGTACTCACTGAATAAATACTTGTTGGTTTGACTTGACTGGGAGATTCTTCATTCACCAAGACCCACATAGATGATGCTAGTTTGGAGATTAAACATAAATTTCCTAGCACTTGATTATCTTAGCTCTTCTTGCCTCCTCATTTATCTCTGCCCAGTACTACATCCTGACCACGCCCAGAGTAAATATTCCGGGATAAAGCTCTCCAGGAGATATTACTAGCTGATGTTTATGTAGCACTGGAACATTTTCAAAGCCACTTCCATACACTATCTCATTTGATACTCACCACACACCTGTGAGACATCATTCCCATGTCACAGAAGAGGAAAGTGAAGCTCATTGCATTTATGTGACTAAGCTATGATTACAAAACTAAGAAGTAACCAAAGGAGAAGTTGAGCCACACATCCTCACTCCTGAAGCCCCAGCCCCTCTCTACATTGTGCTGGACTGCCTCTCACTTGGCCTCCGGTCAAGGTGGCTTCTCCATGTAGTTATGGGATGGATGACAATGAACACAGTCCAAGCCTTAGATATTTTGTATCCATTTTAAGCAACATTGTCCTGTCTAGAGAAACTCGGAATAGGTCTGGAGACTTGTGAGTGTTGATGTGTGTGTTCATCCTTCATTGCTGAAGAAGATCATGCCATCAGAGTAATGATGACATGACTTGCACTTGACTTTGTTTTGAGTGAGGGAGGGCTGGGAAGGTCACCAGCCTCACTTCTCCTCCAGAGCCATCTGAATCCAGTGACCAGATATTCATCAGGATGACTGGAAATGACCCAGGATGAGGCAGTTGGGGTTAAGTGACTTGCCCAAGGTCACACAGCTAGTAAGTGTCAAGTGTCTGAGCTGAGATTTGAACTTAGGTCCTCCTGACTCCTGCACTGGCACTCTATCCAATGTACTAGCTGCCCTAGGGTGGGCAGAGTGATATAAAGTGAAAGAAGACTAGAAAAATAGAAGGGGGAGGTTATAAAAAGGCTTTGAATGAGGATTTTATATTTGATCCTGAAGTTGATAGCAACCCATTAGAGTTTATTAAGTGGGAGTGCTGGGGGGGGAGGACATGGGGGAAGGGAGAAAGACAAGGTCAGACCTGAGCTTTAAGAAGATCCTTTTGACAGTTAATTGGAAGATGGATTGGAATGGGGAGTGACTTATCATAGAGTACTAAAAGAGTCAACCAGTAGGCTACTGAAATGGTCCAGGTGGGAGGTGATGAGGACCTATAAAGGGGCAGGGGGTGGAGGGGAGAGGGAGGTGGCAGTGTCAGAAGAGAGAACAGACAGGAGAAGAGAAGAACAGATTGGACAAGTCCAGAAGGAGACCAACAGTTAGCAGATACAACTTGAAAAAAGATCCAGCAAAATGGACGGAAAAGGAACAGTCAGGTAGGACAGCCATGATGGAGTAGTGTCATGGAAACCTAGAGTGAAGGGAATTATCAAGGAAAAGAGGGTTATCAACAGTGTCAAAGGCCCCAGAGAAATCAAAAAGGATAAGGATTTAGGAAAGGCATAATCTCACTCACTATTGGCTCCTGCTAATACTGAAAAAAAGCATAGTCAAAGAAAATTTGGATTGAAAACGACAGGTTATATAGACAGATCTAGTGAACCTTCTCTGCATGTGCTCTAACTTGTCAATGTAATTCCAAAAATGTGGCATTGAGACCAAATACAATATTCCATTTGTGGTCTGTGGTCTTAGAAAAGCTGAAAAAAATGGCACTGTTTCACCCATGCAACATCCACATATACATACATGTTCCAGACTATGTTTTTATTCATAAAGCTAAAGATTATGTTATCTTTATTAGCTGCCATGTCACACTATTGACTCATATTAACGCTGGTACCCACTGACATCCCGAAGTCTTTTTTTCACAGAAAGCATTCCCTAGGCATATCTTTCCTAACCTTTATTTGTACATTTGATTTTTTTAGCCCTATCCAGGATTTTACATTTATCCTTATGAGATTTCAGGTTACCAAATTCAATCCATTATTCCTAGGCTGTTAAGGTATTTCATTTGAGAGTGCTATCATCCACCATATTGAATATGCCTCCCGATTTTGTATCATCTACAACTTTGATAAGCGTTCCATCTATGCCTTCATCCTGTCATTGACAAAAATGCTGAACATTACAGAAAGAAGACCAGTCCCTGAGGCACTACAATATAGACCTCCCTTCAGGTTGGCATTGATCCGATAAACACTGTTCTTTAAATCCAATTCCGAATCCCCCAAATTCTATCATCCAGCAATTTTCCCAGTTTTATCAGATGAAAAATGAAAGTAGTAATCTTTGTACCACCTACCTAGTGGTGACATTTTGAAGAAAATGCTTTATAAACCTTAAAGCACTGTAGAAATGTGAGCTATTATTACTATTCACTTGGAACTTTCATGTACAGACTAGAGACAGTCTCACTATTGTGGCCTTATTTAGATTTTTGACTTAATTATTTAAATTCTGGCTAGTATATTTGTAGCAAAGCTACCCTGGCCCCTGCTGCCTGAAGGCCAAGTAGATTAGATTTTTACTCTATCTGTAGGGTTCTCCAGTACCATTAAGCTGGCTTAGGGTAGCTAGGCTCTCTGCACATGAGTCCGGACACCATCAATGGTGTTCCACTAAGTGGAGGAGGGTGATCCCCTGTACTACAGTTTCATTTAGCCAATGGCAATCAGATTAGCTTTTACAAAGACATATTTACTTCAGAAGGTATAATCACAAAGTACAAACTTACTACCCTAAAACATGGGAGGCATAATCCCCCTCCATATTTGCTGCCTGAGTCTGTGGGGAAGGGGAAGGGAATTAGATTCAAAGCTTAGCTCACTTCCATGTAGAGCAGGCCTGCACAATCTTACTGCCCAATGGCATGCCAAAGGATTGCAGAATGTTTTCCTCTACATTTTTCACAGGCCACCAGAAATCCTTTGGCTTGCCACAAGTGGGCCGCAGGTTGTGCAGGCCTGCTATAGAGCCTTCTCTAAGCTCTGAATCCCCACTGGGCTTGAGCTCCATGCACCCTGGCTTCCCTGCCAGACTGACTGTACCATTCCTCCTAACCCACACCCACTCCTGCAATGCTGGCTCCCAGATTTTTTGGATCCTATAGGGATTATCTCCAGCACCTGAAAATGGGTAAGACAAACAATACAGAATAGAAACTGACACCTCCAGACGTATTTCCTAGAGTCAGGTGAAAGAGAAGGAACAGAGGAAGGAAAATCTTTTCCTTCTCACTGATTCATTTCATGATATTGTTGCTGTGGGTAAACTGGGACTTTCACCCTCTGGATGCAGCAGATTAGATTTGCCAAAAAAAAAAAAAAAAGGAAGAAAAACAGCCAACCATTTCAAAAAAATAAGCTACCCCTAATCAAAGGAGGGTAACCCTACCCACATGGTAGGGCATGTAGAGTTCCATGTTAGACAAACTGGTCATGCTCAAAAGACCCCCTCAAGGATGTCTCCTTAGGAGAATTTGGCATGCCTAGAAAAGCCCATTTTATGCTTTTTAAACTGAATCTTAAGTTCCTTTAGGGCAGGCACCATTGTTTAATTTACTTGTATCCACTAAAGAATCTAATGCAATGTCCAGATATAGGATCATCGGACTCAGAGCTAGAAGGGACCTTAGAGATCATCAGTCCCTTCATTGTATAGATAAGAAAACTTAAACAAGGAGCTTAAGGTGGCTAAGTGATGAAACCTATCTCTATAATCTTAGAGGACACCAAGAGTGTTAGACCTGAAAGCAGAAGATCTGAGTTCAAATCCTACCTCAGGCTCTTGCTAGCCATATGAGCTAAGCAAGTAATTTCACCTCTCCCAGTATCAATTTCTTAATCTGTAAAAATGAACAAATGCACAAAAAAACCTTCTCAGGGTTGATATATGATCAAATGGCGTAACGTGTAAAATGTTTCCAAGCCTCAAAGTGCTACATAAATGCTTACTATTATCATTATTACATGACCTTCCCAAGGGCACACAGAATGTTAATGCCCAAATCAGGATTCAAACAGAAGTCTACTGAGTCCAGATTCTGTATTCATGAAGCACAGTACACAAAGCACAAATAAATTCATTTTCATTCAATGGGTATTGATGAATAGAACCTTTTAAACCAGAGGAATAATGATTCTTTTGATGCATAATATTCAGGCTACACTGTTTGGGGGCTTTGTCATTACCCCAGTGTATTTTGATGGGTTACTGTAGTACCATCCCCAAGGGATCATAATAGCCTACATTTGTATAATGTTTTAGAGTTTACAAAATCTTTTGCACACATATCATTGATTCTCATGACAACTCAATGAGGTAGGTAAAACAACTATTATTTATCCCCATTTTATAGATGAGGAAACTGACCGTGAGAGATGATTTGCTCAAGGTCCAGAAAATGGCAGAGCCAGAAGCCTAACTGAAGTCTTATAACTCCAAAAGCAGCACTCTTTCTACAACACTATCTTGCCTTTCTATAGTGAATAAAAGCTTGTCCTACAGACTTGACTAGGAACAGCATATTCCCTTGGTGCTGCTTTTTCCTCCTGAGATCATTTCCCCTGGAGTCAGAGTTGATCATACATATTCCCCTCCCATTTTTCTGGTCAACAGGAGAGATTTGGGAAATCAGTGGTTGTTTGGCAGAGGCTAATTAGTTCCTCGTCTTGCTGTGCATGAAGTAATTTTACTTTTTTCTTTCTCCCTCCCTCCCTTTCCTCCTTCTGCCCAGGAGCGCTTCACACGAATAAGACTTTAAAATTCAGTGAAATTCAATTCCATTTCTTTTTTTATAGTATCTTTTATACCAAGTATCCCAAAAGTCTTTACAGGATGAGATAAATGAGAAAGCACTTTACGGAGCTGGATACATAGATCTCCCAAAAACAACAGCTTAAGATGGAGAAATCAGAGATGGAGTGGGTGGAAAAGCAGAAAGAAATAAAAAGGGATAAAGAGGAAGAAAAGGAAGAGGAGTAGGCAAAATGGACACCAAATCTTAGAGATGGAAGGGACTTCAGAGACCATCTAGTCTAACCCACACTGAATAAAATATCCCTATAATAGCTCTGTCGCTGTAGTCTTGAAGGCCACCCTCTGCTTGAAGACCTCCTGTGAGTATGGATTTGCTACTTCTAGGATCAGCTCATTCCATTTTTGCGTAGCTCTAATTGTTAGGAAGCATTCTTTGCATTGCACTAAAATACGTTTTTTGTTTCGAGGGAAACATGACACTATGTTCCTGATATCAAGGAGCTTACAATTAGGGGAAGTAAATTATAAAATTAATAAATAGCACAAGACAATATAAAGTCGAGTGGTAAACTGTGGTTTTGGCTATGTTCTGTAGAAGTTCAGGAAAAGGATGGCTCTGTGCAACAGCTTCAATTGCTTGCCTTGGTAGGATGACCCCATACAGCCCCACATAGGTAGCTGAAGTGACAAGTCATGAACGGAGCAGTCTTGGAAATACTAGAGTCATTTGTGGGGATTTGCTTAAAAAAAAGTGTGTTCCATGCATATGCCAGGAACTATGCCTTTGATCCCCTTGGGAATACAAAGACAAAAAGTAATCAGTAACTGACATCAGTAAACTCCCATTGTTTTGGGGGGAAATAATGTATATAAATATATGTAAGATATCTACACAACAAAGCAAATAGAAGGTGACTTTGGTGGAGTGGTGCTGGTAGCTAGGTAAATCAGGAAAGGCCACCTGTAAGAGGTGGCATTTGAGCTAAGGCTTTGAAGAAAAGGAGGAATTCTAAGAGATAGAAAGGAGAAGGGGCTGTATTCCAAGTATTGGAGACAGCTTGGGCAAAGGTACAGAAAAGGCACAGTAAAGGGAAACAAAATATCTTGAGAGTAGAAAAGCAGAAAACCCAGTTTGGCTATACCAAAAAGTGCACAAAAAGGATAAATGTGTCATAAATCTTGAAAGGTAGTCTGGAGTCAGCTTGTAGAGGACATCAAGTGCCAAAAAGAAGAGTTTTCATTTATCCTAGGGGCAATAAGGAGCCACTAGAGCAGGGAGTGACATGGTCAGATCTATGTTAGTCTAGGAATATGATTTTGGCACATGACATGACAATAGATAAGAATGTTATTATTCAGTCACGTCCAACTCTTCGTGACCCCATTTGGGTTTTTCTTAACAAAGATACTGGAGTGGTTTGCCATGCTCCAGCTCATTTGATAGATGAAGAAATTGAGATAAACAGGGTTAGATGACTTGTCCATGGTCACACAGTTAGTAAATATCTGAGGGTAGATTTGAACTCGGGAAGATGAGTCTTCCTGACTGTAGGCCCACAGCTCTATCCACTGCACCACTTAGCTGCCTCAACACTAGAACAGTACTGGTCTATACACAGAGAGACCAGTTAGGAGATAGCTGTAATAACCTAGAACAGAAAGTGATGGGAGTCTTAACTGCAGGGTAGTAGCCACTGGATACAAAGAAAACTGATGGGAGAGATGTTGAAGAGATACAATTAGGAAGATCAGAATTACTTAAGAAAAAGGACTGTCTTTCCTATTTTTATTCCAAGTGCTTGGCATATAGTAAGCTAAAAAATTTTTTATTCATTTATCAATTCATATTTGTTAGTACCTACCATGAGAAGCTATGTGATCTAGTGGACAAACACTGGAAGAGGAGGACTTGTACCTACTCTGACATTTGTGTGATCCGAGACAAATCAATTCGACCTTTCTGGACCTGCCTTTCTTCATCTGTAAAATAAAGGGATTGGACAACATGGCCTCTCATGTCCCTTCCAGTTCTGAGCCTCCACCTCGATATGCTCAGAGCCATGCTGGGTACTCCAAGGGGACAGAGGAAGGGAAACAAATGGAAATGCCTAGTATGTACCAGGCACTATATTAAGTACTTAACAAATAATATCACATTTTATCCCTACTCAACTCTAGAAGATAGATGGTATTCTTATGCTCATTTTATAGTTGAGGAAATTGAGGCAGATAAAGGTCAGATGAGTTGCCCAGGGTCACACAGTTAGTAAGTATCTGGGGGTAAATTTGAACTTATCTCCCTGACTAGCACTCTATCTACTGTGCCTGCTTGCCTCTGCACATAGAACAGATGTATGGAAAATGACACTACTTTCCCCTGATAGAGTTTCTAATCTTATTGGCAGGAAAAATTCTAATGTTTTCTTGAATTTCATTCCTATATTACAAATTGCCTGGCTGACATCTCCAACTGGATGGATTAGGATTATCAGACTTAGCTTCTCTGTCTCTCATCTGCCTTTGTGCAAATGGCCCTCTATATCTAGAAAGCTCTCTCTTTTCTTCTCCCTCTTATTATCCCAAGGTCCCTTCCAAGCACAGCTCAAGTCCACCTCCTAAATATATAGCCTTTCCTGATGTTCCTAGTTCTTAGTGTTCTACTTTATTTATTATCTACTTTGTATTTATTTTGTTTATGTTCATGTTGTAGCTTCCTTTGTGGAATACATAGTTATTGAGGTCAGGGATGTCTTTGTCTCTGTATCACCAGCTCCTTACTTCATGCCCTCCACACGGTAGATACCTAATAAATGGTGCATTGAGTTGAAGTGAATTGAAGACAGATACATAAGATACAGAAAAAGTAGAAACCAAACAAAGAAAGCCTCAGTGATAGCCTCTTTTCCAATAACTTTGCAAATAATGCCATGTTCCCCTTTTGTACACGTTCTAAGGGACGTTTGACCACCAAAACAATCTATTTAAGTTGCTTGTGCATGAGACTCCATAGTTCTCGTTGCTTCCTTCTTCTGTCCATTCTTAGTCCCAGTGATTGATCTTCAGTTCAAGTCTTAGCTTTGAGTCTCAGTTTTTTCATGAATAAAATGAAGCTAATGATAACTCCACTAAGAGAATATGTATGAATAGCTCACAGAATAATAATTTACATGGAACTATGGATTTAGATCTGGAAGGAATCCTAGAAATCATCTAACTCAAAAGCATTCTTTTAAAGCTAAGGAAATGAAGCCCAGGGACATTAAGTGACCTGTGCCAGGTCATACATACAGTGAGTATATTTATATAGCATTTTAAGGTTTATTAAGTATTTTTCTCATAAGACTCCGATTAGATAGGGAGTATAAGTGCTATCATCCCCATTTGATACATGAGGAAATCGAGGTCTAGAGAACTGAAAAATTATTATTGAAACTAAGCCTATGCTCACAGTAAGAGGCTAAGCTGAGATTGGAGTCCAGGTCACAGGAGCAACATAGACTTGGAACTGGAAGGAACTTTCAAAGTTATTTGGTTCAATCCTCTCACTTTACCGATGAAGACCCTGAGGCCAAGAGATCACACCAAGAGTTGTGGAAACAAGTTTTAAACATAGGTCCCATGAGTCCAAATTCTGCAAATTTTTCCACTCCATCATGTTGCCTCAAGTTTTAAAAAGCTTTCAGTCCTAAGGCACTATATAAATGCTAAAGCACCATTATTACCTCATGAAACTCAACTTAGAGCACACAAGCATTTATCTGTAGCTAAAAATGTGACTCTCCTGCTACTCCCAGCTCCTCTAGAGAGAGCCAGGAAAACCATGCATAATGATCAAATTAGAGAGGATAGGATGATCAATTTCTCAGCTGGGCTGATGCTCACTGAAACCTGATGCTCACTTATCCTGTTCTAATTTGTAAAGCACCATAGGTTTTAAAACTAGATGAGACCTCAGAGATCATCCAGTCCAATCTCCTTGTCTTCCAGAGAAAGTAGTCAAGATCCACAGAGGTTAATTGACTTGTCATAGGTCACACAAGTAGGAAGTAACAGAGGTAGGATTCCAAATCCACCAAGGACTTTTTCCCTACACATTTCTTTCTTCTTGACAAGTTATCTTTATTTATGGTTTGTCCATCATCTGTCCATCCATGTTTCATTCAATCATTCTGTTCTATTGGGGTTTTCTGTTTTCCTGATCACAATTTGCACAGAGAAAACTTAGCAAGAATCTCATTAGACACGACAAAGATCAAAAAAATCAGCACGAACATATAAAAGCTTTTATAAAAAATGAGGGTTTCTGTAGAGGATTGTATATGCTTAAATGGTGCAGAGAGCTAAATTGTGAAATTACAAATGGAATGTGGAATGGCATATTTGATTATACAGAGTCATCTGCTATGCCTCATAACATGTTAGAAATTCAAGATACTGTTTAGTTTGCACTTAACTCCAGATAGCATCCACAAGAAGAGCTCAGCAGGCCTTAACCGAGAGTTCCAAAGAGACCAAAATGTACATGTGAGGGAAAGCATACTTTGTGGAATTACTCCCATCTTTTGGTTTTCTATTGTCCCTTCCCCCTCACAAATCTCAAAGCACTTACACAGGCTATAAAACCCCAGAATGTTTAGCCACAAGACCCACATTTAAAAACAGGAATGATTAATGTAATATTATGGGGGGAATGGGAAGATACTAAAGACATACTAAAAATATAAAACATGGTCCCTTCCTTCAAGGTGCTTTTGACGTAACCAAGGTAACAATGTGACATTTACTTCAATAGAACTTTGGTTCTATCCATAAGGATACTGCCTCCATCCATGCTAATAGAAGCAACGCCCCCCCATCTTCTGATTCTGGACAGTCATGCCCACATTCTCCCTTAAATCCTCAAATGAGCTGGAGATAGTTCTCTTATTCTTTATTATCCTAGAGATATCATCTAACATTCAGTCTGTTCATCCATCTCCTGTCATTTTTTTCCTTCCATCTCATGCTGGACATGCAAGATTCCAGGCTAGGTATCCTCTATCAGTCCCAAAGGATCTTTTCCTGAGAGTCTACTACTTCTGACAAGCATCCCCAGGTGAAAAAAACAGGGCTGAGCGTTCCTGTGGCCACATGCCTTTTGCTTTCCATCTCTTGCTGGGTACAATGTGTCCCCTGAGGGAAGGTAGTAAGGAGCAGACCTAGGCCCCAAGTCATCTGCCAAGCCCTAGTCACCCTCTCCTCTTTTCCTTCTGTTGACCCATTGGTGAACCAATTCTACCCTGTCTTCCTCTCTTGACTCTCAAGCACCCTTGTCATAATATTGCTTCTGCCTTGCCAAATTTCAGCCTTGAATCTCTCATAATTCTCCTCCTTTACTCCTCCACACATGCTGCTGAATGAAGATGGGGGAAAAAATTACACAACCATTCTGACTGGGTGCACTATAAATCATGTTACACAACCTCAATTGGTTCCTCACTGCTGTGAGGCAGTCATATTATACCTCCCTTATGAACTCACTATCCCATTCTCCACAGCACCTTCAACCCTCCTCAATTCTTCCATGTCTCCCCTCCTAATTCCCCCTTAGCTGAGAACTTTGCTTCATATTTTACAGAAAAAATTAAGGGCATTCTCTATGAGCTTCCTCTTTCTTCAGTGCAAAAGCACAGTGCCTGGCACATAGTAAGTACTTTAAAAAGGTTTTGAATTGAATTGAATTCTCCCACTTATTTCTTGTCAGTCAGATGCCTTCTTCTACTAGCTTCAATTTCATTCCTGCCTCACGTGATGAAGTAGCCTTCCTCCTTACCAAGGTTAACACCTCTATTTGTTCAAATGATCTCATTCTATCTTGTCTCCTCTAACAGATTGCTTCCTTTATTATGCCTGTCCTATTACTTATTTTCAATCTCTTCCTGCTCCCTGGCTCATTCCCTATTGCCTAAAAACATGTCCATGCCCCCTCATCCTGAAAAACCGTCATTTGATTTTTCCATCCCCAATAATTATCATTCTGTATCTCATCTGGTCTTCATAGCTAAACTCAAAAAAGCCATCTAGGTCTTCACTTTCTCTTCTTTCCCCATCTTCTTAACCGCTTTTAATGTGGCTTTTGACTTTATCATTCCACTGAAACTGCTCTTTCTATAGTTGTTAATGATCTCTCAGTTGTCAAATCCAATGGCTTTTTCTCAATCCTCATTCTCATTGACCTTCGACACAGCTGAACATTCTTTCCTCCTTAATATTCTCCTCTTTAGGTTTTTCAATTCTCTCCTGGTTCTCCTCCTACCTATCAGAGTATTCCTCAGTCTCCTTTGCTATACCCTCTGACCTTAGGTGTCCTAGGCCTCTTCTCCCTTTATCTTACTTAACTTGGTGAGCTCATCAGCTTTCATGGATTTTATTACCATGTCTATGCAGACGATTCTCAGATCCACCTGTCCTACCCCAACCATTTTGTTGATCTCCAGTCTTACCTGTCCTACAGCTTTTCAGAGATCTCAAACTGTATGTCCAGTAGACATAGTCTTAAGTTATCTTAAGCTAAGGATAAAACAGAATTCATTATTTTCCACCCACACCCTCCCCTCCTCCTGCCTTCTCTATTACTATAGATGGCTACACACCATCTTCCCAGTCCCTCAGGTTCCCAACCTAGCTGTCATTCTTGTCTCCATCTCTCACTCCCTATATCCAAGCTGTTTGCCAAAATCTGTTGATCTTACCTTTGTGGTATCTCTTAAGTATGCCCCCTTCTCTTCTCTGACACTACCACTACTCTAGGTCCTCACATCACTTATTGCAATATCTTACTGCAGGGTCTACCTGCCTCAAGCCATCCTCCATTCAGTCACCACAGTGATTTTCCCAAACAGCATGTCCAATCATGTCACTCCCCTTCTCAGGAAATTCCTGTGGCTCCCTATCTCCTCCAGATCAAATTATGAAATTCTCTGTTTGATACTCAAAGCCCTTCATAATCTCACCTCCACTAACTTTCCAGTCTTTTTACTCTCCAACATTTACTCTTTGATTCAGTGACATTGATCTCCTAATTTTTCTGGGTATTTTCTCTGGCTGTTCCCCATACCTAAAATGGTCTCCCTCCTAATTTTAACTTACTGCCTTTCCTGACAATTTATATTCCAAATTAAATTTCATCCTTTCCAAGAACCCTTTCCCAGTTCCTTGTAATTCTAATGCTTTCTTGTTCATCACTTCCTTTTTATTCTTTAAAAGCTTGTTTGTACATATCTGTATGTTGCAGGATAGGCAATGCCTTTTTTTCTCTTTTTTCCCCCAGAGCTTAGCCCAGAACCCAGAACATAGTAGGTGCTCAATAAATATTGATTGATTGATTTTGTCTTGTGACTGACCACCTCTTCTTTTAGTCAAACACAGTCTTGTTTCCTATCATTATAACTGTACTGTTTGCCATTTTGCTATTGCACCAAGGTTATTTCAATAGGTAACAGTAACTTCCTGTTTTGGAAGGCACCCAGGAAAGTCACCACTGGGAACCCAGAGCAGTCAGTCTGTGCCCACCATGAGGACTTCAATGATTGCTTTAGCTTTGGGGGCTGTAATAATTACTTGTCCCTCCCCTTAACTCTGAAAAGGAACACACCCTGACCCAAGTCACCTATTCCCCCGCCCAAGTCATCAGTCACCAGCTATTCCTCTGAACTTTTTAATGGTACTTGTAACTGCTATGCTCTGTCTTCAGAAACCCAACCACTAGTTCTATCAATGGTGCAGCAATAGTGTGGTTGGTCCAGATGGTACAACTGGACAGATGTATAGGAGGCAACCCCAGAAGAGAGGAGATTGAGAAGTTGCTTTGGGAAGTCCCCAACACAGATGCAAAGGCAGAAGAGAAATTTGTCACCTGAAATGCCTTCCAGCATCCCTCCCCAACACAGATACCCTAGAAATCCTAGCAGAGAGCGATGGATCCTGAGAATGAAAAGTGTGGATGCCTTTTAGCATGGCTCAGTCCCTTCCTAATGCTGACATTTTTAGCTGAAACTCTAGTTGCTTCACAACTGTCAGCATCAATAAATATTTGTTTTCCCATTCTAGTCACTGTGCTGGGGACCTTATGGGGTTTGACATGTTCTCTAACCACGAGGAACTTCTAATCTGCTCACAGACTGCACAGATGAGAATGTGCAGGTGACAGACCAAATATATAATAATCAGGGAATGGAAAGAATCCCATATTTTTTTATACATTCCCTGTTCATCATCTTTGGCCTCATTTGAGAGATTGAAGTTGAGACTATGGGAGGGTGAAGTGCAGAAGCAAAGAAATTAGTTATTGGGGAGCCAAAAAGGTGTAAAGGAATGAGTTCAAGGCTAGATTTGGAAAATGTAGGCTCAAATTTTGACTCTTACATGCATTGGCAACATCACTTTGGGCACCATTCTGGGCCTCAGTTTCTTCTTTTGGAAAATGAGAAAGCTAGACTAAATAGCCCTAAAATTCCTTCAAGAGCTGATGTGGGAATAATTCATCTGAACTCTCTGTCTTTCTTTCCTTTCATTAAAGAACGAGTAATAATAACAACCAGAGCCTCAGTGTTGCTCTGATTACACACCCCACATCCAGACCACCCTCTAATGCAAGGATACTTACCCTTTTTCTGTCACAGATTCTTCTGGCAATCTGGAGAAGTCTACTTCTCAGAATAATATTTTTTAAATTAATAATTGAAAAAATACTAAATTTCAGGTAGATGTTAGTGAAAATAAAGATGGATTTTTCCCACCCAAGTTCATGGACTCCCGAAAATGTCTCCATGGACCCTTTGGGTCAGGTCTGCATACCTCAAGTTAAGAACTCTTGCTGTTGGTTCTGATTAATCCCAGAGTGGGGAGGGCCATCTGAAGCTATCTGTTCCAATCTTCTTTCCAACGTGCTGAAGTATTCATCCAGCCTTGAAGATTTACTTCAAAAAACTAAATCTTCCTTTCCTTAAACACCAAGTCAGAAATTATTTTTCCCACTTCAGACCTCATAGAACATCTTGTACCTCTGTCATATTCTTCTCATGTCCTACTGAATATTATTGTCTTATTTACACATCATAGCCCTTGTTATATTTTGAAATCTTTAAGAACAAGTACCACATCTCTCAATGTCTGCCCCCCCCAAGTATATAGCACAGTGCCCTGAACATAATAGGTGCTAAATGTGTTTGTTAGAATGAAACTGTAAAATACAAGTACTTTAGTGTACAAACAGCTCCCAGACTCCATTTAGTATGAGACAATAATCAACTTCTTCTTCTTGAGAGTCTAGCCAGGTGGTCACATTTCTTTATTCTTCTATCTTGGGGTAGATCGGAAACTTCTAAGATCTAGACCTCATCACTCTTATTCCTGGAAGCTATATGATCTATGTCCTTTTCTGTTGATGATCAAAGAGAGAACAGGGTACTGGATGTCTCTCACTATGTACACAGTCTTAATCTCACCCCTCCCACAACCAAGAGCCTTTAAGTTCTATCCATTTGATTCAATAAACATTTATTAAAAGCCTACTATATGCAGGCATGGTGCTAAATACTGGGGATACAAATAAGAGAAAGAAAGACAGTGTCTTCAAGGAGTTTAAAATTTAAGGAGGGGAGACAATACACCAAAGGAAACTGAAAAGGGCTTAGACTGTGGGATATGGGGGAACAACCAAGGTATGATGTTGCATGAACTCAAAACCAAGCTTAGCTAATGATGGAAAATGGAGAGTTACCTGGAAATCTATCAAAGTTTTGAGGGAAAGGTTTGGGAGAAGTTTATCAATACATTAACAAGGGCTTATTGAGTGACTGTTTTGTGGAAATTATTGTTCTGAGATCTGCATATAAGAAAGGAGTTCAGCCTTAAAGGATAATACAATGTAGTCCAGTCCAGTAGAAAGGGTATACGAACTCACTGGGCACAGGCACTATTGAGATGAAAATTCATCCATGCTTCCTTTTCCTGTGCTGCTGTTTCCCAAGGTCTCCTGTAGACACTCCATGAGAGTTCATCCAGTGTCCTGGAGGCCTGTTTTCTAGCTCCTTTGACATTACGAACATGTCTACAAATCATGAAGGTGGTCTGCGGGTTATTCTTCACTCTCACTACATGACTGACCCACCTCCTTTCTGGTCTTACACCCCTTTAATGATATTCTTCAGACCTCTTCTCCTGCACAGCTCCTCATAGGTAACATTATAGACTATTCACATTCACCGTTACCCATATCTTGTGGTATTCTATGGCTTGCAATTGTAGTGTGCCTAGAAGAATCCTTAGGTTAAAAAGATAGGTCTTTGTTTCAAGGAGAAGCTAGATGATTCAAAAGATCAATGATTTCATTGATCACAACCTTCCATACCTCATAAATAATTGTAAGAAGTTATTGTGGTCAATTACCTGACGATCAATCTAATAGAGTTTCGGACTTAAAGTCAGTAAGGGCCAAGTTCAATTGTCCTACCTCAGACACTTCCCACTTATATGCCTAATAGTTGGCAGCTGAGTGATGCAGTGAATAAAGCACTGGGCCTGGAGTCAGGAAGACCCGAGTTCAAATTCAACCTCAGACACTTATTAGTTATAACACTTTGGGCAAATCACTTACACGCTGACTGCCTCAGATTCATCTGTAAAATTGGGATAATGATAATAAGCACCTGCCTTCCAGGGTTGTCAAGACTATTAAATGAGATGATTTTTGTAAAGTGTTTTGTGCACCTTAAAGCACTATATAAATGCTAGCTATTATTGTATAATGCTGGGCACATCATTCAACCTCTCTCAGCTTCAGTTTACTTATTCTCAAAATGGGGATGCTATTACCATGTACCTCAGAGGGTTGTGGTGAAGATATATGTAAAATGCTTTGCAAATCTTAAAGTGTTCAACATGTTAGCTATTAATGTTGCTATCATTATCAGGATTACTATACGCAGTGCATTGCTAAGCCCATACTCAAGAGTTTTCTCCAGCTTGATAGTACCTGATAGAGAGAGCCCCACATGATAGGGATGTACTGTAGCAATGATAATGACACAGCTCTTTGAGGTTTACAAAGGACCTTCTTTGCAACACTGTGGGTTGTGATGTATGATTATTCCTGTTCTATGGTTAAGGAAGCTGAGGTCCAAGATCAGCTTGAGTCAGAGCCAGAATTCAAAACTAGGTCCCTCTTATCTCTAAACCAAATGCTCCCTCTATTATGTCATGCTGACTTTGAGAAAGGAGAAAAGACACATAACCCCATGTGTGTATGTATGTATATATGTATATGTATATGTGTGTGTATGTGTATATATATATACATATATATATATACATATATACATATATATATATATATATATATATATATATATATATATATCTGGAAGGGATTTAGAGATCATGTAGTATATAGGACCTCTAGGTGGCACAGCAGATAGAGCACTGGGCCTAAAGCCAGGAAGACCTGAGTTCGAATTTAACCTCCAACACTGATTAGTTGTATGACACTGGGCAAGTCACTTAATTTGTGCTTGCCTTAATCCACTGGAGAAAGAATGTCAAACCACTCCAGTATACACACATTCATGTAAATATATACACATGTGTATGTATGTAGATACAGCATATACTTCTATCAATCAATAAGAATTTATTAAGATATATGCGTATGTACATATATGTGGGGGGGGGTTCCCCCCTTACTAGCAGAGTCCTTGAGGATAAGGACAGTTGCATATTTGTTTTTATATCCCAGAGCCTGGGCATGCTGCCTGAAACAGTAGGCATTTAATTAGTGATGTTGACTGATTGACCTTGGGCAAGTCACTGAAGCTCTCTGGACCTGTTTCCTCAGCTATAAAATGATGGGATTAGACTAGATGATCTCTAAGGTCCCACCAATTCCACAATCTTTCCTTGCCATTCTTTTCATATGGAAAGTTCTGAGGCCCAAATAAGGTGGGAAATGGGAGAGATAATGGAAGAATGGGACTACAGGTAGTTTTTTAAACAGTCTCTTCTCCTTAATCTATCCACCTTAACTAGCTTTCTTGTTTGAGGAGGAGGAAAGGTATTGTTCCTGAATTCTTGCTGGACATAATGCAGTGCCCTAGTGACTTCAACCAGAGATGTCCCAAATGGAATCTTCTTTTGGAAATGATGAGACCCTTTCACAAGTTTCCACTTCACAGAGTCAAGAAGGAAATGACAGCTTGTAGAAAGTGGCAGAAATTCTACCCCTTGTGCCAGCTTTGAAATATCAGATCCAGGCTTTCTAAGGCAAATAGGGCTCCACTAATCCTGGGTCTCAGAGGTCCCTTAGTCCCCAGGGCACAGCAGCAGTTAAGAAGATGAGTGAAACAGCTTCTGCTAATGGTCTCTGACTGTGTCCCTTAGTGCCTCAAAGCAGCATGGGATGCTGGGTCCTTCTCCTCTGCAGAGTTTGCTCTAAGGAATACCATAGCATTGGCATCATTAGGCCTTGGCACCTAATGCAATACCTTCTACGTCATCTCGAGCTTTTGGGCAATGGTGATCTGGAAAAGGAGGAATGAAAAGCTCTCTCAAAACAATTTCTTGATTTGTCAAATTTGGGAATTTTTACTTTACCCAAATCTTGCTGTTGTTGACTGTGCCATTGGATATCAGTCTATGTGTCATTTTTAAGCTGTACCAGACCAACCTCATACTGTCAAGTTCAATAAGGTAAAAGGGAATGAAGTAAGAGTTTTGAAGAAAAGGAGCATGAGGTGAGTACTTGGAAAATAGAGAAACAGGACTGCAAGCTGACACAGCCTGAATACCATATTCTTTAAATTCAGATTAGCATTTCTATTAGCAAGTCCCTTTAGCTCATATTCCTATAGGATTTTCAAACTTACAAAGTGTTTTCCTCACACTAATCCTGGAGAGAAAGGAGTATAATCATTATCCTCATCATCATTATCAGTCATTATCATTGTTTTCATTTTTGATATTATTTCCATTTTACGGATTTGAAGTTTAGATTCAGAGAGGTTAATGACCTTACAAGTGATGCAACTGTGACAGAAATTCTGTTCCTCTCTCCAAGTTCAATCCTCTTTCCACTAAACCCCATAGCCTCTCACTTAGAATTCTGGAACGATAATGCAGCATTAATTCTTTAGGTTGTAGGAGTAGGACTATGGGAACAGAGATATAACAAGGATATGGTGACAGGGCTTTGCCCCAGGGCACTGAAATTGGAGGGTATTAACAGTATGTACATGGAGGAAAAATAACTAAGCTTGGCTTCTAATTAGCAAAAATAATTAGCTCCATCCCTCCTAGCCCTCCCAACATCCCCCTGTTCTCTCCCTATAACAGCAGCCTTCTCAGCAACATAGATCCTGGTGTCTTGAGGTTTCTGTATCGCAAGGAGAGTCAGCATCTGAACTTTCTCACCAGCAGGATCTTGTGTCCTAAAGTTGGAGATTTCTCCTCATGATGTCCCCGTTCTCCCCTCGAATCTTTCTCTACCCTGGGTAATATCTTTATGGTACTTGCCCCTGTTTCAAGCACATCCAATTGAATAGAGATTTCACACTTAGGTTCATGCCAAAAAGGAAGAATAAAACCGGACATATTTTTATATTTGAGATACTTCTCAATCCTTTCAAAGCAGCACTTTTTTCTCTCGGGTGCTTGGGCAAGGCTGTGAGTGATGCAGGCCACAGGGGGTGGGAACTGTCCCCTCCCACCACAGCACAACGTGTTGCTCAATCTTGCTACCAAGAGGAAAACTTGGTTGGTGTCAAGGGGCCTCAGCAGATATGACTCAAAGACGCATGGGGAGCAGATCTGTTGACTCACAGAGGGCCTGTTTTCTTAGTCACTTTACAGCTTTTACCACGTTCTAATCTTTTAGAGAAAGAAAATTATTTACAAACTGGGGGAGAGGTAAAAATAAAGGATGATGACAGAAGGATTGGCTTCCTCGTGGTAGTGAGCAGGGAAAATATAGAGGAGGAGATATTGTTCTGCTATTCCAGAGAGAGGGTTTTTGAATACTGAAGCAGATGAGTGTCAATTTCTGTATATTAAAACATTCAAAACACAGCTTCTTTCTCACTGAAGCTCTTTGCCATGGCTGTGGAAATTCATCACATAGCTTTTGTAGGATTATAGGACTATAGGAGGGGAATGTGTATGTACAAAAAAGACTAGGGCTCCACCTACCTTGGACAAGATTGATAGGCAACCCTGGGAAGTAGGTACTGTTATTATCTCCATTTTACAGATGCAGAAATTGAGGTAGATAGAGGTTAAGTGACCTACTCAGGATCACACAGTTAGTAAGTGTATGAAGTTGGATTCCCAACTCCAGGGCCATCATTTTACACACTCCACTACCTAGCAGCCTCTCTAACCTATGGCCCTATGAACTATCTCATCCCAAGAAATAGAGTATCTAAGGTGGGGTGGAGTCTTCACAAAATAAGACTTTGAGGAATTCAAGGTAGCAATGCCAAGCCCAGGGTCCCCTAAGCTCCAACTTCCTGTCACAAGCTAGAATAGATACCAGAAGGCTGTGTTCTACGCCAGAATCTGACACTTCTAACTTCCTCCTACTCTTCAGCAGTCTGTTTCATCTTGCACCTGCTTTGAAAGGTATTGGTAGAATCGAGAATGTAAACACCTTGAGAGCAGGGACTATTTTGATTTTTGTCTTTGTGCCCATGATGCCTGGAATTTGGTAGATGCTTAATAAATCCTTGCTAAATCGATTTATAAAATTGAAAGGACCCCCACTGGTTACCTAGTATAACCCATACCTAAACAACAATTCTCCCTATAGAATCTCTGACGATTGGTCAACCCATCTCTGTCTGATATCCTCTAATAATGAGGAAGTGATTGGCTGTAGACGTAGCTCCTTTTACTCTTGGCAACTCTAGTTCTTGGGAGGATTTTTTTATACTAAGTTGAAATCCGCAACTTCCACTCATTTTTCCTGTGAATTTGAAATTTCACTCTTGAACCCTCAATTCTTATACATTTTTCCTGTCCTTTCTCAGACACCAAACCTATTCTTTGATTTTATTGTGTCCTTTGCTCCCTTGACCCAGCCTTATTAGCCGATGACATTTTCCCCACTGCTTTGGTGTTCATTTGACGACTTGGTTTGCTGTTTCAACTTATCGCTAGAAACATTCACTCTACAATTCTTTGCCCTCTTGGCCTTCAACTATTGTTTATTTGTGATTCCTCTTCCCCAGACAACCTCCACCAAGGTCGTTTGTTTCTGCTTCTTCCCTGCTGAACCTCACTAGAAAACAATCATGAAATCAAACTTATTTCATCAGCTACAAATTCATAGCACATGAATAAATTTCACCCAGTAATGAGCAGCTACATGGCACAGTGAATATAGAGCACTGGCTATGGTATTAGGAAGACCAGAGTTCAAATGTAGATTCAAACTCTTAACTAGTTGTGCAACCCAGGGCAAGTCACTTAACCTCTGATTGTCTGTTTCACATACGTAAAGTGAGGATAATAAAAAACAGCTACCTCCCAGAGCTCCTGTGAGGACAAAATAAGATATTTGTAAAAATATTGTGTAAACCTAAAAACACCACGTAAGTGCTAGCTCTTATTATTCACAACATTAGCTGGGCCCTTGCTACTGCTTGACAATCTGCAGCCAGATGGGACGGGGTTAATTCATAGGATCATAGATGTAGAGCAAAAAGAGATCATAGAGGTCAGTGAGTCCAGGAAACTGAGACCCAGAGAAATTTGACATTAAAAGGAATCTAGTCCAACATCCTCATCTTACCACTGAGGAAATTAAGGCCCGTAGGTATGTTAATTGCCCAAGACTTGAATCCAGGTTCTCTCCAGATACAGTATTCTTTCTCTCACACTGCAGAACCTTCTTCTACTCTACCCTTATTAAAACCTTCTCTCATTTCCCATAATTGCTGTTCAAAAACGGTTCTCTTCTCTCATTCCCACCTACTCACACACACAATACCTGACCTGGTTTCCTACCTCACCAAATCCTAAAGGATCACAGAATCTTAGCTGAAAGAGATCTTAGTGGCCAACTAGAAAAAAAATCCTCTATGACATACCCAACAAGTGGTCATCCAGTCTATAATTAGCCATGAAATCAGAGTTGTCCTTCCCAAATTCATCTCTTTTCTTTTTTTTTAAATTTGCCTCTTTTCAATGAGGATCCATGGCTTCTCATTCTTTCTCATAGTTGCTAGTTTGGGCACCAAACACAACTAATCTAATTTATCTTCCTGATGACAGTCCTTCAGATATTTAGAGATACTTGTCAGGAAAAGTGAGTCCCCTACTTAAAATCTGTTAGTCCATATCCCAATTTGCCACAACTTTTTTAGCATCATTGTCTACTCTCTTCTCCTGAGCAAATTTTTGTAAAGCACCCAAAGTAGTGTCTGGCATATAGTAGGCATTTAATGAATGTTTGCTCCTTCTTCCTTCATTCCATATTTCCTTCCTTCCATCATTACTCCTTCCTCCCTTCCTTCTCTCCTTTAGTCATTCCTTCCTTCCTGTCTTCATTCCTTTTATCCTTCCTTCCTTCCTTCTTTCTTTCCTTCTTTCTGATAAAACAAGCATCCCTGTTACTTCTGATAAAAGAAGCATCCCTGTTACTCACTAAGGATAATCCCTACCCATGTCCTGGATTTCATTCTCTCCTGCCTCCTCCAGATTTTAACCCAGTAGTTATTCCTTTTCTCTTGTGCCATATCACACTCTTGTCCATACGAAGTCCACTCAGAACTCCTTAACTTTCTCACATGAATTGTTGTCTAGCCATACTTCCCCCAGCCTACTTGTACAGTTAAGTTTTTGGACCCTGGCATAGGTCTTTATAGCAACCATATTAAATTTCATCTTATTAGATATGTCTAGTTTTTCAGTTTCTTGTTGGGATCCCAGTTCCATCACCCTATTTGTTGTAGGTTAACAGCTCTGTGTCACCTGAAAATGTGTTAAGCCTTCCTTGCTTTCATGTAAGTCATTGATTAAAATATTGAATAGAATAGAGCCTGTGTTCTGTAATGCCTTACTGGAGACATTATTCCATATTGACATTAATCGCTGCTCTTTGAGTCCAGCTGTCCATCCACTTTCATTTTTATCTAACTGTTCTACTATTTACCAAAGGAAAGGTATTGTGGCTTTTAATCATAGTCTGGTTTCAAAGGCCTTACTCGATTTTCTATTTGTATCCCCTTCATTCAATATTTGCTGAGTGTCTATTAGGGACAAATTCTAGGGAGAGAAAGAATCTTAGTGCCAAAAGGGAATTTTGAGGTCAACTAGTGCAAGCTCATTTTAAAGATAATGAAAATTATTATTTCCAGAGAAATGAAGTGATTTATCCAAACATAGCTAATTCATAAAAAGTGGAGATTGCTGTAGAATTCATATATGTACCCTGAAGTTTCTAAAACCTTAGTCACCATGTTATACATAGTAAAGAAAAAGAAACTTCATCTAGTCCAGGAGTGGGGAACCTGTGGTGTCAAGGTCACATGTGGCCCTCTAGGTCCTTAAGAGGGACTCTTTATCTGAATCCAGACTTCACAGAACAAAGCTAGTCTATCCATCTTGTTCTGGAAATGACAGAACTGAGGCCCCAGAAGTTAGCTGACATACCCAAACACCCTCCCTCCCTCTGTGGGTAAAAACAAGCATTTATTAAATGCTTACTATACACCAGGCTTTATGATAAGTACTTTACAAAAATTATTTCATTTGGTCTTCATAATAACCCTGCAAGTCAGGTGCTATTCTTATCTCCACTTTACAGATGAAGAAATAACTGAGGCTATCGGAGTTTAAGTGACTTGCCCAGGGTCATACAGGTAGTAAGTGTCTGAAGGTCAGATTTCTTCCCAACTCGAGACCCAGCACTGTGCCATCGACCTGCCTAGTGAAAGGGCAAAGAAAAGAAAATGGATCCATTGATTCCTAGTCAGTCCATGATGCCCCACACAGAGGGATCCTCCTTAAAGTATGACAATATTCATACATATGGAAGAATAAAGAGACTCATTCTTTAGCCAAGCAAAACATCCTTTTCATGCAACATGACAGGGACTATCTCACCTGCCTCCCTTTGCCTCCCCCCACCATCATCTATTGTTCCAAACTTGGCTAAGACTCATACTCCCCATAAGTCTCTCCCAATGAATCCCAAATCAGTTAGGTCAGTAGGTCAATAACCATTTATTAAGCATTCACTGTATACCAGGCACTTTGCTAATCACTGGAGCATAAAGAAAGGTCATTTCATTAAGACAGTCCATGCTCTCAATGAGCTCATAGTCTAACAGAGGAGACAACACACAAACAAATACATATAAACACATTATATACAGCATGTGTGTGCACGTATCATTATGGCTGTAACTTGTTTAATTCAACAGACATTTATTATGACTTTGAATGTTTCTACATTATGCATATTTTTAAAATTTGCCTTCCAGTATGAGTTCCCTACTTACATTTGATAATCATGGTCAAGTCATTTTAACTGGCAGAGCCTCAGTTTTGTCATCTGTCAAACGGAGATAATAATTCTTGTACTACATTGGTCATAGGGTTGTGGTAAAGAAGTACCACATTAAATTGCTATGTAAATATGAGCTGTTATGATCCTTGAAATTCAATGGGATCTGAGAAGCATTTTTAAGTGGCTACCCATGCTAGGTACTAGAGACATAAAAACAAAGCACAAAACATTCCGGTCTTCAAGGAGCGTGCAACCTGGGTCAGGATATGCCATAATTTATAGGGCAAAGTATACTAAAAACTCAGGCTTCAGATCAGTGAAGGCTGATAGTAGGAAATGGCACATGAGTTGAACCTGTAGGGAGGAATTCTAACCAGCAGAATTAAAATGAAAGTTCATTCCAGGAAGACACAGAAACCTGAGTTCAGAGAATAAATCGTAGGCCAAGGTAATATGGAACAAGACTGGAAAAAATGTGCAAGAACCAGACTGACAAAGCTTTCAGTGTCAAGTTAAGCAGTATGGTTTTCATCTTAGCTAAGGACAAGAGAGAGCCATGGAAGATTCTTGATTAGGGGAGTAACATGATCAGACTTATTCTTTGTTAGGTATAATCAATGGGCTCCAAATGCACGGTGCTGACGAGAGAAGGCAAAGAGAAAAAAAAATTAAAGCTTGGTTAAGTAAATAAATATTTGGTCATTTTAGAAAATCTAGGTTAGTGTTTATAAATGAACCAATGTTCTCCCATGGGAGAAAGATGGGTGCTGGGCCATGTGCAAGAAGATGCCACAATATTTAATGAAATATTAGTGTTTTCAGTAAGTAATTTCTAGTCAATCAATATGGCCTTGAAAAATACCAGCCTTGTATTCATATCCCAGCCGCATTCCCCTCTCCACACAAAAGCCAGCCTACATGAGAAGCCCCCATAGTGGGCATGTAATTATCATCAACTGCAAACCCAGTTCTCAAGGATGCTTCCCCATTGCTAGAGAGCTGGATTAATCAGCACTGCTCACGGTGGTTTTTGCATCTCTTAATTTACTACCAAACACTCCTTCTCTCCTGAGAGGAGCTGTTTTGTTACATGTAATTAGCCCATGTACACAATCCTATGTAGGCCTTGTTATTTTTTCACAGGGGGATTATGGAGCTGCCTCTGAGTAGGGACTGGTGACACAGCACATGAACAAAGGTATGCCGTATGTTCATCTGCAAACCTCTGCTGGCACAGTGGGGGCTCAGCTGGGGAGACATGAGGACTGGGGGTGTGGATGAATCCAACTTCTTTGGCTGACTCCCTGGCCAGCTGGCAAGGGGCAGAAATATAGAAAAGAAGGACATGGTAGGCTATTGACTTCCAAAGATCTTACCCTCTTGGGATCAAGATCACTGCAGGGATTGAGAACCTGGTAATTCCTTCAAAAGCCACCTGGTCTTAGGGATGAGTTTGGGGAAAGATAATAGGATCATATAATTAAAGCTAGACGAGACCTCAGAGGCCATTCAGTCGACCCTCCTTTTACTTCTAAGTCAACCAAGACTCAGAAAAGTTAAACGACTTCACCAATATCTCATGGGCAGTAAAAAAACAGTGCTAAAATTTAAACCCAGCTCATTTTACAGATGAGGAAACTAAGGCAAACAGGGTTAAATTTCTTATCCAGGGTCACAAAGCTGGTAAATATCTGAGGCCAGATTTGAATTCAGTAAGATGAGCCTTCCTAACTCCAAGCACAGGAATCTATCCAATGTACCACCTGGTTGCTCAAGGTCAAATGACTCCAAATTCAGTGTACTTCCCACTACACTATGTGGTACCATATAATCCTTTATAGAGGGAGGTTTTCTGTATCCCTGAATTGTAATTAGAGATCAGGTAATAGGCTTGTAGGAAGAGGGTATGGGGAGGAGAAAGGAATGAAAGGGTTGTAGCATGGATTAATCTAGGCCCAAGTCTTTGGGACTTGTCCCTGAAAAAGACTCACTGATAATGTAGATACAGAGCATCACCTGAAATGAAACACCTGAAGGACTCTTCAGTGCAAGCAGAAAAATGAAAAGGGAAAACTGAAGCACTTTATAGGCTGGTTTTAAATACTCTTTATCTAGCTTGCTTAGAACTTCCACTCCTGATTTAAATTGGCTTAGAGAAAGTAGCTTGGAATGAGAGCAGGTCAGTGGAATAAAGCTAACCCCATGCATCTCTTTGGCTGTATTTATTCACCCATTAGTGATGAATATGCTGCATTATACAAGACTGCTTAAGGATTAAGTGTTTTAATCAAAAGAGGGGAAATGTAGGTTAAACATAAGGAAGAATTTCTTACCAGCCATTGTTATTAGATACAGGAACAAGAGACTGAAGAAATCACCAAGACTCTATCAGCAGATTTTTAAAAATTCAAGTCAACAAGCATTAATAAGAGCTTGCTACATGCTTAACAGTGCCTGGAGTGTCCTAAGTTCTGGAAATTCAAAGACAAAAGCAGTCTGTGCCTTCAAGGACCTCATATTCTGATGAGAGAGACAATGTATAAAAAACTATGAGCATCCAAGATCTATACGGGATAAATTGGAGGTAAATTGGAGGTAATGGAAGAAGGCATTATCATTGACTGGGGACCTTTTGCAGAAGGTAGGATTTGTGCTATAACTTGAAGGAAGCCAGGAGACAGCAAAGCAGAGGAAAAACATTTTAGGCATGGAGGAGAGCCAGTGAAAAGTCATCAAATCAGGAGAGAAAGAATCATCCAGAAGTTACATAGCCTACTCGATAAAGTGTTGAAGATGGAATCAGAAAGTCCTTATTTTGCATCCTAACTCAAAGACTACTATGTGACTCTGGGTAAGTCACTTAACTATTCTCGCTCTCAGTTTCCTCATCTGTAAAATGAAGCAGGTAGCTGGCACGGTAAATAGAGTGCTAGCCCTGGAGTCAGGAAGACTCATCTTAGTGAGTTTAAATCTGACCTCAGACACTTCCTAGTTATGGGACCTTAGGCAACTAAGGTTAGTCACTTAACATAGTTTGCCTCAACTTCTCATCTGTAAAATGAGCTGGAGAAGGCAATGGCAAATCACTCCAGTATCTTTGCCAAGAAAACCCCAAATGGGGTCATGAAGAGTCAGACTTAGAGTTAGCTGTTATTATTATATGTGAATTACAGCAAGAAAGTTAGTGTCACTAGGTCATAGAGGGCATTGGGGAATTACTATAAAGATATTGAAAAGGTAGGAAGGGGTCAGGTTGTCATGGACTTTAAAATCTAAATAAAAGCTAAACAGACTTGATCCTAGAGGCAATAGGGAGCCATTGAACTTTGCTAAGTAGGAGAGGTGACATGGTCAAACCTATCTTTTAGAAAGATCAACTTGCTGAGAGGAAGATAAATTTCAGTAGAGAGAAGCTTGAGACAAGGAGAGCAATCAGCAGGCTATTGTAATAGTCCTGGAGTGAGGTGATAAGGGCCTGAACCAGGGTGCTGTCAATGCCAGAGCAAAGGAGGGGCATACAGAAAAGAGATGTTGGGAAGGTAGAAGGAAATAGACTAATCATCTATTTGGGATGATTAAGGCATGCTATGCAAGGAGACTGTGTGGTATCATAGAAAGTGTGTCTGATTTGGAGTCAAAATCCTGGATTTGAATTCCTGTTCTGACACTTACTTCCTGAGCAATGGGCAGATCACTTCAAGTTTCTGAGCCCCAGTTTCTCCATCTATAAAAATGAGTTGAACTTCTCTAAATCGTCTTTCAGTTCTAAATCTATGACACTAACTTCCTTGATGTAATTCACACAATCACAATAGCTACATTCATATGTTGATTTGCAAAACCTTTACCAATATTATGTCATCTGATCCTTACAACAATGCTGTGAACTGTTATTACTCAGTCATTTCAGTTGTGTCTGACTCTTTGTGGATTTTGTAAAGAATGATCCTGCCCCTTCTTAGTAGTAGGGAATCTGGCAAGGAATGATTTTGCTTTCCAAAGCCAGACCCCTGCAAAGACTACTGGACTGAGCATCAGAAGCCCTGGATTGAAACCACGTAGCTTCAAAATTCACCAATCTGAACCTCAGTTTTTCTTACCCATAAAATGGGAATAATGAGACTTATACTATCTACCTCACAGAATGATTGTTCTTTTAATGAGATAAGTTTCTTTGTCAGCTACAAAGCACTAGATGTGGTACTTTTATCACCAATAGAAGTTCCTAGCTGGACCATGGTTCTTTGTGAAGATACTGGATCAGGAAAGTGACTTTCTATCACTCACTAACAGATGACTCAGGAAGCTACAGTCAGGAGGTATTAGAGAGATGGTACAGCGTCATCTTGTCCCTCAGGCCTGACATGGCATAATTGTTTTGACATATGATGGAATTTGTCCTCGCATGGGTCAAAGAAAAGCCCAACACTGATGCTTTTCATCTAATTTCAATTACAGTCATTAAAACTCTTACTCCTGAGTCAAGCCTTTCCAAAAAGCCATCAATGACAGCCCATTACAGATGACTTATTTATAGCAGTGTGCATGTTAATTTTACAGTACCACAGACCAATGATTCATGGCTTAGCATTAGTGAGAGGAATCATTCATAGGACTGAGTGATCCTTGACATAACAAGCACCTGCTCTCTATCTCTGCAGGCAAAATTCAAACCCAACTGGCTTAAAAACTCAACCACTTTTCTGTCCTGAACAACCAAATCACCTTCATCCCCAGTTCAGGCTTTGACTCCAAATGTTTTATATTAGCAGGGGTGGCATAATCTACTTTGGGATGAAAATGCTTCATAATAATATTAACTAATATTCTTTATGCCTACAAATTAAATAACATTCTTTATGACTACAAAGGACAGCATGAGATAGAGGAAAGAGTGCTGGATTTGCAGTCTGGAGACCTGAATTCACATCCTATTGCTATGTAACTTTGGGTCTTAGTTTTTTCTTTGGTAAAATACAAGGATTGGACTAGATAATCTTTAAGATTTATTCCAAACAAAAAAGTCTGTGATTTCATTTGATCCTTTCAACAATCCCAGGAATTAAGTAGTACAGGTTATTTTATCGTTTAGGAAAAAGTTCCAGAGAATGTGGATGACTTGCTTTGGGTTTCCAAAAGCAGTCTGATAACTCTGAAATAGAAGCAAGTTGAGGTACTGCTAGGCAGTGCAATGGATAGAGCACCAGTGCAGGACCTGAGTTTAAATCTCACCTCAGACACTGACACTCACTAGCTGTGTGACCTTGAGCAAGTCACTTAACCCCAATTGCCTCATCCTGGGTCATCTCCAATCATCCTGATCAACATCTAGTCACTGGATTCAGATGGCTCTGGAAGAAAAGTGAGGTTGGTGACCTGCACAGCCCTCCCTCACTCACAACAAAGTCAAGTGCAAGTCATGTCATTATTTCTCTGATGGCATAGTCTTCTTTGGCAACGAAGGACAAACACACACCTATATTGGAAAACAGTAACTGTCTCTAGGGCGATTTAAAAAATCTTAACATCTTCCTCAATTTAGCAAATATTTATTAAACATCTATTATATTCAAGGCACTGGGCTAAAGTACTAAGTACTTGTATTAGGGACACAATGATACAATATTACAGTCCCTCCCTTCAGGACCTTACAGTTTATTGAAAGAATATAATACATAGGTATGACATATATGCAAGCATATTGATGTGTATATATCAATAATTCAATGGATTATCATCTCAGTCATGTAAGTATTAGCTCCACAAGTGCAAGCCTGCCCTTTCTCTTCCTATGTGATTCTTGCCTACCTGACCTCCCAGAGCTCCCAAAGGGGATCTACTCAGAGAATGCTGATGCCAGTAATACCTACCTTGTAGCCTTATAGCGAAGTTCTAAAAAGATCTATGTAAAGTGCTTTGTAAACTCAAAATACTGAATAAATATCAATCAGTGATGATGATATTGTCACTCAGAACCCTGGAAGTTTCCATCCATCCTCTAGGCCTTCAAACAGTCTTTCAAGTTGCCATCCATTATCATTCTTTCTGCTGCACTCCATTTCCTGATTATATAGGTCCTAACTGGATGTGGTTTTTTGCATCATTACTTGTACCTAAGTCTTTGTTGGCAACATGCCGCAGGCTACTTATGCCCACCTTGCCACTTGTTTAGGTAATCCAAAATTTGATTCCTTAGCAATATGGCACCAATGGGAGAATACTGGTCTTTTTTTTCAAATAGATTTTAGGATAAAGATCCAGCCTAGAATCATTAAAATAACTGATTAATTTCCCAAATACAGTCTAATCTATTTTACTCTTCCTTTTCAGCTCAGGGCCAGATCATGTCCATCTTCAGAGCCTTTGCAATGCTACTGTTATCATTGTTTGAATTTCTTTATATCACGCACCAGATAGGGAGGGTTTTTGACATCTGTGTATTGTGGCTCTACTATCTTTGATGATGAAAACAGATCATTCTAAGAACTCTTGATAAATACATTTCACTTTTTGTCTATTTGTTGTCATCTTTCCAGTTTCGGCGGCAAATACCCTTGAGATGAACTGGTCTCGTGTTTTCTGCAATTTTCCTATCTTCTCTACTGCTCTTCATTATTTGGGGAGGCAATATTGTTTATAGTCTTTCTCCATCATACTCCACTGCGTACATTAGTTTACATACTAAACCAATGTCTGTCTTTTGTTATCATGTCTCTCCATTTGGAAAGGGATCTATCTCTCTCTCTCTCTTTCACTCTGTCTCTCTCTCTCTGTTAATTTTTTAAAATATATTTTATTTTTATCATATATTTAATATTTTTTATTTTTTAATATTTTTTAAAATATTTTTTTAAATTTTTTTAAATATATAATGCCATTCTCCTTTTCTGTGATCACCTTCACGATGAAGTTGCTAAATATCAATATATAAATTGACTTAGTTGAGAGGATCTTGTCTAGCTCTTTGGCGAATTTCTCTGCCTATTCATCATCTACAACAGATGTTGGGTACATAAGTTGCAATAATCTTCATGGTTCTTTTTTCTCATAATCATCATAAGTACTGCAAGGCAAAATGACCGAATGTGACATAAAATGATGTCTCTTGTTTCCTTTGGGAACAGGATGAAACTGACTATGTCAGCTCTTTTATTTGTCTCTCCAAGGAGAATCTATGAGTCATCCTTCCATTTGGTTGCAATTTTCTTATATCTTTTCATTTCATTTATAGCAAGAATATCAATATTGATATGATTCAGTTCCTCTAGTAATGTATTGATGTGTTGGTGACTGGACAAGAATTTCATATTTAGAATACAAAAATGCTCCATTCTTAGCATATTTTGTCCACATTTTCAAATTCACTAATGCAGTAACCATAGAAGCAGAGGTAGGGATGGAAGGTACATAGAGCTGAGGAGTGTTTTGTATTTCATCTGTTTGTTAGTTCTATGGGTTGTCATGGCAAAAGAATTTGTGTATCAGCCAGCCTGCCAGTGATGGGCCCCTCCTTATTTTGCTAGGTGGGTCCTATAGTAATAGATTCAGCCTGTTGTCAGTCTCATACCCAAAGCTATTAGTAGAACCTACCAGAGTTGCATTCTCTGGCATAACCTTCAAGAACCCTTCACAAGATAATTAAACAAAAGAATAGAAAATACAAAGTAGGAGAATAATACAAGTACGGTACAAGATAGGGAGTGAGGAGGGCAAAAATTAAATCCAACAAAAGGGTATAGGAATACTTGAGGAACAAGAGAATATTTTTAACCAGGGTAATCTGCAAAAGCAGAGTAGATGCACCTGAACTGAACCTTGAAGGGCGAGGAAAATTTTGAAAGGTGGAAAGGAAGAAAGAGTACATTCCAGACGTGGGAAAAAGCCTAAGCAAATGCCCAAACAGGAAGTGCTATGTTGCATCTGGGGAGCAGCTAATAATTCAGTTTGGATAGATTCATATGGGAAGAAAAGCAATATGAAATAGGGCTAAATGGAATCAGACTGTGGAGGGTCTTGGATGGACTTTGTATTGCCCTAAAAACATCAACATCCATTAATGAAGTTGTAATTCACTAATAATAAGAACAGTAGCATGTAGGTAACACTAAAAGTTTGCAAAGTGCTTTACATTTTTTTAAAATTCTTTGATCCTTTCAACGACTCTGTGCGGATTGGCGCAATTACTTATCCCCATTTTGCAGATGAGTAAACTGAGGAACAGAAAGTTTCAGTGACATTCACAGGGTCACATAGCTAGTAAGTGGCTGAGGTAGAATTCACATTCATCTTCCTGATTCCAAGTGCCTCTTCCCATTCATTGCCCCACTTGGCTGTCATTTTTCAATGCTTAGCTTTTTCTACTTGTCTGTAATCTTCAACATGATTAATCGCCTCTTCCCCTTGATATTCTCTTCTCTCTAGATTTTTGGAACAATATTATCTCCTGGCTCTCTTCCTACCTGTCTAATCACTTTTTCTCAGTCTCCTTTTCTGGTTCTTCATCCAGGTCATGCCCACTAACCATGGGCATCAAGTCAATTTCATACATCACATTTTTATTGAGAAATTGCTATATGCAAGACATGCGTTGGAGATACAAAGACAAAAATAAAAGATCTCCTATCCACATGGAGCTTATATCCTACTCACAGGAAACAGTCTCTTCTTCTGAGAATTCCTGGATTTCTTCAAGACTCAGCTCAAATGCCAGCTTCCAGAGGAAACTTTTCCTGGTCCCCCTGCCTGTTTAAGTCTAACATTATATCTTCCACTCATTCTGTGTGCATCTTAGATGAACCTAATCATTACATGTTGAATGTAAGCTTTAGAATATAAGCTTCTAGAGGTCAAGAAAAATTGCTGACTTTCTTTGTATACCTTGTACTTAGTACAATGCTTAAATAAATGTTTTCTGATGGGTTGAATAATTATATAGTGCAGTTAGGTCTTGACTGGTGCAAATCATGTATGTCCTAAAGTGGTCACATGCATTCAAATTCTCACTATTCAAAGTTATAATTATCTAAATATATATGTATTATATTTATAAATATTTATATACATATATTTATATATTATATAAATTTATATAAATATAAATTATCTAAAATATAGTCACTGGTTCTAGCTCAATGGAAGCATTGACTAGAAATTTCAATAATGCAACCAATTCCTTACACTAATTAGGAATAAGCTACATATATAAAATAAAATAGTAATCTCAAGGAAGGAAAGAATTAATAATTGGAGGTATTTGTAAAATAGTGTATAGAATGGAACACTCAAGTCTCAAAGAGACTAGTGGTTCCAAGAGGCAGAGGATGGATACCTTAAAGGCACAATGATGTGGGAAGGAACATCTGTATAGGAAAAAACAGATGGACCACTTTGACTAGAATAGAAGTGTTTGAATGGAAGTAATGTGCCTATCAGCCTTGAAAGATAAGTTTAGAGCCAGATTGTGAAGAGTTTTAAATGCCAGATAGACGAGTTTGAATTTTTTTTCTAGAGATTCTTCCCTTAATGCTTCTCTCTTTCAGGCTATATTATTCTTTAGAAGCTAGAAGTTTCTCACTATTATGTTCACTTTCCTGAGGACATTCTTCACCTCATCAATGGCTTTCTTAAATCATGAAATATAGAATTGAATATGGTATCCCAGAAGCAATCAGGACAGACGACATATAGAGGGACTATCACCCTCAGGTCCTGGATATTATGTCTCTATTCATGTAACTAGAGATCTCATTAATTTTTTTGGATTCCAAGTCAAATTATTTTTTCATTTTGAGCTTGCAAGTTCACCAAAACCCCCAGATCTTTTTCAGACAAACTACTATTTTAGCTGTAGCTTTCTTATTTCATATTTGAGAAGTTAACATAATTTCTTACAAGTTTGAGTCTTTACATTTTTTCCTATTACATTTCATTTTATTCAATTCAGCTTTACAGTCTATACTGTTGAGATTTATTTGAATCCTAATTCTTATATTGTGTATTAACTGTCTGTTCCAGCTTTCTGTCATCTGAAAATCTAATAACAATGCCACTTGTACCTTTATCTAAACCACTGATGAAAAGATTGGCACATAGAGATAAAGATTTACAGATCCCTAGGTCATAGTATCTTGCTCCAATAGACTCTGAAACATTAATTACTACTTATTATATCTATCTAATCTGAACCTACCCAATCATACTATCATCTACTTCACACCTCCCCATTTTATTCACAAGGATAACATCACAAACTTTGTCAAAGAGTTTGCTAATATCTAAGTAAACATTATCTCCAGCGTCTTCCACTTCTATTGGACAACTCTAATGATATGATAAAAAAGAAAATGAGGATTGCCTGTTAGGGCATGTTCTTTTGAAACCATGATGACTCTTTGTGATTATCCCTTTCTTTACAGAATATTTACTGGCTCTCCCCTTAATAAGACATAAAAAATTTTGCTAGGAATTAAAGCTCACCAGACCTGGGGTGGTGAACCTGAGGCATTAAGACCACATGTGCCCTCTAGGTGCTCAACTGCAGTGCTTTAACTAAATGTTCTTCAAGTGCAGCCCTTTGACTGATTGATTCCACAGTTGGATTCAGTCAAAGGGCTACACTTGAGGACCTAGAGGGCCACAAGTGGCCTTGAGGCCACAAGTTCCCACCTTTGCCCATAGTTTGCAGATACCACTCTCTTCCATTTTTAAAAATTTAAACAATATCCATTTTTTGGTGATTTTCATTTTTTGATTTTGTTGATTTCTTTTATTTTTATATCACCTTCATTTCTAAATATATATATATATATATATACCTTCTTCCTCTCCTACCTAGTGAATTGTCCCTTATGACAAGTTTTAGAAGAGAAAAGAGGTAGTTCAACAAAATCATTCTACATATCCGTACCTATAGTCCCCCAACATTTCAATGAAGAGGTCATTTCATCATTGTAATTACATTGTGTTCAGTTTTGCCTTGTGTTTCTTTCTGTTTACATTGGTGTAGTCATTGTGTATATTGGCTTCTTCATGTTGTTTATTTTTCTCTGAATCAGTTCATTCATGTCTTCCCTGAATGTCTTCTCTTTATTCCTCATATTCATTGTTTCTTCTGGAGCAACATTATTACATTTTATTCATTTATCATGATTTTTTTTGTCATCTCCCAATCAAAGGGCATCCATTTTCTCCAGGATCTTCCAAATACTACTTAGAGTCACTCTACAATAACTCCTTCAAGTTCTTTCGTACTCTGGGATGCTGGGTAAGTGACTAGAATGCTGGACCTTTGGTCCAGATAGAATTGATCTCAAAAATCTCCTCTTACACTTTTGTACTATGACCATGGTCAAGTTACCTAACTTCTCTGACCCTCAGCCTCATCATCTGCAAAATCATGGCAAAAAAGAATACCTGTAGAACCTAACTCGTGGAGCTATGTGAGGTTTAAATGAGATAACATATATAAAGCACATTGAAAAAGATAAAGTACATGATTTCACATGTTGCTTACCTTCTCAAGGGGTAGGAGAGAGGTTGGAGGGAGGGGAAAAATTGGAACTCAAAATTCTAAAACAAACAAATGTTTTAAAAAAATTTTACATATGATTGGAAAATATTTAATGAAATAAAATATATTTTAAAAAGAAAAAGTTAAAGCATCATATAAATTAGCTTATAAATCAGAGATCTCTTACTTGCTTATTTAGATTTTCAGTTCCCTATAACCCATTTTTTATTTGTTTTTTTTCAAAACCAAGAATATTCTCTCTGGTAGAAAAATCCAAAGAAAAGTGAGAATTGAACAGTTTTACATTCTCTTAATCATTTTTTTTTTAAATCATGGTCCCATCCACATGAGCAATGGTCTTGTTCTTCCCTTGATCCTCTAATATATCTTTAGAAGAAAACGACTCTTTTTCATTGTCTGTAGAATTCTTCCTGAGCCCTGGCTTTTCTGAGCTTTTAAAATCCTGACAATATTCTTCCAGGACTGTGCCACACTTTTGTATTCATTCTCTTATATCTGTCCCACTTCTCTTTGCTGTACATTTCTTTTTAAAATCAAGGGTGGTTGATGGCCCTATGCATTCACATTGGCTTCTTTAGACAAACCCCCATTTTTCTCTTCAACAGAGTTATTTCTCTTTGTGTCTTCACAATTTCTTTCTTATAAGAGCTTCCCATACCTCTTGGACTGACTTTCCCTGTAGACTTTTAGGGCATTGAATCTTACCTAACTTTTCTCTTGACCTTTTGACAGGGGCTTTCAAAAAAACCTAGATTTCCTGTCAGATTATGCCCATTTTCCTCTGCTTCTATGTCACACATCCCAAGGTAAAGAGGTCACCTCCCCATAACAATTGCCATCATTTCTACTTTAGCAGAAAAATGTTTCTATTTGGTGAGATTCAAGTTCAGAATAGCAATTCCTCTCATTTCTTACTCCACCTTTTCAGGGATGAAATTATGAAGAACAATTCAAGAAAGTGTTATTGTATCTACTTCTGATAAAGAGAGCTCCAATACATGTCTCAGATACATGCATATACATATGTATTTTTAATAGCTTTATATAATAGATTTATCTACATTAAATATGCATATATATGAAATATGATGCCCTCATGTAAGGATGGTGATTTATTTCTTCAATTCTCCATCTTTTGTCTTTTATTCCAATGAAAATATCACTTCTGCTTCTCTCTCCTTTGACCTTCACATAAATGTTCTCTGTGCTTCTGTTCTTGATTCTCCACTATGATTCCTGGATTTTCACCTGTGAATAATATCTGTTCTTCCATAACCACTCCCTTTACATATTCTTTTGTCTTTGAACAAGATATATCCTTCCATAGCAATATTCAATGCATAAATCAATTACATCAACTTTCAATGGCAGCTCCTAGATCAAGTTTTCCTATCTATATTAGTCTGGATCAGTTGACATGTCTTGTTCAAGGCAGTATAAATATTCAATAGCTGGGTTAGGATTAGATCCCAATCCTGCCAATAAATTCTACCATATCACAAGATAACCCTGAGAAAGAGCCAGTGGTAAAATAGAAGTTGTGGTCTGATCATTTTGCCATCCTCAGGCACAGTACTGTTCCATAGTCTATTCTCAGCTAGCTAGCTAGAAATAGAAACTGAACCTATGGTTTTCGTAGTGTAAGGAACTCCCTTGAGGAACTACCTCTAACAATGCTGACTGGTGGTTTCTCCTCAAATTATAGCCTTAGAGAACTGCCTAAGTCACTAAAAGGTTAAATGATTTACCCAAGGTCATGCAGTCAGTGAATGTCAGAAGAGGTACTTGAACACAGGTCTTTCTGACTTCAAAACCAGCTCTCCATTATACTACTCTGCTTATGTCCCAGTTTAGTCTCTCAAACTCTCCACTACTACTTTGTCTCTGTTTGTGTCAGTCTGTCTCTGTCTCTTTGCCTCTCTATATCTGTCTATCTCTGTATATCTCTGTCTGTAAATCTGTCATCATCTTTCTCCTCTGTCTCTTTCTTTCTGTTTCTCTATGTCTATATTTGTATCGCTATCTCCCTGTCTCTCCATATATATATACATATGTATGTATATATATGTATGCATATATGTATGTATATATGCATGTATATATACACACATACACAAATATACATATATGTATACACGTATGTGTGTATGTATATATATGCATATATATAAAATCTGTCTCTATTTCTCTGTCTCTATCTCTCTTCATTGTCTTTCTCTGTCTTTCTGTCTTGGTCTCTCTCTTTCTCTGTCTCTGTCCCTCTCTCTCGTTCTCTCTCTTTCTTTCTCTCATGTACTTGGTCGCGGTCCCTAGTGCTGCTTTCCTGACTCTGTGGTAGTCTCCATCTAGGCCAAAGTCAATGAAAGATGCCAGAAAGGTTAAAGGGCTAAGTTCTAATCAACTCACTGGGCTGAGGTACAACTTTGTTTCCAGCATCGGCATCCAGAAGGTGGCTTGTGTGCAGAATTTAGATTCTCTTCTCTGATCATAGATTCAGTTTCAGAAAAACAATGAGACTTTCTTCCCAGGAAAAGAAAAATCTGCTCTTTTGCCACAAACTGGTTGAAATGTTTGAATAAAGTGAGTTGTCTTTCCTGCCATAGAAAAAAAAATTCTTCTTTTGCCACTCAAATCTCTTTTCCCACTGCCTAATAAAACGTCTGTATCCATTCCTTCTCTCATTCTATCAACAGAGTCTCAGCTAGGCAACAGTGAAGAGAGTGGTGGACCTGGAGTCAGAGAGACCCGAGTTCAAATGCAGCCATGGACCCTTCTGGATGTATAACTTTGGACAAGTCACATAACATGTTTGTCTCAGTTGCTTCGTCTGTAAAATGAAGACAAAAATAGCACCTACCCAGGGATATTGTGAGACTAAAATTAGACCATAAAGTGCTTTACAAGCCTTAAAGTGCTATGTAAATGCTAATCTATAATTCTCATAATTATATATTGCTAATATAATGTAATGCTAATCTATAATTCTCATAATTATATATTGAAACGTGTTCTTTGCTCTGTGGCTAACTAGCTGGGTGACTTTAAACAACTCAATTTCCTAGTCTTTAAAATGGGGGCACTTGCATACGTAGAGCCTCTATCAAATTACATACCATCTTGGAGGGGGGGAGGGGAGATATGGGAGAAAAATTGAAGCTCAAAATCTTGTGAAAGATTTTGTTGAAAGAAAATCTTATGTTGAAAACTAAAAATAAATAAATTTAATAAAAACATAATAAAATGGATACATTGAATCAGATGATCCTAATGTTGCTTCCAGTTCCAAACAATTGGATAGAAAACTAAATGCTAGCCTGTGCCCATATATTACCTCAAGTTGGTCAATAATTCTGCACACCAGCCTCTGCTTCCCCACTTCAGCTCGAGCACCCCTACCAAGTCCAAAGCCAGAAAGCAGTATGGAATATAACTTGTCCCAGCTCAAGAGCCTTTGGGACTGAGCTCCTTTTGGAAGTGAGTAGAGGGGCATTTGTGATGGTAAAGGACAAGGATAATGCAAAAGGGCATTCTATTAATAACTCAGGTGGATGAGAACTCATTTAACATAAAGGTGAGCTACAGTACATTACAGACTTACAGTGCGAATGTGTCAGAACATAATGAAATTCAGCTCAATGACATTCTCCTAATGGCAGGTACTATCTGAAGTCCAGAATGACCCAGTTGGAATAAGAGGCTTGTAGGAGTATGAGGTGAAAGGGAGGGGAAAGGAAGTTCTCCCCATAATCAAAGAGTTCACTGGGATGGAAGGGTAATGATGGAACATTCTGAGATGACTGGTCTCAGCTCAGAGGATCACAGGGCACATTGTAAAGGATTTTGTCCACACTACCAGCATTTCTAAGCTGTGCTGAGAAATTTGATGGGACCCACAATGTGTGCCTGTAGTTTTCATTTCTATAAGAATAACCATAATGATGGCTGTGATGATGATGGCAACTCTAATGATAATAATAGCAATAATTCATATTTACGTAGTATTTCGTGGCTTATAAAGTGATTCATATGTTATCTACTTTAATCCACCCTGTAAATTAAGTAGTTACATTTTTTATAATCTCCATTTTGCAGATGAAGAAATTGAGGAATAGAGTTTTCAATGACTTTCTAATTAGTGGCAAAACCAGGATTCAGACTCAGGTTTTCTGACTACAAAGTAACTCGTTTCATTATACCATATCTTTCAAACAGAAAGAAAGGAGCTAAGACTGGTGGTAGCATTATTGATATAGTCTAGCAAATATTTTATAAGTGGCACAAAGGTGGTGCTGACCACACAAATCCATCAGGAGCAGTTTACTGCCTACATAGTTGCAATGACAGGCCTATGCCTGTTGGCAGAGCTGCTTTGTTTGTCAGTAGGTACTGTCCACCCACATGGCAGCAGGCCTGCTAATAACCAGCAGAGTGGTGTCCAATAGGTATTGTCTCCATATTTCCAGAAACTTGTTTCGTTGCGTGCTCCCAGTAAAAGACTGGCAGGGTGTACTGTACCAAGATTGCTAGGTCAGATTGACTCCTATCAGACAACTGTTAATGTTTCTTCTCCTCCTCCCACCATGTGAATGGCATGTGCCTTGCCCAGAGTCAGGCGTTAAGGTCACTAGGCACAATAGGAGTTTTTGTTCCTCCAGGAAGGAGGATTATTCTGTAGACACCCCCTCCCAAGTCAGCAAATACTTTCAAGTATAATTAACCAACTGAGGCCACCTTTTCCTTAGTGGAACCAACTGGAGTAGAACAGTAATCTGTGTTTAAAATTTACTCCAGAAATGATGTCTGAGATAGAGCTAAGCAGACACTCCAAATTTTATAGGAATATAGGGAACGTAGCAGAGAATGTCTAGATCTTAGAACAACTGAATTTATGGATCTGTAGACCTGGGCTGACTTTAGTGGCAAGTATGTTTGCACAAGAGAATCACTTCATTCAGAGCAGCAATACCACCAAGAATGGTCCCAAATAGAAGATTCACTATATTCACCATTATTCCTTTCTGTGGCTATAATTTAAGAGATTTAAAGGTTTATTTTCTTTTGAGTTGCCAAATTTGGGGCCATGATTTGACATCACATTCATATTTAATATGATCTTTTTCATAATGCATGAGCGATGAGAAGCAGCATGATATACTAGGGAAAAATGGATTTGGAGTCAAAATGCCTGGATTCAAATCCTATCACCTTCCTACCACCAATGCGACCATAGACAAGACACCTCATCTCTTTGAATCTTATTTTCTCATCTGTAAAATGAGATTGTTGGATTGAATAACTTCTAAAATTACTTTTCTGTTCACTATCTTAGGATCTAAGAATTTTACCACTGGAGCATATAACTTCTCCTTTCATTTATTCATTCGCTCAACTATGAAATGTTTATTAAACTCCTATTCCAAGGCATGAACTGCTCTAGGCACAAGATGAAATATAACAAAGCAAACATAGGTCTTGTTACTAAATATAATATATGTTAGTGATGCTAGGACATACACATAAGGAATAAAACATATACATTAATCACTGTATTATGGGTGACAATATAAGTGCCTAAGAAACTTGCTAACTGACTGATGGGCATTTAGATGAAGAAGAAAGCATTATCTACAGGGGAAACAGGGAAGGGTAGTAAGCAAGGTCATATTTGGTGTGGATATCAAAGGATGAGTAGGTTTTCAGCAAGTGAAAATATTGGATGGGGAGTGAATTCCAAGTACTACGCAGGAAATTGTATACAAGAGGTATGTAGAAGGGAAAACATGGTGTGTGTACAAAAAAACAGCAAATGATCCAGTTTGTCTGAATTGTACAGAGTAAAATGAAAGTGAGCCAGAAAAGATAGGTTGGGGCAAACTTGAAGACCATCTTCAAGAAACAACTGATTATCAAGCACCTGGTGCCATGTAAGATGCTGAGACAAATGCCAGAAAGTGAACCAGGCTAATTACAACTGATTCCACTCACCCCATGATAGAGGGGTGGGTGTTGCAGTCAAAAGATAGATAGAACATACATTTATAAACTTGAAAAATTTACAGATTTGATTTGATCAAACACACTTATTTTCTCTAGGGATTATGTTTTCCTTTCTTAATGGAGGCAAGTAATGATTAAGGGAAAAGATGGAACCAGCAAAAGAAAAAAGAAGAAAAGAGACTCATTGAATCATTTTTTCAATGCATGGCAGAAAACACAAGGAAGTTCAGAAGGAAATTTAGACAAGAAGGACAGCTTTGAAAGTAATATGTTGAAGTCATTATATATTCTTTAAAAGACAAGTTTGATGGAATAGAGATTTATGGTTTTACATACATTTTTATTCTGCTTCAAATATGAAAGTGTCCTCTTTTTCAGTGTTCATTAAATTAAAAATTAAATTTAACTATAAAATAGTGAATTAGTTCCTGCCTTTGCAGAACTTTAAAGTCAATGAAAATGTGGCTTTTATTTGATAAGCAGACCCATTAGATATATTGAAGTTGTAGAGTTGATCAATTTGTTCATCAAAACTGTGTGTTAGGTAGAATATAGAATGAATTGGAGTAAGAGAGAAACTGGAGTCTAAATCAATAGTCAGGAAACTATTGAAGAAATACAGGTGAGACATCATTAGATACTGGAGTAGTGGGAATAGTAGGAAAGGATATATTCAAGAAATATCATAGACTATATGGAACTTGATAACTCTTCTTGTGTGCCAAAGAGGGGGAGGGAGAGTTTCAAAATTACTAGGAGTACTAGGAGAGTAGCACCATTAACAGAAATTCTGCAGTCAAGAATATCTGGTTTGGGGGGAAAATGACATGGTGATCATGAGGTACTGACGAATTTGTTCAACAGACCATTGGAAATGTGTACCTGATATTTGGAGTAGAGTTTGGAGGTAGAAATCTAGATTAAGGAATTTTCCATGTAGAAGAAGTAGTTGAAGTAATGAAAATGAAGATCATTAAATGACAATGAAAGAGAAAAAGTAGGGAGTCAAGTTTCTATTATGTGCCAGGCACAGTGCTAAGTAGTGGGAGTACAAAAAAAAAAAAGGCAAAAGATAGCCCTGCCCTTAAGGAGTTACAATCAAAACATGCCAACAAATATATACAGAATAAGTTATATATAAAATAATAGGGAATAATATTAGAGGAAAAACCCTGGAATTAAAAGGAATTAGGGAAAATCTCTTGTTGCGTCTTAAAAGAAACCAGGAAGTTGGAGCAGAGGAGTGAGTACATTTCAGGCATATTGCCAGAGAGAGGAAGTGTCTTATTCGTGAAACAACCAGGAGATCAGTGTCACTAGAAAGAAGAGTATGTGTCAGGAAGTAAGGGATAAGAAGATTGGAAAGAGAAAGGAGCTGAGGCAGAACACTGGGGTCCATCTATAGTGACTGGATTTAGACTGGATTTAAAGTCAGCTAAATCTTATCTCTGCCCTTTTTATTACCTAGGTGAACTTTAGCAAATCAATTATTTTCTCTGGACCTCAGTTTCTTCATCTGAAAAGTAGGAAGGTTACACTGGATGACTTCCCACGTCCCTTCCATATCTAATTCTATGATCCTATAATATAACGGGTAACAAAATAAATAAATAATACAGGGAAGATGTGACGTGACAAAGATGAGAATTCAAGGCCATGGGCCAGATGGTAAGATTCAAACCCAGATTTCTTCTAAGTTTGGTGTTCTTTCCACTATGCCATTTTGGTTTTCCCCATTGAGATGATTGAACATGTAATTTTTTCACACTATCAATAACTCTCTACCATGTATGCTCTCTTCTCTCTAAGTTTCCATTGTACTTTTCTCCTGGTTCTCCTACTTTCTGACCAGTCCTCAATATTCTTGACTTACTTTTCATTCGGATATCCCCTAAGACTGTGTCCTGAGCCCTCTTTTTTCTCCTCCTATACCATCTTTCTTTGTGATCTCATCATCTCCCACCAGTTCAATCATCATCTCCATGCAGATGATTAGGAGGTCCATATGTCTTTCCTTTCCCTAATGTCCTTCCTTAGCTCCAGTATTCTACCAACCTATTGGGCATCTCTAACCAACCATCCTGTAGTCATCTCAAACTCAACATGCCCAAACCAGAACTCATTAGCTGTCCCTTGAAATCCTCTCCTCTTCCAAACATTTCTGTGACTTTTGAGGGCACCACCATCTTCCCAGTGATACAGGTTAGCAACCTTGATGGCATCCTCAATTCCTCTCTCTTATTTAGTCTCCATATCTATTCTATTGATATCTTGTTGTTGTTTCTACCTTCATATTATATGTGTGTATATGTATTTCCTTCTCTCCACTCATGCAATTACCACTGTGATACAAGTCCTCATTACTTCATGAATGGGCTATTCCAACAGCCTTCTGTTTGATCTCCCTACTTCAATTGTCTTCCCACTCTAATGCACCCTCCACTCAAGTACCAAAGTGATTTTCCAAAAGATCCTCTCCCCTTCCCCATTCAACAAACTCCTGTGACTCCCTATTATCTTCTAGTTTAAATATAAAATCCTCTGTTTGGCATCCAATTTTGTTCAGTTGTTTTTCAGTCATGCCACACTCTTTGTGACTCCATTTGGGTTTTTTTTGCAAAGGTACTGGCATGGTTTGCCATTTTCTTTTCTGGCTCATTTTACAGATGAGAAAACTGAGGGAAACAAGGTTAAGTGACTTGCCCAGAACTAAGTGTCTAAAGTTAGATTTGAACTCAGGTATTCCTGACCACAGCCCCAGTGCTCTATCCACTATACCACTTAACTGCTTTATTTGGCATTCAAAGTCCTTCACAATCTGATCCCATCCTACATTTCCTATCTTTTTACACCTCACTCCCCTCCATGTCCTCTAATCTAGCAACACTATACTTTTTGGTGTTTCCCACATGTGACATTTCACCTCCTGATGTCAAACCTTTTACTGATTCTCCCCCATGAATATAATGCTCCCCCTTCTCATTTCTACCTTCTGGCTCCCTTGGCTTCCTTCAAGACTCAGTTTAAATATCACCTTTTGCGTAAGGATTTTCCCAGTATTTTTGCCTTTTCCCTAGTTGCTATTACCCACTCTCTGATACCACTTCATATTTACAATGTAAATATCTTGTAAGGACATAGTTGCTTACATGATGTCTCCCACAATGAAATGCAAGCTATTCCAAGGCAAAGACTATGTTTTTACCTTTCTTTGTATCCTCAAGGTTTAGCCCTTCATCTGGCACATAGTAAGTATTTAATAAATGCTTGTTGACTGAAAGAGAAAACAGAACAGGGGTGATGAACTAAGGGAATAGGAAGGGGATAAGGTACTAGATCACATAGTACAAAATGAGTTTGGGAATGAAGTAGAGATTCAGTAAAAGAACATAAGAGTGAGAGCAAAAAAGGACCTTACACATCATCTACCGCAACCACCACATTTTATAAATAAGGAAGTTAAGAAAAAACTATTTGCTCAAGGTTTATAGATGATAACTAGCAAGTCTAGGATTCAAATCCAGTTCCTCTGACTCCAAATTCACTTTTTTCTCTCTATTATGGTCTGAGAGAAGAAATTCAGAGTTTAATATCTTGGGATGTGGCGGTATCAAGTGATGATGACATCTAAGGTATTGTTGTGCTGGTCAAACAGAAATGAAAGTCATTGAGGTCAAGGAAGTTGGAGAGCTGAAAGATGAGGAGATGGAAAAGGTCATCAACATGGTTGCTAAAGTTATCAAAGATGAAGGTAAAGATAGAGTGGGGTGGAGGAAGGCAGTGAATCAAGTTCTGAAATGAGGAAGAAAGGAAAATATTTGGGAGACCTATAAAGAGTATAAGTGAATGTTGGGAAAGGGTGGAATAGTCTTCTGACATAAGCTGCAAGAGAAGTGAATGATAGCAGAGTAAATATCTGGAATTGGAAATAGAAACAAGGGGTATTATTAATTCCTTCAGTTGCCTTGATTGTCTTTTGTCATTATTTTTTTCAGTTAACAAGAATTATTTTCTCCTCATATTCCCTGATTGAAAAAAGAAAAATGTTGTAAAAATATGCATAGCCAAACAAAACAAATTCCCACAGTGACCATCTCCAAAAATGTGTGTCTCTTTCTTCATCTTTAGTCCATAACTTCTCTGTCATTTGATAGGTAAGCATACTCCACCAATCCTCCAAAACTGTGGTTGGCCATTGAATAGAGTCAAGATTGTTTGTCTTTACAGTATTATGGTTATTCTATAAATTGTTCTCCTGACTGTATGTTATATTTCTCTTTTCATTCAACCTCAGTTCACACAAATCTTCCCAGGTTTCATTGAAATTGTCCTTTTCATCATTTTTAGTTTACAATAGGATTCTATTACATATCATGATTTGTTCAGTGATCCCCAAATAAGTGACTATCCTCTTATTTTTCAATTCCTTGCCAGTAAAGAGCTGCTATGAATATTTGCATATATATGAGTCCTTGTTTTCTTTCTTTGATCTCTTGTTGTATAGGCCAAGTATTGTCTTGCCCTGAGAATTAAGGTGTGAGTAAAAAAGTGTTTTCCTTTACATCTCTTTGTTAGAGATGTGGTGTTATCAGGGGATGGACAGATTTCAGTCAGTATTGGAAAGTAGGAAGAAGACAGAGAATTCAGGAACAAATGCCTATCATATAGTAGAAGAGAGTTCACAAAAGTACAATGGTTATAGTAGGAGCAGACTGTATTGAGTTGAGCCTAGGAAAGGTAATGTTGAAAAGGATAGAAATGAGAGACTGGGAAAGGGGACTTTTGCCTTGGGTAGAAATTCAAGATAGTAGGGAATCAAGAAGCATGCTGGAAGAGCATGTTAGCTGTAGCGGAAAAAGAGTGTTTGTTTTCTTATTCCAATTGCTAGGCAATTACAAGCACAGATGCTAAACCCATAGGTATCATGGCATAAAGGTCAGCTGGTTAAGCAGATGCTCAATCAATGTGTCCAGGGCTTCATAAAACTAGCATGTTGATTGCTGATACCCTAAAAACCTCAAGTCTATGGCTGTGTCTACAAAGGCAAGGGTACAAAAATGTTATCATTTCTCAATGAATTTGATCAGTGTAAACAGCAAAGCTGCAAAAGTCAGCAACTTCATGCCTCCCATTCCTCAAAAGAAGTTTTATTCAAAAGGATAATCACCTCAACTCAATCATGAGGACTTAGAATCAGAGTGTCATTGAGTTGGAAGAGACCTTACAAATCCTCTAATTCAACTTTTCATCCCAAGAAGTATTAACTTCCACATAATAATCTTAAAATCTTTATGATTTCACCTTACTAGTCCCAGTGCTGCTACTTACTAGCTATGAAACTTTAATTTGGAAAAGCCCAGGCCACCAACGGTCACCTTGACTTTTGCCTTGTCATTGGACTTTGAAGACTCTGGAAGAGATAGTGAGGCTGACAATTTCACTGCTGTTTCACCTAAATCCAATTCACAGACAAATCAAGACCACTCTTTAATGTCATTGTTCCTCTCAAGAACAAAGGACAAATAACAACCTTGCTTAGGCAAGGCACTGAATCTCCCTCAGCTTTTGGTCTCTCATCTATGAAAATGAGGAGCTTGGACAAAACTACCTTTCTGCCACTAAATGAACCTTTAAATGCATGAACACAGCAATCAGATTTTCTAGGTCTTTCATTCTCTAAAATGAGCATCCCTAGTTTCTTACCCATGTCATATTCTTTTCTGTCAAAAGTCAAGTTCTGGGCTTAAGTTTCCCCATCTGTCAAAATAAGGGAGTTGAATTCATAACTTTACCCTGACCTCATCCCTTCTAGCTCTAAATCAATGAATTCATCATCCCTCACCATCTTCTATGTTTGTCATATTTTGTCAATGTCTCTTTTATCATATGGTGTTCAAGACCAAATATAATACTTCAGGCATGCTCTGATCAGGGCAGAGAACAAGGATACAATTACCTCTCCTTTTCTAGACTCCTTTTAGGGAAGTCTGGACCTGTCATTACACCTTAAAGGTAATTAAAGTGTGCATTAACATTTTAAATAGCCAAATCACCCTGGTATCTAATTTGCTTTTCAATCCACTGAAACTCTTACTTTTTATCCCACAAGAACCGATAAGTCAGGTTTATTTCATCTTCTATCTGTGAAAATGCTTGTATTAGTATTGATTTTTTAAAATATCAATGTATAATTTTATATTTATCCTTATTAAGTTTCATCTTATTTGTATCAACCCATCTATAATTCCAGCCTTTAGGGATTTTTCTGGATTTTAATCCCATTGTCCAATATATTAGATATTTACTCCAGATCTGTGTCACCTGAAAATTTGATAAGCATGTCACCTAAATCATTGATGAAACCACTAAACAGCAAAGAGCCATGAACAGAGCCCTCTGACACTCCACTGAAGAGTTTCCTCTAAGCAAGCCAAGGACTTCCAGGAGTACATCAACTCTTGGATCCTGGAAATAGCATTATTAAGCAGTACTACAGTGACCTCAAAGAGTTTATATACTCTCAAAAGGCCCTAACTTCCATCCAAGGAGTAGTTGGCTAACACAAAAATTTTCTGCTGCTATTACATCAACTCTGATGGTTGATATACATCCAGCTAAGTTTTATTTTTCTTAACCTAATATACAGTTTCCAAATTGGTGGCATTTATAGTATCATATGTCTAGGGTGACTTAGCCATGGTCCTGCCTTTAGCTGTGGGTAGCTGTGGGGTAGAAGTTGGATTCAATAATGTCTCATGGAGCAGTCCAGTCTATTTCTCAAATGCTGCAGATTCCTTTAGATTTGGAAGCAGATTTGTAATGAAATCAGTATTTCAACCACTGAAATAATCATGTATTTTTTAAGGGAGCAAATTTGGGGGTGAGGTCTTCTCTTGGACCATAGAGAAGTATTTTTAATATGTAAAAGTGAACTAACAAATTTACATTTTAAAAGACAATATAATATATTAAGTGCATATGTGTGTATACCTCTATCTATATATGTCTATTTCCTAGGAGAAGAGAAGATACCTTTTGGTTCAAATTGTTTCAACTCCCATTTTTTTATTGCTCCAAAATGACAACTGTCAATAAATTTATGTGGCTGATTTCAACTATAATCAGGAGAGTCACATATGGATTTTGTCTAGTTTTAAAGTGTAAAATTTCACTTTAATTTCCCTGATAGTAAAAATGAAATAAAATGAACAATTATATCACCTATATGCATTAATACAATTCTGAAAAAAGGCATCCCTAGGTTGACATCAACCCATTAACCAAACAACAACCAATGGTTATTCACTAGATACCCATTGACATTATGGAAACACTTGATCTAAGATCTGTTGAATCTACACTGAGGGAAGTTTAAATGCCAAGCCTTGCTTTGGAACAGCTCAGGTAATGTATCCACAGATAGGGTTATCTACGCCATGAAACTCTGATTCATAGGCATTCAGGAGTCTGGTACACTTTGTTGAAGTTTATGTGGCCATTCCAAAGGTATCCGGTGGGCCAGTGCCTGTGATGTAATGGAGTTGATACTCCAGTCTTTCTAACCATGGGCAAAACAAATAACTAAGACAATTATTTCAGCTAATTTCAGGAAAAAAATTTGTAGGGTCAGCTTTCACAGCTATTAATTTCCCTTGCTAGTAAAGATCTTCAATTCAAATACAAAAACTCATAGGAATCCTGGATAATTCCAAGATACAAAGAAACTTCAAATGTAATAGAATTAAGATGGTGTAGGAGAAGGAGCACTGGGCCTGGAACCAGGCGACCTGCATTGGATTCCCTCTTATAACACATTAGCTATATACCTATGGAAAGCTATTTCATCTCCCTTAGCCTCAGTTACGTCATCTGCAAAATGTGGTTAATAATATTTGCTATGCCTGCTTAATGAGGTTGTGAGAACAGGGTCCTGAAGTACTAGAAAACAATTATTGCTTTCACTTTTTGTAGCATTATAAGCTACAACCACCCCCACCCACCTGCATTCACATTAAAAAGTCAATAATAGGATCTTCACCTAATATTGAGTCAGCTCAGTTAATCTAAAGAAAATATTCAATGAATATTGGGAATATTTTTAAATGGATTTTTCAATAACTTAGATGCACTACCTTGTATAGACCATGTATCATTCAGTCTACCACACTTGCCCAACATGCAGCAGATCAGTTCAGAGCGAGCATGCTATGTGTCACTCAACAAAGTCACTAAGTTTTTCCTGTTCTTCTAGAGACCAAGAAATCTTCTAGGGTTAAAAAGAACTAGTCACAAGTCTTGACCATCTTGGGGGCATCACAGTGCTAAGCTGACTATCTCTGCTTTAACGACATGGGAGGTAATAAGATACAGGAAATTCAGAGGGGACAGGAAACAGACATTCCAAGCATGTAGAAGAGGGAATGGAACTATCCTTTGTTAATTCATCATTCAATTAATAAACATTTATTAAGCGCCTACTATGTGTCAGGCACTGTGCTACGCTCTGCTGATACTAAAGAGGCAAAAGGCAGTCTCTGCTCTTAAGGAGCTTATGATCTAACAGGGGAGACTACATGCAAATAAATAGTTAGGAAGTGAGCTTCATGGATCTATTTACAGGATAAATAGGAAATAATTAAAAGAGAGAAAGAACTGGAATTAAGAGGTGTTAGTGAAGCTCTATGGCAGCTGGGTGGTGCAGTGGGTAGAGCACCAGGCTGAGAATCAGGAAGATCTGAGTACAGATTTAGCTTCAGATACCTACTTACCAACTGTGGGATCCTAGGCATGTCACTTAACCCTGTTTGCCTCAGTTTCTTCATCTGTAAAATGACCTGGAGAAGGAAGCAGCAAACCATTCTAGTATCTTTGCCAAGAAAATCCCAAATGGGGTCATGAAGAGTTGGACACGACTGAAAAACAACAAAAAGGTAAGGTTTCCCATAAAAAGTGGGATTTTAGCCGGTATTTAAAGGAAGCCAATTCTGAAATTCCTAAGCAGAGAAAATGGCCTGCTTGTTAGATAAAACCATTGGTAGTTGGAGACAGTCTCCCAGAGGCTCTCTGGACCTCAGTTAATAAACACTTTTTAAGCACCTACTATGTGCTAGGCACCACACTAAGTGCTGGGGATACAAAGAAACATAAAAACGATACCTGCTTTCAAGGAGCTCACAGTCTAACAGGAGACACAATAGGTAAACAAAAAAACATACATACATACATACAAACAAGCCACATACAGGATAGCATTAAGGGGAATAGCAAACAACTTCCTGTAGGAGGTGGGATTTTAGCCAGGATTTGAAGAAGACAAGGCAGTAATGAAAAGGGAGAGCATTCTAGGCATAGGGGAATGTCCAATAAAAATTCCAGGAATTGGTGAACTATCTCATGCAAGAAATATTAGCAAGACCCAGCAATGTCACTTCCAGGACTACCCCAAGAGATCAAAAAAATGGGAAAGGGTCATATATGTTCAAAAATATTTATAGCAACACTCTTTATAGTGGCCAAAAACTTGAAATCAAAGGGATGCCCATCAACTGGGGAATGGCTGAATAAATTATGGTATATGAATGTAATGGAGTAGTATTGTGCCATAAGAAATGATGAACAAGAAGACTTCAGGGAGGCCTGGAAGGACATACATGATCTGATGCTGAGCGAAAGGAGCAGAACCAGGAGAACTTTGTGCACAGCAACGACCACAGTGTGTGAGAGTTTTTTCTGGTAGACTTGGATCTTCAGAGCAATGCAAGGACATTAAAAAAAAAATTCCCAATGGTCTTCTAAGGCAAAATACCTTCCACATTCAGAGAAAGAACTATGGAATTCAATCACAGAATGTAGCAGATCATCATGTGTACCATATGTGTGTGTCTGTGTGTGTGTTATGTTTTGGTTTGTTATATGATTTCTCCCATTTATTTTAGTTCTTCTACACAGCATGACTATAATGAAAATGTATTCAATAGGAACGTATGTGTAGATCCTATATAGAATTGTATGCCGTCTTGGGGAGGGAGGGGGATGTTGCGGGGTAGGTAAGAGGAAAAAAATCTAAGTTTTATGGTAGTGATTGTAGAGCATTAAAAATAAATAAAATGAATATATTTTTTAAAAAAAGAAATATTAGCAAGGAAGCCATCATAGGATTTTAGAGTATTTGATGGGGATAAGGGTATAGGGGTAAGGTGCAATGTGAAAGAATATTTGAGGGGAAAAATTTGACAAGTAAGAGATTATTAGTAACTTTGGAGAGGGCAAATTTGGTTGAATTATAAAAATGGAAACAGTCTATGAGGAATTAAGAAGAAAGGAAGAGGAAAGGAAGTAGAGGCATCTATTTCTAAATGATTTTCTCAAGAAGTTTAGCTAAAAATGATAGGGAGAGTCTGGAGCCCCAGAACATTCTGCCATCTGTAGAAGGTATTTGACTACACGGAAAGGTTAAGTATGTATTATAAAGTAAGATTCTAACTAATTTCTGCAGATAATAAATTGTGGTGTGATTGACAATTAAAAAAGGAAAGTACTAGAATTTACCCATGTGTTTATAGCTTTAAAAACATGAAAGGACATTATCTGCTTTACTGTTTTACTTTCTTGCTGTTGTAAGGTCTGAAGAAAATAATATAGTTCATTTGAACAGAGAAACACCATATGGATCTGAAATAAGTAGGATCTTTTATCTGGAACCAGGAAACCACATGAATTAATTACACATGAGGAAAAAAAGCCCCAAGTGCTAAAACTATGAACCTAAAATTCTATCAAAACACCAAGCCAGAGCAAGACTAGAAGGACCAGAGTCAAGTCAACCCTCCCTCACTTACCTACTCTCAAGAACGTTGGAAGTTGGAATGGGGCTGTGGTACAAGGTGATGTCTTTTCAGTGAGAATTCAAAAGAAAGATCCTATTTAGAGGTAGAGAATGAACATAATTTCCCCCATTTCATTTCATCTCCATATGACCTTCTGGGTTTTCTGTCACCTTAATCCAAGTTTGGGTTGGCCATTGAAAGTATCCATTGGAGAGTCACAGCATCATTTTAGACTTGCTGCAATAAAAGTTTTTTTTTGGTGGGGGAAGTGAAAGGAAGACAGAAATTGCCTTGTAAAAACAGCAAGGACTTTCACTTGCTTTTTTGCCAGTGCTCTTAAATTCAAGGCTGATTTTAATGTTAGAGAAACCCTGTCTCATTACTGACAGACTTGGATAGATGATAGGGTCTTGTAGGGTAGGAATGAGGATTTTCAGGGACTTTTTTCCCCCTTTTTTCTCTCTCCTTAGCATGGTGATTTCCTTGTTAACATAATAAGATTAGCCATGTGTTAGAGTAAGTCCTTCTTACGAAGCACTATCAAATTCTTAAATACTTAAAAAAAAAGTGTCTTTTTTTCCCCTAACAAACATAACAACCTAAAAAGCCTGGATTCTCCCCAATCTGATTACAATGCCAGCAAAAGGACATATGCCTAATTAAACTGCCAGTCAAGCAGAAATGATATGCTTACTATTTATACAAATGTTTATAGTCATGGCTTAAATCAGGAATCAGTGATGGCTGCTGAGAAGCAAATCATCAGCATTGGAATTAGTAGCCATTAAAGCAGATCTTTCTCTAAACACTAGCTGAGTTTTGCTAGGAATCTTGAAATATGCCTTCTTTTCATCCCACTCTATCCTGTCCCATCTCCCTCCACCCCTATTTCAGCTTCAAAATTGACTTCTGCTCCACCTCCCAGGTTCAGGTCCCTTCTCACCATTGTCTTGTCATTCCTTGTCTTCTCTAAATAGTTCAGTCTTGTCTCAATTATGTTCTTCAGAATCATCAGATTGTAATGGATATTGACTAAAGGAAATTTGAACATGGACTCTCTCACCAACATCACCAAGTAGTCATCCAGCCTCTGACTGAAGGACTCCAGTGAACGGGAAGATTCCACCTCCTGAGGCAATCTATTCTACTTTTGGACACAACTGGGCTGTTCTCTCCTCATTTTCCATTTTCTTTTCTTTTCTTTTATTTATTGAAATTTATTTTATTTAAATTTTATGTAACATATTTGTATATAATACAACATTTTTATTTATTCAAATGAGTGACCCATACCTCCTTAGACCAAATCAAATCATTATTAGGGTAACATAGCACATCAAGATAATATGTCTTCTCTTAATGATTCCATCATCCCCTATGGGCTCAATTATCCCCTCTATCCAATCAAACTCAAAATATTTAAAATTATGCTATTTGAAAATCTATATAGAAGATTCCTAATTCTATCTTTCTAGTCCCAGTCTCATTCCTAAGCCCTAGTCCTACTTGTCCAACTCTCTGCTAGATATCTCTACTTGGATATCCTATTGGTATCTCAAATTCTGTATTTCCAGGACAGAACTTATCCTTTTTTCTGATCCCCAAAGCCTAGTTAGAGAAGCATCTTGCTTAATTAATGTTTGTTAAATTGACGGCTTAGTCCATAAAATAATTTAAAATAATTTCTCCTATTTACTAACCCTCCATTCTCATTTTCATCTGTGCACTTGAAATCCCTCCTTCCTCCACTTAGTGAATCTACAACCTACACAAAATCACAGAATTACAGAATCTGAAACTGGAAGGAGCTCAGAGGCAAATAAGTGGTACAAGCACCATCACAAAGACCTGAGATTAAATCCAGCCTCATATACTTACTATCTGTATGATCCTCAGAAAGTCACCTAACTTCTGTCTGTCTCAGTGTGACCGTAGGTAAAACTGGGATAATAATAGCACCAATCTCCCAGAATTGGATCAAATGAGATAATATTTAGAAAGTGTTCTACAGCCCTTAAAGCATTATGTAAATGCTAGCTATTATTACTATCCAGTGTAGCTCATAACTGAGCAATGACCCTTTCTACAGCATCTCCAATAACTGGTAACAAAGCTGCTACTTGAAGACCTACAGTGATAGGAAAGTGTATCACTTCCCACTTTCCACTTACTTCCCACTTTTGTATAGTTCTCTTTTAAAATTGAATGTATTTTTGATTACATTTTAAATTCTGAATCATCTCCTTTCCTCCTTCCACACTCTGTATCAGAGAAGTCTACCATTTGATGCAGATTAATAAACAGATGTAAAACCATACTAAGCACACTTCTGTTTATCAGTTCTTTTTCTGGAGATGGATAGCATCTTGCTTCTCAAGTCCTTTATAGTTGATTGGAGTATTTATAGTACTCAGAATAACTTTATTCTTCACAATTATTCTTCAAACAATATTGCTGTTACTGTATACAACATTCTCTTGTTTCTGTTCACTCCATTTTTCATTATTTTATGCAAGTCTTTCCATGTATTTCTGAAATCAAACAGTTCATCATTTCTTACAACACAGTAACATTCCATCATAATCATATACCACAATTTGTTTAGCCATTCCCTAATTGATAAGCATCTACTTAATTTCCAATTCTTTGCCATCACAAAGAGAACTGCTATGAATATTTTGGAACAAATAGGTTCTTTTCCTTTTTTTCCTGCTGGAAAACAGACCTAGTAGTAGCATTACTGGGTCAAAGGGTGTGTAGAGTTTTATAACTCTTTGGGCATAATTCCAGATTGCTCTCATGTTCATTTCGAATTATTAGGAAGTTCTCCCTTGCACTGAGGCAAAATCCACCTGCGATGACTCTGGAAGAAGGCATGAGGCTGATAGCTCTGAACAGCTCTGCCTCACTTAAACCGAATTCACCAGCAAGTGAAGACATCACCCTCCTGATATCAATGGTCCTCCTTGAGAATGAGGACAAACACCACACATCTCTTCAGCTTCTATCCATTGCTCTTCTTTGCACTTCCCTGCAACAAAGCAACACACACCTAACTTCTCTCACAGGACAGAGCTGTCAGTTGGTCAACCAAGTCCTGGAGATTTTTTTTAATGGTAACAAAAAAAAGTTTCCACATTCAAGGAATTCACAGTCTAATGAGAGAGACAATATGCAAACCACTATGTTCAAACAAGATATATACAAGATAAATTACAGATAATCAAGAGAGGGTGGGCTCTAAAATCAAAGAGGAATCAGGAGAAACTTTTTGCACTCATACTTAAAGCAAGCCAAGAAACAGAGATAAAGGGGAAGATAATTCCAGGTAAAAGCGACAGCCAGGAAAAAAGACAAGGATTCAGGAAATGGAGTATCTTGTGCAAGGAACAGCAAGGAAGCAAGTGTGACTGGATCACAGAGGTGAGTAATTTGTAAGAAACTTGTAAAGGTAGAAAAGAAACAAGTCATAAAGGGCTTGAAAAGCCCAACAAAACCATTTTATATTCCAGTATTTGAAGGCAGTTTTGATGCCCCCCTCCCAAAAGTCTTCTCTTTTCTGACTTAAATCCCTGGTTCATTCAGCACATTCACAATGATTACTCAACACCAGGCAACTAGTGTTAATTAGTTATTCAGTTATTATATCTTTCAAGATAGATAGAGATTCTACTCAGACATCACTCAGGGAGTGGGGCATTTCATCACCCAAACCCACATAAATTTGTATTTGGGCACTACTAGGTCCGGATGGTTGATTTTTACCAATAACTTTATGGATTTAATGCAAGAAGGGATCTGGTCCAAACCCCCTTCGTTTTACAAATGAGGAAACTGAAACCAAGAAAGTTAAGTAATTTACCCAAAACAATAAGCAGAATCAGAATTTGAATTCAGTTCTTTTGACTGCCAACCTAACATTCTCTCCCCTACACTTACTACCTCCCCTTTTTTGTTATCACTTCTTAATTAGCAGTATTTAGGCTTATCTCTGGAAGTCATGCTTTAAAATTCACGTACGGAATTTACTGACTTCTTCTATTGACACCTGTCTTTTTCAATTTACTCTTTTAAAGTAGCTTGTACCAGCAGAAAACCCCTTGGAAAACTAAACAATTTTAACAAGAGAATGTGAGCCCCTGCTTTATGAAAAGTTAAAAGGAGGAGGGCAATATTTGCTAGAATAAATTGCAGTTTAGTGGACCAGGATGGGGCACAGTGAACAATCCCAAAGTCCTCCAGAGTCAAGGCTTTATTTATAGCGACATTCATTATTTTGTCAGAAGTGGATTCCCATCTATCCTCACTTGCCCACATCTAGGCCTAGTTTTTCATCTTTGTCTCCAGTCTTGGAGGAAAAAGTGACTATCTCCTTCCTTTAAGCTCTGATGCTGACTTTAGACAAGTGGAAAAATCATTATTAGCCAAGATAGTATCCCTAACCCGAGCATAGATGCCACCTTGAATAATTCATTGAATGCTTCAAAGCAGACTATGTGCAAACAGATTAGCACATGCAACAACAGCTAAATTCAGTAAACATGTATTAAGACCATAGAATCAGAGCTCTGCAATAGGGTTTTTTAAACTAAAGTCTTTGAAATCCTTTTTAAAAAATATATTTTGATGATTATATAGAATTGGTTTCCTTTATAATATTATTTATTTTATTTTGTGCACTTAAAAAACATTGTGTAAAGATTTTTCCCTTGTTTCAATGTTTCTCTCATCACAGCTTTTTTAGATTTATGTAAAAAATATAATTTTATGTAATCAAAATTATCCATTGTGAGCCTTTCAATTATTTGCTCATGAACTTTTCTCCTATCCGTAGAATTTATAGGCAATTATTTCATGTTTCTCTAATTTATTTATGATATGACTTTTTACATCTAGGTCACATATCAACTTCAAGCTTATCTTTGTATAAAAATGTGTGAAGTACTGATCTAACTAAATCTAAATTCTATCATAATCTTATCCAGTTTTCCCAACAGTTTTGTCAAATGAGTCCTCATGCTAGTAATTGCGGCAGCTAGATATAGCACAGTGAATAGAGTACCAGACCCAGAATCAGGAGAACCTGAGTTCAAATCTATCCCCAGACACTTACTAGTTCTGTGATCCTGGGCAAGTCACTTAACCCTGTTTGCCTCAGTTTCCTCATCTGTAAAATGAGCTGGAGAAGGACACAGGAAACTACTCCAGTATCTTTAACAAGAAACCCCAATGCTATCACAAAGGGTTGAACAGGACTGCAGAACAACTGGGCAGCAAATGCCAATAATTGGGGTCTTTGTGTTTATCAAACATGAGGGTATTAAATATAATTACTTCTGAATGTTGTGGATCCAATCTGTTCAAATGATCAATCTCTCTATTTTTTAACCAGTGCTACACTGTTTTTAATAATTACTGCTTTGTAGTATGGTTTGAGATCTGGCGCTGCCAGGCCTGCTTCATTCCCATTTCTTTTTATGGTTTCTCTTGAGATTCTTGATCTCTTTTTCCCTTGATATGAATTTTGTCATCCCTTTTTATGTAATTAGAAAAAAGGCATACACTCCCCTAACATAAACAAGGTCCCTGGAAAATATGGACTCAGATTTAGAGAACATAAGTGACAAAAGAGTAAGTTCATAGATCCCAGTTACTGGAAGTTTTTCCCTTTGTCAGTCAATAAAGTAATTATCTGGCAGTCTGATTGGTATGACATTGAATAAGTAAATTACTTTAGGCAGAAGTTGTCACTTTTGTTTTATTGGCTTGTCCTACCCATGAACAATTAATATTTTTCTAATTATTTGTCTTTATTTCTGTAAACAGTTGTTTATAGTTATATTTGTATAGTTTTTATATGTATCTTGGAAGGTACTATATACTATATACTATAAATATATTATAGTAATTTAAAATGAAATTTCTCTATCTCTTCTTACTGAGTTTTACTGGTATCATGTAGAAGTGCTAATGGTTTTGTGGATTTATTTTATATCCTGCAAGTTTGCCAAAGTTATTGTTTTAATTAAATTTTTAGTTGACTTTTTTGGGTTCTTTAGGTACACCATCTTATCTACAAAAAGTGATCATTTTGTGTCCTTTTAACTTATGCTCATTTCCCACCACTACTCTGATTTCTTTTTCTTGTCATTCCTAAATACAACATTTCTAGTACTATGTCAAATTGAGTGAAATGAACATTTGTTTCACCTCTGAATTTATTGGAAAGGATTCTAATTTGTCTCCATTACAAATAATAGTCGTTATTGTTTTAAATATATGCTATTTGTCATTTCAAAGGAAAGACTATTTCTATGTTTTCTAATATTTTTAATAGAAATATATTCTGTATTTTGTCAAATTTTTCTACATCTATTGATAATTAATGATTTTGGGTTGATTTTATTACTAATATAATTGAGTTTATAGTTTTCCTAATATTAAATCAGCCCTGCATTCCTGATGTAAATATAACCTGGCCATAGTATTTAACCTTTATGACATGTGATTCTATTTTCCTTGAGAAATATTTTCTTTTAGACTTTTGCATCTCTGTTCATTAGCCTATAGTTTTATTTTTCTGTTTTTATTCTCCCTGCTATATATATCAAGACCATATCTATGGCATAGAATGAATTTGGTGGGATCGCTTCTTTTACTATTTTTGCAAACAATTTACGTAGTACCGAAATTAATTGTTCTTTGAACGTTTGCTAGAATTCACTTGTTTATTCATCTGGTCTTGAAGTTTTTGTCTGTGGAAGTTCATTTATGGCTCATTCAATTTCTTCCTCTGAATCTAGGCTGTTCACCTGAGAAGAATCTATAGGCTTCACCTGTCTTCCAAAGGGGTCCATGACAAAAAAAAGTTAGAACCTCTATGCTAGAACTAGAGTAGATCTCAGGTCATCTAATCCTACCTCATTTTATAGAAAAGGAAATTGATGCCCAGGAAATTTAAATAATTCACATAGGTAGTAAGAATCAGAAGCAGGATTTGAACCTATGTACTGGCTGCAAGCCCAATCATCTCTCTCCTATACTACTCTCTGTACCAAGCACTGGGGATGCACAAACAAGAACAGTCCCTTCCCCCCAAATGAACACTCTCCATTATTCATCATACATGGAGTCTATGTCAACACCTAAATCACTGTAAATGTAGAGATGCTAAATAATTATAAAAATACAAGTTGGTTCTCAGTATTCCAGTTACTATCCAGGACTGAGAGAAAGATATAGACTTACCCAGAAAAATTGGAGTTATCAGAAAGATAGTCAATTAGGGTTCTTCTCTTACTCTATTTCCTTGCTACTGAACAAATAATTCTGTGGGTCACTGTCTATAGAGACTAACACAAAATAGACAACCTTCCTCCCATGTTATGCTTCAAGTTCCAATTGTGAGGCTTCTTCTGTAATTCCTACTCACCTTGGTTGCCTGGGTCCCAGAGGGTAGCTGCAACTCTTACCTCTCAGGGCAATCCTGAGGAGTTTTTTTGTGGGGGAGGGAGTTTATAGTAGTCCTGCTTAGGAGACACCACCATCGTGCTCCCCAGTGGTTATCAGCTTGACTTAATTAGCTTTGAGAAGGGGTATTTACTAAGCAGGTACAGCAAGGACTGTTATTACAGAAATATCTTTCCCAAACTGAAGGCTCACTCTCCCCTTGCTAAAACAAGATCTTTGGGAAGAGTGGACTCTAACTTAGAGAACACAAGTATCCAGAGGATAAGTTCACAGATCCTGGTTACTGGAAGTTCTTTTCTCCCTTTATCAGTCAATAAACATTGATTTACTAAATGCCTACTATGTGCCAGGCACTGTGCTAAGTACTGAGGATACAAAGAAAGGCACAAGACAGTCCTTGCCCTCAAGGAGAGACAACAAGTAAACACATGTGTACAAACAAGCTATGTATAGGATAAAGAGGAAATAATTAACAGAAGGAAGGCACTAGAAATAAGAGAAGTTGAAAAAGACTTCCTTTCAAAGGTGGGATTTTAGTTGGGACTTGAAGGAAGCCTGGAAAACCAAGAGGTGGAGATGAGGAGGGGGAACATTCCAGGCATAGGGAGACAACCAGAGAAAATGCCCAGAGCCAAGAGATGGAGTGCCTTGTTCATGAAACAGCCAGAAGACCAGCGTCACTGGACTAAAGAGTCTGTAGGAGAGAGGGAGACATCAGGTGTAAGAAAACTAGAAAGATGTTGGGGGAGGGGGAAGGGAGAAGTTACTTTGGACACAAAACAGAAGATTTTATATTGGATCCTAGAGGTGATAGGGAACCTCTGGAGTTTATTAAGTATGGCAATAACACAGTAGGGCCTTTATGGAATCTTCCCAAAACTCCCCTTAGATGTAGCCCCTCTACTAGGCTCCAAGAGTCAATATCCTTGAGGAGTTCTGAAGTTGCCTTTCCTCTGAAATAGTCTTCAGTATACATCTCTCATCTCTTTATGGAGATGGCACTGTCAGGTTGCTCTGGGAAAAGTGCAACTGATGCTAATGAGAACTATAAATCATCTACCCGTTTGGAAAAAGAAAATTCTCTTCCCCTTACTCTAAGAGCAAGTCCATCTTAAGGTCTCCCATTGCTAAATTCAACTGCTTCAACTAACTGGCTGCTGGAATAGTTGGATCCCTGGACTAGCCTGTTGTTTTATCCATAACCCAACAAGGCATGACTAATCCTCTTCAACCAATCATAAGAAATAATACTAACATTTATATGGTGCCTACTATGTTCCAGGCACTGTGCAACGTGCTTTATAAATATTATCCAATTTGATCCTCACAATAAATAAGGTAGCTCATTATCATGCCCATTTTACAGTGGAGGAAACTGAGGCAAGCAGAGATGACTTGCTTAAGATCACAGAGCTAGGAAGTGTCTGAGACTGGATTTTGAACTCAGTTCTTTCTGACTCCAGGCCTAGTCCTCTATTCACTGCACCACCTAGCTGTCTCATATTTCCTTTGTGGCATTATGTTTTCACCCAATGACCCAAAGCCCATGTGATCGTTTCAAATTCATTAAGGATTTATTTATGCCTAATTTACTTTTGGCTGATTTATTTTGAGATCATATTAATTACATGCTTGTGATGGAAATATTGGTTGGGAAAATCCAGCAGAATGTTAGCTCCTTGAAGGAAAGGATGATTACATATTTGTTCTTCTATTTCTAGCAATTTGCACAGTGCCCTTCACATAGCTGACTTAATAAATTGAATTTGAGATGCCACCAACCAAGGCAATATTCATGATAGCAACAAAGAAAAATAAGAATGGTACAGGTGGGCAAGTCAGCCAAATAGGAAAGGGGGGAGGGGAAGCAGGAAGAGATAGTCTTTAGAAAGTTGGTTACAACTAGAACCCTTTGTCCATAAGCACCCAACTGTATCATGGTTTTCAGAAGTCTGGAGGAGAGTTAGAACAGAATGGAAAGGTGGGAGAGTAGTGATGTTTAATGACCAAGGTGTCCTGGTTGTTTGTTTTTAAAAGTAGAAGGTATGTGTCAGCTGTGTGACTCATGAAACACTAATTATTTTTTTTTACTCTTTTTATCCTGGTAAAACAAACAAAATACTTTTAGCAATGTCGAGCTTTCTTGGAGACCCAAGAAAATAATTGCCTGAGTCTAATGTTAATTGCTAAGGGAAAAAAAAAGTAAATTTTTGCAAGATGTTAGCTGAGTGTTTGGGCCAAATCATCATGTACTAACTTACAATCTGAGAAGAAGGAAGTATAGCCAAGTAGAACAATTCCAGCTCCTTTTACAGGGCAGGAAGTTAAAAATCTCTATCACCTTCAAGTTGTTTGTGTAGCACACTTTGGTTGGAGTTAAAAGTGCTCCAGGTTAGGATTTCACATCCTATTCTAACCCCTGACTTGTTTGAGGGCCTTGGATTTAGATGGCATCTCACTGTATTTCTTTGGTTCGGGCATGGTGGTGCTGTGAGTGTTTCCTATTAAGGAAACTATTAAGAACATTATTGATTTTCCACATGCCTGAAGCCTGGGCTTCCATCATCTGTCTGGAAGACTAGGTGACCAATCTTCGTAGATGTTACAGAGAGCATCCAGTCTTCAGGTTATGGTTAGACTAGGCCAGGGGTTCTTAACATAGAACTGTGAAACCATTTTTTTTTTAGTATCTTGATAATTATTTCAATATAATTAGTTTCCTTTGTAATAAAATGTTTTTTATTTTATTAATTTAACAACATAATTCCAAGGTACCTATAGGCTTCCCCAGGCTACCAAGGGGCTGTGTAACACCAAAAAGCTTAAGAGGTTCTGACCCAGATGGTCTTTGAGAAGCAATGTGACACAGAGGAACAGCAGAGAACCTTTGCCTCTGAAGCATGCTATTTGTGTGGCTTCAGGCAAATCAGCTCACTTTTCTGGACCTCGGTTTCATTAGCTAAAAAACAGAGGGGTTGCACTGGATGGACAACAAGGTCCCTTCTAGCTCTCCATTTATGATCCTATGAACATTTCATATCCTCAAACTCTACACTATAGAGAAAATGCTTCACTGAGAGAAATCCCTAATAAGTTCATTTCTTACTAGACCGACAAATGCATTCAGTCTAAGACAATCTCCAGAAAATTTCCTTACATAAGTCATTCTGTGTGTCTCAGTTTCCCCATTCTCAGATGAGTAGTTTGGGCTAAATCTGTACCATCCAACTCAAACATAAATGGGGGCCACTAAATAATCCCTGCAGGAAACATATTGACTTAGAAAAATATACATTAGTACTGTATATGTTTGATTGTATATTTATTTTGCTAAATAGTTCCCAATGACATTTTAATCTGGTTCCAATGGAACTGAGGAGTATTGTGGACTACATGGTGGCACCTCTAGACTAAAACATCTCTAAGTTTGTTCTTAGCACTAACATTTTTCTAGGTTCTCTCTGAGTTCTAACACTCCATGACTCTATAAACCTGAACAAGGACTGAAGCCTATTTAGTCTTTTCTCTCCCTAACATGCCCAGATGGGTCCAGTTTTCCTATTCATTCACTAAGGCTTTTGACCCTAAATGAGACAGCATTAAATATTCCTGGAAGTGATATCTAGCATCACTGTTATAACAGCCAGGGAGAGATTTCAGTGGCTGCCAGTCACCAGGGACAAAATCTGACTGCCAGCAATTACCCTGCTGACATGAGTGAATAAAGTCCCCAGACTATAGGCAGCCTGTGCTCCCCAGCCACGTAATAAAGGAACTGACAGCTGGCTTTATCTCCCTTACCATGGGAGACCAGAGCTTAGGACTTTTCTCGGCATGATGACTGCACAAAGATGTACCTGGTCCTGGTTCATGCCTATGAGGACCACGAAATTTCTGATCACCGGTGGCAATGCGGTAAATGGAAATTTAGCAATCATAGCAGAACTGAAGTCAATGGTGTTTGGAAGTTTGGAAAGAGCTGGTAGAATTATGGTATGCTCTTGAGCAGGAGAAGGCATCATGTTGCACTGGAAACAGTTGGTACTCAGAGGACCTAGAGTCAAATCTTGCCTCTTCCATTTCTTAATTGTGTGACTTTGGGCAAGTCATTCTCTGTCTTGGTCTCAGTTTTCTCATACATAAAATTTGAGGGTTAGGCTAACTGGATTTTTTGGTCTTTTCAAGTTAGAAATAGAGGTTATTATTTTATAATGAAAAATTATAGAGAAAAATCCTAAAGGAATCACCTCTATAAGAAAAACTCCTGTTGTAAACTTCAGAAGTTGAGTACAGGGAGAACATCAAATCATTCTCTTCGACATCTTTTTGTTTTCAGGTAACAGAGAGAGCTGTGAAATTCCTTAGGAGTTTTCCAGATTTATAACTGAGAGGGTCTCTCACAACCACCCTTGTGCCTTCAATGCTACTCCTCCATGCTCAATATATGAACACACTCTGAGCACAGGAAAATCAAAGTGAGAAGAGGAAAAGAGACTATTTTTTACTTTAAAAATGTTCCCTGTATTTGAGACCCAAATAGGGAACAGTCGTAGAAAGTGGTCACTGAAAATGGATGGCCATTCTCTAACAAGTAAAAGGTCAAAGGATATGGACAGGCATTTGAACTGACAATGTTCCAAATTGGAAAATGTTCCAAATAATTAGAGAAATAGACATTAAAGCAACCCTGAGGTTTGAGAAGTGATGGTTGTTAGTGGGACTGCAGGAAAGTGGGGTCATTAATGCATTGTTGGCGAAACATGAAATGGTTCAGTACTCTGAAAAGCAATTAAGAGCTATGGTCCAAAAGTCACTAAATTGGACATACTCTTTGACCTAATGATAACCCAAAAAGTTCAAAGAAAGAAGAGGAGCCACATGTAAAAAAAGATCTTAGCAGCACCTTTTGTCTCATGTATTGGAGATGCTTAAACCAATAACAGTATATGAATTAATGAAATATTATTGCACTGGCAGGTTCAGAAAAACCCTAGAAGACTTGTATGAACTGATACAGAATGAACTAGGAGAACAATTTATACAGTAACTAAAAAAAAACTGAGAAGGAATTGAGAACTCATCAACAACATGATGAACCATGGTTCCAGAGGACCAAAGATGAAGCATGCTACCAACCTTCTGAGAAAGAGCTGAGGGGTTCAAGATGAAGAATGAGACACATATTTTTGGACATGGCCAATGTGGAATTTACTTTGCTTGATTATGCATATTTGCTATGATGGTTTTGTTGTTGCTAGTGGGGACAGGGGAATGACAATTAACATTTATAAAATTAGTTTAAAAAGAAGATGGATGCCTCCACCATCGGGCAGATGGAAACTGCTAAACATCTGGACTAAGGTCCTTTCCCCACTTTGCCACTACACACACACACACACACACACGCATGCGCACACACATACACACAAAAGCACACACACATACACACACACAGCCTAGCTGCCATCTTTGCTGAGATTCTATGTATATATTCATCCTTTGTTGCCAAAGAAGGCCATGCCATCAGAGAAATAATGACATGACTTGCGCTTGACTTTGTTTTGAATGAGGGAGGGCTGTTCAGGTCATCAGTCTCACTACTCCTCCAGAGCCATCTGAATCCAGTGACCAGATATTCATCAGGATGACTGGAGGTGACCCAGGATGAGGCAATTGAGGTTAAGTGACTTGCCCAAGGTCACACAGCTAGTGAGTGTCAAGTGTCTAAGGTGAGATTTGAAATTAGGTCCTCCTGACTCCTGCACTAGTGCTCTATCTATCTAGAACCTTGTATTATTATTGCCTGGGAAGGAAATACAATCATGCACCTATTAAAAATGGCAAGATCAATATATTCTTTTCCATCCCCCTCCCTACTTTGGAAAGATGGTCTGGAATAATTGATTGTTTACTGGACTTAAAGTAAGAAAAGACTGGAGTCTTCTCTGACATTTACTACCTATGGGCATGTAAATTTACCTTTCTGAGTTTCAGTTTCCTTGTGGGTGAAAAGGCATGATCTTACTGCCTACCTAAAGAGTTGTTTTAGACTCAAATGAGATAACCTACGTAAGGTGCTTTGCAAACCAGAAAGTACTTCATGTCAGTTATTATGATTTCTCTCTCCCCTCAATGCTAAGAAAGAACAGTTTCAAAGAAATGAATGAAAACTCTGACTTCTGGATGAATAGGCTGACATAAAGACAGATGGAGTTGAATCTGTCATGGAAGGGCTAGAACCCTTGGAGGGAGACAATGGCTTTGTGCCTAAAAATCACCAGCTAAATTGTCAGGATCCCTGTCTGCTGTTGCCCCACGCTCCAAAGCCTCATCCATACATATAATTGCTATTTGTATGATTTAGCAAATGACTATACGGTTATGCCCAAAACACTTCAGAAAGAGAAAGCTCCTCTTTTGTACAAAAGGTAATATGGTGCCATGGCTGCAAGGTCAGTCTTGGAGTAGAGAAAACTCAGAACCATATCCTACCTCTGACACATATTAGCTGTATGCCTGTGGGCAAGTCACTTACATTCTCAATGGATTGGGCAAAGGTCTAAAACAAAATTACATTCAGGGGTATGTTGGAGCCAGTTCAAACTAGCTCATGAGAACTGATTGTTAAATTTTCAGTGTGAGCATTTACACCTCAAAGATGGGCAAATGTTATAAATCAATGCAAGACTCATCTTTTTTTATTATTTTCTAGAATTAAGAAAGTGATGATGGGGAAATGTTAATAATACAGATGATACCTAAATATGCATCTCGTGTACTTTTCCATAGCTGAGTATTAAACATTTACTAGTGCACTCCGAGTTATAGTCAAGTTCCTGATCTATACCAATTAAGTTTTCTCATATCCCTACTCTGGAAATTCCCCTCATCAACAACATTACAATTCCCTGAAAAAGTTTAACGATTGATGACCCAGTACATTTCCAATTCTTCATGAGCCCTTGCCTTTTACTTTAAAAAACCGCAATTATCCTCAGTCCCATCCTCATCATCATTGTCCCATGTTCCCGACTTTTGCATTTTCCCTTGCCAACAATCAAAACCAGCCGGGTGATGATAAGAGACAGAATGATATTAGATGCTTTAAATTTATGCTCACCTCCACCCTTCTGCTACAGCTATTTTTAATTTTAAAATCTTAGAACCTGTCCCTCTTCACCTCCTACCCCTACACTTTTGATAAACCACAAATGACTATTCAATCCTTCCTGGAGATCTCTAGGACTGAGCAGAGCATGAGTCAACATGCTAGAAATTCTGTATAAATCAAACATGATTGTGTCCACCTACTGGTGAGAAGCTGGAAAATGCAGGTTGCAAAAATTAGGCAAGGGAAACCAATGCTTTTGCAAGAATTTTTTTAAAAAATCTGTAGCTAAGGAAATTTGAAGCTTTGATCGTGGGCAGAGAAGGGGGAAGGAATCAGACAAATAAAGATCCTATTTAAAGGGAGATACAATGCTCAAGTGGATCTTGCTTCAAATTCTCATCATGTCATCAGAGATCCTGAAGATAAGGCTTCGAATTCCAGGGCTACTCATCTTCAAGACAGAGGAATGTATGAAAGTCAAGTGTCATAAAGCAATGTTGGAAGTTGGTGAAGCTGGTTTTGTTTCCTCCCTTAGGTCCTGAGTTGGACAAAGGAAGGCTGCAATCACCCAGCAACAAAAGCTGACTAGAAATGATGTTTACAACCTAACCTAAAAGCCCCAGTGCATTGTCTCAAGCGTGTTTAATAGCATATAGTCATATATCTCCAATGTTCAGAGAAAGCTGAGTAATGGCTGGAATCTAAGAGGAAAAGGATGCTGTTTACCTTTCATGAGTGTTGATATGTGGAAGGGAAGACGGGATCACATCCAGCAGCAGTCAGTACGAGCTGTCCCAATGAAGCCTGCTTTCCTGTCAGTCTCCCTCACTTTTTTTCAATCTTGCCTTAATTTTTTTCCACAGCACTTTTTACATTTTAGTTTCCTGCAAACCTCAGGAAAGAGACCAAAATTAATACAGTCAGATGCTTCTAAAAGTGCTGGCTTGGCGACATTGCAGAACCGCTTTCAAATGCCATTTTGGGATTAAAATATGCCAGTTATGGTCCATTGTTTGTCAGAAGAATCAGCAACAGGAATTGTGTCTTAGGTTGGTACAAAACAGAATACATTGTCATTTCAGGTAAAAAAATATCGATATGTTTAAAGACAAAATGGGGAGAAATGAAGGACAGAGATCTGAAAACTTCAAGGAAGTAAAGAAGAAAACTAATCACTAAGGAGAGCTGACTATGGATGCTGCTGTCTAGCTTCATATTTGTATATGTATGTGTATATATATATATATAAGACCACTACCCTTGACCAGATATATATATATGAGACCACTACCCTTGACCAGAGATGTCTCATAATGTCACTGAACATAGGACCTTCCAACTTCATGTCATTATATAGTCAAATATTTGTGCCTCATCTTGGCATCTCTAAATCTGATATCAGAAGGGGAAACGGTGGTATGAGCAATGGAAGGGCATTTGTGAGAGACAGTGAGGGCATTTAAAACTAACAAAAAAACCTCTGCTTATCCCTATTGTCTCTAGGATGACATACCAATTCCCCTAGCCACCATTTAAATGACCATATCCTAGACTTCAAGACAGATTACACATTCTCTGTTCAAGACACATATACAACATTGCAGCCTGGATCCTTAGCTTTGCAAAGGCCATACCCCTTATCTGAAATGCTCCTTCTCCTCCTTATCATCACCTCATATAATCCCTAGCTTCCTCCAAAGCACAGCTCATCATGAAGCTTGGATTCCTGTAAATTCTTCCTCTCATTCTTGATTCTTCTATTTACTAATGCTTCACTCCACTACTTTGTATTTACTGTGTATAAATGTTGAATATTCTTACCTATGCACTTATTATCTGTTATGGTTTCTATCTGTGTCCTCAGTCTCTGGCTACACAATAAACTCTCAATAAATGCTTGGTGAATTGAATTACATTGAATTTTTGGTTCAATTATGTATCTCTGGGTTCAGATTGAGTAATATGACCTAAAAAAATCAAGCATAGTCCTGAGCTAGAAGGCAGTAGAACCAAATTCTAATTTTGTCTCTGTCCCTGAATTTCATTGGGATTTTAGTAGTTGTTGTTCGGTTCTCACTTTCTCTCTCTGTAAAATGGGGACAAAGAAGCCCACCTTTCCCTATCACATAGGGAAGGAATGTTAGAATTGTGAATGTAATAAATCACATGAATAAGCTTTGAGTTGTTCAGAGTGGATCTAGAGCACTGTCATCACTGTTATTATTACAGGCCCCTTCAATTACCTGGAATTGACAAGGCCAAGTTTATCCACTGCATCCCAGGTTACTGCCAGCTGCCCTGACTTTTTGTACTGCCTCTGGACTGGATGGTTTATGGAGGAGAGAGTGACGCTGACTGGTGCAACTCTGCCTCACTTCAATTCAGCTCAATTCATGCTTCTGAAGCCATTGGTCTTCTTCAAGAATGAAGAACAAGCAACAGCAGCAGTATTCTCCCAATAAGGAATTATTATAACTAGTTAGAAACTAAACCAGGCAAGGTTCCTGAACTATGAATGAATGAATGATGGATGGATGAATGAATGAATGAACGAATGAATGAATGAATGATGAATGGATGGATGGATGGATGGATGGATGGATGGATGGATGAAAAATCCCATCTCCTCTATAGTTTGACTATGAGGCCCATACAGCTCTGCCTAGACCCCTCTGCCTGGCCTTCCTTATTCTGCAGCCATGCCCAATGAAAATCCTCATTGTGCTCCTAAAGCATCTCACTGAGGCAACCCATGCCCTACATCTATACACTCCAGAAGAAGAAAGATTATGCCGAGTTATGAACTAATTTTTCCTAGTGTTCTTCCTGGGGGATTTTACAAAGGAACCCTGAGTGATGGTGTCTAAGTCTTTACCAAGGACTAATCATTTTCCTCCTTTTATACATTTTGTTCATTCTCATAATAGCACTTAGACAGGCAGATCACTCAGTGATTTACTCTATGCCTCTGTCACCTACAATTGTTCTTCCTGTCAGGTCTTCTTGCTTATTGGGGGAGTAGAGGGAGTGGATATGTCAAAGACATAAGTCTAATTGGGACTTTGGTTACATAAAGCCTTTCAGAGTCTTCTCTGGCAGTGCAAAATGCAATAGAAAGAAGGCTGGATTTTGAATCAAGATTCAGGTTCAAATCCCAGCTTTGTCCCTTAGTTCATGTGTGACCTCTTACAAGTTATGTAACCTCTCTGGTCCTCTGCTTTTTCAACTGCAAAATCATCAGGTATATTAATGACCTTCAAGGTACTCTTCAGTTCACTGTCCCCCACTCTCCCATGATCCTTTGCTGAAGTACTAGAATTCAGCACAAGGCACCTCAGTTGAACGGCTACAGTGGATCATAGATTTAGAACTAGAAGGGATCTAATCTGACCCCTCCATTTTACATATGAAGAAATGAGGCCCAGAGACATGCCCTGAAATCACATGTATACTAAGAGCTGGGACTTGAACTCTGGTCCCATCACACTCAATCCACGATTCTTTCTTTCTACATTAGCCTGCAACTTCTACCAACCTTTGGGTCATATTTTCATTCTTGGAAAATCAAAGGGCCTCCATAATGCAAGTTCCTCCTTGTCACAATACATCCTTGACCCTCCTTTCCCTCTTCTCCATCATCCAATGCAGTGTCCACTCCCTCACCAGCATAGTATTTAGCTAAGGAGTCAAGGGTTAGATAGGTAAAATATAATCTGGGATGTTAATAGAAAGGAGAGAGGACAACCACAGAAGAATGCTCTGATTTCTGTCCTGCTCAGTTAGAAAAAGCCAAAAAAAGAAGCAACCACCAGTAATGATCCTCAGGTCTGGTCCCTGGCTTCTCTCCCTTTTTTGGTCCATGTGGGAGAACCGCACTATCCTAGAATGTTGTCTAAGAATGATTTGGAGATTTGTTTTATTTTTTACACAAAATATATACACTATCATCTCTGTCATCTGCATTATGTGCCAGTCAGCATAGAATAAAAGAATCCTTAATTCCAATTCAGAAAAACCTGGGTTTGAATCCTGTCTCAGACATTTACTAGCAAACCACCAGCAACAGGTCACTGAATCCCTCAGAGTCTCAAGATCCTTATCTGTTAAATAGGAATAATAATGTATATTATAACATAATAATGTATCATATACATAATAATAGTATATAATATACATAACATAATAATATATAACATAATCTTATGTCGTACAGAGTCATCATGAGGATCAAATGAGATGGCACATATAAGGTGCTAAATAAATGTCAGTTATTAGTACAAGGTTTGCCTCAGTCAAATGAAAATGGACTCAAACTTCAAGAGTCTACAGTTTAATCAATATGGACATCCCCTCCAACAATATGGATCACAGTCCCCATCTTAATTTGGAATATCATCCTCATGAGTTACTTTGACTGAAAAGTTCATAACCCTAAGTTCAGCTTCTACGGTCATCAGCCTCTCTGAACTTAAGCTGATCCTCATACAATGAATGTTCTTTCCATCCCTGGGCTGACATTAAAAAAATGTCCTTATTGATGAGACCTACCAGAACTTGTACTCCTTGGGCATGCTAGTAGGGTCTCCTCTACATATAGAGAGGAGTTGGGTAGAGGAAAAATGGAATAGACAAAAGAAAACTTAAAGTCAAAGATTATCCTAGGTGGCTCAGTGGATAGAACTGCGAGCCTAGAGTCAGGAAGACTCAATTTCCTGAGTTCAAATCTGGCCTCAGACACTTAGTAGCTTGTGTGACTCTGGAAAAGTCACTTAACCCTGTTTGTCTCAGTTTCTTCAACTATAAAATGAGATGGAGAAGGAAATGGCAAACCATTCCAGTATCTTTGTCAAGAAAATCCCAGATTGAGTCACAAAGAGTCAGACACAACTGAAACAATTGAAGAACAGCCCATTCCTTACAGCCAAATTCAAGTACCATTTCTTTCAGGCTCCCTCACATACACAGTAAACCCTTTCTCTTCCAAATACTTAAACCATTCAATGTCTGTCTACACTGCTCATAAATACATTGCTTAGCTTCCATTGCTGTGTGTTGTCAGTTATCTATCTACTTATGCATACATGTTCTGTCTCCCCAGATAAAACTCTAAGTTGCTTGAAGACAGATACTTTCTGGTAACTCTGTGTCCCACATAGTTTATCGTACCATGTTTTATATATCATATGTACTAAATCAATGTGAATTGATTACTTAATTTTCCCCTGTTTTTCACCAGTACCAAAAATAAGTAAAAATAAAAAACCCAAGAAGACAAATGCTTTACAGCGGTTTCTATTTTTGCCATTACCACCTCACCGAAAAGCAAGGGAGACAGACATTTTTCCCTACTTCTTACAAATGTATTAGTTAAGACTCAGAAAGAGGTAGAGATTTCATAAATCCATAGAATTAAGATTTCTGTTATTTCTAGAGAAGCAAATTTCAGTTGGACATACAGGAGAACTTTCAAACAATTATCATTGTTTAGCAATGGAATTATTGGTGTTGTTTGTCCTTTGTTTTCAAGAGTACTAATGACATCATGGGTTATGTCTTGATTAGGCTGCCTCTAGAGGTGAGGGGCTTCCCATCACTGGGTGTTTTCAAGCAGAAGCTGAGCAATAACTTGATGATATCACTGAGGGAGGTTTTGGTCAGATTATGGCCTGAACAGGATAAACCTTGAGGTTCCTCACAGTTCTGAGATTCAGTGACCTCAAGCAGTATCCTGATACCCCACCTGACTGTTGGGCTCATCGTCACACTGTTCTACCTTTTCCTTTAGTGGAAGCATAAAGAAGCAGTGGGGAGCCAATCTCTGGGTGATCACTGGATCTCAGGTAGTTAAAGGAAAAAGTGGCATTCTCATAATTAGTTAGCAATGAAACTGCCTTATAATTACATTCTGTCTCTCCAAACTCCCTTAGCTGTTTCACCTGAGTTTGCGGGTTCCCCTTCACTTCTTGTCCTACACCCTAATGTAAAAGTCGCTGAGCCAGCATTTAACTCTGTGCTAGAGAAGATTGCACTAGAACAAAGAAGGGAGGGGGCCCCCAGATTGATTCTCTCTCGGTGACTTATCACATGGCTGCTATTACATAGCATGTCCTACTGCAAACCATTTTACACATGACAGAGAATCACTGGGATGTAAAGGACCTTAAGAGGTCATTTAGTTCACATACCTGTACAGTATTTATCTGAAAAATATTTTACAAGCTCTCTTGGTAACCCGTTCTGGTGTCTTTTTTCATCACTATAGGGCATTCTTCTTTGTTTCCAAAAGAAATGCTTCCTGTTATGCTCTGATCCCATGCCCTCATGGTCTGTACTTGAGGAAAGAACCATTCCAAACAGATTAACCCTCATAAATGTGAGCATCTTTCCCAGAGTTCTTGACTCATCCCTATTCTCTCACCCTATACTGTCTCCCTGGGTGATCTCATCCACTACTATATTTTTTTTTACATCTCCATGGAGAACATTCCCAAATTTCTCTCTCTGTAGTTTATCTGTCAACCCCACCCAAACAGCTCTCCTGAGTTCCAGTTCCCTATTTCCAACTATCTCTACACCATTTGAGTGTCCTATAAACAGCTCAAGATATCCAGAACTTAATATCATCTTCCTCCAAAAACAACTTGACCCAGTGAGTAAAAGCTAGATCTGGAATCAAGAAGACCTGATATCCCACCTCAGATACTTGCTAGTCTGGGCAAGTCACTTAACCTCTCTCAGTTTCCTCATCTGTAAAAGGATAACAATAACAATGACATCTATCTATTTCACAGAGTTGTTGTGTCAAATGGGAAAAATGTGTACTGAACTTTTCAAACTCTAAAGCCCTATACAAATGCTAGCTAACTAATTGGTGGCAGTGGCAGCAGCAGTAGCAGTAATGTGGTAGTAGTAGAGGTGGTGACTATAGTAGTGGTAGTATTCATGGTAATGGTGGTAGTGAGGTGGTTTTGATTAAATGGTGGTATTAGTGGTAGTGGTAGTGAGATGTTGATGGTTAAGTGGTGGTACTAGTGGTGGTAGTGGTGGTGGTGGAAGTGGTAGTGGTAGAGATGGTGGTGGTGGTGGCGGTAGTAGTAGTAGCAGTAGTAGTAGTAATAGTGGTAGTAGTAGTGCTATTAAAGGTGCCATTATTTATCCAATCACTCAAACTTCTTACCTCAAAGTCATCCATGACTCTTTTATTTCTAAGTCTTTCACATTCAAGCAATTGCCAATCTTTGTTTTTTCTAACTGTGTGATATCCTCATGTCTTTCATCTTCTTCCCATTCCCACCACAAAAACCCTAGTTCAGGCCATCTTCTCCTCACTTGCAGTTTTCTGCATCCTTCTCCCTGGTATTTCTGCCCATAGTGTTCTGCCTCTCTAATCTAGCCTTCACAGAATTACCAAATAATCTTCTTAATGCCCCACATCCCTCCTTTACTCAAAACCCTTCAGGAGTACTCTATTACCTACTAATTCAAGTATAAGTTTCTTATCTAGGTATCTCTCTCTCCTGGAGATGCTTTCATCCTTCAAGACTTTTCTCAGTCAGTCAATGAGTCAGTCAATAATCATTTAATAAGTGCCTCCTCTGTGTCAAATACTTTGCTAAATGTTGGGTTTCCAAAAAAGGCAAAAGACCCTCCTAGCCCTAGAGGATCTCACAATCCTCTCAAGTCTTACGTTCTCTAACATCTTCCTGGTGCCCCCATATGAAAATGATTTCTCTGCCTTCATAATGCTCATATTCCTTTGCCTCATCTCTCCTTTCCCCTTTTCTCATGTGTTTTTTGATCCCAGTCAGTCATGCAGGTGTCTTCACCACCTCTCCCTCCCTTATGAGCAGGGACCGCACTGAATCTATCTTTGTATACCCATACTCTATCACAGTGCCATGTACATAATAGTAAGTGCTTAATAAATGATAATTAAACTCAATTGAATTGATTCCTTTTCCTTCCTCTGGAGTGGAACACAGTTCTCAACTGACAACTAGAGAGCAAAACACCCAAGTTTAAAGTGAAGCAGAAGAAGATGATCTCAGGTAAAAGTGGGAAGGGAAAATCAGTAAATCTAATATACCACTTTTTCTAATAGACCACTAAACTAGCTCCCCTTCTCTAGAATGAGAGTGTCAGAGGAGTCAGTGATGGCAGCAAGAAACTCAGTTTTACATCCAATCTAAAAGATAGATATGCTGAGCTCCTCATGATCCAGGTGGGTGAGCTGAATTAGTGTAGAATTTGTCTGCCCTGGCTGAAAACTCCAGTTGGGCAATGAATTATTCCAAGTAAATTAAGTTTATTGATTCCCCTCCCCTTCCTGACACTTTGCAGATACTGCTATCAAGTCACGTTCCTTTCAAGTGTCAGCTGTTGCCACAAGTTGTCTGTAGAGAGGAGCAAATATTCCCTTGAGTTTCTGGGAGACTCCCACAGTTATTCATGGAGGAGAAACAGGCCTGGATTGGACCCCACAGACATTTCTGTAACATGAGCCTGGCTGAGTGATTTGGTTGGTTAGGACATGATGTTGCCGAAGTCAAGGTCACGGGCTTCATGCCCACGTGTATGAGTTAGCATTACTCTCATCTATGACCAAAGCCTGAAAAGACTTCACCCTCCTAACTGTAAGTCCATGCTTTGGGTTAGAAGAAGAACTAGAAAAAGATCTGGGATGATGTCTTTAGACCTATCACTACAGTTAAGAAAACAATTTAGGGTCTATCCTACTGACAGGAGGACAGCAGCAGCATTTGTGTCTATTCTGTACAAAATTCGGCTTCTTTAGAGGAAAAGATACTTCAGCTAGCCAAAGTACAAAATGAAAACTGAGTATCTTTGAGCCATTTTTTTAACAGTACAGTAAAAATAATGCTGAATTTGGAGTCTGAGGACCTGAATTCAAATCATAACTCTGATACTTTTTATCTAGGTGACCTTGGACAGATCACTTCCCTTTCTAGGCTTCTGTTTCTTTATCTAGAAAACAATGGGGAATGAATTAGAGAGCCATGAGACTCTAAATTCATGGTCTTCATTCTAGAACTCTAGCCTCCCTATCATGATTGTTACATTGGGTCTTTTCTAAATGGAGAACCACAAATTCACAAAGGATTTTTCTCCCAGACTGACTGTCCATCTCAACCAGGTTGGAAGTACAGTGGCCACTCATGGATCCAAACCCATAGCTAATCAGCATGGAAATATTGACCTGTGTGTATCTGACCTGACCAGTTCCCCTTCTGAGGCAGCCTCTGATGGTCCCCATCTCCTCCATGGCTCCCCACTCCTGAGAGCTCACCACATTGGTGCTGGACTCAGTATGGTGTTAACACACGTGTGGCTCTGAACTTCCAACTTAAATGATCCCCATCAACCTCATCATCCCCAACAGCAGGCAAGAGTCACCATGCCCAGCAACAAAAAATCTTTTTTTGCTCTATATTTTCATAAATGGTCATTGATCAGAATGAGGTCCCCTTTTGTGCCTGCAGATTTCCAAATCTGAACTGTTGGACATATTCTAAGGATAATTTCCCTTACTTAGGCAACTAATACTCATAGCCTAGGAATTTTTTTCTATTCATTAAAAGCACCAAGTGATAATACGATGGATTTGTATAGAGACTTGATACTCACACAGTCCCTGCCTTCATGAGTTTACAATCTCAGAAGAAGAAAAAAAACTAAAATGATGGAACTCTCTCCTGTGTATACCGTATTTGTCCTTTATTCTCAAAAAGAACCATGACATCAGGGAATGATGACATGACTTGTAGTTAACTTGAATTTGAGGCTGTGCAAGGTCACTGGCCTCATTTTCTCCTCTGGAGCCATCTCAGTACAGGAGACTGAGTCCAGGAGATATTCATTAGGAGGATTAGAAATGGCCCTTTAAAACTAAGGTCTTTTCAGGTTCTCACTTTGAGTAAGGTAACACTCATTCAGTGAATAAATCTCTTTAAGAAGTGAGTCAAGGGATGGCCCCTTTAATAAAAAAAAAAATCAAACTAGGAGGGGTAGATACTCAGGTTCCCTGGCCAAAAGGAGAAACAGTTGCTATTTACTATTTACACAAACACTAAAAATAACCCTAACAGTCCACAAAAGCCTGAGGTTGGATACTTTCATAGTTTTGGCTGTTCTTCCTTCACATTGTACTTAGATCTAGATAAGAAATACAAAATGTGATGTCCGTCACTGAGGAATCAGGACTATGTGGCAAAGCAACCTGAAAAATTGGAACCTCAAGACTTTTTTTCAATAGCTAAGGCTTGGGCTTGAATTGTGCAGTTCACTAGTATTATCCCCCACTTTGGCCTGTGTAGACACAATCTTAAATTCAGGTTGGCTTCCAAATTTAAAAAAAGTAATTAGCATTTATCTGTTACTTTAAGATTTACGAAGTCTTTTAGATGCATTTTTGCATTTGGTCCTCAGAGCAATCCTTTGAGCTAAGTACTTATGTATAGCTTTCCCCATTTTACAGATTTAAAAAAAAAACCACCAAATCTCAAAGGGATGATCTTGTCTGTGCTTATGAGGTGGAATTTGATCCCTAATCCCTGATTCTCAGTCTAGGGTCTTCACTTAGATGCCACTTTGCCTCTCCAAGGAAGGAGTCATGTAGATCACATGAAGCCTGGGCTAGAAGCACAAAATAGATCCCCACCACCCTATAGTTCTCCATAGTTCAGAGACGTTTATAAGAAATCTCCTGAACTTGAGTTAAGGAGGGAAACAGGGGAGGGAAAATTTCCAGACTGGAGCTGGAATAGTCCAAAGGTCATAAGATTTAAAGTTGAAAGAGTCCTCAGGAATTGTCTGGTCCAGAGGCATCAAATTTGCCTCATTTGGGACATAAGAAGCCTACAAAACTGCCTATGCCACCCAACCAGATTAAAATGTAATTAATAAGTGCTTAAAAAATAAATAAATATTGTGCAACATAGTTAGGGGTGGGGAACCTGTGGCCTCAAAGTCACATTTGACCCAATAGGTCCTCAAGTGACTCAAGCCAGGATTACACTTGAGGACCTAGGCCACAGATTCTCCATTCCTGACATAGGTAATGTTAATTTGTGGTTCTAGAAATGAATATGCAGCCCATAGGAATCTGTTTTTGACACCACTGATTAAGTTCATCACCTTATTTCGCAAATGAGGAAGATGAAAATCAAGGAGGGAGGTATATTGGTCTCCTTTCCTCCCATTTCTTTCCTCTCGAACACACAGCCATCAAATTGATATTACTAAAACATGCTTTGAAAATTGTCACTCCCCTATTCAAGAAACTTCAGTGGCTCCCTATTGCTGTTGGACAAAATGCAAACTTCTCTCTTTGGCACTTAGAGCCCTTCATAATATTGCTCTAACCTATCTCTCTATACTGATTTCTTTTCTTTATTCTTTTCTTTGTTAATTTTTCATTTTTAACATTTACTTCCACAAGATTTTGAGTTCAAATTTTCTCCACATCTCTCCCCTCCCCCCACCCTAAGACTGTGTGCATTTTGATTATCCCTTCCCCCAATCTGCCCTCCCTTCTATCATCTCCCCCTTCTTTTATCTCCTTCCCTTCTATTTTCCTGTAGGGCAAGATAGATTGCTATACCCCATTGCCTATGTATCTTGTTTCCCATTTGCATTTATAAACAATTTTTAACATTTGTTTCTAAAACCCTGAGTTGCATATTCTCTTCCTTTCTCCCTCCCCACCCATTCTCATTGAGAAGGCAGACAATTCAGGATAGGTTATACGCGTGTAATCATGCAAAACACTTCCATAACAGTCATGTTATAAAAGACTAACTATATTTCCCTCCATCCTTTCTCAACTCTCATTTATTCTATTCTCTCCTTTGACCCTATCCCTTCTCAAAGGTATTTGCATCTGATTACCCCCTTCCCCCATGTTCCCTCCCTTCTATCATCCCCCATCTTATCCTCTTCCCCCCACTTTCCTGTATGGTAAGATAGATTTTCATACCCAATTGAGTGTGTGTGTTATTTCCTCTTTAAGCCAAATCCAATGAGAGTAAGGTTCACTTATTCTCTTTGTGCCTCCTTTATGTGAGATAATTTACCCCATTCTACCTCTCCCTTTTTCCTTCTCCCAGTACATTCCTCTTTCACTCTTTAATTTTACTTTTTAGATATCATCCCTTCATATTCAACTCACCCTCTGACTTCTGTATGTGTATATACATATATATATATATGTGTATGTGTGTGCATGTATATGTTCATGTGTGTATATATGTATGTATGTGTGTGAGTGTATGTATATGTGTGCGTATGTGTGTATATGTGTACACACACATATATTCCTTCCAACTACCCTAATACTGAGAAAGATCTAATGAGTTACAAATACCATCTTTCCATGTAGGAATGTAAACAGTTCAACTTTACCACTTTAATAAGTCCCTTAGGAATTCTCTTTCCTGTTTTCCTTTTCATGCTTCTCTTGAGTCTTATATTTGAAAGTCAAATTTTCTATTCAGCTCTTGTCTTTTCATCAAGAATATTTGAAAGGCCTCTATTGAATTGAATGCTCAATTTTTTCCCTGAAGTATTATATTCAGTTTTGCTGGTTAGGTGATTCCTGGTTTTAATCCTACCTCCTTTCATCTCCAGAATATCATATTCTCTGATCCCTTGTGAATGTAGAAGCTGATAAATGTTGTGCTATCCTGATTGAATTTCCACATTACTTGAATTGTTTCTGGCTACTTGCAATATTTTCTCCTTAACCTGGGAACTCTGGAATTTGGCTATAATATAGGAGTTTTCCATTTGGAATCTCTTTCAGACGGTGATGGACTCCCACAATTTATGTTTTCCCTCTGGTTCTAGACTATCAGGGAAGGTTTCCTTGATAATTTCTTGAAGATGATATCTACACTCTTTTTGATATCATGGCTTTCAGGAAGTCCAATGCTTTTTAAAATTATCTCTCCTGGATCTATTTTACAGGTAAGTTGTTTTTCCAATGAGATATTTCACATTGTCTTCTATTTTTTCATTCTTTTGGTTTTGTTTATATTATTTCTTGATTTCTCATGGAGTCATTAGCTTCCATTTGCTCTGTTCTAATTGTTAAGAAATTATTTTCTTCACTGAGCTTCTGGACCTCCTTTGCTATTTGTCCAATTCTGCTTTTTAAGGCATTCTTCTCATTTTTTTGGACCTCTTTTGCCATTTGGGTTAGTATTAGATTAAAGTGTTAGTTTAAGGTGTTATTTTCTTTAGTACTTGGGGAGATTTTCCTTTAGCAATTTTTCATGATTTTCTTGCATCACCCTCATTTCTCTTCCCAATTTTTCCTCTACTTTCTTATTTGATTTTCAAAATTCTTTTTGAGCTCTTAATGGCCTGCAACCAATTCCTACTTTTCTTGGAGGCGTTGGATATAGGAGCTTTGACTTTGTGGTCTTCTTCTGGTTGTATGTTTTGATTTCCTGTGTCACCAAAGTAAGATTCTGTAGTCTGATTTTTTTCCTGCTATTCACTCATTTTTCCAGCCAATTACTTGACTTTTTCCACTCTTTATTAAGGCAGGACTCTGCTTCCAGCATGAAGAGTGTGCTGTCTCAAGTTTCAGGGGTTTTGTACAGCTGTTTTCAGACTTATTTTTAGTGCCCTGTAAATTTTAAGTTCTTCTAGGGTGGTATCATCAAAGGAAAGGCGTTTACTCCTTTCCTGGTCTGTGCTCTGGTCTATGAGTGACCACAAGCATTCTTTTCTGCCTTGGAGCTGTAGGAGGATTCCCTCTTCACTGTCACCACAAGCTCTGCCACACCAGTGTTCCTCCTCATCCCAGGACCATGTCCCAGCACTGCAACCCAGATCCAAGCACAGGCAAAGCAAGAAAATCCTTCCTCAGCACTAACAAAGAGATCCCTCCAATGCTGCTCTGATCAGCCACTTGATCCTCCCACTGTCTGCAGGTTGAGCACTTGGGAAGCAGCAGTAGCTGCCACTACCATCACCACCAACTCTTCTGCTGCCTCCACTACCACCTCCACGGCCCCAGGGTTGGGGCAAGACCTTGTTCCTCTATCATCCAGGTCTGACAGACCTTTCCTACTGACTTTCTAAGTTGTCTTTGTTGAGGGTTAAGAAATTTGGAAACTACCACAGCTTCCAATGATTCAGTCCTCTGAGGCCTTCTCTGACCCTGCCTGCAATGCAATGGCTCACATTGAACTGTGCTCTTTGTAGCACCAAGGTGATATTCACAGCACCTGCAGCAGCCATGAATATCCCAGTACAATTCTGAATTGTGAAATACAACAGACTTTCCACATGGAAGAAAGAACCAAAACATTTATTCAGGCACCAGAAAACCAAATCATAATAACAAAGACATCTATACACAATAACAATGCAGAAGGTAACATCAACCCCAAGCCTTCCCCCTGCTAGGCTTCCCACAAACCAGCTCCCTTAAACAAATCATAAGTAGGCTCCCTTAAACAAAATGTCCTTCTCTTACTCACAGCCAGCTTCCTGTTTGCCTGCATCTTTCAGTTTTGATTGCTCTCTCACTATTTTCCTTTCAGCTCTGCTTTAGCTCCACCTCTTCCTGTTCCACTAGTTCAGCAAACTCCTCCCACCAGAAGCTCCATATGATTCAGAATTCCATGTGACCCAGGCAGGTCACATAGGCCTATTAATGAATGAGAAAGATCTTCCCATTTAAATTACCATTACGCTCTTCTATCTGACTGATACAACATACCTTTCCTGTCAATGTTCCAGGTTGTCTTGGGTTGGAAATTTGTTTCACTCTGTCATTTTGTGGGTTTTGCTGCTCTAAAAATTTTTTAGAGTTGTTTTTTACAGGTATTTGTAGGAGTTTTGGGGAGAGCTCAAGCAAGTCCCTGATGTTACTCTACCATCTTGGCTCCATCTGTACTGATTTCACACACATACCGCCCCCCCCACATAACCTCCACAGCCAAATGCACTCTATATTCTAGGCAAATGGGCCTATTTATGATACCTCATACATTGCAGCCTATTTTCATCTCCATGTCTTTCCATATGCTTGGAATAATCTCCCCCATTTCCTTGTCATGAAACTCCTAGTTCCCTTTCCTGATTCACTACCCTCTTTTTAGTTCTCTATTATCCAACTATTACTTTGTATTTTCTTTGTATATGTTTTGTTTTGACTTTACTTGTATATCCATGGCTTTCCCTTTTTAGAATGCTTTTCCAGGGCAAGGATCGTTTCATGTTTGTCTTTGTACTCAACAACATCCAGGAGTACCTGGCACCTAGAAAGCACTTCATAGGTGCTTGTTGAATTGAATAAAAGTGAAAGGACTTACCTTAGGTCACATGAGTAGTAAGTAGCAGAGTCAGGATTTGAACCCAGGTCTAATTCCAAATCCAGGGATCTTTCTAAAGAGTCTGGGAAATCTGAAACTTTGGAACAATTTTCTGTGCCAAATAATTTGGCAGGAAGCTCTTTACTACTGTGTTAGTAGAAAGTGTTACTAATCCAAGTGTCTCATCATCTCCAGAATAAAAGACCTCTGGAGAAAAAAAAGTTTTATGTAAACCCAAGAGAACAAAAAGGAAGTAACACTGCCCATCTCCGGAGAAAGACTGAAGGATTTTCATGAAATGAAATGCAGATGTTCCCACAGCTGTTGCTCGAGTTGTCATTAGCTTCCAAACTAGGGAGAGGGTAAATAAACTTTAAAAAAAAAAATAGGATCGAAAAAGAGCAGACCAGATGTGAGCTTCCGGACTCTGACTCCCTTGCAGGGGGAGCTATGCAATTAGAACTCTGATTTCCACTTGCACTATTATCACTTCTTCAGGGACTTCCCCCATTCACATATACAGAAAAAGCACAATGTACATACTTAAGTGATGCAAGACTAATTTTCTAAGTTAGTAAAAGTTCAGGGAGATGCCATAACCATGAGGAGTGACCAGCTTATGCCATTTGCCATCATCAGGGATGGCATGGGGCATTACTACCTCCTTCTTTGTAATGCTCCTTCCCCACAACACACACATCTTCTCTCAGCCTTTTCTGGAGAAACAAAAAGTAATACAGATCTCATATGAATCAAATACCCAGTGCCCTGCATGCCAGACTAAGCCCAGGCTAAACAGGTCTATTGTTCTTAAATAGCTTTGCCAGGGAATTGGACCCTTCTGTGGAATGATGCTGAGAAGATAAAAATATCTTTCATTTCTATAGTGCCGTGCATCTTAAAGTGTGCTCCACATTTTGCAAACTATATATAGTCTGGATTCATTACCCATCCCTATAAAATGCAGCCAGAGTGGTGGCGGGCATGTGCCAGATGTTTGACAATGGCTTAATACCAGAGTGAAGGATAAGTTAAATTGGATACAAAGAAACAAGAAATTGGATGTGAGGCCCTAGGTTAGACTTGATTCATGTTCCTTACTACCTTAAAAACTCAACTCAACACTTACCTCCTAAAAGAAGTCTTCCCTCATTATTCCCACTCTGCTCCTATCACTCCATTTCTGTAATAGATGGGATGCATTTTGCTGACTTGTATACATGGAGTACAAGATTTCCCTGGATATTATGGACAGAGGTAGAATCCTAGGAAAAGGGAAGCAAGAGTATACAATCTAAAGAAGAAAGTGTCAGAACTATGCAGATCAGAGATGAGAAAAAATAGAAGTTTGTGTAACTTTAAAAAGTAGTGCACACCAGAAGGGCAACAGACCCTCAGAAAAGGGTCTGAGGGTTTTAGTGGACAGCAAAGTGAAAATGAGTTAACATTACAAAATGGCAGCTTGGAGAGCTAACACAATTGTAAACCAAATTAAGAGAACAGTATCCAGGAATAAGGAAGTGATAATCCCTCCAAACTCTCTTTTCCTGGTCAAGCCACATATAGAGTACTGTATTCAGTTGTGGGTACCACATGTAAGGAAGGGCACTAAAATTGAAAACCATACAAAAGAGAGCACCTATGGTAGAGTGCAGAGAATTCCCTTTGTGGGGAAATCAAAGAAAGCAAATAGGAGTGTTTGGAAGATGTAGTAAGGGATATGAAAAAAAACTTTCAAATATGTGAAGGGTTATGATATGGAAGAGGGATTACCCTTGTTTTACTTAGCCTCAGAAAGCAGAACTAGAACAATGGGTAGAGGTTGTTAAGAGGAGAATTTAGGCTTTATATCAGGAAAATCTTCCCAACAATTGTTTGGTTATTTTTCAGTCATATCTGGCTCTTTATGACCCCATTTGGAGTTTTCTTGGCAAAGATACTAGCATGATTTGCTATTTCCTTCTCCAGCTCATTTTACAGATGAGGAACTAAGGCAAACAGGGTTAATTTAAATGACTTGGCCAGATAATAATTTTCCAAGGCTGGATTTGAACCCAGGAAGGTGAGTTTTCCTGACTCCAGGTCTGGCACTCTATCTATTGTACCATCAGACTGTCTCTCCAAATAATCAGAGATATTGAAAAGGGAATTGAACAGTCTTGGGAGATAGTGGACTTGAAACCTTTACATAAAGGCTAGGTTAAGTATGTTAGAGACAGGGTTTCTTTTTCTAGTCAGGACCACATGACTTTCAAAGTCCCTTTAACTCAGAAATTCTGTCTTTTATAGACCACACATCGATCAGAGAGATAAAGTTTAAAAGGACTTCATGCACCATTTAATCCAGCCTCCTAATTTTACTAATGAGGAAACTGAGACCCAAGGATATGGAGTGATTTGCCCAAGGTCACATAAGTGACAAGCATTAAAGGTAAGAGCTAAGCTGTGATCCTCAGAGTCAGTGCTCTTTCTCCTATACTTAGGGGCCTCAAGATCCCTTGAAACAGCCAGGATCTACCTGTGGTCTCAGTGGCAAGTGTTTGAAAATACAGCATGGTGGGAGAAAAGATGCCAGTCACACTCCCTGGCCAAAAAGCCCAAATGGTGCAGGAAACGAATGCCATCTTGATTTCTTTGCATTATAGCTCTTGGCCTTCTGACAAATATAACAGTTTTTCATTGTTTTCTACTTTCCTCCATCTTTGGGGAAAGGGAACAGAAATTGAAAATCCCCAAATTAAAATTGATAAATAAAAATATATGTCACCTTGGGATGAGTTTTAGAGAACAATAAGTATCTTAGCAATAAAGGGGGGGGATTTCAAAATACGGGGAGAAATTAATGAAGTAAGCAAAGATTTGAGGAGTTTCCAGATTTAGTATAATGCCTTGGTGGTTTACACTAATAGCCTACTCTTGGTTTGCTGTGGAAAGAGGACAAAATAAAAGGTAAACTCTAGATAATCCCTAAACTTTATTTTACTCAGCAATTTCACCTTCTCTCCTTTCTCCCACGAAAGCCTTTTTATTCAGAGTTGCTAACAAAGAGAATGAAGGTTCAATTCAATTCTACAAGACTGGATTGGGTTACAGCTCTTAAAGCTGGAAGTGATAAAGGGCTAGAGATAATCCCCAAATGGGGTAATATGCCCTCTGAATAATCAGTAGTTAACTGAACGTTTTAGGCAGTTTTGCTAATGGCAGGTTGTAGCATCTGGATTATATTTTAGAGCATAGTAGAATTTACAGCTGGATCATGTAGTTCAATGCCATCATTTTTACAGACAAGGAAAATGAGGCAGAGAAAGATTAAGTGATTTTTCCAGTACAACTAGCTAGCAAAGTAAGGCTAGAGCTTAGGTTTCCTGGCTTATAAATGAGTATTTTCTTTCCCCTTCTCCCCTCATTAAGATGCCATTAATTTAATAAATATTCTTGAATGCTTACTATGTATAGGTTTCAATGTTCTCCAACCAAACTCACCATCTTATTCTTGGCCTACTTTTCAATTCTTTAAGTCTCTATTAATGGTATCACTCTTTCCCAGGTCATCTAGGTCTGGAAACCTTAAGGTCATTTTATATTTTTCCTGTTTTCTCGTTACCTACATCTTATCTATGAGACTACCTCTGTAATACCCGCTGCACCCATCCTTAACATCCAGCCTTCAGGTTTTCTCCCAATGCCGAAGACCAATAGCTAAGAGTTACTATACCAGAGGCAATTCAATTGAGAGTGAGGAGGGGGGAGAGAGATGGTCTTACCACAGTTTTGTAATCCGGGCTAATTCCTAGCCCAGATAATATGGCCTTCTCCTCAATGGTAATTAATGTATATTTGTAGGATTGAACTCCTATGAGATTAAGAGTAGTGATTATAACAGTAATAACTGAAATGTATATTATACTTTGAAGTTTGCAAGTAATTTTACTTATACTCTCTCATGTGAACTTCACAGCTGTGTGAAGTAAGTGCTGCTGGTGTCATCGTTCTCATTTTACAGATGAGGAAACTGAGGCTCAAAGAGTTTAAGGCTCCCCCCACCATCATGCAGATGGAAGTCTATGAGGTTAAATTTGAATCCAGGCCTTCCTGATCTGCTCTAGAATTCCATAAAGTATGGTGAAGTGACAGGTCCCACCTTTTTGGGGTTCTTTTGAACTTCAGAACTTTGATCTGTAGCCAAACATTGGCTTTTTGTGATCTGTTAGGAATTTAAAGTATGGAAATCTCAGTATACAGGCCTGGGAGCTATGTAAGTAGCGGGCAAAAATCCAACTAGAGATTGTCCAAATCAAACAAGTAAATAGTCATCTAGGTTAGGTACAGAAAACTATTTGATCCTCATTGCTGTTCCTCTTTCTCTCCTCATCATCCAGGGCACCAATGGGCCTCACTTCACTCACCCTCCGCCTGATCCTAGGTAATTCTGAGTTGACAGCAAAGAAAACAATCCAAGAATGTTCTAATGCCTTCATAGGGAGGTCTTTTGGAACTGTTGTGAGATGTAACACGCATTACACGCGCGCACACACACACACAACACACACAATGAAGGGTGATTTCCAATGTGCTTGTGTAACAGTCATTGTTTAGACAGTTAATTCTGTGCTTTTAGTAGCTCCTCCCATTTCATACAACAAATCTGTTCTTCTCCAAGATAGACCATCTGCCTCTCCTTCCGTGACTCATGATGATTCATGCCCCGAGCTGTGAGCATGGGTGTTCCGAAGAAAGGTGGGGGGAGGTAATGCAGAACATTGAGAAGAGACATGGACAGAGATGTGAGAAGGCCTGCTTCCTAACCTGAGTTCAATTCCTCACAAGCTATGTGACCTTGGCTAATTCTTTGAACTTCTCTAGGCTTCACTTTCCTCATCTGTAAAATGTAGGGAGTAGACAAGATGACCTTTAAGATTCCTTTCAATGGGAAAGATCACTGAAGCATTTTAATAAGTGAGGAAGGGTTTGGGGACTCATAGGTATGACAGCAGCAGTCCGAACTCCAGTCCAGAAATCCAGCCAGTTTCATCTCTCTCTTCTTTGTGGTCCCTCTACCTATCCCTAGTCAATCCTGCCAGGGGGATAAGGGGAAAGTAGAAGGAGGGGCCAGGATAGGAAGTGTCCATCAAAACTTGACTCCCAGCCAGCAAGCAGGATATGGCTGGAGTGAGTCTCACTCCCAGAAGAAACTTTGCAAGGGGCACAAGGACTGCCAGGCTTTCCCTGACTCTCCAGACTTTTCCCATCATGCTCCACCACACCTCTCAGTTTCCTTCATTGTAATGTCTTCTCCTATGAGAGTGTGAGCTCCTTTGGAGGCAGAACTATCTTTCTTTCTTTCTGCTTATATTTGTTTTCCCAAAGCTTAGCATAGTGCCTGGCACATGTTGTTAATCATTTCAGTCATGTCTGACTCTTCGTGACCCCATTTGGGGTTTTCTTGGCAAAAATACTGGAGTGCTTTGCCATTTCCTTCTTCAGCACATTTTACAGATGAGGAAACTGAGGCAAGCAAGGTTACATGACTTGCCCAGGGTCACACAGCTAGTAAATGTCTGAGGCCTGGCACATAGTGACTTCTTAGTAAGTGTTTCTTGACTTGACTAACTTGACCCAGAGGACATCTCCAATAGAAGGCTGAGGGGAAGAAAAAATGACTATTTTACCAGATTGTAAACACTTTGAAGATGGGCCTTTATCTTATTTATCTTCACATCTCTCTCAAAAGTAATCATACTATATGCTAGCATACATAGCTGACATTTAATAACAGGCATTCACATATATACCACTAATGTTTCCGAGGAGCTTATTTCAAAATTCTGTGAATTACTATTTACCACGTTTGTCCGGTCAACAAGCATTTTCTATCTTAGCTACTTACGTGCTAGGTACTATGGGTAAGTGCTAGCAATATAAAGAAAACTAAACTTTTAGCTTTTGGAAAGTCATTTCATTTACCTGGGCCTCAGTTTCTTTTTCTGTAAAATGAAGGAGTTAGATGATCTCTGAGATCCTTTCCAGGTCTATATTTATGATCGTAATACTTGAATTATTGTCATCATTGTACCAATAAGAAAACAGGCTCAGAGACATTAAGTGATTTCCCAGTGGTAATGCAGCCTGCTCAATCCCAACTTCCCTTCCCCTCAATCCATCTCTCCGGACTCCAACTAATGTTTTCTTGCTATTACCAACCGCAGGGTAATAAAGAAATGTATGTTGAATCATGGAATAAAGTAGGAGGTGCTGTGCGGTGGAAAGAGCACTAAACCTGAAGTCCGTGGACCTGGGGTAGAATTCTCCCTCTGCCACTGGGCAAAGCCTTTATTGCCTCTATTTTCTTTTCAGTTGACTCCTCTAACCCCGCCCCGCCCCCCATCACCACCATCAGGGGTTTGGGCTAAATGCTCTCTACGGCCCCTTCCAGCTCCATACTAATGACCCTCTGCATGAATCACCAGCCCCGTTGCCTCTGAGGAGCCCTCCCTCAGGGGCGCTTATGCCAAGACTCGTGGTTTCACACCAGCGCCGGTCCTTAGCCCAGGGGGCTGGGATCAGTTATCTCTGCGCTGGAGCCTGTCCCCGCTCACTCCTCCATCAGGTGGAGCAGCTCTACACTCCACTTCGCTGCTCTGCTCCGCTCCGCTCTCCTCTCCTTGCTTCTCCCGTTCAGTCCCAAGAAGGGAGAGGGGCGCAGACCACCTGGAAGCGCCAGAGAGGCTTCAGCCGGAGCACCCCGAAGGTGAGTCTAATGAGCACCCCGCCTGCCTAGGGCCCGGGGCTGGCGCGGCCGCTGTCCGGGCTGGCGCCGGAGCCGCTCTGCCTCCCAGTCGTTCAGGTACCACTCTCTCCTTTCCCAGGTGCTGTCTGTCGAAAATTGCAGCGGTTTTTCCGGCACTCAGGGTTGAAATGCCTCCTGGCCCTTTTAGAGACAGGCAGCTTATCACTTAACACTCGGTTTATTGGGTTTCTGCCGGAGTCCGGAGGCATCAAGGGCTGAGAGGAGACTAGGGGAGGGGGGATGCGGGAGTGGGGGCGCGGAATGGAGCTGGCGGGGGTACATCCGAGCCCATCCGGAAGCTAAGGAAGGAGAGTGCAGTAGGTCGGCGCTCTTCCCCCTTTTTAGCTTCCCGACCCCCCACCCCCACCCCCAGGGGACTGGGAGAGAAACACATGGGCGAGTGCAGCAGTCAGTGAGTGAGTCTCTGTGGATTGCTATTTGTAATTTTTTATTATCCGTGCTATATCTCCTCTCCATGAGTGTCGCTCACGAGGAGTCTTTCTTCCCCCATATCCCCCTCCCCGTCTTTCTCCCTCCATAGCAATTCTGGGCCCTATGCCAATGAGGAATTTCTATAAGAGATGACAAAATTATAAATAAAATCTGTAAATGATAAATCATGAATCAAATGTAATGTCTTTTGTGGTCATAAGTCTGCACTTATAAAAGATTTTAGAAGTTAGCTAATCTAACCCCTATACTTTGCAGATGAGGAAACTGAGGCACAGAAAGGTAGGTGCTCAAGGTCACACAGGTGTTTCTAAGCGACAAAGTAGTGTTTCAAACTCAAGTCCTGTGACTCCAAGTTCAAGTTCAGTTCTTTCTCCGTTGTGTCATGCTGCTTCTTTAAGGTGCAATTCAAATGTAATGGGATTATAAACTAATTATCCAGGGTTTAGGTATTAGGTCCCCCTCTTTCTTGAAATTAGAGCCAGAGCCCAATCCTCCCACCCTCTATAATATGGACTGGAATGACAACTCTTGCCACAGGAAGCTGAAAAGTCAGTGAACAAGACAGATTACTGGATTTGAAGCCAGAAGACATGGGTTCAAGGTTAGGCTTTAACACAATAGTTGAAAACCTGTGAGAAAGCTCTCAGAGCTTCAATTTCCTCTATAAAATGAGGGAGTGATGGCGGGTGGTGGAGATTGATGATGATGGTGGTGGTGGTGGTGGTGGTGGTGGTGATATTTGTGACTAGGATCATCATGAGGGTCAAATGAGAAAATGTGGGTAAATATAGATGAATACTATTATATGTGTGTAAATACACACATGTACATTTCATACATATATATGTATTCATGGCATTGGTATATTAATTTACATATGTTGATATTTTAACCATGAGAGCCATCTCTGGCATGTATTATGTCCTAAATTAAATTATAAAGTGTCCAGCTAATGCCCATCATTTATTTGACTAATATTTATCCACCTCATCAAATCAGTACCTTAAGGTTGTATTGTTGGTTTCCTTCTTGGCACAGTTTATTTAAGTGTTGGAAGACACTTTTGACCTAACTTCAGAGCACAACCTCACACTTCTCCTCTGCTTGGTGTTTACTCTTGTTCCCAAAGCTAATGTTTGTTTTAACTCTCCCTTTGACTTGTTAACACCCTCTTTGGAATTAAATTAAGCAAACAAACCATTAGGTAGAGAAAAGAAGAATTGACCCTGGCACACAGTCATACGAATTTGTTAAACTTTGATGAACTGTAGCTTGTTGTCTAAGAGTTATCCTACCTGGGCTCATGAAATTTGGAATGTGCCCTGTGGCCCTGCCTCAAGAGTTCCCAGCTACAGGGTTTGTACCTTCAGTTTATACTGTTTATGAAACCTTTGAATAACCCTGGTATTGACAATGTAATGCTAATGTAGGACTATTTAGGAAAGACTTAAAAGTCCTACCCAGGCACCAGGATCTGATGAGATTAATGGTCTGAATTTGGAATGGGATGGAACAAATCAAGATACATTGCTCCCCTGGTCCCCACAGAACTCTTCAGTTCTACCGTACTTTTCAGCATATGTTGCTTTGCAACTGAGATTCTTAAGAATTACTTCATGTATGTAATTTTGCCAACCTACTAAAGATAAGTGCCTTCAAAGTATGAGTGTACATTCTATTTCTTTTTAAACGCCCAAACCTCACCTGGGATGATGCGCCAAACAAGAAAAACACTCACAAATGTTTCTGAACCAACTAGACCTAGAAATTTTCCTAATCTGGTACTACAGAGGAAGAGGAAGATATTTGGTAAATGACAAAAGGTCAAAGGGCTCTTACAAGAGTAGAACTTTGCTATGACCTTGATATACCCTTGGCTCCAGGAATTCAAAACACCTTTGCAAAGACTAAGCTCTAAAGGAGTGATGGAACCCAGCTCTCTTTCTGAGAGAAACTCCAAATCAAAAAACAGGCTGCTCCCCCCCAGGCCCTTGCTAGAAATGCACAAATAAAAAAACACCGGAGGGGGGGGGAGTGAATGAAGTGAAGAAACAAATCTGGATGTTTTTCCTTTCCCTCTCTTGCATTTTCTTCCTTATAAAAACCTCTTTGCATTTTCTTTCTTCTAAAAACCAAATAAAGTCCCAACATCTTGCTTATACAACCCTTTTCTGCTCTACAAAGGCAAGGTGGTACAGTTGGCAAATGTGCTGGATTTTGGAACTGGAGGATCTGGTTTCAAATTCTTACTCTGCCAGTCATGAGCATTGTGACCTTGGCAAATCACTTTCATTGCTCAGGGTCTCAGTTTCCTCATCTGTAAAACTGAGGGAGTTTAAGTAGATGACCTCTGATGCCCTTTCCAGCCCTAAATCTGTGATCCTATGATTCTTCCCTAGAAAGGGGAGTCTTGAATACTTAGCTCTTAAACCACTCTGATTCTAATGCTGCAGATATTTTCAAAGTCCTAGCTAAAGATGCAGCCCCACCACCACCACCACCACGAACCCCCCCCACACACACACATACTTGTCTGTATACTTTCTCTCTCTGCCTTCAGTAAACACACAGTGCCCCAATTCCACACTACTTCTCTGCTTTCCCTCTTCCTTGCAGAGGCAGAAAATGCATATTTGTACATAGCCATCATCCACTTCATTTCTATTAAACAAAATTATGTTGTATTTACAGAAAGTCAGAGGTACATTCTCAGCTGGGGATTGTTTTTGTGCCCATTGCTAGAGCAAAAGCCAAATCTTTCCCTCCTTGGGGGTAAAAAGAAGGAAAGAAAAGAAAGCATTGTATCCCTCACCCTCACGATGTTTAGCCCCTTCCCCCTCCAAACCAAACCAGTATTTCCTCTTTAATTATGACCTGTTTCTCTCCCACCTCCTTCTCCTACCCCTCCAGCCTCAGTGAAAGGAGCTGCTGTCACTCAGTCACTCACACCCTCTCTCTCCCTCACTCACTGCTGTGGGAGGAGCCCTGCTGGAGGAAGCTGTATGACTGGGATGCTGAGAGGCTGAGAATGGATCTGCAAGGAGTGTGTACGTTACTGAGGATCCAGGTTTCCAGAGGCGGCTGAAAAAGGCGACTCGACTTCAGCTGGCTGCAAGAATACAGAGACAGACGGACAGACGGACGGGAGACAGATGATCTCGGAGCTCGGGAGAGGACACACAGCAGAGCCCGAGGAGGCTAGAGAGCCCGTGAAGAAAAGAAACTAACTGCAAACCTAAGTTCCTCCTCCTGCTTTCATCTCGGTTCGCTCTAAGGAATGAAACCTTTCCAGCTTGATCTCCTCTTCGTCTGCTTCTTCCTTTTCAGCCAAGGTAGGACGGATGCATTACTTGAGTTGCAAAGAAAGTCGGCGGCCGGGTTGTCACTGAGGCAGTGGGCTGGGATGTGGGCAGGCATTGGCCACTCAAACTGATGGATGCGCCGCTCACTGCCAGGCAGGCAGAGATTCAAACAGGGCATTGCTTCTTTTCCCTTTAAAATGCAACAACATGCTACTGTTTCTTCCCCTTTGAAAGTGAGGGAGAGAGAAGGAGGGAGAGGAGGAAGGGGGGCGTTCTTCTCTCTTTAAAGAAAGAAATGACCAAACCCCACAAAAATCCACCCCTCTCCCATGCAAATAGAATCGTTAGTTCTTTAGGTCCCCGTGATGTTCATGGAATTGTGTGTACGTACGTTGCTCCTCTGAACTTCTCTTCATGTTTCTCCCCTAAGATCGCAGAGGTTTTGTGTGGATTGATATTTCAGCTGACCCTGGAGCTGGTTGGGCAGAGTGTGTGTGAGGCAGAGCGCGCGGGGTGGTTGTATAGGAGCCGGAAGGCGCTGCGATTTCTGCACGAGCCAGCGTGCGGTGGAGTCATTTGCAGTGGTTACCAAAAACATTTGTATAAAAGAGTTTACCCTGGATTTAATGGTGTTTCCAGGGTGGTGCTGGGCTCTGAGCCCGAGGGCCAGGTTTTTCCTGTCTAAAATGCAATCGAACCCCCTGGAGCGAGCATTCTCTCTCTGCTGCCCAGGCTAGCGGGATCTGGGAAGCTCGCGCCGAGCGTCTGGAGAGAACTTTGGGGGGCTGTGGGGCTGACAGGAATGGGAGGCTCCGAGCTTGGCAAGAGGCATCTGCGGTAGCTACCTTCTCAGGGGGCATCAGCAGTCACCTGTAGAATCGTGTTTGAAGGGAGTAGATCAAGTGGTCCTTTCCAAGAGCCTTGGAATGCCAAAGCCATCAGAGCCATCTGTGGCACCGCAAGGCCAGCGCCTGTGCCAGCTCGGATCTTGGAGGGACAGGACTCACGTTCGGGGAAAATATACAACAGGGCAACTCCATCTGTTGATTAAATGAAGGGTAAAAGTTTTTGAGAAAGCAGAGCCCTTCCATGCATGACTTCGTCTCTGCAAGCATAACAGCATGCCTCCTCTCCTTCCCCTGGCAAGGAGAAACTATATGTAAGCAAAACTGAGCTTACCTCCTGTTCCCTTTCGGTTATTATTCATAATCAGTGAGATGTTTCCTGTTATCTGTGTCTTAGCTCACACTCCACTTATATCTAATAAGTTCTAATAGGGATGCCTGTGTATGTGTGTGTATGCATCTAGCTGTGTGCCTATACAGTGTATGTGCGTATACACACGCATATTCGAATGGTCCTGTACTCATCACAAAGGCTGGTACAGCAACAGGAAGATAAATTGTCTTGCCTGGAGTTTTCAGGATGAATGAGTAAACTATCTCTGAACAATGACACAGAGGCAGCTTCAGTGATATTACCATTTTAGAAGACTCTTTCTTTCTTGAGTGAATGAGTGAGTGAGTGAATGAGGGTGTAACTGTGGGTATATATCCATATACACAATCTGGCCCCTTTACTGGTTTACTCTGAAAGTTGCCTAGCAAAAGCTTTGAGAACAAGCCAGTACTCTCTTGCACTTATTTTATGTGGGGCGAATGCTTCCTTCCGATGAGTCTTCTGTCTTTAGGAGCTCGAATTTAGGCTCCCCAGTGGCATGAGGAGCCGGCTCTGAAACCTGTGCCTCCCAGAATCACTAGAGAGTGTGTGACCGCTTATTCATGTCTTTGACACGGAGCTCCTCCAGCCTCCTATGGATCTTTAGACTGTTTACCTCAGAGGGTTAAATGCACTCAGCTGCTGTTTCATCTCTCCTCAGTCGTGAGTGCAGCAGGAAGGAATCATGGCATTATATAATTCATAGCTCCTTGTTTATTTCTGAGTGCTATGGGCTTTGTGAAGGCTGCCCCACTCCCCATCATCCTCTGCCTAGCATGTCCTTAAGCCAAGAGAACCTAGAACCAAGTGCTGAATTAAGGCTACCAGACAAGAGAGGAGCCAGGCAATCAGAGTTCCTTTGGTTCGCCCTCTTAACTGAGCATTGTAGCCCTAAGAGCTAGAATTATAATGAGGCAGCTACTTCAAGCTAGTGCTCCAATTGGTTATCTCAGAAGCCTCTTGGGACACATGGCATCCATGTACTGGAATAAGGAGTTTGTTGATCATATTTTATGTATTTCCTTACTGACTCATAAAGGGACATCTATTTGTCTTGATATATAGATATTTTTCATACCAGGTATACTCTTTTGGTAGTATGAATCTCACAACTTCTACCCTGCACCCCTCTAAACACCACTGGATTTTATCTTTTTTTTTCATTTCATATTCTGTGTTCCATAACTCCATAGCATCATTACACATAGCCTCCTTTTATGGGGTGGTTATCCCCAGATTCCAAAAGGGCTCTGGAGGATTAGTCTATTTGGCTTCAAACAGCTTCCATGGGACAATGAACGGGGGTTTTCCTTCCCATACTCTACGATCCACTCAAAAACTAGGGCCCCCTCTTTCTTTGGCATCTTTCTGACCTATCATTCCAGAGAAGTGCTCTGAGGTTGAGGAACGGTGGGTACAACATCCCCCAAATGCTTATTTGTGGGACTCTTTCCCCAGGCTGTGCCTGGCAGGCAGGTAGACAGATCTGTATGCTGCCTTGCAGCAGCTCACATTGGACACCTGTGTGTGACCACAGAGCCCTTCCATTTCCTGCTCTATGATTTCATTCCAGGTCTTCATGTGGTGAAATAAGGCTGCAACACACAATTCTCTCAAACAGCTTTCTAAAGTTTCTCAGGTAGCATTGTTAACAGATTGGCTCTTCAAAGACAAGTTTCAATCACACCTCCACTCTTAAGTTGTCTGCTGTCAAGCCACTTCTTCTATAACCCTTTACAGATGAGAAATTAAAACATAATTAAAGGCAATGATCTACAGTGGCAACATGCCCTGAAAGTTTTAAGGTAGCTTGGGATCCATGGTTTATTTATTTTTCTTAAGGTAACGGTAGAAAGAATAAATGGCATTCCTTCCCTTTTGGTTGCTGCCAACACCCCTGGGACTAGCTCCCAACAAGGATATGGAGAGCTGCCAATGTGTGTCTGTGTCTGTGGCTTTCTTTCTTGCTGGGGCTGCCTCTTCCCTCAGCTGTCAGGGCCATGGTGCTTTGTAGAGAGCCCGATAATGTCACAGCACAATTTGCCTCCTGCAGAGAAGAGGCATGTTCTGCCCTGGGTGAAAAAAAAGAATTGATTTTCTTGTCATCCTTAAACTTAGAACTTGTTGTTTACCCCCTTTGTCATTTCACTCCTTCTGTAACTCTCCCCTCCATGGACCTCTTTATTGCCCCATCCTAACCACCCTATCCCCGTTCCTGAACAGTCTGGGGCGGGGTGGGGGGGTGGCGGGAGGGAGAATATTACAGCAGAACTGAACCTTTCCTACCTTCCCTCATAACTCAAGTTCTGAGATTGCTCGGGAAGTGATATTGCTATACAGAGCTGAGAACCTGGCATGATCTATGTAAGAAGCTCTTAGAGAAAGGTTCTTCTTTACCCTCTCTCTCCCACCCCCTGACACCACCCCTATCACTTGAGTTCTAGTGTTCTCGGTAGCAATTTCAGCCTCACTCCTTTCCAAGTTCCTCCCCTCCTACATTGTAAGCTCCTTAAGGGCAGAAACTATCTTTCTTTGTCTGAGTTGTATCCCCAGGGTCTAGTACAGTACTTAGTAAACAGCTGGTGCTTAAAAAATGTTTATTGAAGTGAACAGAAGAGCAGAAAATGTCACAATATTCAATTTTTGCAAAGATCTTTCCCTTTGGGATCATAGGCCCTTTGGCTGGGCTTATTGAGCTTATATTATATTTACCTTTGAAAAGTAAAAAAAATCTCTACTTTACCTACTAGTAGTCCTTGATTTGGATGAGTAATCTGAATGGCTTTTCTGACTTACCATCTCTACTTATTTTAGAAAGTCTAAGAAATTGAAGAACATCTCAGGTGTTAGCTACTCTTACAGGCCTAGTAGACAGAGTAATTTCTAAAAGAGGTTGTTAGGTGCTCATAGTCTCAGGTGGAGACTTAGTTGTGGAGTCAGCTTTAGTGGGAATAAAGAAAAAGGCCTCATGAATGGTAAAGACTGAAAAAACAAGGGGAAGGGAGGGAAGAGAGGAAGAAAGTCTGAGGTAGGAGGGCTAGCTGGAGAATGGAGTGGAGAGAGCCACGACCCAAACAAGAACCAAAAAAAAGGGGAATTACAAAGGTGTGGGCTTGAACCAGGTTTCTGATCTTAAGATTATGCATTTACGGATTTGGAACAAGAAAGGATTTTCAAGGTCGCTTTACTTCCATTCCCTCACTTTACAGATTAGGGAACTGATGGCCAGAAAGGATGACAGGACTTAGATGTGGAAAAGGACCTGAAAGGCCATCTAGCCTAACTGCACCTGCTTTTACAGATAGGGAATCTGAAGTCCAGAGGGGTGAAATGACTTGCCCAAAGTCATATAGCTAGTAAGTGAGAGAGCCAAGACTTGAACTGACATCTCTCTGGTTTCATATTCATGTTCTTTCTATTATCTTCTGACTTTAAGATTCTGTTCTCCTATAACTATAAGGGGTATGGGGAATTAGGCTGCATAGCTTCTTTTGGGTGCCTCCAAAGGAATAGTGTGAATGCTGGAGGCGTCAAGAAAAATGAAGAAAGATATAAGCTGTGGAGCCTTTGATGGGAGAGCTTTTCAGAAAGGATTTGGGAGGGGGCAAAAACTTTGAAAACACTGGCTATTATTCTGAAATGTCATTTTGGAAAAGATGAAACAAGTATAATTTCTTGTATTTATATCCCCGATTATGAATTCACTCTTCCCTGCAGTGCAAAAGTTTTTCTAGGAAAGGGAGAGTCATCCTCTTTAGAGTAGGAGTTTAAGGTCACTGTGTAGTTGGCAAGGGCACATGGGCTTCAAAGGAAGGCGGCCTGGTAAGGGGACTTGGAGGTATGTCTGGGTGGGGTGGGTAGGAGAGTAGCCTTGCCAGCTCCCTTCTCTCTGTGTGTGGGTAGGGAGTGCCGGTTGCCTGCAAAGATTCTTGCCCACCCTCCCTTACTTTAGCCTAGTACTGGCTAAAGAGAAGAGTCCCTGGAGGGAGAGGGGGATGTGGGATGGGACTAACTCCTCCACATTTGCTTGGAGGATGCCCAGCTAGCCCCCTGCGGGGCAAGAAAGGGAGGATCTCACTCATTGATATGCTATAGCTAGCTAGGCACGGTCCCAAACAACTGTTCTGCATGGTGTGTGCCTGTGTTCTGGGGGCGAGAGGGCCAGCAGGAGATAGGGTGAAGCAGGAGATTAGGCCTGAAGACACAATTTATTCTTTTTTGTTCAGCCTGGTAGGGGTGACTTAGGCAGTATTGTATTGTAGACCCAAAAAAGCACATGAATAATCTTGAGATAATTCAGAGGATTTCAATAGCAAAATAATAACAGCAATAATAATGATGCTTTGGATTTATAGAACAGTTTTCTTCCAACGAGATAAAAAGATAAACTGTTTTGGAAAAAACGAACCAGAAAAAAAGCACTTGTCCCGAGACTGATAGATGGAGTGGGCGGGAGTAAGATGGGGATAGAAAGGACAAGAGATGGGGTTGGGGGTCGTTTTCTAGTTGTTAGTAAGCATATAATCAGTCGTGATAATCTAGAAAGGAAGACGCAGGAAGTTGAGGTAGGACAGAAACAGCTTCAGTAACCCTGAGGTCAGCCAGAAAACGAAGACATGCGGCATGCATCCTAGGCTTCCCAGGGGAAATGGGGTTTTATAACAGCATTGGAGAAACCCAGTAGCTTAATTCAAAGTCTCATCAATAGAGTGGCCCCTGAGTCTAACGGGAGCATTTCATAGAGAATGTCTTGTACATGAGCTGTAGGGCTCATGGAGTCGTCCTATACCTGTAGCTCTTTCTTGGAGGTATATATTCACTTTACCTCCAGTGAAAAGTAGTTGACATTCCCAGGGTTGTCCATGAGGACACCAGTGTGTATCTCAGTGCCCCCTGTAAGCACATCCTTTACAAGAGGGAGGTCATCATGAGTTTTTATCATAGCATAATTCTCTTCAACCTTACCCAAATGGCGAAGCAGGATTTGTCAGGTGAGAGCTAGGCATTGGGCATGGAAATAGATTTCACTGTGGGATTATTGACCCTCTACTTTTCTTTCACTCAATTGTGTGTCTTTCACTCAAGAAATGCCTTTTCCTGCTTCCTTTAAGTGTCTTATAGCCAAGAATAGCATAGCCCCAGCCTTAATACTTGGGGTGGTTCAACAAAGCACCGGTTACAAGATCAGGGACCTCTCCTAGGCAGTCCCATTGCTGTAGAAATACTTTCTTTTCTTAACTCCCTCTTTCTAATTCACAAGAAGATACAAGGAGTACACAATTTCATTTATTGACCTCTTGTTTTTTATTCCTTTCGCCATGGCATGAGTATTCTGGCTGTATATATCTAGAAGTCAGTAAATGTCAATATTGGGTAAGTGTTTACTTCATATCTAGCTAAAATTTAGCATAAGTTGCTTGGAAACAAGTCTTTTCAAGGCATACACTGTTTTAGTAAGTACACAACCAACACAACTACTGAGGTTTAAAGAAATGTCAGCCATCAGTGGGCATGCTTTGTAACATGGAAATACCTGAACTACTCATCAGTGGAGCTATCTTTTTGCTTGCCATGTAGTTATGAATGATAGACAGACTCAGAATCTTTTTGGGAACAGTCAGAAGAGGATGGCCTAAGAAATATAGTCCTAGGAGAATCATTTCAAGGACTTCACCTTCTGGGGGCTTTTAACAGGTTCCTTACATAGACAACACAATTTAAACCACCTGTAAAAAGTTAAGACCACTGATCCAGTGGCAATGCAGATGTATCTTATTTCCCTCTGATCAATTCTGTAGTATTTCTTAGGAAATTGTGTCCATTGTTGAATTCAGGATTCTGCTTTGGAAGGTTTTTGTTCCTTAGGTATTATAGAATTGTTTAGAGGTTCAGTGGGGCTTTTCTATCACCTGAATTGATCTTCTCTTACATGGAGACTTCCAGGTGAAACTGAGACCCTGTTTGTTATTGGCCATGGAAGTCGTAACACTCGTTTCTCTGCGGTACGACATGGGGTGGAGCAAAGATTTGGTTGGTAGAAACTGACCAAGGGTATATCAATGAGTGTAGATATTCACTTAAGTGTAAGACTTTTCATTCTAAAGCTCCAGGTCAGTGATGATAAAGGATATGTAGATCGGCAGCACAGACAATTATAATTTCCACGGTTTCTAATGCTTACTTGCTTCTCCTTGTGGTATCACTTCTCTGAGAAGGACTTGTCTCTGCCTAGACCTCTCTACACCTCCTTGAAGAGGACCCATTGTGCAGATAACCTAATGAATTCCCAACTTGTTTATTGAGTGTGAAAAATCTTGAATGAATATTTAAAGCGTATATGTCTACGAACATAATCTCTTATCAAGGGAATCCTTGAACCATGGTGGGGAGGCCATGGAGAGAGCAGAAGGAGGGTTTATATTTGGGAAAATAAAGATCAGAAGTCAGGGATGGCAGGAAGAATTTTCGTGTTACATGAGGAGCAGTAGCAGCTGGCAGATTTCTTGTGCCACTTGAGGAAGGTAGTCAGAGGACAGAGCTGCCTAAAATAGGGAGCCAACAGAAAAAAAAAAGACTAGGGAGCATGACAAGGAAAGGTTAGGTTATTGAAACTCAATGACCTTTACACATTGCTATTTATGTCCCAGAGGAAGCTAAGATAATAACCCTATGATCTAGGCTGTTTAGAATAAAAAATAATATGGCCCAATGACCGGCTAAGAAGCTGTTGGAGAGACTGGGTAAGTCTCCAGCATCGGCTAACCCCTTTGTGAATATGTGAGCATCATCTTAATTAAATTTCTGCATTGGTTCCAGTTACCATCTTGTTTTCTCTGTGTGCTTGCAGGCAGCACAAGCTAGGTTGGTGAAATTTTGTTATTGTCATCGTTGCTTTTAAAAGAAAATGATGTAATGAGATTTTCCAGAGCTGTTTATGGCTGAATCCATTTTCATTGTTGTCTTATTCCAGGGGTAGGGAACCTGCGGCCTTGAGACCATACGCACATGTGGCTTTCTGGGACATCAGATATGTCCTGGAGACCAAGTCTGAGTTTTACAGAACAAATGCTTTTATTAAAGACATTCATTCTGTGAAGTTTAGATTCAGTCAAACGGCTGCCCTTGAAGACCTTGTGGGCCACATGTGGCCCTGAGGCCTCAGATTGCCCACCCCTGTACCTATTCCCATCTAAATGTCCTGTGCGCTTAGGCTGCTATCAATATGTCTCCATTTGATTTTATGTACCTAAAAGAAGAGTTAGAGAAGGCAGGAACCCTAGGGACTTATAGAAGTTGTTATATTCTTTGTTTACCATAGCCTCACACACAACCTTGATGTGATGATAATGAAGTATCCATCCTTAAGACTAGATAAAATCCAAGGATTTTCTAGAACAGTGACACAAAGTCAGTGTGATGAGTATACAGGTACAGAAGGTTTTAGGCAGTTCTCTTGAAGGTTGAGGGAGCAGCGTTCAAGGCACTGAGAAGAAAAGTTGGCTTCTCTTTCCTGTGATTTCATCTATGATCTCTTCCTGTCTTGCTCTGTGATTCTAAGCCAATTTTTATTCTCTCCATCACCCAACTCAATCTTTGGCAAAGCGGGGATAATTGGACAGGGAGGCTTGGGCTCTGGCCACTCTGGAAAGATTGGCTTGTGGGCTTGCCAATATTGTCTGTCCAGACAGCTAGACTACAGGAATGGGACACTTCCTTTTCCAATAAAAGGAAGGAAGGAAGGAAGAACAGGAGTGTGATCCTAAATCATCTTTTTTTTTACACAAAGAACTAAAGAAAGCAAATAGAAGAGTTTCAGTTGTCCAAGGTATTGAGTGGAACCATGAGGGTACAGACATACAGCTGAGAGTAAGGCTTACAGGCCTTCTGACCCCAGTACCACCACTACCATCCTCCATCAATCTCAGCAAAAACCTATTTCTCTCTTTTGTTCTCTGCTACATTACAATTTCCATCTCTACCTGTCATCTGCATGTGTGTCACGGTGTCTCTGGCACTGTGTGACAGTCCACCTGTCACCTTTGGCAATTCTGGGAGCTATGACAGTTTCAGAGTACATTCCAGCCAGGTTGACTTATTACATGGGACTTGTAGAACTAAAACCCTAAACCTCATCCCTAGGCACCTGGCAGGATGCAGCTGCAAAGGAACTAACCATCATCCTTCCCTACCCTATTTCATGGATAACATAGCAACTCAAGGGCAAAACAAAGAAACAGCCACTAAGTCAGTCATAGATTGTACAGACTGACTCTCCCCATACTTCACCTCTAACCCCTGTCTCCAGGGACCAGGGATTTGTCCAGTCCCATTTAATGGCTCCAGACTCTGGCTTTCCCTTTCACAGTCAATTCCACTTCATCAGTGAGCTGGCTCCGAAACCTCTCCTTGCAAGGGGTCTCTGCGTCTAAGCTGATGAAACAACAGTCTAGAGGGATGCAAAGTGAGGTATGGTGGAGGGAAGGGGGCCTGTTTAGTCATTCATGCCACACAGGAAGCAAGCTATTTTGGAACATTAAAACTGGACAAAGCCTTCAGTTTAAAGGTTGGCCTGATGGTGGCAGCAGCAGCGCTTGCAAAGGAGGATAGTGGAAGGGCGAGAAAGGGAAGCCGAAAGCTAGAGCCACCCAGCCTCGTGAAACCTAGGGGAAGGTGTACGTCTGCCGGCTCCCTTCCTCCTCTGGGTGGGCAGTGGAGTAGGCAGTGGAGTAGGCCCCATAACGCTGAGCAGTAACTGCTGTTTGCAAAGCCCATGGGTGCCTATTGATGTAGGAAGATGTTTTCAAAGAGGGGGAAGGAAATCTTTGATATTATTCGCTACAGCTAAGCGGTAATCGGCTATATCAGTTCTTTGCCTCTTTCACATCCTTTACCTCTTTTGCGTTTTGGTGAAGCCTATGGACTCATTCCCATAACAGTTTTTAAAATGTGTAAAATACATGACATTACTAAGAAAACCAATTCTATTGAAATATTGTTATCAGAATAATTGGGGGAAAACACATGGATCTCCTAAAATCTATCTACAGACCTCCAAGGGGTCTCTAGGTTAGGAACTCCTGCCCTAGAGATTTGATGGAACTCAAAGGCAGAGTCTTAAAGGGATCCCCTGGAGACAGGGTTGTGGGTGGGTAAAATGATAGAGGTCAAAGAGGCTTGAGAAAGTTGAGATAGACAGCTTGTCTATCCCGTTTCCTGGCTGTGGCAGTCTTTTTAGGCACTTAAAACCTAATGGGACTTAAAACCTGGGTTTCCCCAGGTTCCCATTGATGGATGGGCTAGTGCCCAGAGTGGGGTCAGAAAGCGGCACAGAGGAGATGGGCTGCAAGGTTTCCTTCCCTCTCTAGTGAGCTGACTCTTGTACCAGGACTCACTACCCTTTTCCCAGGTGCCTACCCCTTTAATAATCTGGCAGCCAATATCCCTGCTGCTGTTCCCTGACATGCTGGAAAAGCAAAACAAACGGGCACTAAAATTAGTCTTCATTAATCCAGCATCTCCAGACTGAGTGTTGAGGTGCTAACCTGCATTCGCCTCTAGACTAGGGGGAAAAATAAAGATTGCCGTTGTCTATGACTGTTTATTTGAAAGCATCTCTTTCCAGGAAAGATGCTGATCCTCATGGATGGTGACCATGCACAGATTCCTACCTCCCCCAGGCTAGAAGGGAGGACACAGAGAACTTCTGAGATTAAACTAAATTCCCCTTTTACCTCAGGAATGGAAGCAGCCAAGCTTTTCTCTCTTAAAAAAAACTGCAGGACAGATGAGTTTAGACACCCTGGGTTCAGAGCTAGAGAAGGGTCACCAATGAGATTGGGTTATAGAAAGTGGGAGCTTATATTGGGGGGAGGGAGCTAAATATAGAGAACTCAGCCTTCTATCCTATACTCATCTGTATAGCCTAATTGACTGGACTGAGTTGGTCAGCCACCTGACATCATAAAAATTGTGCTAAGTTTGGAATCATGGTCTAGTTACTTATCAGTTGTGTGACACTGAACAGGTCATTTCTCCTTTTTGGGCCATAGTTACCTTATCAGTCCAAGGAGGGATTTAGAAGAGATAACTCTATGATCCCATCCATTGCTAAGCTTTTGTGATCTACCCTGTCCAAAGTCACCATATAATTTCTTATCACTTTGTTTTGATTGTGAAGTCCAAAGGATGTCACCTAAGATTTCACCTCCACTTTCCCCACTCCTTCATTCACACTCCGGTTGTTGGGAGGAGGAGCTAATAAACATGGCAATGCTTAACTCTACTAATATAAAAAGCTAAATGATCTTTTAGAAGATTCTTTTAGATGAATGTGCATAGCCTAGCTTCATCCTAGCCTAGCATTTTGGATGCTGAGCCCCAATTTCTTATCAAGAATTCATCTCCAGTTCTCTCTTCAATAGATTTTTCAAAAAATTTAAAAAATTAAACTGTGTTCTGCTTATGGAGAGGTTACCCCCAGTGTTAGCAATATGCAGTAGGAAAGGCACCACTCTACATAAAAAGGCATTCCAGGACATCAAAAACCTCCTTTTCGTCAAGTCTATAATAGTAAAAATGTCAGGAGACTACACATTTCTGAAATGATTAATAAGAGTTGTTAGGAATGAAGGGGAAAGAACAAGAAAAGATTCTTGGAATGTATATAAGCCTGAACACTGCTCAATTCTGTTTTCCCAGGCTCTGACTCCACCAGGTATATCTTGCCTTGTGCCAGAAATCATTTTAGAAGATTTCAGCAGTTACCTTGGTCATACTTAAAATCATAATATTAGTTTAAGATATATACCCACGATAAATGCACAAACATGAAAATTCTTTGAAGTCTCCCAAGCTTCTTAGATGGCTAAGGAGGAAAAGTGAAGGGCAGAGAGATTTCTATGTTGAAGACATCAAATTCTCTCCTTTTATATTCATGTTCCCACTAGAAGACCTTGATTATACCAGTATGGGGTCCCCTATGTGCTAGTTAGATATCAAATCTGTTTCACCTTTGCACTCTGTGTCAGATTTCCTTAAGTGTCAAATAAAATGCCAAGGAGTTCATAGAAGGAATGTCTTAAAAAATAACAAAAATTGAACCTGTTGATAAAAGGGATCTCAAGATGTCATCTAGAAGAGGTAAATTAAATGAGTAGCTATGATATCAAGGCATCTTGGTTGCACAGTGTAGAGTTCTGGGCCTGGAGTCAGGAAGACCTGGGTTCAAATTCAGTTTGATACATTTACAAGCTCTGTGACCCTGGTTAAGGCATTTAACCCTATTTGCTTCAGTTTCCTCTTCTATGAAATGGACTGAAAAGGGAAATAACAAACCACTCCAGTATCTCTGCCAAGAAAACCCCAAATGGGTACATGAATAGTCAGACCTGACTGAAAATGACTGAACAGATTGTGATGTCATGCAAAAAGCCCTGGGTTTGAAGTCAAAAAACTGTTTGAATGATCCATGTACTTCACCATTCTGGGACTCATGTTTTTTTCATCTGTAAATTGGATATAATGACATTTGCCCTCTACTTCATAGAGCTATTATGAGCCTCAAAGTATATAAACTACCATCCCTGCTAGCTACCATTATCATTCTGCATGGTATTCTGATTGATCTTTGGTTATCATTATCAATGCATATGATAAATAAAATCCAATTCATAGACAAGTACTATTACATTTTAAAACTGAATCAGCTTGGCCCACTTTGGGGCAGGTAGGTGGCACCGTGGATTGGGTGTTGGGTCCGGTGGTAGGAAGACTTTTGTATGACTTTTAAAGGCATTTCATGCTTGGTCTAAAGTCTTCTGATTGGCTGAAGTGTGTTTTCACCTAGTTAAGGTGTCAGAGTTTGGCTGGTTTCAGACCACTCTTACATATATGTTGTTGTTCAGTTGCTTTTTATTCACGTCCAAATCTGAACACCCATGTTTAGGATGAAGACCCAGCAAGGGAGGTTTTTTTATTCCTTCTACGTCTTACAGCAACTCTCTCTAGATCCAATTATGCATTTGTATATATACTTTTAGTCCAAACCCCAATGTCACATTCTTCTTTAAGTGTTTCATTCCCCTTGGGTAATAATGACCTTTTACCCGCTCAGATGTCCCATAACACTTAGTTTGCCACTTTTTTTTGGTAGGTTTTAGGCCATAACTGAAATTAATGATAAAAGTGGACCATTCAGTCATTTTTCAATTGTGTCTGACTCTTCATGACCTTATTTGGAGTTTTCTTGGCAAAATTACTGGAGTGGTTTGCCATTTCCTTCTCCTGTGTATTTTACAAATGAGGTTAAGTGACTTCCTCAGAGTCATACAGCTAGTAAGTATCTGAGGCCTGATTTGAACACAGGAAAACAATAACTGATGGTGCAGGTCCTGGAGTCCGGAAGACTCATCTTCCAAATCTGATTTCAGATTTTTGGTCCAAAGTTTGTCCCACTCATGGCACCCATTTTTATACATTTTCTTTTTTTTATTATTATTATCTTTCCATTTCCCATCTCCTATATTTCCCAAGATGTTTACCACCTCCTCTCTAAGAGAAAAATCCCTTATAATAAAAAATTAAGAGAGGAAAAACCAATTTAGCAAACTTATATGTGTGCATATATGTATATATTCATACATAGTACCAATATACATACATACATAGCACCAAATAGGTAGTGATCCACATCTGCAGTCCCCAACTTCTACAATGAAGCAGAAGCAGAAGATAAAAGGGCTTTCTTATTATCTCTTTTTCTTTGGTCATTATAATCCTACAGCTTTTAGCTTTTGTTGTTCTGTTCTTGTTCTACTTATATTGTCAAAGTTTTTATGTATATCGTTTTCCTAGTTCTATATTCTTTATTTTGTATCAATTCATATAAGTCTTTTCATGCTTCTTAGTATTCATTTTATATGTAGCACAGTTATATGTGTTTTTAAAGAATGCAATATTCCATTCCATTCATTCATCATTATTTATTTGCTCAATCAATAGGCATCTACTTTGTTTTCAGTTCTTTGCTACTACAAAAAACACTTCTATAAATATTTTGGTGTATATGGGACCTTTTCTGTCATTGATCTCCTTGGCAGTATATACCTAGCAGTGAGATCTCTTTTTCAGGAAGAACTTTAAAAGCAAAGGAATATTAGAAGTTATCTAATAATGGTCTCCTTTCATGGCTGTACTTCAGTGTTCCAGAAAGATAATTGCTTTGTATACCTGGAGAATGTTGTGACATCCTCCATGTGTATTTTCCCCAGGTTATTTTGGAATAAGTATGTAGCCATATGATATAGCAGAAAGAATTATGGAATGAAGTCAAAGGACCAGAGTTTGAATTTTGGCTTGTTTTATTTACTCTGAGTTTTTGCATCATTTTAGACTTCATTTATTTCCTCTGATAAAATGATGGCATTCAAATAAGTGATCCCTATAGTTCATTCCAAGTCCAAATCTATGATCCTTATGGACATTATTCTTACTTTTTCTTTTCCTTGAGTGTGATCTTAGGTTATCTACTTCCCTTCCTGAGTCTCAATTTCCTCATATGTTAAATGAGGGGATTAGACTCCATGCCATTTGATGTCTCTTTTTGCCCTGTGTCTTTGATTCTATCAACTAGACAGCCTCTGAGTCCCCCTACAACTTGATGGGATGTATGGTTTCATATACACACATCTTTCTTTCTCTCTCCTTTGATGTGACCTTGCATTCACCTTCCTTCTCACCTGCAGTTTCCTCATCTGTAAAAGGTGGGGGCCAGACTCAATGACCTCCAAGGTTCTATCCAACTTTAATGTTCTGTGATTTCCATAACCTGTTTACTTCATTTCGATCCCCACGGTGAGACTACATTGAGTTGCCTAGAAGAATTTAATTTTGCTCTTTGAATATCTACCTGACCCATAAAAGCTGCCTCTAGTGGTTAATATACTTCTTTTCCCCATGGAGTGTTCTGCAGACATGATAAACATGAAGAACAAGATTTAGTCATTAAACCAAAGATACACAAGGAATGAATCTTTCTGGATGATCACAGAGAGCCCTGGATCAAAGAGAGTTTTCAGTCTCCCCCTCAGTCCAGACCCTTCAGTTAACAAATGAAGACACTGAGACCCAGGAAAGTTCAATAACTTGTCCAAGGTCACAATCAGAAGCAAGATTTGAACCTAGATCTGATCTGAGAGTCAGTGCTTTGTCCACTGGACAATATTGAGGAGAAGCTCCCAAATGCTTCATTGGAGACCCTATGACTCAAGTCATTGCCTTCCTTAAAACTAAGAAAGAAATTTAAAATTGAGAGGCATTCTTTAGGTTATATGACTTTCCATTCTTTCCTCTAACTCAACATAGTAGAAGCTAGCCATTCAATCCAGTGGTCCATGATGAGCCATGGAGAATGTCATGTTCCTTCACACAGCTGAGAACGGCCATAGATTTTCTTCCAGCACAGTGTTTCACCTGCATTTTAGAATGTTTGTTTTAAAGAAAACTCTATACACTAGAGATGCTCATGTCCATAATGGATTGATTTTCTGCTTTATACAGTGAAGACATTCAGAATATATGTAATAATGTGCCCCGAGAATTCTTGTTCTGCCTTTTAAAACTTCAAGGTCAATACGTCCACCGACATTGATATTCACTTCATTGTGAACTGGGATCTGCTGGCTGCTTACTGTCACTTTATTTTTCAATTCATAGAAAAAGATGTTCCTATCACTAGGCCTCTGGGCCTATTTCTTCAGCTTAAATCACCAGTGGGAAGCCAAGTGCAGGAGCCAATGAATTCGGCAATCTAGGAAGGAGAGAGATGGGGTCAGCTCCAGAATTAAAGACACTCCATCTCCCAACCCCCACTCACCCTCATCTTCATGGCTACTGATCTATGGACCTCTAACATCCCCAGCCACTATCACCTCATTAGAAGAGTGCTGAGATAACTGTAGCCAGAGGTGGCACATTGTAGTAAAACAGGCTTGCAGTCAGAAAGGGCTGGTTGTGGCTTCCACTTCTAACACTTGTAAGCACTGTGACCATGGGAAGATCACCTAACCTCTCCGAGTCTGTTTCCCCATCTCTGAAATGGGGATGATAAAATCTATGTTACCTATCTAATGTCTGTTGGTTGATTGTTAGAGGTGAAAAGACAGAGAACACCAAGGGATATAAAGAGAGACAGAATTTTTTTTTAGGCTTTCCTTAGATCATGAAGATTAATGCCAACAATCGTATGATCTCTTTCCAATCCATCATGAACAACTGGGAGAAATATCAATCAGCTAGCAAGCATTTATTAAGTCCTTCCTAGGTTTCATGTACTAGGCCAAGCACTGAGGCTACAAAGAAAGGCGAAGGCAGCCCATTGCCATTCTATTGGGTGTAATTATATAGTCAGTAAGGATCATCATTGCCCCAAAAGCTGAAATCTCCAGGCATCGTGCAAGAATCTTATTCAGAATCTGCAAAAGACTGTTGAAATTGTCCAAAGCAATTTATGTAAACACAGAAATTGAGACCTCAAGTTGCTTTGCTCAAAGACATAAAGCTAGTTAGTGGCATACTGGGACTGGCACCCAAGATTCCTGATTTCAGGCTCGTGATTTCTCTACAACCTGGGTCTAGGTGCTAGATGGAACATGAGGGGCCATGGGGAGGCCTGACTCCCAAGGTCATAGTATCATTCATAGCATCATTCATTGGTCCAAGAGACAGTCATTCGATTCCCATCTCTTCTGGTCTCATATCCATGAGTGCTTTATCAGACTCAATCATATTCTTCCTCAGGCTGTTTCCTCTACTTAGGAGATCTTTTCTTCCTTCTCTTCACCTGTTGAATTTCTACCCTGCCTTTAAAACCCAACCCTCATGTCACTTTTTTTTGAACATCCTTCTCTGATCCTTAATTTCTACCTTTGGCAATGACCTTGGTAATAACCTTCCCACTCTGACACAATTTGGCATTTTTTATAACTCTTTCATCCATTTATCTTGCTTTACCATGTATTATGGTTGTTTGTGCTGATGTCAGCCTAATCTGGACCTTATGCTATGTGAAGGACAATTCTTTGAACATACCAGGTTCTTAATAAATGTTAGCTATTGTTGCAGACCACTGTTTTTTCTGAGGCCCTCTTAAGTTATCTTAGGAGGACAACTGCTTTATCCCTTTATTTTTGCTGCTCTACATTCATTTCAAGGTAAGGAGGAAATCTGGAGAGCCTGGAAACTTCTGATCTACTCTACCATCTTTTCAGAATCCATTTCACTTATTGGATTTTGATAAACATTGCTGTGTGTCTGAGCACAACATAGAGAGTACACTTTTGATAGGATAATTAAAGTCAACAAACCTTTCCATAAGCTACCTATAATAGATATTAGTCATATGAAGAAAAAACCAAAGCATTCCTTGACCTCAAGGAAATTATAATCTATTAAGAGGAAACAGCATGTGCACAGATGAGTAAACCCAACTATCTACATAATAATTTGATGGGAGGGAAGTAGTGCTGGTGTTAGAGATGGAATGCAGAAACAACTGGAGCCTGTAATCTCTGACTCTATGGGGCTGTATTCATGGAAAGTTCAGCTACACATTGGAAACTGAGAAAGTCCTGAGGATGTTTACTGGGCCATCATTCCCTGGGCAAGGAAATTAATATCATGGAGCAGTATCCCTGATTGAAGGGCAATATTTCTGCTACAGTAATGATGGCAGAAACTACAGCACTCTGGCTTCTCTGTGCACAGGCTTCATCACATAATGAGGCCATGTAATAAAAATGAGTCATAATGAACAGAGCTTAATAGTACCACCGAAGTTAGGCCTTCAGAGTCCTGGCTGGTAGGAAGTGAACATAATATAGAAGGATTTCCCATAGAGGAAGCTCTCCCTGCCCTGTGGTGTTTTTCCACAGATCTGCTAGCATTTGACTACTGGTTAACTTGTGCCAGGTTTCCAGCAGGTCACAGGTTGTAGATCACCCATCCCCCTTAGAAATGGTGCAAAGGGAGGCAGTGGGAAGGAAGGGCATTGGAAACAAGGGCTCTTGTCCTGGCTCAATCACTAACTTGCTATAGTGGTGATCGTTGTGGCTGTGCCAGACTCACCTATGTTCTAAGGATCAAAGATGGAAGTATTTGTGAAAGGGCGTTTTAAAAATGAGCTATTCTTGAAAAGTATGGAATTTAGCATTTCTGTTTTGCTACTTAGGTTTCAGGGAAAGGTAGATCAAGCTATTAAAAAGAATATATTAAGCTCCTACTGCATACCAGGTACAATGTTAGACATTGTAGATGAAAAATAAAAATAGCGTTTCTTGCTTTCAAGGAACTTGTATTTAGCAGGAGTAAACTGTTCACTAGTAATGATATACAGAATATATGACAGTCTGGCATAGTGAAGAGAGAGTCGGTCTCCAAGGCAAGAAGACCTGAGTTCAAGCTAGACCTTTGACATTGACTATATGACCTTGCATAAGCTAGACCTTTGACATTGACTATATGACCTTGCATAAATAATCTCTTAATCACATAATCTCTCATTGCTCTAGACAGCAGCCTAAGACTACATTACAGAGAAGGTATCAGATTGACTTAGTAGAGGGTTTATTCTCACCTGAGTATTCCTTGACCAGTTAAATAATAAAGGCAGTACCTATCTCTATATAAAATATGTTTATAAAATAGAATGAATTTCTGGGAAGGGGTTCACTAGCATCTGGAGGCAGGAAGAAAAGTTTTGTGCAGAAGGCAGTCGTTTAACTGACTTGAAGGAAACAAGTATTTACTTGTATACATTTGTATTCTCAGTATTAGTGACATATCTAGGTATCATACCAGACATAGAGATTAAAAAATAAAAATGCAAGTGTCCCATATGGAAGCCAAAGATCCGACAGCCTGTACCTTCATTGTATGACCTCTGCAGGTAGAGCTTAAGGGAAATTGTGAATTCAGAATCACAGACTTCTGAGCCCAAACATCCTAATATTTTTTATAGGCTGGGCTGGAAGCAGAGCTGGGTAGCCAATCACTACTATATTATTTTTTTCCTTTCTCAGGGAAAATAAGAGTGGTCCTTCTTATTCTGAATTGTCTATAAGTATTAGCAAACCATTCCCTCTTTCTATTTCTCCTTATTTTTTAATCTACCAACAAGCATTTATCAAATATTTCCTATATATATATCAGGAATTGTGCTAAGTAGTGGGGATACAGAGAAAGGAAAAAACAAAGCAAAGCCTGCTCTCAGCGAGAGTTTAATGGAGGAGGTAGCATGCAAACAGCTATGTACAAAGAAGATATAGACAGGACAAATTGGAGATAACTAATAGAGGGAAGACACTGGTATTAAGAGGGAGGGGTCAGTGGTAGTCTGGAAAGGTTCCTTATAGAAGGTGGGATTTTAGCTGACACTAGAAAGAAGCTAGGGAAGCCAGGAGATGAAGATGAGGAGAGAGAGTTCTAGGAATGGAAGACAGCCAGTGAAAACACATGGAATCTGGAAAGGGTGTGTCTTGTGCAAGGAATAACAAAAACGAAAGGGTCATTGAATCCCGGAGTATGTGGAGGAGAGAGAGTGTGAGAATCTAGAGTATGTGGAGGGGAGCAGAGTGTGAGAATCTAGACATGTACAAGGAAATCAGGTTAGGAGGGACTTGAACAAGAAGATGTGACATTTGGTCCTTGAGGTATCCATTGAATATAGTGGTGGTAGAAATAACATGGTCAGACATGTGCTTTAGGAAGATCGATTGGACAACAGAGGATGGACCCGAGTGGGGAAAGACTTGAGGTTAGAAAGATCACTATTTCAATAGGAATGAGGTGGCAAAGGTTGGCACCAGAGTGGTGGCAGCATCATAGACGAGAAGGAAGAGGTAGGACTTGCCAATATATTGGATATGTAGGTGAGAAAACAGCAAAGAGTTGAACGTAACTCCTGGGTTGCAAACTTAATTTACAAATTAGGGGAAAATGAAGTCTGATTTATGCATATAGGGTGCTTTGAGATTCCTGGAGAAAGAGTACTCCATGGAAAATTATTATTCAGATGTTATTCCATTACTTAGTATAACTTATGCCCAGATTAAAAGACAGCTCTACTACCACTTACAAACTAGATTTCATGGAGAACACATTAAGGGGAATATCTATCAGATTCTGTAATTAAATCTCTGTAAATTGGCCTTAATAGTAATTTACTTTTATTTCATTAGCATAGAGTATGGGAACCCTCTTTTAAAATGTCACATCCCCTGACCCCCTCCTGGGGTATGGATTAATTGGAATGAGACAACTATAAAAATATCAGTATAAGACAACAAATGCAGAGAAGGGGATTTTCCACATTTAGTTTGCTATAGTCCATTCCTTATTATTTGAAAGTTGGTCATCCATGCTTCCCTTTTACAGTCCACACTGTTAACTGCTGGGTCAAGTCAGAAGGGAGTTAAGACTGAGCCTGAAGGGAATGGATAGAGTGGGAAGTGTTGAGATGGGGAGGACAGACTGTGTATGTGAGTCTTATAAGAGGACTCATGTGACTAGCACTATTGCAAATCAAATATACTATGTGTCCTTTTTGTTTCATCCACCATTTTGAATTATTTATAACTTGAAATTTAATTGAAATGCTGGAACATTTTAAGGGATTTGGAGACCTTCCCAAAAGATTACAGAAAAGTAGCAAAACTAAAGCTTCCCAATGGAAAAGAAACTTGTTAAGAAGGCCTGGAGGTGAACTGCTAACAAGAAGTTGATCCAATTTGGGAATTCTCTAACCTGTAATATGCAGAGCACTGGTAGTAGGTGGTCTAATGATCTTTGAAATACCACCTCCATAGTTTTTCAGAAGTACTCCCACTGAAGGAGTCTGTATTATACTCTGTCTCTTACCTATCACTCCACCATCTCAACAGGAAGAAAGATAAAAATGAAAGGTCTTTGAACACCCACCCAGAATGTTAGGGCTGAAAGAAAGGGACTTTGGGGATCATCCAGGTCAAGGGTTCTTAACCCTTTTTTGCTCCTTATGTATCCTTTGGCAGCCTGTTAAAGCCTATAGACAGACCCCTTCCCAGAATGCTTTTACATGTATACAGTAAAATGCACAAGATTAAAAAGAAAAACAGTTACATTGAAAGACAGTTAGCACAGTTATTTTAAAACTTTGGGGGCCCTAGGTTTGGAAACTTATTTCTAAAGCAGCCCACTAATTTTACCAATGAGGAAACTGAAATGTAGACAAGGAAACGGCTTACTCAAGCTCACATAATGAATTAGTGGCAGAAATAGTGTAAGAAACTAAGACTCTGAACCACTACAATCCCCTGTGCATCTTTGGATAGAGAGTTGGCCCTAGACTCAAGGATCTGGGTTCAGATCCTATCATCTCTGACATATACTGACTGGGATCCTGGGCAAATCACTTAAACTCACAATGCTCCGGGAAACTCTGTAAGACTCTAAGCTCAGAAAAGTTATTGACTTACATCAGTAGATGGAGTTTCCTTACCTGGGAGTTCTCCTTATCAGTGAATTCACAGGTCCTGTCCCTATGTACTCCCCACAAAGTTCAACCTCTGCAGAACCTAAATCTAACCTGTTGACACTGGTCTAACCAATCCCAGGTACTTGTCGCAGGAAAAAGAAAAAAGGGAAAAAGAGATGCCTTCCGAATGATTATAATCCCATTATGCAGAGCTTCCCCTATTTATTTCTTCATATGGATGAATTTGTATATATTTGCATTTTGTTCTATCTGATAATATGCATAGAATTCAAATTGAAATGACTGGAATAGATTTGAATATTAATGAGGCGTTTAAAGGCTGCTGTCCCTGGCAGAATAACCCAGCAAGGGAATGGGCTATGCAGAAGCTCTGTTATCTATGTTGGATACCCCAACCAGAGGAACCAAATGCAGGTCAGAATGATGGAGGCCAGGGAAGGAGAAGCTGCCTTCTGGGAGAGAGATAAAGGCCTCCCTCCACTTTTCCACAGTCCCTGGGAGAAGGAAGTTATTCCATGGAGATAGGGTTAAGTAGGTAAGGTCCTATTGAAGGCTGCATGGCCTGAGGTCTTTTCAAACACCCAAATGGATTAACATTTTAATGATGCCAGAGTAGAGAAGGAGTTTTCTCTTGTTGAATGATCCCTGCAGAGTTGGTTAGCAATAATAGCCTTTCAGGTTTGGGGAAGGAATGACAGGTGTGTCCAATAGGCTCAGTTGTCTACCCTACCCCCATACCCTTGACCTAGAAGAGGTCATCTGCTGTAATAGCTTATGCCTTTTGTCCTCTGAGTCAAATGTAATATAGTCTTGTCTATAAGGACAATTGGTTATTTTCGCATAGGATAGTATCAGGAAATCCTGGGTTCAAATCCATCCTTGGATATTTGTTAGCTATGTGACCTTGGGCAATTCACTTACCCTGCCTTCCTCAGTTACCTCATCTGTAAAATGAGAATAATTGCACCTAACTCGTAGGGTTGTTGCAATGATCAAATGAGATAATATCTGTAAAATGCTTTACAAACCTTTAAGTACTATGTAAATGCTAGCTAAATTCTTATCAGCCAATGACTATGAGTTGACTTTCTCTAGGAAATCACTTGATTCTGGTTATTGTGGCATATGGATATTAACATCTATAGGATACTTAATCAGCTTTTAGGTGAAAAATTATGCAGCTACTTAGAAAACATTGCACTTTAGCTATGCCCAGTTCTCTAATCTACATCCCTTTCTACCAACTCCCCTCCAATCCTGGAACTAAGCAACCAAGCAATTACCAACAAGCATTTAGTAAGCACCAATTGTGTGCCAGATACAACCACTCCCTTCACCTCTCCCCCCAAAAAAGAAACTCACAAGGAGTTCATATTCCATTGGGGATGACAACAGTATAAGTACTGATATGTAAATACATACAAAGTAAATATAAGGCAGTTAAATATAAAGAAATTAGGGAAGGAGGGCATTCAGAGAAGGGAGATTAAAAAACAGCTTTTTGTAGAAAGCAGTGCTCAGATTAAGTCTTGTAGGATTTGAGAGAGACTGTCATGTGGAGGTGAAGAAGAAGTGCTTCCAGACAGGAAGGATGTCCACTACAAAGGCAGTGGAATGGCAGATGGAGTGCCATGTATGAGGAACAACTACAGGGTCAGTTTGACTGGATCATAGAGTGCAGGAAGAGAAGGTAGAGGTAGAGAACAGAACTCTAAGCCTTGGGGAAAAGGGAAGCCTCTTATTTCCTAAGAACTACCAAAAAATGCGTAAGCCTATCATTTTAATTCGTGTCTCTATGACAATAACGGCAGCTAGGTGATATGGTGGATAGAGCACTAAGCCTATAGTCAGGAAGAACTGAGTTCAAATTCAGCCTCAGACATTTATTAGCTGTGTGACCCTGGACAAATTATTTAATCCTGTTTGCCTCAGTTACTTCATCTGCAAAATGAATTGGAGGAGACGGCAAAGCACTCTAGTGTCTTTGCCAAAAAAACCCCAAAATGAGGTCATGAAGAGTCAAAACAACTGAGTAGCAAAAGCATGACAATATTGTTTCATAGCACCTGAAATGTAATAGACACTTAATAAATGTTTATTGATTTATTAATAATTTCCCATTTTATTTAAGTTTCTTTTCCCCGTAATTCATTTCAGGTAGCCTAAGAGGCCCTGACGTTCCTATAAGGACTGACTCTCAAAATCTCTTAGTCTGTCCTTCCTGGAACTTGGGTTCTTGCTGGGTATTGATTTCTAGAATTCATCCTCTTTGGCTGATTCTATAAACCAGTAATGAGAGTCACCCCTGAGACTGTGGAGAGCAATAGAAAATCAAGTCAGTTGGCTCCCTGCCCAATGGCCAACTTGAGGTTCATTCATTCATCCATGAAGTCAACAAACGTTCATTAAGGGCAATGCACTCCTCTGCAATGTGCTGTGCTAAACATTAGAGAGAGATGTAGAGATTAATTATGCTGTGTTCCTGTCCTCAAGGAGCTTATAATTTAATTGGTATGTAAATTCCCTCCATATTGAAATATATGTTATACTTATACACCCCTTGAATCTGAGAGGGAGGACATTATCGCCTCCTTTGCTCCCTCCAACATCCTCCTATGTCTCTGAGTTTGTCTTTGCTACAGGAGAACAGTCAAACCCTCAGCTTCTTGCGCCAGCATGTCAGGCTTCAGTGCTCTGGGAGAATGAGTTTTCCTCAAATCAATCCTGGATGCAGTTATTATTTTATAGGGATGTTGTAAGTTGATAAGGTAGCTGTTATATGTTAATAGCTATTGTAATGTTGTTCTTAAGGCCTATTACTTGAGCTAGTTTGTATTTTAATGTGTGCAAAGGTGATTACAACTTTAATATGAATGTTAAACAGATTAGCTGATTTATATGTAAAATAAATAAATAAAGCAACTCATACTCTTTTCTATTTGTTTCTTTCTGTCTCCTCCTCTGTCCAAAAGCAGATGTGGTCTGTGGAGCATTGACAATAGAACAAAAAGGGAGTGTTTTCTTGGTGATAAACAATGGTTGCAGACAGGCCTTTTGTTTTGGATAAATTTGGGCTCTATGGCATTAAATAGTAGCTTCTCTAAAAGTCTATGCTTTTGTGTGTGTATGTGTTTGGAGTTGAGCTTTGTCTGAGAGTAGCACAATTTAGGAAAGTTCTCTCTTGAAATCATGTTTTCTATCCCTGGTACTCTCTGCTGCTGTCATAGAATACTCTCAAAGTTGGACAAACTCTCAGAAATTTGTTTGCATAAATATTCATCTGTAATATCACCCATTTTTTGATTGCCAATAGTGTGTAAGGACCAGTAGATAAAATGTATCCAAAAATCAGATTTTTCTGCACAGTAAGTTTTAAATCTAAATAACTCAAAAGAAAAATGTTTGGCAGAGATTTAGAATATGTTGGTCTTGGAGGAGGTGTTCAGTATTTGGAAAACTAAAAGTTTTAGGTTGAGTAAGAGAGATTCTAGCCATGGAAGGAAATATGGCAGAATGTATTGAGTATGGGCAAAGAGAGAAATGTCATGAAGGAGATTTTAAACTGAAATTTGAAAGAAAACAAGAGCTGGATAAAGCCATAAAACTGGATAAAAGAACAATTAAAAAAAAGAAATCAAGTAATTCTCAAAAGAAAATAATAGGCAGGGGATAGTCATGAACAATTCATGTGACATCAGATGATTATTACTGAGGTACAGAACTATGGTTAATAAAGGAAGCTTTAAAGGAATATACACAATGGGGTAATTATTCTCTTACAGGAATCACCAAGAAATTGTGAGATGGAACTCATTATTATCAGGTGGCAAAGAAAAGTTATACCTGCTTTTAAAAAAAGGAAGTCATAGAAAAAGTGGGAGAAGATTATATGTCACAAGAAAAAAGCACATACCTTGAAATAAATTCATGAACCTGGGGATAGAGATGCAGTATAAAGAATTAAGGGTGAGGGGTGCAGGTGAAATTGAGTAGAGAAGATAAAAAGCAAGAGAAGAACATATGTTATCAATTTGGAAGTATGCAACAGACCACCTGGTTAGATGGATGATATAGGTGTTGCTTTTTTAACACATAATGAAGTTGAATCAGAGCCAAGATAGAGCTACAATAAATTATTTCATCTCTCCACTTTACTGCTAGAAATGCTATTCTGCTTAAAGTTTCTGATAAATTCTTGATTTATCTTCTTGACAGTTTCTAATCTTAAAAGATTAAGGAAATAACAGGAACCTCTTTTCATGCTGAACCCAAACAAACAAGTCATGACAGATTGATGGAAAAGTGGCGCATCAGAAGCCTTGATGTTAAGCCATTTTCAGACTTTAACTGGTGACCCAAGTTATACAATGCTAGCATCAACCCTTCCAAATGGTGGTACTATATAGAATGAAAGCCTGGATTCAAATGCCAGATCCCCAACCCATTGTTTGTGTGACCTAGGGAAGATTGTTTTACCTTACTTCTCTGGGTCTCAGTTTCCTCATCCATTAGATGAAGGTTGTTGGACCAGAAAATCTCTAAGTTCCCTTCTAGATGTAAATCTGGATCCATAATTTGTTTTTTAGAAATTAGGTTTCAAAAAGTACAGCACAAAGGTAGGTACAATTTCACGGCCAGAGAGTCTTTTAAAGGCAAAGGTGACTAGAGTAATGAAAGATTCTAAAAATAAAATTCAGACAATATAATGACAAATGATAGTAGTAAGAAAGAAAAAGGGGTTGGGGCCTTTATAGAAACCAGTGTAGCTACAGGGAAACTTCTCCCATAAAAACTGGAAAAAGGGACACATAACCAGAAACAAATATAATTATAGTGTGGTCCTGTCAGAATAATGTTGAAAGGAGTGGGAAAGCCCTGAATGAATCGTCTGAGCTTCACATGTATGAGCATGCACACACACACACTCACATACACACACACACACACAAACCCACTAAGGATAACAAAAAAGGGTCTTTATATTTGAAGTGAGAACAAGGACTACTATTTGGAACAGATGGTGTTATTTTAACAGATGACAGAGAGAAACCAGAAATACCCTACCCATCTTTTGCTACAGTTCTTCTCTTTCCAGGAGAATAATCTTCAAAGATAGTTGAGAGAATTTAAGCCCAGGATAGGTAAAGAGTTAAGATGTGAATACTTAGCTGTTTTAAATTAATTGAAGTCTCCAGGCTCAGATAAATTACATCCCAGGGCACTAAAATATTTTGTAGATATGGTGGTAGTATGACTGGCTTTGTGAAATCATGGAAAAGGAGAGAAGTACAAGATGGGAAAAAATTGTCCAGGTTTTCAAAATAGGGAGAAAAGGTGGATCTTGGAAATTGAAGATAGGTTAGCTAAATGAAACCCCAGTCAAAGGGCTGAAATGGATTGGTCATAGAATTTTAGAGCTGAAACAGATCTTAGAGTTCATCTAGCTATCTCATTTCACAGATAAAGAAACTGAGACCCAGAGAAGTGAAGTGATTTGCCCAGAGTCACACAGCTCATTAATGACAGAGCCATTAAACTCTAATTGCCTGACTGCCCACTCAGTACTCTTGCCATTTACTTTGCTACTTTAAAGAATTCAGAAATTTATTAGTGGGTACTACCTCCACCAAGGCAGACTATTACTCCATATTACTTTGCAATTCTTCTCCAGATCTGCTATTTCATAAAAAATCTGCCCAGTGAACTAGGGTCTTCCTCTTATTCTTTTAATATTTGAGGCATGTTGATTTGGTGATCAATCAACACTTATTTAAGTGAATACTCTGTGCCAGGGTCTGTACAATTATTATGGATACAACTAAGAAATTATAAAACAAAACCAAAAGAATGAAAAAAGGGAAGATAATGTGAAATATCTCAATGGAAAAACAACTGACCTGGAAAAATAGATCCAGAAAAGACAATTTAAAAATTATGGGACTACCTGAAAGCCATGATCAAAAAAAGAGCCTAGATATCACCATTCATGAAATTATCAAGGAAAATTGCCCTGATATTCTACAACCAAAAGGCAAAATAAATATTGAAAGAATCTACCAATCACCCCTGAAAGAGATATGAAAAGAGAAACTCCTAGGAATATTGTAGCCAAATTCCAGAGTTCCCAGGTCAAGGAGAAAATATTGCAAGCAACTAGAAAGAAGTAGTTTGAGTATTGTGGAAATACAATCAGGATAACACAAGATCTAGCAGCTTCTGTGCTGAGGGATCAAAGGGCTTGAAATACGATATTCCGGAAGTCAAAGGAACCAGGATTAAAACCAAGAATCACTTACCCAGCAAAACTAAGTATAATACTTCAGGAGAAAAAATAGTCATTCACTGAAATAGAGGACTTTCAAACATTCTTGATGAAAAGACCAGAACTGAAAATTTGACTTTCAAACACAAGAATCAAGAGAAGCATGAAAAGGTAAACAGGAAAGAGAAATCACAAGGGACTTACTAAAGTTGAACTGTTTACATTTCTACATGGAAAGATAACATTTGTAACTCTTGAAAGTTTTCTCAGTATCTGGGTAGTTGGAGGGATTACACACACACACACACACATATAATAAGAGAGAGAGCATAGGATGAGTTGAATAGGAAGGGATCATATCTAAAAAAATAAAATTAGGGGGTGAGAGAGGAATATATTGGGAAGAGAAAGGGAGAAATGGAATGGGCAAATTATCTCTCATAGAAGAGGCAAGAAAAAGCTTTTCCAATGGAGGGGAAAAAGGGGGAGGTGAGAGGGAAAAAGGGGGAGGTGAGAGGGAAAAAGTAAAGCTTACCCTCATCACATTTGGCTCAAGGAAGGAATATTATCCTCTCAAGGGACTTTAGAATTACACAGATAGATTGCTTCATCAGGGGTTGGCAGCTCCCTCAACCAACCCCCAATAACTGAGGAACCAGTTGATTTTATTCAAGTTGTCTATGGTTATAAGAAATGTGTGATGTTTACCCCAAAAATGTGGTGTTTACCCAAATCCAGAGAGGTAAAAGTATATTTCATTTTCAAACATTACTCTATTTGGAGGTAGAGGACAGGAATACATACTACAATCTTACTGATTAAAAAAAGGAAGATTAATTCCTAAAAAAAAAAAAAAAAGAAAGAAAGAAACAAAAAACATTATTGTGGACACAAAGCAAAAACAAAAGTTCTTGCCCTCAGAGAACTTACATCCTGTCAGAATGTAAAATTACAATTCTTTTATCACATACAACAACATGTAACAACCACTCAAGTGGGCCATCTAATCCCCTCTATTGTCTCTCATTCTCTTACTACCACACTGTGATTTTTAAACAATAGTCAAAATCCTTTAGGGAAGAAATAGTGATTCCTATGAACAAGCCATTCCAAACTAACTTCATTTCCCTTTTGGACTGGCTTACTAGGCTAGTAGGGCATAGTGATGCTGACAACATTTGACAGTTCCATTCAATTCACCTAAACATTTATTTTGCACCTCTTATGATATCTTTGTGGAAAAGATAAAGAAATGTGGACTTAATGACAGCAGAGTTAGAAATATCCAAAGCTTTTGAGAGCCATCTGGATTGCACAATGGATAGGGTGCTGGGCCTGGAGTCAGAAAGACCTGAGTTCAAATCTACCCTCAGATACATATAATCCCTTTCTACCTGTAAAATGAGATAATAATAGGATTTACCTTGGAGGGTTATTGTGAAGATCAGGTGAGATAATTTAAAGTGCTTGGCACCCATAGGAGGTACTTAATGAATGTCTGTTTTCTTCCCTCCCTGTCTGAAGTGAAAGCATGTATTTCATATAGTGAATGTGTGCAATGACAGAATTACAAGTTAAAAAAAAAGGTCTTGTTAAGCTGGAATGAAGGTCTAAAACTAATAAGATAAAAGAGAGTCATATAAAGTATTAGCACTTGGGTTTAAAAAAATAATCACGGGCACAAAGAAGGAAGACCTGGCTTTATAGCAGTGGGTATAAAAGAAAAAGACCAAGTAGGTTTTCAAAGTATGACAGAATCTCAGAGTGGCAAGAGACCTCATAGTTCAACCTATTCCTGAAGAATTCAATTCAATTCAACAAATGCTTATAAGGCACTCCCTATTTCTAGAAGAAGAATGGCATGGAATCTAGGGGACAGTTTCAAAGGAGTCAATGTGTGAGTTTCAGTCCTGTCTCTGACATATATGGGCTGGTTGACCTTGGCCAGATCATTTAATTTCTTAATAATCCACTCTGGTTTCTAAGGCTGCAAATTGCAGCACTACATTGATTGAAGAATTTTCTCAAGAGGAGTTCTCAATACAGTAAAATTACAGTTCCAGATTTAGTTGGGAAAAAAATGTAAGGAATGGTGCTCGGTGATGAACCTACAAAGGCAGAAATGAAACAGTTTCTGGGCTCAAAGAGTTCACATTCTAGCAGAGCAGCAGGAGGCTATCCAACAAAGCCTGACGATTTCTAGTAAGGGATAACCCTTTCCTTCCTGAGGGAGTTCATTTGATTTGGAGCTACTCGTAATTGTTGTCTCTTTGAAAGTTCACAGCCACTGTGACTAGTTCTGCCCCTGGATCCAAACAAAATAAGCATTATCCTTTATCCAAATCACAGCCCTACAAATACCTATAGACAGCTATTGTGTTCCTCCTAGATCTCCTCTTTACCAGGCTAAATAACCCCAGCTCCAGAGACTAATTCCCTGTGGTAGATTTTTGAGACTTTTCACCATCCTCAGGAAGATAAGGAGGTCACCCACCTCAAGACACTTGAGTAGTGTCCAACATTATTCTTCCTACATTTTTTAAATTTTTGAATAACATTTTCTTTTTTCCCAGATACATGTTAAAAACAATTTCTAAAATTGCTTTTTAAAAACTTAACAAAATTAAAAAAAAAAATTTTTAAATTTGTATTCCAATTTCTCTTCCTTTCTCCCTTCCCTCTCCCTGGGAGGGATCTAAGTATTTTGCACAGGGTCATATGATAATGTGTCCTAGGGAAGATTTGAACTCAGGCCTTTCCGACTCCAGGCCTAGCACTCTCTCCACTGTGCCACCCAGGTGATTCTTAAAAGCTTTGGATCCTTCTAACTGACATCATTAAGTCCATACTTCCTTATCTTCACCTTTTTTTTCCACAAAGATGTCATGAGAGATCAATTTGATATAGGTTATACATGTGCAATCATTCAATATATATTTCCATTTTAGTCATGTTGTGAAAGAAGACACAGACCAAAAAAAGTCAATGCAAAAAAAAAGTAAAAAACAGTATGCTTTGATCTGTATTCACACTTTATTAATTCTTTCTCTCCTTCCTACATTCTGGCACCCAATACCAAATGTGACATTCCAGATGTGTTCCAACTAAGATATAACAACAGTTCCAATACTGATAATAATACCAGAAGTGTATATAGAAAATGTTGTATATTCACTCATTTTATCCTCACAGTGACCTTGTATGATATGTATTACAGTACAGATGGGCTGTCACTTATTGTCCTAGATACCATGCCTTCTGTAATGCAGCTTAAGGCTTTATGGGTGCATCATCCCATTGCTGATTCATCTTGAGTTTATGGTCAACTAATACTTCCAGATGTTTTTCAGTTGAATTGTTTCTTATATGGTCACCCAAGAAGCTAATGGAGTTCTAGACTTCATTATGCACTAGAAGGTTAATGACCATATTAAGGAAAATAAGAATCTCAATGTGTTCTGCATTGGTCAGACCACATTTGAAGTGCTATATTTACAGAAAGAGCTATGGACCAAAGGTCAGGGACCTAAAGAACTCTTAAAGAAATAATGAACATCTTAGATCAAATAATGAAGAAAAGGAAAGGTCCTGGAAAAAGACTTGAACCAAAAGTCATGGAATCCAAAGCATTTTGAATCCATTCAGTCATTCACCAAACATTTATTAAGTGACTACTATAGGCTAGAAAACAGGAAGATAAATAGGACCTGATCTCTGCCCTCAAGGAGGCTGATTGTATATATCTCTCATGAGCTCAGGCTGACCGAATGGCTTGTTTAGCTAACTGCTTTCATTAGGAGCTGATGGGACATCGGAGGGTCTTAGAGAATATCACCACACAGCAGCTTACCTTGAGAACAAAAGATAAGCACATACAAAATCTATTACTTATCCAGACTTTGGTAATTGACAATTATCGTTCTAATACCTTAACCGCAGTGAGGAAAGCAGCTGTTAATGAGCTACATCTATAGTTGGGAACTAGTATCTTCACAGATATAAGCTTCTGATCTAATAATCATTAATGGATTAAGTCATGTTCATGATAATTAAAATAATAATGATAGCTAGCATTTGGATACTACTTTAAGGTTTGCAAAACACTTTATAAATATTATCTCCTATAATCTTTACAACAATCCTGTGAAGTAGATGATACTATTAGTCCCACTTTACAGTTGAGGAAACTGAGGCAGACAGCAGTTAAGTAACTTACATCTAGATTTGAACTCAGGTCTTCCTGCCTCCAGGTTGAGCACTCTACCCACCACCTATGTGCCTGGGTCATAGAATTTAGTTGTGACATGAACATATATGATGTATAGATGCACATAAGCACTCTCTTATGTATATGTTGCAGTGTATGCATCAAATTTAAAGTCAGAAGATTGCTGTTCATTAGCTGTGTGACCTTAATGGAGTAAGTTCATTTCTTTGAGCCTCAGTTTTCTCATCTGTAAAATAAGAAATTAGACTAGAACTTTTCTGAGGTCTACTTAACTCTAAAACATATGATACTATCATTTGATGAACAGACAATCTCCTGCCCTATCTTGGGAAAATTCCCCTTAAGCTGCATATAGACTTATAATCATAATGGTTGATATGTAGATGGTGTTTAACATATCATACAGAACTTTACATGCATAAAATCTTGTGGATTATACCTGTGAGAGAGGTATTACTATCCCCTGTTCTTCTCTAGTGGGGAAACTAAGGCAAACAGCATTTAAATGATTTGTTCAAGGTCACTCAGTAAAGTAATAAACTGATAATTTGAAACCAGATCTATGATTCAAAATTCAGTGTCCTTTTCCAGTACTTTCGCCAGATAGCTCTTGGCATGACAGAAACTCCTTTGAAACGGGAGTTCACTCACAGAGCTAGAGCACATGTGGACATGTAGAATGGGGTGAGATTGCGGGGGGGAGAGCAAAGGTATGTGTGAGAGTCTGCCTCATTAGAGAATCATAATTCCAGAACTTATCATCATCCAGTCCAAACCCCTTCATTTTTACAAGTGAGGAAATTGAGGCCCACAGAAATTAAGCAAATTGCTAAAGACCCCTCACATCTAGTAGAGCCAGAACCAGAACCCCTATCTTTTCATTTCCAGCCCTGTTCCATCTTTAAAAAATATCACAAATGTTATCATAAACAAGCAATTATTTCACAAGATAATATCAAAATTGCCAGTTTGGATCATCTTCTGAACTTTCTGTTTCCTTCTGCGCATGCTTTAATGTTTTAGTGATCCTATTGTCTTTCTTTCCATTTAATTTACACCTCACAAGACAGAATCTCCTCCCCACTTTGTAATACATAAGTATAGTAAGCCAAACACATTAGCTAAGTCTGAAAAGGCATGGCTCATCTTGAACCTCTAGTCTATCACCGGTTTATTATGATATGTAAACATTATCCATCTTCTGATGTTGTAATTAGTCGCTACATTGATAGAGTTCTGAAGCCTTTCCCCATTGTTTTCCTACACATTATTGTGGTCATCATGCAACTTGTTCTCTTGGTTGGTTTCCTCTCACTCAGTATCACTGCATACTAGTCATAGACAAGTTTCTTCAAATTCTTTATATTCATCATCTCTCATGACATAATCATGTTCCATTATATTCATATAGCCTATTTTGTTCAGCTAGTCCTCAAATGATAATCACTCAGTTTGTTTCCTCCTGTGCCCTTCAAGATACACCATACTCTCTCCCTCCTGTTAGATTGACCAGGATTTCTCAGAAGGCTTTACTCAGAGGGATCTTCAGACCCCTGCTGGAATAAAGGAAGCTACATGTACTAGAGGGAACCACATCAGAGAGGGTACTTAAAAGCAAGGTAAAACATGAACTAGTCTTTTAGGATCAATAGATAGGCAGGTGGCATAGTGGATGGACTACTTGACTTCCAGTCTTGCCTCAAATACTAATTTCCTAGCTGGGTGACCTTGGACAAGTCACTGAAATTTTTCTGCCTCAGTTTCCTCATTTGTAAAATGCCAGAGTTGGACTAGATGAACATTAAAGTTCCAACTCAAAATATATAATGCTATGATAACTTGTTTACACTTTTCTTTGAACCCCTAGCCCAAGATGGATCATAAGTTCTATGTTTAGTTTCCATGTCTGAACTCCATTCCCACTTAGATTAAACCCTGTACCATAGCCTGTGGGGGTGCACCAAGACTTTTTTCTTCCCATTTAGTTCCCAGTTCTGTCTCTGTCCTACTTTTTCTCCTGACACCCCACATTGTCACGCTGACTTCCTATACAGGATTTAATGTTAATTGAATGTATCTCTCCTCCCTATATGAACTGACCCCTGGTCATCTTGCCTCAGGCATTCTCCTCTTTTGATCTGGCTCCTTGGTCCCTTGACCACCATCTAGTATTGATGCTTTCCATGGTACTAGAAGGAGTCTGTAGCTTAGGTTGCTAACCCTGAAAATCCTGAGGTTCTGAGAAAATTTCTAAACCATGGCAATGAGCAGGTTTCCATGATGGGTGGAATTGGTCTGCCTTTTCAGAAGCTGATGATTGGTGCGCTTATGCAGATTAGCCTCAAAACTCAATTTCTGCTCTTTATTTTTTTTTTTCATAATGAAGAGTTGGCAGCAAAATAAGCTGGATTGGTTTCCAGTCTCTGTGGATTCAGCTCTGTCCTTAGTTACACAAATGTAATTCCCATTGACTTTACCCTGCACCCTGCTTCTGCGAGATGGAGGAAAGGATTTATAGCTATCAACTCAAATCAAAGCAGTGCATTGTGCTTATTTCCTTTGCTTTACACGGGAATGGTAGGGTGACAAAGGGCTGCTTTTTTCTTTTCTTTTTCTTTTTTCCCTTTTCCTCCCTCTACATAGATGGTAACTTAAAACTTTTCATCACAGCAATGTGTTGTTTTCCATGGTGAGAGTAAGGGGGAAAAACAGATGGAGAAGGAAGCGTGTGTGTATATGTGTGTGTGTGTATGTGTGTGGTGTGTAAGTAAATGTGTTTGTATATACACCCACAAGTTATAGGGCTTCCACCATTGCCCTTTGGAGGAAAAACTTAAAGAATGCATATGTGTGCTTCTTTCTACGCTAGTTTACCTGCATAATCATTGGATCTGGGGAAAATGTGAACAAATAGAATATGCCCTGTGATATTTTTCAATGAAAAATGATAAAGCATCCTGCCGGCCCTCTAACTCATCTGAAGTTCTCAACTGCCCAGACAAGGGAGATCAAATGAGCTTATGGGAGTTGTCTATGGCACAGGGCTTATAGTCATTAATTGGAGAGACAGAGACAGACAGATAGTGAGACACAGGGGTGCTGTGGAAGTGTTCTCCCATTCATCTGTCCATGTTGACTGATTGAATTGAATTACCTTATTGGGTTCATTTGCCATCTATGTGGTTGGCATGGTGCTGAACAGAACTCACCTGTAAGAAACTTACTGGGAGTCTCAGGGGCTTAGTATAATTAATTATATTTTCTCTCTCTTTATATCCCACCTCTAATGAGCAAAGGCATAATAAATATGCAGAAAGATTCATTGAGTATCTCTTTGTTACTTTTTTGAAGAGTAGGTACAGGAGTGGGATGAGAAGTAGAGGAAAGAAAAAGCTTCCTCGATCACTAATAATGTGTCCAAAGTCACCCAGGTGCTGTAATATTAGCTAACATTTATATAGCATTTTAAGGTTTGTAAAGTGCTTTGCATATACTACTTCACTTGATCCCTAAAAAGACCCTGTGTTATTATCCTCTTTTTTGTAGATGAGGAAAATGAGCCCACAGAGCTTATGTGACTTGACAAGGATCACATAGTGAATGTTGTCTGAGGCAGGATTTAAACTCAAGTCTTGCTGAGTATAATAAGTTCAGCGCTCTATTCACTATATTCGCTAGAAGAGAACAGACCCAGAATCTACCCAAAGAAGAACCTACAAATGGTCATGCTAAACTGCAGATCCCATTCTTATTTTTGTAGCTGGCCTTACTTTACACTTACTCAACTCTCTTGGAGTGATTATAATTTAGATAAATGTAATCATACCCTTATTCTTGTCCTGCTTTGAAAGAAACAATGTGGTACGGTAGAAAGAATCCTAGGTCTGGAGTTAGAGAGCCTGATTTCAAATCCTGGCTTGGTCAGTTACCTGTATGACATGGCCCTTAACCTCTATGTGCCTTGGTTTCCCCATTTGTAAAATGAGTAATAGATTAGATTGCCTATAAGATTCTTTTCAGCTCTAAATCTATGATCCTAGGGAGGTAACTTGAGGAAGAAAATGACCAAGTGGCTTTCCTCTGAATCTCCTAATCATTTACTCATTCCAGAGCCAGAAGAAATACAGTCTTTAGTGTTTTAACTCCCAGTGAAACATCCAAACATTGTCCCTTTTGGGGTAATATTTTAACTTTCTTGTTGAATGTAGATAGAACATTCTGTTCTCATAAATGCTGCAGTTAACAACCGCCTAAACACATATCAGCTTTTTCGAGTGGAATGGCAGTAATGCAAGACCAAAGAAGTCACAAGTCCTGACATGGTGCTAAAAAAAAAGAAAAGAAAAGAAAAAGATACTCATGCATGCACAAAACCTGAGAAGTGATGACAAAAGCACATTTATTTAACATTTCAGAGCTTAATGAGACAGTATGCCTATTACAGTCACTTGTTCTAGGTAATTTCTGCCTTGTTCCAATATCAACCAGTGAGCCCTGAAGCCACTGCCAATATGAGATAGAGTTCAGCAGCCATGGCAAATGGTGACAGCACTGCCATCTTTGTCATGCTTCTCTGTATCTCCACTGGGAGACAAAGTGGTTGCTGTGAGGGGACCTTGCTTCTACAGAGCAATATGCAAGCAAGCCTCAATTTCCAAGTGGGTTGTGTTCCAGAAGTTCATTTGTGAGTCAATTATTTGGGATTCCAAATTCATTATCTCAGTGAAACAATCTATAAATGATGGCTAGGCTTATAAACCAGCCTGCTAAAGTCCAGTTAATCTGTAATACTGTGTAGCCAAAATGCCAAGCATTTGAAGAAAACATAGAAGAAAAATAAGATTGTGATGCTAAGTAATAAAACAAGATAAAACACAATTGAATAAGTAGTTTACTTTTCTAGTATAGTAATGATTTTTTTAATAGCAAATTAATGTGAAGAATATGGTAGAAAGAACACAACTCTAGAGCAGGGCTTCTTAAACTTTTTTTCATTTATGATCCCTTCAGCACTTCTTAAACTGTGGGTCAGTTTAAGCACTACTAGAGTTAGAAGATGTAGATTCCAATTCTACTTTTTTTCTGAAAGTTTTAATATTTTATTTTAACAATTTTTAAACCTTTTTTCTTACAATTTTGCATTCCAAATTCACTCCCACCATCTCTCTCCTCCCCCATCATTGAGAAGGCAAGCAGTTTGATAAAAATTATACATGTGCAGTCATGCAAAATATATTTCCATATTAGTCATGTTGTGAGAGAGAACACAGACAAAAAAACCCAAGAAAAATAATGAAAGTAAAGAAAAGCAGTATGCTTCAATTTGCATTGATTCCATCAGTTCTTTCTCTAAAGGTAGATAACATTTCCCATCATAAGTCCTTCAGAATTGTTTTGGATTGCTGAGAATAGCTAAGTCATTCACAGTTGATCATAATACATTATTGTTGTTACTATGTGTGATGTTCTGGTTCTGCTCATTTCACTTTGCATCAGTTCAAAGTCTTTCCAGGATTTTCTTAGAGCATCCTGCTCATCATTTCTTATAGTTCAATAATGTTCCATCACAATTATATACCACAACTTGTTCAGCCATTCCTAAATTGATGGACATCCCCTCATTTTCCAATTCTTTGTCACTACAAAAAGAGCTGCTACGAGTACCTTTGTACATATGGGTTCTTTTTCTTTTTTAAAATCTCTTTGGGCTATAGACATAGTAGTGATAATTTTGGGTCAAAGGATACGCACAGTTTTATAACCCTCTGGGCATAGTTCTGAATTGTTCTCCAGAATGATTGGATCAGTTCACAACTCCACCAATAGTGCATTAGTGTCTTACCAATTCCACTTCTGATTTTTACTACTTGTGTGACCTTGAATAAGGTCAATGGAGTTCAGTTACCTCATCTGCAAAATCATGGGGGAGAATAGGGACAGTACAACTAGGTGTCCTTTAAGGTCCCTTCTAGCTGCACATCTGTCCTAGAGGATGGAGTTTTTGTGGTGATTATGAAAGGAGCATCTCAACACTTTCTATGGGATTATAGAATAATAGCATTGTTTCTAGTACCTAATTTAACTTAGAAATTTTTCTCTTTCCAATTCCTTGATAACACTAGCACTATTCTTAACTTAGTCATGAGCAAGGGCGTTTGGGGGATTATAAATAAACGAAGAGGGAGAAGGGAAAGAAATAGGAAAATCATATTAGACCATCTTAGATCTAAAACCAGAAGAAACCTTAGAGGTCATCTAGTCCATCCACCTCTTTTTACAGGTTAAAAAAGGTAAGAATTAATAACACCTTGATTCAAATCTTGCCTGATTTGCACACTGTAGTAAGTGTCAGTCTCAGTATCCAAATCGAGGTCTTCTGAATATAAATCTAGCTCTTATTACTTTCAAGGTGACTGGAGAAGAATTAAAAGGATAAATGAAAGAATAGGTCAGCAAATAAATGAATGAAACTTCTTTTATTAAGAACAAAATAATACCTTCACACAAGGAATTTACATTCTAATGGGGAACACAACACACATAAGAAGGGGTATTTGACTTACAAAGTGTATGGAGAGCTAGAAAAATTTATTGTCATGCTTTTTCTAGTAGCAATAGTACTTTTTCTAGTACTATTAATTTGATTATGGGAGGGTTATTACAGAAATTATGGTGGTGGGGGGAAGGGGACAGGGAGAGTCTGAGAAGGAAAGTAAGTAAAGAGATTATTGGTGTACATATAAAAAGACAGAGAGAGACAGACAGAGACAGAGACAAAGAGACAGAGAGGAGTTTCCTTGTGCACTGACCAATAAGAAGGACTGATGTGAGAAATAAGCGTTAAGTCAAATAACCAGCCACCAGGGGAATCAGTCAGTCTAAGACAGCTTTGCTGCTTTTCATAATGGTCTTAGGGTGGTGAGTGATGGTAAGCATGCAACCAAAAGATTGTATCTGTATGGGCCATTTAGAAGTTTGTAATCCAGAGAATGTCTATAATCAGTTGCATTAATTCAGAATATCTTTTTTATAATGTTACATTGATATGTAACTTTATAATTGTGAAGCATTTATATGCAGTGTTTCCTTTGATACCCAAAAGAATTCTATGAGTATGATTTCTTCCATTTTTGGTTGTTCATTTTTTGTTTTGTGGTTCATTTTTCAGTCATATCTGACTCTTCATGACTTTATGTGGGGTTTTCTTGGCACAGATACTGGAATGGTTTGTCATTTCTTTCTCCAGCTCATTTCACAGATAATGAAATTGAGGCAAACATGTCACACAGTAAGTTTCTGAGGCTAGATTTGAATTCGGGAAGATGAGTTTTCCTGACTCCAGGTCTGGCACTTTATCCTCTGTGCCATTTAGCTGCCCTCCCATTTTACAGAGGAGGAAACTGACTCATTCAAATCAAGTTACTTATCAAAGGTCACACAATTAATAAGTGACTGAGGGACTTGAATCCTAACTCTGACTCCAAACTGGGGTTGAAATAAAATCTAGCGCAGCTTGGGATTTGAGCGTTTCCAGAAGCCAATTGCAATGCCATGGTTGGAGTAGAAAAGAAAAAAAATCCTGAAAATTCTCCCATGACTCTCTCCATTTTATTCCCCTCTAAAAAAGGAGCTATTTGAATCACAGTATAAGCCAATAAAAGTAAATCAAATGTGGGAAGGAAGTATCTCATTTCTAAATTACTCCTGTTTGAACCTGACCCACCAGTACACAGACACAACGTGAAGACAAAAATTAGAATTCAGTATAGAATTTGCCACTAGGATTCCGTGCTTTTCAGTAGTATAAGTGGGAAGACTTTCTCTCTATATATCTCACAGTACATCTGTGAATTTGTTGTTTTAGAAATATTTTGATAATTATTTCAATATAATATAATTCCTTCGTAATCATATGTATTTTAATTTATACATGTAAAAACGTTGTTCTGGGAGTCTATGATGCACACATACACACGCACATACGCACAAATCTCCATTCTAAGAGCACTAAAGTTAGTCTGGTTTAACAGATCAAAAAGATTTCTCTGAATCTGCATCTCTGGTATTTATCAGAAGCTTAACATACAAGTAGGCTAGTTATTTGAGCCATACTGTGGAGGATGAAATAATATCTTGTAAGTAAAGCCCTTGGCAAAAATTAAAGCCTTGTATATATCCATTAACTTCCTGTTGTTGTTCAGTCATGTCAGACTCTCCCTGACCCCATTTCTTGGCAGAGATACTAGAGTGGTTTACCATTTCCTTCTCCATTTTGCAGATGAAGAAACTGAGGCAAACAGGAATAAATGACTTACCCAGGATCACACAGCTAGTAAGTGTCTGAGGTCAGATTTGAACTCAGAAAGATGAGTCTTCCTGACTTCAGGCTCAGTGCTGCATCCACTGTACCAATTAGCTACCCATCAGTCAAATAAGTGAAGTACTCAACTAAGAGAATAAAAACCCCTTGAGGGCAGTGACTGATTATAGTTTTGTCACTGTATCCTTGGGTGGCAGGCCAGCCATCTGGTACAGTGCGGGTATTTAATAAAGATTTGCTGAAATAAATTGAAAAGAGAATTCTCATAAACCTGTGTAGAACAACATCTCCTGGGACTATTCCTTCCTTGTTTCCAATCCCTCCCCCCACACCCAGCTGTATTCCAAGGATGACAAAGGAGCTGCTACCTGCCTGAGGATACTGTCAATCAATATACCAGAAGTGGATGAAAGGGCCTTGAGAATTCACTCCAGCAAATCTTTACCCCAGTGTGATGTGCTCTCAGAGGAGGGCACTTTTTGTGACATCTTGAAAATACCTTTTATAAAACAGGGCTGCATGGCCAAGGAAGGGTTTTAATAGCACACATATAAACTGGAGCAATTTGAATAGTTACTCCAGCACACTATTAACATTGATATGTGCCCCATTTCATCTGTAATTTGCTTTTACAAGGCACTCGTGGGTCTTTTGGTAACAGATCTGTATGAACCAGAAGGCTTCATCCCCATTTTAAAGGCAAGATGAAAATTTTGGATAACTTCAGGTATTAGTCACAGCATAGGCTCCAAACAGGAGCACATTAACTGGAGTTGCTCATCAGTCTAGATATGGTGGCTTTTCCTCTTTTTTCTTCCTTCTTTTCTTCTGCATTTTGCCATTACCATGTTCTGGTTATTGCGCACATCTGGAGCATGGCAGCTGTCCTGTAATGTGCAAGCTGCGTTATGTAATTTGGAAAACTTGAATACAAATATCTGTTAATTAAAAAAAATACAGAAGCATGTTTGTCAGCTTGTAATTATGTAAAGAACACCAACTCCCAAAGTAATTTAAAAAGCAAAATAAAAACAACTTTACCCACAGTCTCATGAAATCCAGAAACACAACATTTAGCTAATAACTTTCTTCTGAGTATCCCAAAGTCCTTTGCAAATGCTTTATGAAGTTTCTGTGAGAAAAGAAGGATCTTGTAGGATAAACAGAGAATCAGCAGCCTCGAGACCTGGGCTTTTCATGGTCATCCAACCTCATTTAAGTCACCAAGGTACTCTGAAGTACCATATCATTTCTTGCAACATGGAAATATTGATACCCTAGAGTAAAATTTGGTCCTGTCCATTTAAGTATCTATGATGTACTAGGCACTGGGGATACAAAAATGAAATGAAAACATGATGATCTGGAGTCTTTTACTATGAGTATGAAACTGCTTATAGAATTTATGCTTTTGAGTTGCAAATGAATAAACAGGCTTCTTTGGACTGAGTAAACCATTTCTTAATAAGTGGGATGCAGGTGGCAAAGTGGATAGAGAATCAGGTCTGAAGTCAGGAAGATATGAGTTCAAATGTGACCTCAGATGCTTATTAGCTGTGTGACCCTGGACAAGTCTCTTAACCTCTGTTTTCCTCAATTTCTTCATCTATAAAATTGGGGTAACAATAGCACCTCCCTCCCAGGGCTGTTGTGAGGATCAGATGAATACTAATTCTAAAGTGTTTAGCACAGTGCTTGGCACATAGTGAGTGCTTTATAAATGTTAGATGCTTTTAGTATTATCATTATTATGCATTAGCAAAACCAGTTTTTGTGTACAAGGGTGCCATCTGTGATTACAAGATATGACGTGTTCCAATCTGAAGCTACGTAAGTCATGTGAAAAGCAAATTAACAACTTTTTTCTTGTTAATATAGAATTCTACTATGCTTCAAGACTGGGATTTTATTCGGAAAGCTATAGAGAAGGTGAAAATATAAGGAAAAAACCCTGCAGGGACTGTTGAATAAGAATCTCTCAAGAGCCTTCCAGTTATATAATTTTTGAGCAGAAAGCTAGGGCAGAGTGGATCAGTACTAAACTTGGGTTGGGAGAACTTGCTGCATGCCTATAAGCAAGTCCCTTAATCTGTCTGCCTCAGTTTTCTCTTTTGTGAAATGGGGATAATAATAGCTCTTATTTCATAGGGTTGTTGTGAGGGTAGAATGAAAAATACTACTTATTGCTATGATCCAAATAGTGCCTTATTGAACATTGTCTGTGGGGACTACAGAGATAACAGAAGGACCTCAGGAATATATTCCTGATCTAGAAGCAAATGAGCAAATTAATATAAGCCTTAACATTGAATGGGTGTGTCCACATTTCTAGCCCATGACATTTCCTTTCCACAAGGAACTCTTTTGCTCCAATCTAAAAGAGATGCAAAGCAGCAACAGGCTGTTGCCTAACATTTCAAAACCAAGAGATGCTTGACAGTAGATTTTATAAGTGGGGAAAAAAGGCAGGAGGAGAAGTTGACAACTTGACTGGAGCATATACAATCAATATACCCAAGACAACAGTTGTGGGAGAATGGTGCTTCGCGTATTCAGATCCCCAGGAGAGGCATACTGCTTTGACAATCGGCAGAAATTCTGACTCGATACAGATCTTTTCATCTCCAACCTGCTTCAGACTTTTTCGTTTTACATTATTAAATATTAAATCCTGTAAACACTTCCATTTGGCTGTATAATATTGTCAGTCAAATTACTCTTTCACAGTTGTATGAAATCCTGTTGTCACCACTCACTTCCTTTGATGATAAGCTGGAAAAACTACTCTCAGACTTGGTTGCTGAGTGAGGAACTGATCTACTCTAGCACCTGGAAATTAGGATTCCTGAGTTCTTTATCTGATCCTTCCACCCAGGGCAAATCACTTCCAGTTTGAATGGATGGAATGGATGAATTGCTGGATACATTGAAATACTTTTGGAAATACAAAATACCAGGTATCAAACTTATTCAGCTCTCATATACCTGTGTGTGGATTATCCACAGCAGAATACTAATTTCAGAAGGTCTTTTGTCTGACATTTAACACACTTCCGGTCTATTTCTCTCTGTTGTTGATTAGTGTGTACTCAGGGATTGCAAATTAATTTTAATGTTAGTCCAAGAAAAACATAATTAGGCAAATGAGCTAGAAAAAAAATCATGTAATATGTTTTGAAGCCAGATAGAAATGAGATTGTTGGATTTTCTAATGTTTGGGATTATCTATGCCTCTGCCCCCCTCCATTAGTACAGATAACAAAGAGTTCTCCATATTTAAAATGCAACTGTTGGAGAAAATAGAAGAAAGTATGAACATTCATGGGAACCATATGTTCAAATGCCAGTTAGCTGAATGTCCCAGTCTGTTCTCACGACTTTGAGGACTTAGGGGAGTTTCACAGAAGAGTCAGGCAGGCCAATAATATTTGAAGAAATAGGACTTTATTATAGTATTCTTAAATATATACAAGGGAAAGCATAAGGCCTAGTTTGAGATGACTTATAGTTGGACACAGGGGCAACCAGGGATGTAAACAGAGAAGTCACTGGAACTTTGAGCATTATGTTCTACAGACCACACATGATCTATCAACAATAGTCCTGAGAGGCTCTTCTCAAATGCTAATGCCCTCCCTCCTAGACTACCTTTTTTTGAACCATTTTGCATATATTTATAGGTACTTATTTTATGTTTATGCTCTATATGTTTTTATATGTACTTGTCACCCCCATTATAATATAAGCCCATTTCAAGTAACAATTCTTTAATGTTTTGTGCTTGGAGTACATAATAGATATTTAATAAATATATATTGATTGATTGACTCAGACTTGGCACACTTAATTTTAGCAAAGCTTTTACTACTGATTCTGGTAACTGGGTAGGATACCTGAGTCTTTTGTCACCTCCATGCAAGGCAGCTCTGCAACACAAGTGAAGATGTAAGTTTTCTAGGGATTCAGGAAGTTCTTGCTCAGCAACATATGATTGCTAGCCTACCTCTGATGTTATAGGCAGGGATGCAGAGGAGAGGGAAAGCCCTTGCTATTGAAGTGTAGCCCATATAAACTCTGGGTATTCTTATCCCAACTCCCTCTCCCTTTGGTCAGTTAGGTTCACAGAGCCAAGCTGAGTATAGGTACCCTCTTAGGATTCTCAGAGTATAGCTCTGAAGGGTCACAGATGATTTTCTAATGCCATTGCCTTGAGGCCCCCCCTTGAGCTTTCCCTGAAATGATCAGTTGAGAATCATTTAGTCAGTCAGTCATAAGTAGTTTACTAAAAGGGAATATTTGTTAAGTTCTGGCATAGTAGATAGAGTGCTAGGTCTGGAGTAAGGAAGACTCATCTTGAGTTTGAATTCACCTGAGTTTGAATCTTGCTTCAGACACTTACTAGCTATATGACCCTGGAGAATTACTAGATCCCTGTTTGCATTAGTTTCCTCATCTGTAAAATTATCTGGAGAAGGACATGGCAAACTGCTCGAATACTTTTGCCAAGAAAATACCAAATGGAGTCATGAAGAATCAGAAATGAAATTCAATGGAAGTAATTTAATAATGCCATTTCATTGTACCCCCTCCACCTGTGAAGCCTACTCCTTTCAACTTTAGAGCTACATGCTGCTGTCTATCACCCTGAAGTCAGACCCTTAGGGATGGTGATAAACTACTTGGACTCATTCCTCAATGATGTCTAAAAGCAGACAATAAAGAAGTGAAGAATAAGGGGCAGTGGCATGACGTATGGAAGATGACGTTGGATTGGGAGTCAGAAGAAATTAGGTTCAAATGACTGTAACAAATATGACTGTTCATTTGCATCCTGTGTGACTGGGAAAATCTTAACCTCTCATCCTCAGTTTCTGCATTGGTAAAATGAGAGGATTGGACTAGATTACATCTAAAGTCTTCCCTAGCAATAAATCCATAAGATTATTAGTAAGAATTAATCATTTGGAAATAATAGTTCCCAAGTTCAAATTCATGTGGGTTTTCTTATCCAGTCATTCCCTAAGTGATGGCTGAGTAGACAGACTATCCATCTTGAGAGACCCTGAATTCTAATAAGAAACCAGGGGTTCATTATCATTGCAAAGATGTTGAATGTACTGTGGATGTTTAGCCTAGAGAAGAGACTTTGAGGGTCCATCAAAATTGTCCTCAAGTACTGGAATATAAAATCCTGTCTGGCTTTTAAAACCTGTCATAACTTGGCCCTTTCCCTTTTTCAGTCTCTTTACACCTTCTCCGTAATCTGTGATCCAGAGAAACTGGACTCCTTGCTGTTCCTTGACACTCCATTTCCCATCCCTGCATTTTCATTGGCTATCCTCCATGCCCCAATTCTCTCCCTTGTCAACTCTGCCTTCTAGTTTCCCTGGCTCCCTTCAAATCCCACCTAAAGTCTTGCCTTCTACAAGGCTTAGAGACTGCATGTAGACAAGAGATAATTCAAAATTTCTGGTCTACCATCAATGGAGTGCTTGAAAACTTCCCCTTAGACATGGTATAATCTTTGCTGGACTACTTGTAGAGCCATCTATCCCTTATTTTTTCTGCCTTCTCTCTGTTGACTGTCTCCAATTTATTCTGTATATAGTCTGTTCTTGTTTATGTCAATGCCAATATCCTCCTGGCAGCAGATTTTGTTTGTTTTTTGTTTTTTTGTTTTTTTGCTTTTTCTTTTAACCTTAGCATTTAGCATGGTGCTCAGAACATAGTAGGCACTTAAAAAATACTTGTTGATTGACAGTCTAAAGTGTTATATTTAGATACAAAAAATCAGCTTTAAAAGCATAAGATGAAGAAGATATGAATAGACAGTAGTTCTGAAATAAATCTTGGGGTTTTCATGGACAGAAAACTCAAAATGAAATATCAATATGATGGAGTAACCAGAGGGAAGAGGAAACCTCCTCCTGTTTTCTTCTATTGCATTACGTGGGGGAATATAACTTCCATGAACAAGGGTAAGCTCACTTTACTAGTCAAATCTCATCTGGAATATTGTGTTCAGTTCTGGTTATTACAGTTTAATTATTAAAAACTTTAAAATGTTATTTTAGTTGATAAGTATTTTAATTAATCTGTCCCTCCTTCTATTTCTTCCCCAATTGAAAAATTTAAAAAAATGAAAAAGAAATATTTTAACATATTCTTGAATATTCTAGTAAAACAAATTCCTGTGTCATTGTTAGCCAGTTGTTTCAATCATGTATGACTTTGTGACTCTTTGGGGTTTTCTTGGCAAAGGTACTATTTACTATTTCCTTCTCCAGATCATTTTACAGATGAGGAAACTGAGACAATAGGGTTAAGTGTCTTGTCTAGAATCACACAACTTGCCAGATTTGAACTCAGGTTTTCCAGACTCCAGGCCCAGCATTCTATCCTCCCAACCTATCCTTAATTCCCATATTAGTCTTGTCTAAACAATGAGCTCCCCTCCCCTTATAGATTTTAAGTTCATCAGTTCTCTGTCAGGAAGTAAGTGGAATGTTTTATCTTCTTCGTTTTGGACTCATGGTTTAACCTGATGTTGATCAGATTCCCCCAAATCCTTCAAAGTTGGGTAATTTTCCTATAATGTTATCATCATATAGATTGCTCTAATTCTGCTCACCTCTCCTTCCAGTTTCCTCTGAAACTGTTTCAGAAGGGCAGTGAAATGGGTGGAGTTGTAAACTGGTCCAACCATTCTGGAGAACAATTTGAAACTATGCCCAAAGGGTTATAAGATAGGATAAGAGCGTTTCAGAAAAACCTGGGAAGACTTATATGAACTGATGCAAAGTGAAGTGAGTAGACCCAGGAGAACATTGTCCACAGTAACAGCACCATTGTGTGATGGTCAGGTATTAAAGACTTAGCTACTAGAATTAATACAATGATCTAAGACAATTCTGAAGGATCCATGATTCAGTTCCAGAGACAGAACTCATGAAGTCTGAGTGCAGTTGGAACTTGCATTTTTTCACTTTATTTTCCTTGTTTTTCTTTTGTGCAAAATGGCTAATATGTTTTTCAAGATTTCACATATGTAATTGATACCATATCGCTTGCCTTCTCAACCCTAGAAATTAGGTACCATTATTATCCCCATTTTACAGATGATGAAACTGAGGGAAATAGAGGTTAAGTGCCTTTCCCAGGGTCATAGAGTGTCTGAGGTTGGATTTGAATTTAGTTCTTCCTGACTCCTGTCTCAGTTCTCTATGCATTATCCAAATCAGGCAAGTTATAGTGAGAATGCCTTTCATTTATGAGTTAAACTAGCTGTCTCTGGAGGTCCATTTTAACACTTCAATTCTGTGACAGATAAATTTCCAGACAATGAAAATCAGGAGGTGGGGTCATGTTTGTAGCACAGGCAACCTGTAAGAAAGCTTTATGCATCTCAGAGAATCTCCCCAACTTCCTTTCTGGGGATTTTTTGTTGATATTCATTCACAGTGAGTATGAATATTATGTCATATTCCATACTGCTTAGATCCCATTAGTCTATTTCAGAAAGATACACATTTCAGACAGACTGATAAATCTTGATAATATGTGGTACATATAGGAAAACATTCTCAGCTAACATTAAGATCTCTAGTCAGGTACTTGAGGACGGGGTACAAATGTCCAAGACTCACAGCAAACAGATATCAGAATGTCAAATCTATGTCCATTAGTGAATATGTCTCCAAAACATTAGAGTTTAAAGGTACATTAAAGATTATCCAGTCCCAATCTGTCATTTTATAGAAGATAAGATTGAAAGTCAGAGAGAAGTGACCTACCCAGAAGTGTACAGCGAATTTGTAACATGTCTGGGACGCAGGTCCACATTGTTGACTGCCAGACCAAGATCTTTTCCCCCTAAAGTAAGCTACTTCTCCATTGGATGGTACATACACATTTGAAAGCAACCCAGCAAATAAGCACATGAAAACTTTCCTCCAGTGCAACACTCTTGAGAGACACACACAATCAACATCATTCCTCATCTAACATAAACTGGCACTCAACTTGAGCCAGTGAACATAGGTTTTTGAAAGACAATCTTTAAAATGTTCTTTGACTCTTATACCTGGATTTCAAGGACTCTCCTTCTATATTCACATTCACGTTTTCTTTCTGATTCTTTCTGTGGCCCAGGCTAAATTACTTAACTTCTTCTTGTCTCTGATTTTTCCATCTGTTGTGTGGGGATAACAACACTTTTATGCATCTGGCAAAGGGATGGTAAGTCTTAATGAATGTTTGGAAAGTACTTTGGAGACATAAGTGCTCGGTGTTAATATTGCTTTCCAGTCCCCTAGACAACCCAGTGAAATGGTATCTTAGTCTAAGTCATGGCTAATTCATTTTTGTACTGAGTATAAAGTATACAGATTCCAGTTTGGGGGTGGCTGGGAAGATTTATTATGCCCTAGGGGTAAATATTGACCCACCGAACCTTGGTCAATATTTACCTCTTTGGGTCAATAAATCTCATAAAAGTCAATATCTCCACAGAACCTCAGAGTCCTCTTCATCCGTTCTGACTTAGTTCTGGGTCTGTCACTGATTCTGTTCTAATAAATCTTTATTTGTAGGACTGTGTAGCACCAGCTGTTGATGCTCCCCTCTAGGCTGAGGTGTCTGGGGACCTACCCATGTATAAAACTGCTGAGGGGGGACAATTCAGTCATTGTATCTTATTTCATAGTGAATTTTTTATCTCATTTTCCAGGAGGCTTCCTTAGGGTCATTTGCAAACTGCTTAAGGCAGCATCTACACAGCACAAGGAGTGAAGACTTGGCAGTGGTCTGATGAATTGTACCAATGTATAAGCCAATCAAATCAATTCATTATTTGCTTTGAATGTCCTCCCACCCACTTGGTACTCCGCCACTGACATCTACTTGCATGTGTTGCCTCAAATTGTGTTTGTATATGATGGGACAACTGAATCTGGTCACTCTGGCCATTGCTGAAAATGATAATGATCTCTTCAGTCAAATAGACTACACAGTTAATAATCGCCATGAGTTGTCAAACTGCCTGGAATGATCTGTTCAACTATAGTGTAAATTGTTCATTTGAATTGTATAGATATGATCTGAATTTCCCAACTCTCCATTGCTCTGCCCTCTCCACCACCACCACCATACACACAAACACAACTCATGCCATGTGTGCACAGGGGATAATTTAGGAGAGTGATTTAATAATCTTAGAAAGTCCTTAACTTATGGAATATGGACCTGCTGGTCCTATTGTTTTGTCTAGGGCTATCCATTTAAAGAATTATGGTGCAATTTCAGGTGAAAAGAAATATAAAATCTCAGAGTTAGAAGGATCACAGAGGCTAGTTAGTCTAACCTGTGGCTGGCCAGGAATCCCCACTGAAACATTCCCATTAAAACAGCAACTCAGTAACAACTGTGTGTGAGGGAGGGAGGGAAGGAAGGAGGGAGGGAGGGAGGGAGAGAGGGAGGGAAGGGGGATAGAAAGAAAGAAGAGAAATGGGGAGACAGACATAGAGACAGAGAGATAGAGATAAGAGAGAGAGGGAGGGACGGAAGAGGGATAGAAAGAAGAGAAATGGGGAGACAGACAGAGAGACAGAGAGATAGAGACAAGAGAGAGGGGGGGGAGGAGAAAGAGGAAAAGGAGAGGGGGGGGGCAGGGAATTGGCCATCTGCTCTGCCTCAGTGATATGCGGTGTCCATTTTACATTACAAAATGCAGACCTTTTGTTAGAAATCCATAGCAGTAGAGAGCTCTGGGCCATGGGATCCTAGATTTAGAGTTGGAAATGACCATAGTAGACATTTAGTCTAAGCCCCTCCTTTTACAGGGGGACAAGATGGTGCAGTGAAATTAGTGTCAGACTGGAGTCAGAGAAACTGTTTTTAGTCCCAGCTCTGTTCTTTACTTACCTTGAGGAAGATACTACATTGTTTTGGGCTTTCCTTTCTCCCTCTGTAAAACTCTAAATCTCTGATCTTCTGAAATGGTGCTGCTATGACTTGTTTAGGGTCACAGGGGTAGTGAGAATCAGAGTAGGCATCTATCCAGTCTTCCAATTATACTCTGGCATTTTCCTTAGCAGTCAAGCCTCCCATAAGCTTCAGGGTGAGGTTAGGAAATTTGTCTTCAGTGGGGATTTGGGGAAGGAATTCTGCAGGAGAAGGAATGGGAGGTGTTTGTGTTTTAGAGGAGTTGGAAAAGACTATACGCAATAGGAAGAAGAACACTTGTGAAATACCAAATCAATACCATGGCTGTTCTTTTCATCACGTTTTGTCTTTGGGGGTCTGAATTTAATTGCTCTCCATATAGATTCACATAGCCAGAATGGTTCATTGCAAAACATTTTGTTCAGAAATGTTGCACTGATAAACAAATTTCCTAAATAAATGCATGTAACACTCCAAATGCCTTCCAACATGTCATATGATAAATGAGACTTTTTTATGCATTTTCCATTGATTTATCCACTTTTAATGGGCCCATTTGCAAGCAGAAGAGCATCCAAACTTTAAGGATGTTTACTTATGTCCTTTGTTTTTTTGGTGTGTCTGGGGTGGGAGTGGAGGGAAGGAGGCAAAGGAGAAATACAAGCAAACATAAATAAATAGTGAGAAAGAAACCCAAATCACTCTCATTTCTATCCTCACTTAGCATACCAGGGGACCTTAACATTCACTGAGGGGAACAGTTTCTAGCGATAAGGCTAGATTTCTTAGTGACCCTTTGGCCATATAAAGCATAGGCATATTTATCATTATAATTCAAATTGACCCTTGTCTTTTTGGTATATTTTACCTAGATATTCTGATAATGAGGACTTTCTTCAGTTCTCATATTGACCTTCAACATTTTGCTGGCAAATGCAGTGAAATGGAATATACTTGGCCTGTTTACTCATCCCTCTCTCCTTATGCTTTGTTTTCTAGTTCCTCCTGGGTGGGAAGGAAGAGGATCAATTAACTTAGCAAGGATCTGGAGAAGTGGTCCCTCTCATTTGTTCTCTCACCTCCCCATCATTCATTTTGGAGTTTCCTATATAGGCTAAACTTGGAGAAAATTGACAATTTTATAAATAATTCAGTCTCCCCTCCCCTACCCCTTGCATATATTTACAATGTTCACCAGATAGGTTGGAAATATCATGTTCTTTCTGTGTGTATATGTGTATGGAGGAAGGGAAGGAGAGGGAGAGGGAGGGAGGGAGGGAGAGAGAGAGAGAGAGAGAGAGAGAGAGAGAGAGAGAGAGAGAGAGAGAGAGTGTTTGGGAGGGATGTAGTTCCTGAATGATTTAGACAAGCTGTCTATACGGTACAAATTCACTGGATCATTGCCAATTTTTCACTCTAATTTTGCTGTGTAGACGGGGCTGTATCATCACTATCCAAGAGCCAGCTCAGCAGTCTGGGCTTTAACAGCTGCCTGGAACCACAATTCAAATCAAATCCATCTTTGGGAGTTAGATTAATTGAGCTTCAAGATTTCTCCCAAACCTTAGTCTTTTGAATCAAGACCTTAAGATCCTAGGCAGTGTCTGCCCTCAGAGAACTTTAAACAGACCCTGGGGACACTTTAGGAAGATGGGGCTTTGTTTCCCTGCCCTTGGCTCTGATTTTCAGATGTGGCTGAAAAACGTCTCACAATGATTTTATCCCCAGAGGGCGTTTAGAACATTAACTACCACGTTCTTAAGAAAACAACTTCTTTCTGTTCTCTCAGTTTCAAATGTAGGCAAGGCAAAGCCGTTTCCTTGACCTTTTGTTTATTTCTGGCAAACAGATCTGCTTACTTGGTTTCTCTTGGTCTTCACAGTGTCTAATGCCTTTCCTATTTCTCCTCAATGGCTCTGCCAAGCTTGAAGAGACTACAACGGATATTCACTACTCCTAGGCTGTATTAAGCGCCCCTCAACTCCATTTAACCATTTCTGACTGTGTGGTGATGTCAGCATTTGGGAAAGGGAAGGAGCCTGACCATGAAATCATATGAAATCTGGTCACTAGAAGATCTGGCCATGCTTGGGGTGTGTATGTCTGAGTTTGGTGGGAGGGGAACAGGCTGAAAAAGGTGGGGTTAGCCTTGAAGGCTGAGTACTGAAATACTTATACTTTCTCTAGCTGAAAGGGCAGAGACTTGTTAGTAATTTACTCATCAGTGGCATTCATTAAATGTCCTCAGTAGCAACAGGGTAGTTTAGAGAAAAAAACTAAACAAAACACTGCAGTTACTTCAGAATTATGAATTCCAAGAAGAATCATGTATCAGCAAGGACCCCAGCATACATAGAATGGCCTGATGTACAGATTCTTAGATCTGCTTTTCTAAAAGGAAAGTAAATTTTGAGGGGTCAATAATCTACTTTAATCAAGCACATATACCATTTACTTAGATCAGGGGGAAAGGTCAGCACCCTGAACTTCAGAGAAAATCCAAATAAAAACCAACAGACAGGGCTTTCAGCTGTCTGATGATAAACAATATATACATCACAGATCAACAGACAAATTCAGTTGTCTGACCATTACATACATACATAGTTACCAGAGACAGAAGTACCAACATCTGGGTTTTCAAAGCTGGTAGGATCCTTAGTGGCTGCCCAGAGTCACATCTGGTGAAATAAACACTTCCAATGAGCAAGCCTCAAAGTAAATCCTTGCCTCAGAATATTTATACACTTTTCAGAGTCAGAGGGCATCACAACCCTTGAGAACCAGTACCTCATCAGAAATTAAGAAAAAGTGTGGAGCTTCCCTAATCAAACTTCCCTTAATGGGCAGGCCTATGGATGGGTGGAGGAAGATCTTTAACTCTCTAATTAACATTACAAATAAGAAGACAAGAATTATGGTAATAAAAACCTAAAGAATCTTCAAGGTCATTAGAATTACTATCCTTTATATAGGGTATTTGATCTATAAACAATGTAGAATATAAACACCCCAATTCTTTCTGTGGATTTAGCTCATTATTCCAACTTGCTATCATACTACCTTGGTCTCTATTCCAAGAGAAAGACTCTACCACAGCCAGGTTACCTTTAAGCTCCCCTGAGGGGAAACACATTTCCTCTACTCATCATTCTAACTCTTGAGCCCCCATCCAGTGTGTTTTCTATCTATACAACCAGACACTCAAAAAGCAATGCATCTATTCAAATATTCAGTGCAGCTATTCAAAATAAGGACGCTTAGATATTTAACACAACCATTTATTTACTAATAAATCAAAAGAAAATATAATATTATAGCTACTAATATATTAAAGAATATGATTACAATACACATATAAACCTAGATCATTCTCTCATTAATGCAGTCAAGAGCTATGGTGAAGACTATAGCACAGACTTAGAGAAATCTTGTAGGAAAACACATAAGGGAGGAAATATCATGAGCTTAAGGTACTTCACAAGTCTAAACTTCAGGTTCCAATGTTATTGGTTCATTCAGGAATATTTTTACCACATGAAACTGCTACTCTGCTCACTGCTTGAATATTGAACCTCATCACTCTTTAGCTGGAAAATCATCTGATCTCCACTTTTTTCAATTAGCCATCACCCTTAAAAGGGCATTTTTAAAAATTGTAGTTCTATATGTGACGATCCAGAGCTCATCATACTACCTTCAGCCCAACTAGTTATTCTTGGATGCTCACTTGGATGCTGGTTTGTTCAGTTAGAGTAGAACTCGCAGGATAGCAGGAATCCCCTTCTGTTTTTTCTTTAATAAGCCAAAGGGTGGCAACGGAGAGCAGCAGCCTTTATGAAAGGCTTTTTGCCTTTCTCCAACTCTAGGTGGTGCTGAAGAGCAACAGCTATTATTGGAGTTCTTGGCCAATGAAGTCATCTCTTTCTCTGTCCAGAGGAATCAGTCAACTGAAGCATTCTCTCCTCACTGTTCCTAATTGCACCTAGAGAACCCTTTTCAGCACCTCCTGCTGTGTCTTCAGTTCTCACATTCCTCTTCCTCTCCTATTCCTATCTCTTCCTCCTCTTGTGATGTTCACCCTGATGCTCAGTCATTTAAATGAGTTTTCTGACTCTTGATGACTCATCTTTTACTTAAAACATCTCAATTACTCAAATTTCTCTTGTAAAATTGAAAGTTATTTTTTAATCATATCTCATTTCCCAAATATTTTTTTGTATTTTTTTTTCCATTTCCTTAGTTTTATCCATAGAGAGATGCATGTGAGGGAAGGCACCCATCATACCTCAACTCTGAAGTCTTCAACCAGGTCCACTTTCTTTGGTACCCTTGAACTCATCTCCTCATACTCACATTTTCTTTAAGTTTTTAAATAAATGAAAGATCTTTCTCTGATTCTAAAAGAATTAAATTATTCCAAACACATGCAGACGTCAGTCCACATTGTTGACAACACATTGCAAATTCTTGCATCTACATTCCAGATCATTTTTCTCTCCAAAAACAATCCAAATTCCAACTGATATCTGTGTCTTCATACACATATTTTAGCAGTTTAGTAGGGATTAAAATGCTCCTCTGCAAGAACAGCTATATTCTACACCTTTTACAATTAATATAAATTACTTTTTTATGCAAAATTCTTTTTCTGCCCTTTTCTTTTCATCACTTACTGCTCCTTAACAAAAACAGCCTTAATGGGATGGCATACCTTACAGAGACAATGAGCCATATGCTCTCACCTACCTCAGTGAATGCCACATGATAAATTTGGAAATTAGGGAATCCATGAGATGACCACCCATTCACCAGAAACTTTCCTTCATGGCCTTATAAAGTACATTCCAAAATCTTATTCCTTTATCAGCATAAGGCTTGAGGAGAATGGCATGATTATCTAATTAATCATTTACCTATTTGAGCAAATTTGGAGAAGTGAGACACAGGGAAGAAGGAAAATCCAGATTCATTCATAGAATCTCAGTTGAAAGGATTTTCAGATAAAATTATCCAAACCCTTCCTGAATCATGAATTTCAACCACATTGGATCACAGATTTAGAGCAGTAGGAACACTGGAGGCTTATATAGTCCCAAGTCCTCATTTTACAGGTTTACGAGTAAATAGATGGCTAGAGAGTTGAGTGACTTGGACAAGGACAAAGAGCTGGTAAGTGGAAGAGTTAGTATTTGAACTAAGGGATTCTGTCCATAAATATATTGCCTGCCTGCCTTCCTCCCCCCCCTTCCTCCCTCCTTTCCTTCCTTTGTTCCTTCTTTCCTTCCTTCCTCACTCCTTTCCTTCCTTTCTTCCTTTTTTCATTCAACAAGCATTTATTCAAAACATACTGTGTGCAAAGCCAGAACTTCTCTCTCTAGGTCTAGATTACTTTCCCCCTATACCACACTGCCTGTAATATCTCTAATAAGTAGCTTCCTCAAGGTAACCTATTCAACTTTCTGGAAAGCTCTAACTGATGCTGTTGCCCAAGTGTCATTTGACTCCCAGGCTGCTGTCATCTGACTACACTCCAGAAGCCTACTAAAGTGGTTACCGGTAATATCAGCTCAAGGTATTCATTCAAAACAAAGTATGCTCATCTTCCCTGTGAGCACTCAGTCTGACAAGGACATCAAGCACAAAAAATACTTTATTTAACGCAGTAAAAGCAAAACAAAACATAAAAAGAGTCAAGAGAGTCCTTTCCCCTATTTCTTTTTCACATGACCTGTTGCACAGAGAAGAGGAAGGGAAACACATTTATTAAGTATCTGATATATGCTGAGTGATTTATGAATATCTTATTTTATTCTCACAATGACCCTGGGAGGAAGTAAGTGCTAACTCCACTTGGCAGTTGAAGAAACTGAGGCGGACAAAGGTTAAATGACTTGCCCAGGGTCACACAGCCAAAAGTGTCTGAAGTCAGATTTGTATCAGGTTTTCTTGACTCCTGGCTCAAGCTTCTATCCTCTGACCCACTAAACTACCACTTCTGCCAATCCAGAATCCCTATCTTTGCTTTTCCCACTGGGTCCACTCTATTCAGAAGGAATTTCTCCTTTATGCATATAGTTATAGCAAGGAAACATACCCACTGCAGGCAAAAAGATGGTGTTGTTGACTCCCTGTTGTATTAGGATCTTCTCTTTGGAACAAGCCAAAATCAGCCTCCCTGTAGTTTCTACTGATTGGTCTTGGGTATGCCTTCCAGAACATGAAAACCAAATCCATTTTTTCTTCTCTGCAACACCTCTTCAAATATTTGAAAGCACTGACCTAAGCACTCTCCTGAACCTTCTCTTCTACCAGATAACCTTCAGTTCATTCAATCAGTATTCACATGGCTTATCAGATCCCCTCACCATCCTTCTTGCCCTCCTTGAAACGCACTCTCACTTAACAACATCTTTCCTAAAATATGGTACCCAGAACTGGATTCCATATTCCAGACATGATATAACTCTCATTGGAACTAATTTCTGGATATTGTACTTCTACTATAACAGCCAAAGGTTCCATTCTTTTTTTTGATCACCATGTCCCACTGTTGACTCACATCGAGCTTGCAGGTCCTTGAAATGCTCCCTAATGCTTCCTAGTGAACTCCAAGTCAGGTAGCCTGCATTCTGGCATCATCTTCTACTTACCCTTCTTTGTATCCTTCATCTTCTGTCCACCACAACTTTCAAAAACTTGTTCCTCTATATGTATCACCTTCCCCTAAAAAAAAGAACGTAAGTTCCTTGACCTTAAGGACTATCTTGATTATATTTGTATCCTAAGCACTTAGCACAGTGCCTAGCATATATAGTAAGCACTTAATAGATGCCTTTTCATTTATTCATTCATTGAACTCCTAAGTCTTTTCCACATGAACTAGTCTAGATATATATGGATACATCTTATGCAATTGTTTTTTTGAACCCAAGCATAGAACTTGACATTTATAATTCCTTTAAATTTTCATTAGTGATTTATTTACCTTAAGTCTGATGGCCAGTGGCAAAAAAAAAAATCCATCCCTAACACCACCCCCAAAAAATTCCCAATGTATATACATGATGTTTGTTCCAAAAATTAATTTGTAATTTATTATTAATTAGTACAGTTAATTAACTGATTAATATTAATTAGATTAATGCAGTTTTAAGCTTTAACCACTTTAATAGCTTAAAACTGTCCTAAGCCTTTTGGAATATCTTTTATTATGTTTTTGAGTGTAATTTTTATTTATTTTAAAGAGATAAACCTAAAGGCCTCATCTTGGAGTGCAAGTAGTCCGTGGTTCTTGATAAAGATTTGGTCAATAGAGCATCTACCAGTGGTAGATGGAAATGCTTTGAGTATAGGTCCAATGATGGATTGTTTATCCTTTGTCCCAGGACCAGCCTTCCTTGTTTCAGACAAACTATTCTATCAATTCTCCTGGTTACTAGATAGCAAATTGTGTCATCTACAGAAACTCCTGAAGTAATCTACTACAGTAGGAAGGAGTTGCGATGCACATTAGTAAAGGTAAACTTAACGATCACAGATCCTTAAAATATCAAAAAAGTAAAGAGAGAATAATACTAACAGAGATGTCTTGGGGCCAGAGAAAAGTGGATCCCAAACTTTTCAAGCATATTGACTCCATTTCAATATGGAAAACATTTCATCAGGCCTTGTGTGATGTAGTTGCGTTCACACTGTATATTTTTTCCCAAAGATAATAAACATCAAAATGATAATGTTTAGCACACAATTATATACTTGGTCTCTTTGCAATAACTTTATGGCCCCCAGGGATTCACTGGATGGGCTAGATGCTCTATGAGGGCCTTCAAATTATCCTTCAAATTATTATATAACACTTTCTGTTTGCAAAACACTTTCACACCTCACATGATCCTCTTAACAACCTGTTAAAGAAAGTAGTGCAATCATCCTCAATCCCCATTTGACAAGTGAAAAAACTGAGGTCCTGAGGGATTGAGTAGATGCTTTATTAACTGAGCTCAAGGTCTTTCAGCTAGTACCTAGTAGCTCTAGGACTAATACCCAGGTCTTTCGTTTGATTTTCCAGGGCTTATTTCTACCCTGCCTATAACAACTTGCATGGTTCAGGGGCAAAGTTCACCTGGACATGTCACAAAGAGATGACTATAACTTTTGTTTGATCTCCAATTATTTTACTCTAGGGTTCTTACCTTTTTCTTGCAACACGTGTCTTTTGGCTACCTGGTGAAACCTATGGACATATCCTTTTCACAATAATGCTTTTAAATGCATGAAACAAAATACATAGGATCATAAAGAAAACCAATTATATTGGTGTTATCATAATATTAAAAATAAAACAAGTATGTGGACCCCAAAATAAGAACCTCTACTTTTCCGCATTGATTCACCAGACAATCTGCTCACTGGTACCTGGTATGTGATGGTATGTCAGCCCTACTTCCTAATTCCAGAAAATTCTTCCCATCAGAGACTTAGGACTCATTGGTCACCACTTATTTCACTTGCATAGCCTCATATGCTTTCAGAAGCTAAAGCTACCAGGTTAGCAGCACAAGTACCCTGGCCATGGGCAGATTATACATTCCAGAAGATGCAGCTAACCTCCCATTTCCCCTCCTCCTCCTACAAGCTTTAGCAATAAAAAAAATTAAATATTAATACTTGACAATTAATCTCTGACTTGAAAGAGCCATATATGCCATATGTGTAACCCCTGGACATTTTTATTTCCAATCTGCACAAGTAAGATAACATCCTGAAAATGAAATGTAATCATCAATTAGTGATGTTCCTTAGAAAAGACTGTGATCTGCTATAGTGAGCAATTTCCACATCCAAACCAATGACTAGAGACAGTCAGGAAACAGACAGGCCAGGGAAGAAGAAAGATGGTTAAAAGAACCTTTATATTTTGAGCATCCTGGGAAGTGGCAAGCCAGGTTCCTTTAAACCTTCACTGACTCTACTGTCTTATAGGCTGCCTTTTGTCTTTTATTCCTTAAACACCTCTTCTGCATACTAGAGAAAAATGGATGGGGGATGCAAAAAGGACCAGACTCAATCAGTCGCTCAGCATTTATTAAGTACCTACTGTATGGTGGAATTGAGTTTACAAAGACAAAAATAAAATAGTACCTGTCACTAATGAGTTTGCATTGGGCAGGGGCAAGGGTGGAGAAAATATGGACACAATTCAGTGTAGAATAAATGCAACCTAATTACAGGAGAAGGACAGGACTTAGGACTCATTTAGGAAGTGGCACTTGTCTGAGCTTTGAAGGAAACTAGGCATTCTTAAGAAGTGGAGGTAAGAAAGGAATGAATTCCAGATGTACAAAGCTAAGTGATGGAAGATAGAATGACATGTGCTTTGTGAAAAGGCCAAAAGACCTGATTCCCCTTGGGAGCTGGGAGAGTGCTGAAATCAAGTTGGGAAGAAAGAACACACATTTTCCTGACTCATGTCATATTTACATATACATATATAAAAATTTGTACATCTCACTGCAAATATGTATGTAGATATGTCTTGATGTATATATATATATATATATATATATATATATATATATATGTATGTACATACATATGTGTGTATGTATCTATGCATCCTATAATTTTATACAGGCTGTCTCCTATGCTTGGAATGCAGAGATGATTTAGCTCCATTATTGTCAAAGTATAGAAACTTTCTACACTTAGAATTAAATGCTGGTGGTCCTGTGCCTGGTTGTTTGTCTATAGATGTTAATGACAATAGGTGTTCCTCAGCAGCATTGACTAAAGTGCCTCTTGGCCCTTGGTGAGGAGTCATTAGGCCAGAACAACCCATTGTGATTCCTTATTTTATTTAATGGGAATCTGGAGCACTCGGATATTTCCAAAGTGTAATTTGTTCTGATGGGTAGACCGACAGTGAATTGAGCTGCTTCATTGGGGAAGAGGCGAAAAATAAATTAAACAAATTAATGACTGAGACCTATTCTGGGGAAAAGAAAATGCAGTGGATCATCCACCCCTACCCCCACCCCTAAGAAAAATCATCATTTTTTATTGCAGGCGCATCTCTGTGGGCTGCTGCTTCTTGTGGGTCTTTTTAAAGAAAGCTTCCCCTCCAGTCGTTTTCTTTAGCCCAATAAGCACAGTTGCTAATTTTCTCTCATTTGGAGATTTCCCCCCCTGAAACCATATGCCATTAAAATGCTTAGACATGTGGAAATGGACTGATGAAGATACGAAGAGACAGAAAAATTCAGATGAGGAGAAACTTTGTCAGATGGAATGGCTCTGACATAGAGATATTAACCAGAAGAGAAAGATCCTGCTATAGGAGGGGGGAGGCAGAGTTGTTCCAAAAGGCATTAGAAAGAAGAGGGAGGGCGGATTGGGAGTGCAGCTGAGGGGCTGCTTACCCTAGGGGCAAGTGATTGTGGACAGGACGCAGGGATTCCAAACAAGGGTTCTATCCAGGGAAAGATAACAGCATTATTTAGAAACAAAAGTCAAGGAAGAGGATCCTAGTCTTGGGCATGGTCCCTCAGCAGGGTAAAGCACTGTAACAAATGCTCAGGTTTATTTAACCCTGTAAGGTTTGCAAAACCCTTCACTGTATTATCTCATATGACTCTCACAACAATTCTGTGAGGTAGGTAGGGCAATCATCACTCCCATTTTACAGATGAAGAAACCAGTTACATGATTCACCCATAGTGAATGAACAGCTAGTCTGAGATGGTTGGAACTCAGCTCTCTTGATTCTCAATACAGCATCTTATTTATCATGTAACCCAGATAAGAGAATTCAAAACTCATTTAGTAAATGCCTTCTATATTCTAGACATTATACTAGGCGTGATGCAGGTCCCATAGTTCCAAAGAAAGAATCCTCAGGGTATAAAACTGCTTTCTCCACCTCCAGGATGAACCGGTCATGTTACTTGGGTTTGGGAGACAGGTTGGTGGATACGTGGGCAGAACCAGGTCCACAGGCTGGCCAGAACCTTTTCTGCAAAGTATTTCCTCATGTGGGGTGACTAAGTCTTTTAATGTGCTCCCACCTCCACCCCATTGTCAGGAAGTGAAGTGTATTAATTAAAAACTGCAGGACAGCTCTAAGTATTTCCAGATCAAGAGCTAAGCCAGCTTCCTGTCATTTGATTTCATAACCATGACTGGGTGCTGGAGAAATGCTTTCTTATGGGGTTAAGGCAACATTCTTTTCACTTTTTCATCTCCTCCTTTGCGTCATTATCTAGCCAGTCCCTTCCCCTGATTGATGCTTCAAACCAACTGCCATAGCGAGCCCACATGGAAATGTCACTTGCCAACAGGCAGTCTACCTCTCATCTGGAAATTGCTCTCCGGGTACTAATATAATCATAGCAAGACCAATGTAGTGGAGAGGATTGCTCAGGGCACTGAGATATGGACAGTTCCCCCATCTCACTAACCTCTCCCTTTGATTCCCTAAAAGGAGTGAGGGAGGGAAATAGGGGGGAACCAACATCTCTTGTTCTAGATCTTCCAGGGAGACAGACTCTGTAGCTATGACCTTTTAACTGAGGGTCACTGTAAGCAGGGTTTGCTGCAAGCAGGGATTCAGAGCAGGCAATCATCAACATGGTATGAGGAATTTTAAAAAGCCCTTTTGACCATAACCATCCCCTCCCCTCCACCTCCTCCACACAGGCTGTGATTGTAGAAGCAATGAGTTTCTACTGAGTTAAGGCAATTTGTTACCTAGGAGGGCTAATAGGCATATATTAGTGTATTGCATTAACTCACCACCATCTAGAGTCACCTAAGGAGAGCAGGGTCCCAGGGAGACAGAACCTAGGGTAAGTAGATTTTGATGCAAGCAAAGGAGGGAGAAATTTATTCAAGAAATTTCAAGAGGTAGAAATGTAGAAGACAAATTTTACCCACTCATAATTTTGCCTAGGGCCAGCCCTGCCTGTAAGGCTCATTCTGTTTCAATTATGGCCCCAAACATCCTCTGTGTTTGCACTGGGTGATGGGTATGAATGTAATCACTGCTAATCACCCTCCTACCCCCAGCCCTCACCTCCCACCAGAGACTGTGCTCAATCACCTGTCATGTTCTGTAATCATCAAATCCACTTGAGAAAGGTGGGGATTTGGAATGGAGGAGCACAATAGAGATCCCCAAATCCTGGGATATATGGGGCATTTTGGAATTTGAAGAGCCCTCATGTTTTTAATAATGAATAATTAATCAGCAAAAGCTTCACCAAAATGAAAACTCATCAATTAGTTGGGATGTTGTCAGCAAAAGGGCTAATTTGAATTCTAATTTGATAGGCCTATGAATTCTAATGGCATATCTAAGGAGACAAAGGCCACCTCCCACTCCAGAACTTTATCTTAGAGTCCAGGTCACTCATCCCTTATGCTTCTCCCTTTTTCTAGGCCTGGGCCCAGGCTGATGACATAACTATATCTATACATAATATATGTCAGAGCAGTAGTACTTTCATACCCTTAACAATACTTTTCCTATTGCTTTGCAAATGGCTTAGAAACATGGCAGAGTCCATAAGGAAAGAAGGAAGGTTTCTTTTCTTCTTTGGCTCTGGAAGGGGAAAAGGAAAGGAATCAGCATTTATTAAGCACCTATTGTGTGCCAGACACTATTTTAAGCACTTTACAAATATTATCTTATTTGATCCTGACAGCATTCCTGTGGGGAGGGAACTGAAGCCGATAAAGGTTAAATGACTTGCCCAGGGTCACATAGCTAGTGTCTGATGCTGGATTTGAACTTCAGACCCAGTACTCTATCTACCATGTCATGCCACCTAGGTAATGTTTCTGGAGAGAACTGTACTGTAGCTCTCACAGCCAGGAAAAGAGAATAAGCTGACCACAACAGCCAAAGGTGTATAATATTTTGGGTAAGGTTAATAAATTTCCATCTCGGGCCAATGTTAAGACCAGCTTTGTTCAAACTACAATAGCTTAAAAGAAATGTGAAATGTGCAAATTCAGAGCTGTCTCCCATTCCAAATGTTCATATGGACAATTTGTGTCTAACCTACAGTAGAGCCTTCCAAGCTCTTACCCAGTCTGATCGGCTGCAATCAGACACATTGTACCTTGACCCTGACATAACGATGTCGTTTTGGTGCTCTTCAAACATGAAGGACAACAAGCAACCAACAAGGCACAACCTCTGAGGTTAGCTACCCAATACAATGAAGAATTTCTCTTTTTTCTCACTCCTGTAGTTACCCAGCCATGATCCAAGGTTCAGCCTAACTCTTAGACCCCTGCCAATACACCCACACTTACATCCATCCAGACAATTCCAACATCTCAGGCTCATCTATAAGCTACTCAGTTACTTGTGCTGTGAAATCCCAACCTCAGCTATGGTGAAAACAGAGGAAGGGAAGGAAACAGAAGAAAAGATCTAAATCAGGAGAACATATATAGAGGAAAACTTCTCCAACTAATATCACCAGGGAAAGGCCACTGCAGAATTTATATAAAAACAGCATATCTGTAAAACTGTTTGAGAGACTTGGGAGAGAGGGAAACAGCTGAAACCCTCTCCTGCTAGCCTGTGGTTTAAATGGGTAACAATTATAGTTCTGTAAGGAGCTTTGTCTGGTTTGATGATTTTCATGCTGGGCTGTCAGCTTTTAACCTTGTCATCTTTTGGGGGGCTGTTCTTTTCATCTGAGTCTGGAGATTTGGGAGATTATGACTCTTGGCTATCCTTATTTTTTTTTTTTTACCATAGCTTTGCATCATGATGCCTTTCTCTTCCTGCCTTTTGCTTCCTCTCTCAGGTGGACTTGCTGCCTTGGAATGCCTAGTTTCCTTCAAGGCTCACCTTAAGCACCACCCTGTCTATATGGGGCCTTTCTAATCTCAGCTGCCAGTGCTTCCTCCACAAAGAAAATAAAATTTATATTTATTTTATATTTTTTGAATGTACCTATACATGTATATGTAGTCTTTCTGAATAAAATGAATTTAAGCTTCATGAAATCAGGGATTGTTTCATATCTGTCTTTGTATATCCAGTGTTGGTTTAGGTATTTTTCTCTTTTACTCATTAAAGGGATCCTTCCCTGACTACTTCTCATAGAGGTCTATTCACTGAATGGGTATTACCTCCCTCTAAGTGAGTACCTGAAAAGGCCTTAGCCTAACGGGGCCAAGGTCTCCCATTGCATCCTGGGCCATCTCCAATCATCCTGATAAATATCTGGTCACTGGACCCAGAGGGCTCAGGAGGAGGAAGTGAAGCTAGTGACCTTGTACAACGCCCCCTCACTCAAAACAAAGGAAATGCAAGTCACGTCGTCATTTCTGTGATGTCATGGTCTCCTTCAAAAATGAAGGATGAACACAACAGCCCAGTAATACCTGGCACAGAGTAGGCAATACATGCTTGCTGATATTGATTGAGTGATTCACAGACATGACCTCTTTCTTCTTCCAATTTGAGTTTATGTTCTTCTGATTCCCTTAAGCAAGAAATCCAAACATCTACCAAGCAGCAGATAAACTCAAAGTCTTCCTCATAGCCATTCCCCTTTAAAGCACCCAATCCATATGCCCATCAAGAAAGTGAGCATATATTTTGTGTGTGTCTGTGTCTGTGTGTATGCAGTATTATGCCAGGTAATGTGTAGAACAAAAGAGAAGTGAATGACATATAAGCTGTTTTGTATATTAATTATTTATCTATTGATTTACCTTTATGTATTAACTTCAAAATAGGCCATAAGGGACTATCAGTTTTAGAAAAATGAGTAGGGGGAAGAGTGGAGGAAGGGAGGATATCCCAGGTAAGAGAAATGGTATGAGCAAAATCACAGGGATAGGAATTGCCATGGGTGTCAAGACAGTAAGTAGACCAGTCTTATTGGGGTAGAGGATTTGTGTTAGAAAGTGATAGAAAGCAAGGTTGGAAAATGAGGTGGGAACAGCTCAAGAGAGGACTTTGAATGGCAGGCAAAAGTAGGTTAAGTTTGATAGATAAGGTCATGGGAAATCTTGTAGGTTCTTAAGGAGGGGAGTAACATAATGAACGTAGTGCTTTAGGAAGATTAGTCAGGCCCCCATCCCCAGATTCCCACATGCCAACATAAAAGAAATAGCAAAGTATGACAGTTTCAGAAATTCTTCCCTAGAATTGAAGCTTGATTTCTTTTGTACTCTGAGCTCATTCATAAACATGTAGATTTTTTCTGGCTGATTTATTGGGTTTTAACCTACCCTTCATAGAGCTCTGACATGAGCTTGGCTTGATGCTTCAAAGAGAAGGTCTGTGTTGTGGATGCATCTGTTAGATACAACTTGTCCCCAAACCATCTGTGGATACTTCATGCTGTCCTTCAAAACCCTCCTCTCTTTGGGAATGGGAGATCCAAGATGAGTCATATGGTGACCAGTGAATTTTTATATTTGGAACATGTCCTACATATGGAAGGCTTTCCACTCACTATGCTATGGGGGAGAATGACTTTAGAGAAGGAGAGGTTCTCTATTTGTCTGACACCATTTCAAACAATCACTGCCTTTTGTCAGAGGCTAAATGGCGAGAGAGTTTAGCCTTTGATTTCTGAGAGTGAGTACACGGGGAAAAGGGTTATGGACCATGTACTGTTGTCACCTCAAATGTGTCTTAGTGCCATGTTGCATGGATTCATTGAACAAATCATACTTCAGGGCTGATTTTAAGTTTAAGTTTATAATCCTCACACAGCAATAATAACTGAAATTTTAAAAAGCACCTTGCTGTTTGCAAAGCACTCTGAAAACATTATTTCTCTTGATTCCCACAACACACTTCCAAGTTAGCTTCTATGGTTATTGTTTTCCCCATTATACAAATGATGAAACTGAGGTTCAGAGAGGTTGTGATCACACAATCAGTAAGTGTTCCAGATTGGAACACTGAGGGTACTGAGCATCCCAAGCCTAGGACTGAATCTATTAGACCAGGCTGTCCTCACTATGTTCACATAGTGAACAACTGGAGCAAATACCACATGCAGTCAGCTAAAGAGATTCTGTTCCTGCCTTCAAATGCATAGAGACAGAATGATGCAAACTAAACAGATGTACAGAAAGTTCTGCCCCTTTTCTGGAGGAAAAATAAATATTGGAACATACATGCACCCTGATCTTCAGTACATACAAAGTCTCTCCCCTTGTTTTAGACTTATCTGTATATATGTCATGTTTTCTCCTTTTTCCCTCTGAATGCCCTCTGATCTTCCTCCAGTAGAAGGTAAACTCCTTGAAAGCAGAGACTGTTTCATTCATGACTTTGTATGGTCTTGTGCAGCCTCTTAGTAGCCAAAGCTGATGGAATTTCCTCTTCCTTATTGATCTCAGTGCTGCATTAGATACTATTAATTACCTTCTCCTTGGAGATATATTATCCTCTCTAGGTTTTTGTAACATTATCTTCCAGTTCTCATCTTCTAAGTTGCCTCTGCTAGTTTTTCATCTAGATCACTCCCACTAACTATGGGTATCCTCCCGGGCTCTGTCTCTTTTCACTCTACACTATATCACTTGGTGATGTCATCATCAATCTTCCATAGATTCACTGATCATCTCTTTGCAGATGATGCCTCAATCTATAAATCCACATATCTAGACCCAACCTAGGCAGCTAGGTTGTGCAGTAGATAGAGTGCTAGACTTGGAGACAGGAAAACTCATCTTCTTGACTTCAAACCTGACCTCAGACACTTACCAGCTGTGTGACCCTGGGCAAGTCACTTAACCCCAATTGCCTAAAAAAAAAGAGCTATAATGACTTCCTGTGGTAAAATATAAATCTGATATTCTAGGATTAGCTATAAGCTCCTCTGGTGGCATTTAAAGATCTTTACTATCTGTCCCCTTTCTACCTTTCCAGTCTTCTTGTATTCTTCTTACTTTGTATTATACTTATTTATATTTATCATAACTTTGAGTCCCAAATTATTGCATCCCCTAAGAAGTGATTCTCCATCTTCTGTTTCTGCCTTTGTGCTGGCTGTTCCCCATACCTTGAGTGCCCTGCTTCCTCCTCTCCTCCTCTTACTTTCATTGGTGTTCCTTCAAGCCTTAATTCAGAGCAAAGCACATAGTAGGTACTTTAACAAAAGCTTGCTGACCGACGATGTCTGGCACATAGTAGGCACTTTCAAAATGTTTATTGAATTGAATTCATAGATCTATGCTAAGGAAGTCCTTGGCCTTTGGTTATCCTTAACTGGGAGAGAGACCTGGGATGAGGTGCACTCTGTGGAACCCTTTTCTTCTTTTGCATTTTACAGAAGCATAATCTAGTTAAAAATTAACATCAAGAACATTCTTGAAGGACAGATATCCCAATGGGCAGTACAACAGGCATGTATGTTTGTGGGTGTGTTAATGTGGGCTGGGGAATGAGGGGGAGCAATGTGAGCATATATACTTTTGCCAAGTAATCAGCTTTAGTCCTACACATTTTCTTGGTGAGCATGTGCTGAGGGGTAGGAGGTAGGTGAAGGAAGAGAGTAATGCAGGAAAACCTTATGTCTTTGTCTTTATTGTGATAATGGACAACACCATCACTTTTTCCTTTGGTGGCAACCTCTGAATCGCTGTTTTCCTGAACAGCCAAGGCTTCAGGCCATTGTCATGATTTGCCATATGTTGGGGCCAACTCTTACCAAGGGAGGCAAATCAAATTTGGTGTAGTGGAATGAGGACTTCATTTCAAGTGCTGTCTCTCTCATTTATTACTTGTATGATGTAGGACAAGTCAATTAAACTCTATGGACCTCAGTTTCCTCATCTGTGAAAGCTTTTAGTGCTCTCCATTACCATTATCTTCATCATAATTAGCACATATATAGTGCTTTAGGGTTTGGAAAGCACTTTATATTTGAACTGCACAGGAACTCTGGCAGGTGGGGAATATTATGATTCCCATTTTACAGATGAGGAAACTCAGGCAGACAGTGGTTAAATGACTTGCTCAGGATCCCACAGCTAGTCAATTTCTGAAGCAGATTCTGACTTCAGATATTCTTAACTTTAAGTCCTGCCCATTACACACTATGTGTGCCATCCTACCACAATGGCACTGACTCTGACTTTTGTCTTCACTTTTGGCCATGACATTTGACATTACTAGATCTGAGCTCATGTATCAAAATGGTTAGAGTATCATCCTGAATGGCCAGATATTGACATTCCTTCTAGGAAAGTTTCCAGGTGCATGCCAGAGGTTTTCCATTGTAATATTCTTAAAATTTAACCAAATTTTTGATCAACAATTACAAGCTCAGTAACATAAAGTTTGTTCTTAGTCATCAAAAGAGAGACATTAAGTGTGGTAGGTATTATACTTTCAGTTGATTATAAAAAAAATTTATTGGGAGTTAAGCATTGGGCAACAGATAGAAAATCAATTATACGGTAGTTAAACATTAAATAATATGTATTTTAATGAGTGTTTGATATTTAACACCTTTTTTAATAATGAGCAACATATGTGTGTGTGTGTGTGTGTGTGTGTGTGTGTGTGTGTGCGCTCTCCAGTGACCAAGTCAAGCCTTTTTTTTTTTTTTGGAAATGTCATTAACTACTTCAAGGCAATTGAATCTCACTAGCAAACTTTTATGGAAAGGTACATGTCCTAACAATACAAAGGCTCAAGCTACTTCTAAGAAATAAATCTAAAAAATTTTCTTGACAAAGAATCTGGGGACCCTAGAACATGGAACCTAGCCAGGATCTTCATTACCAACTACTCTAGTACCATAATTTTACACATGAGAAATGGCTCACATGTGCAACTGCTTGGTAGCAAATCAGGTTCTCCGATTCCTGGTCTACTCGGTCAGTCATCGGCATTTTTAAAGCACCTAGTATCCACCAGGGCCTCTGTTAAGCACTGGGGGTACAGGGAAAGGCAGAAAATAGTCCCTGCCCTCAAGGTGCTCATAGTCTTATGAGGTCTCAGGCTGATTAGTATGGTCTGTAAATGATAACTAATAGTTCCAGTTATTTCCAGATCCTTGATATCCTCAATATGTACAAGCATATCATGAAGTCCTTTGATCACATTTTATTCTGAGAGGGTTATATAGACCTTCATGTCTGGGAATACCTAGAGATCTGAGGGAATCTCGAGCAGTGATTCTGGTGGGACACATCATGCTATAGAAAAAAGACTATGAAAATTAGAGAACAAAAGTCAAAATCTTGCCTCTAATACTTATTCCCTGTGAGACCTTGGACAAGTCACTTAACTTGTTTGGTTCTCAATGACCTCATCTATAAATGAAGTATTACATATGTGTCTATACATATGCATACGAAGTATCCTATATATGAATGTATGCATGTATGTGTATGTGCATATACATGTATGCATATAAACACATATGGATGTGTATACCCATAAATATATTAATGTAATTCTACGTACATATATGTACATATACATAGATTTATTGGTATATACAAATGTGTATAGATATAGGAGTTTTACTAAGATGGCTTCTAAGTTTGCTTCTAGCTTTAAATGGCCCTTATTTTAAATATGTCTCTCACTCTATCTTCTTCACTCCTAGTTCAATTCTATGTTCATGTTTGTCTGCTGGATTCGGTACTAGTACATCAGATTGTTTGGGCAGTTTAAAATCCCTCCTGGCTGACGCGTCAGTTACATAATGGAAGCTGGACTGAGACTGAGCATCTCTGCTTTTGCCCCAACAATGCAGTGTATGGGTTAATCATTTCAATGCCAGTTCACAATTTGCTCCTCCAGAACAAGACCATGTTATAGTCCTTTGGCTCAGCCACCATTTAGTAAATAGTCTATTAGGAGTGGAGGAAAGGGGAAGGAAAGAATAAAGAAAGGAAGAAAATAAGTGTTCAGGTAAGTATTAGCATTGTGAGTAGTGTGGTACAAAGAGGCTATTTTGCATGTGGGGAGTAGATAATTCACTCTAGCAAAAGGAATTGAGTTGGAATGGAAGAGTGGAAGGGAAGCGTAAACTAGGACAAATAGTGACTTTTGGAAACAAGAAGAAGTGTATCCTATGGATACATTTGGATGTGGTTAAGGTCCTTATGGACCTTATGGCTACGAATAAAGTCCTAAATTGAGACATGGTGGTTTGATGGATAGAATAGCAGATTCAGCAAAAAGGAGTTTGGGTTCAACTGCTACTGCTGACCTATAACGTGAGCGTGGGCAACCCCTCCAAGCCTCAGTTTGCTCATCTGTGAAATGAGGGTAATAACTGTTGGGATTGTTGCCAGGGCGGGGGTGGGGGGTGGGGGGGGAGGTGTCAAATGAAACAAGGTAAGCAAAGTCCTTTGCAAATTTGGAAACATTATATAAATGTCAATTATCATTGTTACATAGTCATGCTGAAGGCTGAAGAAATAGCCATTTTAGGAGGAAATAATTTCACTATCAGTGACAATGAGACTGGCATTTTGGATTTCCATAAAGAAAGTCATAAAGCCTCAGACAGTGAGTTAAGAATTATATTAGAGAAGGAATGATAACCATCTCCCCTGGAAATCTTGGATGGTTAGGAACTCACAGCTTTTCAAAGAAGCAAAATATTGTGGGTCATCCTTAACTGTTATAGCATTTCACTTATATAAAGTCAAAACTATTTCCTAACATTTTCAAAGCTGAAAGGGACCTCTGTGGCCATATAATCCAGCTGTCTCATTTTACAGATGAGAAAACTGACACCCAAAGGTAAGTGACTTGTCCAAAGTCGCATCATTAATCAGCATCAGAACTAGGATTTTAATACAAGTCTTCTGAATCCAGAATTAGTATCCTTTCTGCTGTACACATTGCCTGCAGTTACTTTTCATTTGGCCATGTAGAGTCAAATAAAATAAGTCTTTTCCTAGTTCCACTTGCCAGACTTTCAAAAAAATACTTAATGAGAGTGATCTTCATATTAACCGTTTGTTCACCCAACATTTATTAAGCACCCGCTGTGAGGCAGGCATTGTTCTAGGCTCTGGGGATTCAAAAATAGAAATAAAATATCCCCTACCCTCAAGGAACTTCCACTCTATCAGGGAAATATGTATACAAATAAGTAACAGCTACAATTAGAAGTATTTTGTATTAGTTGTACAAAAGTATAATAAAGTAATAATAATATTAACTAATCAATTATTGACTAATTTATAATAATTATTAATAATTAGTATAACTAATATAGAATATATAATATAATTAATATAATATAATAATTAGTATGATAACTAAAAATAAACTGCACTAATCTGTATTAGTATTAACATAGAATAATTTCAGGGCAGTAGTGAAGAGGGAATGAATTCCAGGTAGAGGGGAGAGCCTCTGTGCAAAGACATAGAGGTGGGGATGGAATGTCAACCATCAACAAGATAGAAGAAGGCCAGTTTGGGTAGAATGCAGACTGGGTAAAGGGGAACAATGTCCAGTAAACTCAGAAAGGTAGTCTGGGGCTAGATTGTTGACAGGCTTTCAGTGCCAAAATAGAGGAGTTTTTGTTTTCTCTTAGAAACAATAAGGTACCACTGAAGCTTCTTAAGTGATATAGTGACAGACCCAGACTTCCTCCTCCCTTCTGAACAATCAATCAGCAAGTGTTTACTCAGTGCTCAGGGGGAGCCAGGCACTGTGCTCTGTCTTCACTGGGGATAGAGAAGCAAAAGTGGCCCTCAAGTGGCTTACAGTCTAGTCAAGGGAGACAACATGTAAATATATGAGAAAACACTAAATAAATACTAAATACAACCAAGTTAATGTGGGGAGTGGGGGGCAATATGGCACTAGGAACCAGGTGGGATCATATTGGATGGTTCCTTGTTCTGGTTTCCCTGTTTTGTAGGAACTCCTGTTTCTCAATAAACATAACTTTATAGATGTTCTCTAACCAACAAAACTGTTACCTCCTCCCTTTTGGATACTGAACCTCTATGGGAAAATCTATTTGGATTTTTATTTTATTACCCTATCATCATGACTTTTAACTCATAATGATCTTCATTCCATACCCTAGTTTTGTTTTGCCCCCACATGAAGTCATGTTTTCTCCACCCTTGTATATTCAGTTTTAAAAACTCAAAAAATAGATCTTTATATTTATGACTAATAATTTTATCTTTACAGATTCAGCTCACTTTTCTAGCTAGCAATTCTCAAATATAGTCTGTAACTCCTGGGGGTTCCAAGACTCTTGCAGAAGGGGGGGTCAATGATGTTAAAACTATTTTCACAATATAACTAAGGCATTTATCTATTAAAATACTCCTCTCTTTTCCATCTGCATATCTGTGTGATATGTATGTACTTCAACCAAAAAAATTTATTACAATAGATTGAGTCAGAAGCAGATATGTAAATCCAGCTGTCCTCTATTAAGCCAGACATTAAAGAGATTTGCTCAATTTGGAAAATCACACCATTCTTCTCATTAAATTATTTTTGTTTTGGAAAATATAATTACTTTTCATTTAAGTATATTATGCTAATAGGTATTGAATTTGTTATTGTTAAGGAATTAATAATTATTTTAAAAAATTGATTGGTTTTAATTTTTAATATAGGTAAGTAGCAATAGATATAACCTACGTAAACGAAAGCTCTCTTGTTGTTGCTGTTCAGTTGTTTTCAGTCATGTCAGACTCTTCTTGACTCCATTAGGGATTTTCTTGGCAAAGATGCTGGAATAGTTTGCCATTTCCTTTTACAGCTCATTTTACAGATGAGGGAACTGAGATAAGTAGGGTTAAGTTACTTGCCCAGGGTAATACAACTAGTAAGTGTCTGGAGTCATATTTGAACTCAGGAAGATGAGGTTTTCTTACTCCAGGGCAGCACCCAATCCACTGAATTTTTAAGAGTGTGAAGAGGTCCTGAGACCAAAAATCTGAGAACTACTGTTCTAACCTCTTGAGATGTTTTTCAATCCCAATTCTATAATTAACAAATTAGCTATTTCTTCCAGGTTCATTTCTTCCATAGATTTTAATGAGTTCTATCTCATGGGAGGTCTTCAAGCAAAGCCTAGCTCACCATTTATTGGTCATATTATAGGGGTAATTCCTGATCATACTGGAGTTGGACTTGATGGACTGTGAGGTCCTTTCCAAGTACATGACTAAGCATCACTTAAGATTCCTGTCTTTTTCATATTAAGCAATGCTGCAAATCACTTGCTAAAAAACCTAGATTTACTATGACTAAGGCATTCTCAGATTTATTATTCTAATAAACCTGTCCAAAAATAATTGTCCTAGATAAACCCAGGTAGGCTATTAGTGATCAATGCTTCCCTTTCTAAGGGCTCTTAAACTTTACCTTTAACATTTTCTTTTAAATTTGCCTGAAATTGAGTTCAGGTACATTGCTATTTAGTTTGAAAACTGCACCTTTGTCTCCTTTTGGAAAATCATGATCATATTTATCCATCTTCATTCATGAAGCACCCTTATCATTCTCCACAATATTTTAAAGCCACAGACAGAGGCTAATTAATAACATTCAGATGCTTTTTTCTGAACCCTTGAGTGTATATGGGTCATCTGGTCCTAATGACTTGACTTAATTGAGGCAACTAGATTCTTCCTTAACATTGTACTTATATTGAGTTGCAATTCTCTTTTAACCTTTTGCTGATTTTCATGCTTTCTCAGTCCGATAATTATTCTCTTTGATATAGAAAACAGAAGCAAAATAAGAAACTGAGTAGTTCTTCCTTCTCTTTGTTGCCCCTTAGCATCTCAAGCAGTCCTCTTAAGCCATCTCCAATCTCCCTTTTAAACCTAACATATATAGTTTACAGAGTCCTTATAGAGAGAAGCAATGATGTGAAAAGATCAGCAAAGTCCTCTTCAGGTCCAACTGAGGCTCAAGTTTCCGATAAGGACACTTCTCTGAACCTCAGTTTTCCTATGTATAAAAGGAGAAAAATATTATTTGAACCACCTACATCGCAAGGCTATTGCAAAGAAAGAGCTTTGTAAACTCTGAAGCCCTATTAAATGTGATTATCATTATTAATTCCAATTATGCAATTCCAGGTGCTATGGAATATAGCAGCTGCCATGGAATACATAATTCAACATCACCAATGAGATTGCTGTTATGCTCACCATCATCATGCTTATGGCATGTCAGGGATTTTTTTTCCCACTGTAATTCCTACTCTTGCAACTATTAGTTAAGGAGGAGGGAAGTGCTGATATTAGAGCTGGTAGTGTGGAAGGAAACAGCTGTTTGGTCTACAACAAGATTGTTCTGGGGAGGCAGACTAGTGAGTTTCTTCCAGAGGCACCTCAGGAAACCTGAGAACTCTACCCCGCTTGCCTGAGGAAACATATCTAAAGGTTTGCTCAATTGTAAGTACAGATTAAAACACTACTGAATGCCCCCAGGCAACTTTCCAATTTACCAAGGGGAGTAAAAGAGGGAGGAGGAAAGGAGAGGAAAAGAGGGGAGAAGGAGAAAGTGGGAAAGGAGAAAAAGGCCAGAGGAAGGGTAGAAAGATGGAGGGCTTTCCAAATCAGGAGCTGAGCTGTCAGGAAAGGGGAGTCACTACAACAAGCATTTTTGAGGGCTCACTGGGTTGGGATACGAAACCTAAAAAGAAATAGTCTCTTCCATCAAGGAGAGAGACAAAAAGGAAATTTCACAAATTAATCCCTGGTCCCACTATGAACTAACCGGGTCTTTCATATCTCTTCTGCCCTCCTCCTTTACTTTTTCTCCAATCCTTCACTTTTTTTTTAGATCTCATTGATTTGCAGCTTACCAAAACCTGGAAGACTGTAGAGACTTACATGCCTGAGGAGGCACAAAATGGTTTTGTCATTACAAAAATCACACTGGACGGCGAAGAGACTGGGAGAGGGGGAGTAGATAATGTGGGCTTGAGAAGCTGCGAATGTGTCAAAGCAGGTTTGTCATTGCCAAAGCAAACCAAAAGCGAAACGTAATGGAGAACTAGAGGCAGATAGAGTCTGTCAGCGAGATTTAATTTGTTTTAGAACTGAGAGAGTTGGAAGAGGCTGGGTTCCTGATTGGAGTGGACAGCAGAGAGGTGGAAGCAAAGAGAAAGGGCTGGAGCTATCCATCCCATCTAGGACTCAGGCAAACCAATCAGATGAATCTCTTCATTATGGTCTCAAATAAAAGGCAAGTGGATAGAGGACAGAGCAAAGCCTGCAGATTAAATTTGGTCAGAGCCAATATCTGACAGTCCCCCATGCTGTTTTCCAAATGAGAGCTAATGCAACTATGAATTAACAGCCCCAGGAGCAATGGAGGGAGGGAATTCAATTCTCTCACTCAGGAGCTACAGTTCCATCAGAGAGGAGCCATGGGGCCTTTCTGGATTGGTTCATTTCAGAAATACCCATGGGAAAGAAGTGAGGAATGGGGAAGCCCCAGTTGGACCACCTTGCCTAAATCCCAATAGACAAGCTATTAAGTTATGTTGTAGTCTAGTTCAAGTAACTTGGAGAGATAGGAAGCTTGGTGCTTTACTTTTAATTTTAATGCCAAACAGGCCTGAGAACTCAGGATGAATTCCACTTTCTTCTGAAAGGGTGCAATGAACAGGGAACCAAATACCCCAAAGAATTCATTGTCACCCTACAAGCCCTGTGCCCCACTTCTCTTTAAGCAGCACCTCTCTCTCTATCTCTCTCTCTCTCTCTCTCTCTCTCTCTCTCTCTCTCTCTGTCTCTCTCTCCCCCTCCCCAAGGCAACTATGATGAAAGAGGGTGATGAAATAGTGAAAAGATCACAGGCTAGGAATCAGGAAATCCAGGTTCTAATTTTTACTCTGCCACCAACCCACTGTGGGATGTTGAACAAGTCACTTCAACTCAAAGGCTGAGTTTCCTCAAACATAAAGTTAGGGATTTGAGCTAGTTGGTCTCCAAGAGACCTTTTAGGTTAAAATTCAGCCGCATAACTTTTCCTTGATGTCCTTTCCAGTTAGCATTCCCATTGGCATGTAATTGAAAATAATACATTACTATTTGATTATGTTTTAGTCTGCCTCTTCTCTTTTGTCTTTCCTGTACTTATTGAGCTACAATAATCTGTGGAAATGTGTTTCTGAACTCCTAGGAGGCAAAGGTTATGTGTGGTCCTTTGTCAGATACCATCCAAAATGTATATAAAGTATATAAAGCAAGGTAATTTCCGGGAAGCATCTGAAGACACAAGAAGTGCTAAACTGAATCTTGAAAGAAGCTAGAGATTCTTAGAGACAAAGGTCAGGAAGGAGACATTCCAGGTATTAGGCATGTAGATTGGAAGTATCAATACCACAGTCACTTGACACTTTCAGATGGTGGATGATAATTTCAGCAAGTGTCAGTTCCTCTCAACCCTGCCCTCAGAAATTATATAGAAACATATGTAAATTCACACTCACATGTATATGTTGTTGTTCATGTTGTTCATTCATTTCAGTTGTGTCCGACTCTTCATGACCCCATTTGGGGTTTTCTTGGCAAAAATATGAGTGGCTTGTCATTTCCCCACTCATTTTACAGATGAGGAAACTGAGGCGAATGGGATTAAATGACTTGCTCAGGGTCACAGAGATATTAAGTGTCTGAGGCTAGATTTGAACTAGAAAAATGAGTGTTTTTGACTCCAGACCCTGCACTGCATCTATTGAACCACCCAGCTGCCCAATATGTGTTTGCATATATGTGTGTAAATATAGATTTATATATTTTATATAATTGATAGATAAAGATTTATTCATCTTTGCAGATATTGTTTTCCCCTAACTGAATATAAGTACTTTGAGGTCAAGACAGTCATTTTTCTTTGTATCCCTAAAGCCTAGTACAATGCTTGGTAGGTAGACACTCAAAAATATTTGTTGAATGATACCACCAGATAAGGCGCAAACAAGCAGTCCCTTGTTCCCTTTATCTTACTTTCACACCTTCTGAATTATCCCACTCACCATAATGGCTTTTCCCAACTTTTTCATTCCTCCTCCAACTTCCTGTGACTCCCCTGCTCCTCTTCCTCAGCCAAGAATCTAGCCTCATAATTAACTGAAAAAAAATCAAGGTCATTCACTGAGAGCCCCTTCATCTCCCTTCTTCCTCATCTCAAGTCATCCAGAAACACTATCTCCTCTTTTATCCCTGTCTCACAGGAAGCGGGGTCTCTCCTCCTGGTCAAGAGTTCAATTCCATCCTTTATTCTCAGAAGATTGACCCCTCTGTCATCCTCACTCTCTCACTTACCTTTAATCTCTCCCTTCCTTCTGGCTGTCTCTCTACTGCCTACAAATAAGATGATGTCTCCCCATTTTCAAAAAACCTCCATTTGATCCATCCGGCCTCCCTAACTCTTATCCCATATCTTTCCTTCCTTTTCTAACTAAAGTCATTGAAAAGGCTTCCTACAATATGAAACAATACAATACAATACATTACACCAATTCTTTCCCCCTCATTTTCTCCTTAACTCTTATATTCTGGTCTCTGACCTCATCATTCAAATGTAATTGCTCTTTCTGAAGTTATTCAGAATACTATTTTATACAAAATACTATTTTATAGTATTCTATTTTTTCAATTATATGTAAGGACAATTTTTAGCATTCATTTTTACAAAATTTTGAGTTCCAAATTTTTCTTCCTCCCCTCTTCCTAAAACAAAAAGCAAATTTTATATAGGTTACATATGTGCAATCATATAAAACATATTTCTATATTAGTCATAGTTGTGAAAGAAGAAATAGACCAAAAGGAGAAAAAACATGAAAAAATAAAACAAGTACAAATAGTATGCTTCAATCTGCATTCAGAGTCTATCCATTCTTTCTCTAGATGTTTAGGACTCATTCTAACAGTCTTGGATCATTATATTGCTGAGAAGAGCTAAGTCATTCATAGTTGATCATCACACAATGTTGCTGTTACTGTGTACTATATTGTCCTGGTTCTGCTCATTTTGCTTTGCATCAGTTCATTTAACTCTTTCCAGGTTTTCTGAAATTCAATTTAGCAATCTTTAATTGCCATATCTAATGATCCTTTCTCAATCCTCATTCTTATTGACTTTTCTGTAGCCTTACACTGTAGATCACCCTCTCCTCCTTAACACTGTCTTTTCCCTAGGATTTCATGACACTGTTCTCTCCTGATTCTTTCCCCAATTATATGGCTGCTTCTTCTCAGTCTCCTTTCTTGAATCTTAATCTAAGTGATACTTAGGTATTGACTATAGGTCTCCCCCAGAGTTCCATCCTGGGCTCTCCTCTTCTCTATATATATTATTTCATTTGATTATCTATCAACTCCTATGGAGTCAAATATCTATTTATTCATCCCATGTCTTTCTACTGACCTGCATTCTCTCATATCTGAGCACCCATTGAACATCTAGAATCTGATGTCTTATAGACACTTTAAACTCAACATAACCCAAACTAAACTCATTATGTGTCCCTCCAAACAATCCCGTCTTTCTACCTTTCCTCTTACTGTTAATGGTAACACCATCCTCCCAGTCACCCAAGTTTACAACCTAGATATCCTCCCAAATTTCTTAGTCTCTCTCACCACCACTCCCATATCCAATCTATTGACAAGGTCTATTGAGTTTATCTTTCTAACATCTCCTGCATATACCCCCTTTTCTCTTCTGATACTGCTAACTCCCTTATCACCTCACACCTGGACAGATGGCAAAAGTTGACTGGTTTACCTTTCTACTTCTCCTCTTTTCCCTACTCTAGTACCTCCTACACTCAGCTGATCTTCCTAAAGTGAAGGTCTGACCATGTGGCTCCCCTACTCAATAAACTTCAGTGACTCACTATCATCTCCAGGATCAAATATAAAATCCTTCTGTTTGACTATCTCCCCTCTGAACTTTCTCATCTTCTTATGCCTTGTATCCCCCTTCCTAAATATATTCTGTGTTCTGGTAATACTGACTTCTTTGATGATCCTGGGACAAGACGCTGCTCCAGCTTCACTCAATTTTACTGGCTGTCCCGCATCTCCTGTAATTCTTTCTTTCCTCATCTCTACCCGCTGGCTTCCCTGGCTTCCTTCAAGTCCCAGCTAAAATCCCATTCTCTAACAGAAAGTTTTTTCTGTTCCCCCTTACTTCCATAAATGGATTATCTTCCATTTATTCTGCTATCTGCTAGTATCTAGTTGTTCACGTTCTGTCTCTCCCCTTAGACTGGGAGCTCCTCGAGAACAGGGACTGTCTTTTGACATTCTTTGTATCCCCAGAACTTAACACAGTGCTTGGCACCAAATAGGTTGAACTGCTGATTAATTTTTTGAAATTTTAAAATGGGTCAGACATGCTATGGTTCTTTGGGAACTTGAGAGGGAAGAGGACAATGGCTGCAGCAAGTGTGGCTGCAATTACACTTTAATAAGGCACAGAAAGTATAGAGACAAATAGCACAAAAAAAAGCACAAAGGCAGATGGAGTAGGGTGGGAAAGAAAGGCAGACAGTGATGGGGAAGAGAATGGGAAAGGGGCGAGTCACAGATGGGAGTACTCACCAGACAGACCTAGATGAAGATGGAACAGTGTTCAGGGAGCAGGAATTTGAGAACTCATTTTATGGTTTTTTTTTGGGGGGGGGTGGGAAGGGAGAGACAAAATAACTCTTATCTGTGCCACCTTAGGGCTAGTTCATTAACATATCCAAATGCTCTCAAAGTTGTCAGTAAAACTTTCAGGTGAACATATCTGTGTCATCTCAAAGTGATCAGAATCATTTGGTGTTCTGCTGGCCCTCTAGCAGAACATCTCTAAGATTTACACATCACAGAACCAACGGGCTCTGACATCCAAGCCTAGATTTCCCCTGATTTAACACATAGTACTAGATGTGGTTAATTTGGATTAATATATGATACAGTTTGCAGATTATCTTTCTTTCACCTTTGGGATGGTCTGTACATGAAATCTGGGTTCCCCTTGGCAATCTTACTCCTGCTACTATAAATTTATACTCGCCACTTATAAACTTACTAAACTAACTGCGGGTGAGGAGCAAGAGTTGGTCAGAAGGCCCAGAACAGGATACAGTTTTAACACATAGGTACCTAAAAAATGTTTGTTGACTGACTGACCAGCCTAACATTCATGTCACATAACATATTGAGAAACAAACAGGAAGAGCAAATTTGGTTGTTTTTGTCACAGAATGACCAAAGCACAGGGTATCTCTAAAGTCAGCTGGCCAGTTGAGGGCCAGAGGATCTATGAGAAAAGGACACAATTATGCAGCTTAAAAGCTGCAGTCCAGAGCCTCAGAACCAAAGGAAACATTTATCAGCAGGTTTTGTATAAGAAAGTAAGAGGGCTGGGGCTTTGTCTACTAAGACTCTTGCTCCAATGGGTGATAGTGAGAGGAATGGGGGTATCGGAAAATAAAATCTTTTAATGTGCCTCTCCATAGTGATATAGCCTTCTTAATATGACAAATTAGAGCTCCTGCTGTACTTTACTGCCAGCATGTTAATGAGCCAGGCTTCATAACTGACATATTTTGCGGAAGGTGTGTATATGTGTGTGGGGGGCTGGGGAGATTTATGAATGATCCTGTTATCCAGATACTTAGAGAGGGAGGAGAAAGCGAGAAAGCAAGAGGAGAGAGAGAGAGAGAGACAGAAAGACAGAGAGAAAGAGACAGAGAGAGAAAGAGAGAGACAGAGAGGGAAAGAGAGAGAGAGAGAGAGAGAGAAAGGATGGATGAGGTATTCTAGAGAGATAGGGGACACTGCCACTCAAGGGAAGAACAACCCCAGCCACCCCAGCTGTTCTCTTTAAGCAGCAGTACAAATAGAGTGAGGAGAGGAGGTCAACACCTTAAATTCTCTGTGATTCCTCTACACTAAAAGACTTCATTAATTAAAGAAAAAAAAACACAACCATACACTCTATGCTGTTTCCATGATTAATGCATGGCACTGTCAGCATCTGGCTGCCATACTGTAGTTCTCGCCTCCATATTTGGGGGGTTCTTGAGTAGAAACAGGTGACTGGTAGTAATTCACCTTGTCTCAAAGAGTGCTAAGAAATTCCAGCAGCCAAGGCTTCCTAAGAAGGAAAACAGGGAGAAAACTGTCCCTGAATAGGCTGTCCCACTTTGGTTTTGGAATGGGAAGGACCGGGATACAGCACTCATCTGATAACTCCACTTAGTCCCTAATTAAAACCTGCTGCTCCCATTATACAGGAGAGTAATTCAGTGGCCAAAGAGAATTGTACTGATTTAATACTTCTGTGTCAGCCTGACAGTATCAAATATAGTGCCTGATGTGGTGCCTGCATGATAAGGACAAGATAAGGATAATATGATTTCATAGGAATAGAGAACTGCACGATGAAACTACCTCTGTCAGCGCAGGTTAGCACCTTCTCTGAAACTAATAGTTTTACTCAGTTGTCTGGAGCCCCATGAGATTAAGTGACTTACCCAGGCTCACATAGCCAGTACCAGTCAGAGGCTGGACATGAATCCAGTTCTCCTTGACTCCAAAGCTAACTCTGTATCCACTTTGACGCAAAGTACCAAAATGAATATAAGTAGTTACAGGACAATATCCAGAGTGGGTCATACTAACTCGAACTACTAGAGCACAAGTATCAAACTTGTGGCCCAAAGGCCACATTCTTTCCTTCTCCCTCTCTCTCCCACCCCACCCCCCTCCAATCCATTAAAATTTCAAAAATTGGGAAATGTTTAACAAATAAAATGAAATTGCAATATAGCATAGATAATGTTCATTTGTGGTTTGCTGCTAATATGTGGCTTACAGAGATGTTTCTATTTAACACCACTGTGCTAGAGTATTTTAACTCTTTTAAGTAACTTACTTTTAACCTGCTGATGGTAAGAGGCATCAGGAATGCCAAGGGGAATTTGCTAACTCAGTGCTATTGATTGTATTTGCCTCATAGACTATCTGGGTTTTCAACCACTTTACTGATGGCAAGTCTTCCATGATAATACATCGCTTGGTACCAGGGGGAATCTACTTCTACCCAGCCCATTTTGGGTATGTTGCCAAAAGCTGGGCAGGGGTTGTGTCTTTTCCTTCACTCATCCTTTTTGGTATCCAGACCTTTCTAGAAAACTGTGAGCAGGAACAAAGAGGAATAAGTGAGAATGCCCAGAAATAAGGCCTCCACTCTCAAAGATTTACCTGGGTTTCCAGGGTCTTTGGATTGGCCATTACCAGCATTCACCCTTCTACTCCTGACCCGCTTATCATCCCTTCTCCATAGTGTCACTCCAGGGCATACAGTACAGGCAGGTCAAAGAGATCAAGGTTGTCATCTAGACAATTAGGCAAAATTAGGCACATCTCTCATAATAATTTGTCCAAACCTACTGTATGATAACCTATATCCCTCCCTTATGTTGCCATCCTTAGGATGAAAATGCAGCTTCTGGACTTAGGGGTTGTCTGGTTTGTTTGTTCTTGGTATATTGATAATTACTTCAGTATAATTGACTTATTTTATAATCCTATATATCTTATTTTATGCATTTTAAAACATAATTCTGGGAAAGGAGTTCATATAGTCACCAGACTGCCAAAGGGGTTCATGATACTTCCCCCAGAAAAGACTTTGATGTAGATAAAATATTCTATAATCTGAATTTCTTATCAAAAAAAAGTGCTTAACTGAGTATTCTGATTATTGCCTTGGCTTCAAAGCCCAACAATATATAGGGTTATGAAATGGCTTGGATGAGTAAGGCCAAAACATACCTGACAACCTCTCCGCTTTAATTGCCAAGATAATTGGGGCCAAAGCTAAAGGCATGAGAGTGTGTTGGAAACAAAATCATCCCAATTGGCCATCTATCTCATTGAAACATTGCCTCACTATCCATTTGTTGATTTCATTGTTGCCATCCTTGGTTTCATTTCATTCTGTGTCAGATGTTGTGTTTCGTTTGGCTGTAATCCCTGCCTCTGGAATAAGTAGTCCCTTTTGGACATGGACTCAGGAGGGAGTCTGAGACTTCGTCCTCTTCAGGTTCATGGATGTTGGAGACATTATGCAAACTTTAGGTAGTCAAAGCAGTGAGAATGACAGTCTAGACAAATTAAAGGGAAAGAAGACTGAAAGTCAAAGCAGTGAGAATGACAGTCTAGACAAATTAAAGGGAAAGAAGACTGAAAGTTCAGAAGAGTGAAAGTTCACGTTTTGGAATTTCCTAACCAAAAGGACACAAAAGAAGAAAATTTAGTGTCAATGCAGTTAAATGGATAAAGAGCATGTTCATTGTCACTTAAAAAGTGTGCATATCCTAATATCTGTGCCATCCCATCAGTTTCCCCCTAATGTGGCAGAGAATAGTAAACACAGCATGCGGGTGTACACAAATGTGCACACACAAACACACACACACGCACATGCACACACCACAAAGAAATGGGGAAAAGTTAGCTGCTTCTGTTGTAAATTTAAACCAAGTCCAGAGTACTGAAGGCCATTTGTAAGGTCTGCTGAGCTAATGGATTCATAATGACTTTTAAAGCTTCACTCGGGTAAGAAATACTGTTCATTTTTTAATTGCATATAATTATACTTTTTCATAATCCAGAGCAGCATAGCAAAAGTAAATCTACTGGCTTAATTATAAATCTTTTTATTATCTGGAACCCTGCTGAAATAAAAATTAAAAAAAACCTATTGTGGTATGTATGTGTGTGTTTTTAATCGAAGAAAAGGAGGGAAAACCCCTCCTTAACGTTGAATGAGTTATAAAGCTTTTGATGGAGACATATTGTCTTGGATTACATGTGGCACTCCATTTTTGGCATGTCTATTTGTAGAAATACCCTGAGTAGTTTGCACTGCTTGCCATGATTGGTACTTGCCCCAGGAGAGGGGACTTAGTAACTGGACTTTAGGCTAAGAGAGTGCTTGTCCATCCCTAGAGGTCCACTCTGGGAAAAGGTTTCAACCTGAAATATCACAGGAAAGAAAAAAGTTATCTGAGAAGAACTCTTAGGACTATGTTCTGATTTTCTCCTACTGGACTTCCTTGTAATAACTTTTGCAAGCCCATCATATGACTCCCACGCCTTTTTCAGGCTGCCAACAATGACCCTGAAAATGAAGATGCATCTTTGAGGGACATGAGGACAATAACCTGGCAGGGAAGATTCATTTCTTTCATGTCGATAAGATTCATGTAATCTTAGCTTCTTGTAATGTAGAAATGCTGAATCAATAATATGCTGAGAGATAACATACCGTCTGGTCTGGATGAGGGGAAATTTGGACCAAAAATAACCTTGTTACGAGGAATGAAGAGAGGTACACTCATGTAGCCCTCAAGTTTGTTATTCTAATTCCAGAGCCTCATTTTCTTTTGATCCATTATTGATCATTTTATATTGACAGACCTGAGAGATGCCATATCTCTGCTGAAAGGACCCATTTCCAAGAAGTAACCAAAGTAAAGCCATTGCCAGAAGTTGGAACCTTGGAAAGGTCACCCTTCTTTATAACAGAGAACACCATCTCCCATGTTCCAAGGCCTCACTAATCTGTCTCATTCCCTCTGGGGGTTCTGGGATTCCTGATGTCTGCCCCAGTGGGTGTGGGGTGAACCTCCCCGCCTTTTAAGCAATCATTCATCGCATTATGATTCTCCATGGACTGAGTGGAACAGTGAATTATTATGAGGGGTTTAGGGATGGAGAACAACAAAGAAAAAACCAATTAAGCTTTTAAAGGTTGAGTAACCCATTTGTGCTTGATGGAGATGAATGATGCTGCTGCTGCCCAGCTCCGAATGGGATGGGTTTCTTGCTCTGTAGAGGCAGCAACTTGAAATTAACAGTGCCCAACCACTATCTTCTTCCTCAATACACCCTTTCATGACCCTAGTCACCTGCAGTGAGAGTTACACAGCCGGACTACAGGTTGTCAGTGAAGCCGCAGACACCTTCTCCCCCATGGACCGGTTATCTTTACTATGTCTGGACACTTTCCCGGTTGTCTTCTTGCTGGGGCTTATTCCATTCTTATTCCTGATGGCACCAAGTATCTCTGCGAATTATTATTAATTAGCATGGTACAGCAGAGGTTACACTTAGGATTCGGGAGAAGTGATTGTCAGTTCAGTTACCAACTTGCTAAGTGACTTTGGGCAACTCACTCTTTGGGTCTCAGGTCCCTGAGTAAAATAATGGGATTGGAATTTTAAAATACTCCCATCCCCTCTGTGTGTGTGTGTGTGTCTTTGTGGATAAACAGTATGTGAATAAACAATATCTTTTGGGATATCCTTACTAGCTATGTGATGCCAGGCAAGTCACTTAACCCTGTTTGCTTCAGTTTCATCATCTGTCAAATAACCTGAAGAAGGAAACAGCAAACCGTTCTAGTGTCTTTGACAAGAAAACTCTAAAATGTGTCACACAGAGTCAGATATGGCTACAGCAACTCAACCACAACAATAGAACAACTGCATACATCTATTAGATAAAAAGGTGTGTATGTATGTTACAACTAGGAAGTGGGTCACATTCTCTCCCTATACCTGCCCAAGCCACAGGGCATTATGTTTTATTCTGTCAGTCAATGATGTTTACTTTAGAAACAAAATGGCTTCATTTCACTCTGCTTTGACATCATCTGTGAGGCTCATGTCCGAGATAAATATAGCGTATCTTCTAGGAACAGCAGAAGATGTTCCTGGAAGAGCCATTCAGTGTAATAGGGCTGTGTTAAATTAGTCATAGGTAGTCTTCTTAATGTGTACCCTGCCCATTCATGAACTCTAGTGACATCTTTAATAATCATGTTTTATTAATTTGGAAATTTTATAGAACATACAGAAAGAACACACAAATAATCCCTAGAGAGGATATTTCTGATGACCTACAACTAACTAACTTTTAAGGAAAGTAAAAATTGGGGGTAGGGTGGGGTACAGGTGCTGGGAGGGGTCAAGGGAGCCATTTTGCCATTAACTACCTTTTTGACCTTAAGATGAAACATAAAATCGTGTTTGGCATTTAAAGTTCTTAATAACCTATCCTTTTTCCAGTCATTTTATACTTCACTCTCTTTGCCCTCTAGGTTTTGATCTTATTATCTATGGAGAGATGGTGGAGGCTTTGAGTCCCAAATTCAAGGTCAAATGAAAGAGAAGTACTTACTCTTAATAGAAAAAACCAAACTGTTCTAATGTCTGAACATAATTCCTCTATGAAAAAAGTTGCTCTCTATTCATTAACTTAGACGCCCTTTACTGTCAAACAAATGGGGTTGGGGTGTTAATTTCTTCTCTTCTCAAGGTAGAGCTAATGGCCCCATACAAGGAGGGTGAGCTGAACTGATGAGCTGTCTTGGTGCAACCTGTCTAACCCCCATGTCAGTGATCCCATGTATCCGAAGTAATGCCACTTCTCCCCTCTAAACTTTTCCTTTGCCCCTGCAACAAAATATCTCAAATAAATTCTCATTATTATTTAACATGCAATAATTATTATGGCTTTGTGAGCTGTTATCTATTTATGTTGACTATTAATAAATTATTAGACCATATTGTGTGGGTTTTAATAACTCCACAGAAGAATAAGTATGGCCAAGAGGTGAAATTTCTAGCAATTATGAATTCATAGACTGTTTTTTTAAACTTATAGGAGGTATTTATCTATTCACTTACAAGTAAATTAAATGCACAGACCTTTTGCCCTTAGTTAAGTTTTTTACATATAAAGAGAGTGAACACATGACAGATATACAGTGCCCTTCCACAGGGATGAGTAAAGATGTCTACAGGCAAGGAGTGTGTATGAGTGTGTGTGTGTGTGTGTATGTGTGTGTGTGTGTATGTGTGTGTGTGTGTGTGTGTGTGTGTATAAGAAGCAGATCCAGGGTGGACTAGGGAGGAGAGAAGAGGTGGACTGAATGTATTCAATTATTTGTAGTTTCCCTGAGTACCTTTATTTCTATAAAGACGGAATTGTCTTCCTTGCAAGAATAAATATGGTCTTTACAAATTGTGACTTTAAAAGAAATTTGTAAATAAGACTCTTGACTTGAAAGTCTAAGTGTCTTCCCCCATAGAGCACCGGGCACAGGTTGTACCCCTTTTTCAGTACATGGTTACTTTGCTGAGGAGAATGAGTGAGAAGCTATTTGCATGTCAGGTTTAAAGTGTCATCCTGGGAGATCCTTGATAAATTCTGCTCCAGGAGATTGTATGGAGGAAGGACCGGACCTTAGCCACAATGTGGAAATGGATTCAAATCATTTTCTTGTCAGATGGGATTTTAAAATCAATACAGAGCCTTCTTGAAAATTCTTGTTCTTTTCTTTCCTTGCTTGCTTTCTGTTGTAAGTAATGATCAATTTCCTTCTCCAAGTGACGTTAGAAATCAAATCTTTACACTAGTATCCATTGGCACATGCACATCTACCACACCACCCCCTGCCAAGAATATACATGTGCCTCCCTCTGGAAATTGGTGACTGTCACTGCAGTGATGGGAAGAGGGTAGACATATGCTTGTCTGAAAATTTGAATTGCTTGGTAGGATGGTGCTATCTCAATAACCAGGAATTTCACTGTAACACTTTCCAGAATGAAAGAAACTTGCTACCAAGTGGCTCCATCTGGAACATCATGAAGGAAGTTTAGCTGCTAAAGTGCTGAAATGACCTTGCTAAAAAACAGCATCTCATGCAGAAACACAAATGGAGAGATAGAGAATCATAGGATTTGAAATTTTGAGATAGAAGCTCATACAGTCCTATAGCCTCATGTTTCAGATGAGGAAAGTGATTTGCCTGAGGTCCTAAGGACCATTGTTTGTATTGAGGTCCCACGATTTCAAATACAGCACTCTTTCAATGAGTTTCCAATGCATAGTTCTATCTTCATATCATTACATCCCCCATTCAAAGCTGAAATTCCTTAGGTATCATGGGAATGATGGGATAATGGGGTGGGGCAGGGACAAGATAAGGGAAGGAGAAAGAGCTTGAAAACTAGAGATGCCTTAAAATGAAACATTTATGGCTGAAGAAGTCATGAAGAAATAAGGAAAATGTCTCTGCCAACAGTTCAGGTCAGGCAATGTAGTGACCAAGCAGGGAACTGGGGAGAGCAGCTGGTTTCAAAGATGGAATGCAGGAGTCAACTGTCTAGCAGGCCTTGGGTGGTAGGCTCAAATATGGCAAGGGTGGGCAGAGGAGATGTCTTTGGAGAAGCTACAATGGCCTTCATTCACAAACTTTCTGTGCTCTTCCTGTTACCACAGTAACATGTCAGGAGGTTTTTTCAGGATCTGGGAGAAAAAAAAGAAAAAGAAAACCCTTGCTTATAGAACTAAAGGCAAATTAGGTCACTGTTACGAGTTATTAATTTTAATACATTAAGAAAAATGGGGGGGAGTGAAATTTTTTTAAGAGCAAATGGGAAACGGCAACAAGTACAACAATAATTATGCTGAAAGTAAGTGAAGTGTTCCATAAAAATAAAAGGAATGAACAAATTACCCACTTTTACCCCCTAAATCTCCCCCTGCCACCACTAATATGATGCTGGGGGGGATGGGCCACCACTCTTCATTCCCTCATTTCACGTCTTTGTTCAGGTCGCATGGTGTTATTTAAAACCAGATGGAAATTCAGGGCTGAGAAGAAAGCATCGAGGGGCATTTCCAAGGTTGAGTTATGGTTAGCAGGAAATTGCTCTCAGGCAACCGTGAAGCTTGATGAGAGTAAAAAGAAAGCCATGAATAGATTCTAGGGGAACTTTGCTACCCAGGGGGATCCCAATGGCAGGTTTATTCTTTGTTTCCAAGGCATGGGTGACTCACTACTCCCCGGCTGGAGCTCTGGGTCTCTGCAAATAAAGTGGGCCGAGCTGGCTTTCCTGGGAGGAGTGGTTCTGTACTGTTTGTTTTGTTTGCCTTGGAAGTGTTTGAAGAAGTCAGAAAATTCTGAATCCCTATGGTTTTGTCAGTAAAGTAAATCTCTCTCTGTGTCTCTCTGTCTCTGTCTCTCTATGTCTCTGTGCCTTTCTCTCTCTCCCCTACTTCCTTCCCTTCCTCTCTCCCTCCCCCTGGATTTAAATTTTTTTTTAAACCAGTTCTTTCATTCGGAGGCGATAAATTCAGATTTTAACAAAAGGAGGTTGCTAAGACTCCATAACAAAGGCAATTGCCCAATATCATGGCCCAGCAGGGACAAGGAAGACCCATTATCTATTGGTCCTGTCTTCTGGAAGGTTAAACTTTTAGTTTTCTTCCAAAACCAGTGCCAATCCTGGCCCTAGCTATGCTGAAGTGTGACTGTTCTTCAGGGTCTTTCCACACGCTTCTTTAAAAATAGGTCCCATAAGACCTCACAAAGGGCTGACAGGTCTCATTTGAAAATATCTGTGAAGCATCAGTAAATCCTCAGCTGAAAATGCTGAGAGACAGTTTGTGTTTTGTTCCAAGTTTTTGTCTCTGGGATTTCTCTTTTGCCTTTCTCCACCCCCTCTCATTTGGACTAGTGGGTGGTTCTGCCTTTCAGTCACTGAATAGCCCCCATCTCAGCTGTATTTAGAATATTTTGGATACTGGAAGGAAAAGAAAAATCATTCAAAAGATAATTCACCTGGCCAACAGAAAGCTCCATTCTAATTGATCCCCTCTTCCAGGACCCAAGTAACCTATAATCTGAGCTTGGTTGTCAATAGTTGGCCTACAGCATCCCTCAGCTTTTAATATGCAGATAAGCTGCAGGAGACAGCCACCACAGCCCATGATGAAAAGGGGGGCTCAGCCCAAGGTAGGTAATAATCTATTTTTTATTTCTCCTTTACTGCCTTGCTCCCCTCACCCTGACAAAAATGACCAGGGATCGGGGATTGAAATCTATAGCGATTTAGAAAAAACTTCTGACTGAGTCATCATTCTCTGGTTTCCTTTTTTTCTTTTCACCTTTTTTTGCATTCAGAAGCCACCCAACTATCAGTATGTTTCCCTGCTGCCTGGATGTGCATAGCATCCAAACTACAGGACAGCTTGATGGGAGAGGAAAAGCCCATGGAGGGTTTTGCAGCTCAGCTCGGGTACAGGCCAGATAGTTTTAATTGCCCTCAAAGGCACGGGTTCTGGCAGCGACATTTGAGAGTGGGTAGATGTCTGCACTAGCAATGCAAGATGGAAAGTTCAAGGAATTCTCTTAAAGGAGAGAATCAAGGCATTTGGAGACTGGAATTAAGGCTGAATGATGGAGCTCAGGTGGTTCTTTCACTTCATGGAGACATAGCTTGTGAGGGTAAATGGTAAGGGAGAGCTTTCAACAGTTCCTCCTTTTTGCATACTGTGTCTTTCATCACAGTGGTACCTCTGGATATAGAAAACAGAGTTGGGAATAGGGGTTGACAAACTGCCTAGGGTCAGAAACGAAGGAGAAACACAATGAGAAACATTTGTCAATGTTACTTTTCCTAAATGTGTATGTTATTAATGCAATAACTCCCTATGCCCACAGGGATTTTTTTTGTCATATATTACCATGAAAATCCAAATCCTCCGGTGGTCAGTGACATAGGGGAATGGCAGCAGGGAAAGTTGTCATTTTCAAACTTAAGGGGTTAGAGTTTTTGCATCTCACCAAGAACACAGATATCTTGATCTAGGTCTAGTAGGTGCATGACGGCGGCCCAGAGTTTTACAGTGGCTCTGAAAGACTGATGCACACCAGTTTCCAAGAGTCAATCAATTGAAAGGTTTTCTCTACTGTTAAATCATTCAGTCAGGCAAAAACTACTGAAATGCCTGCCTTGTGTCAGGTTCTGAGAATTTAAAGACAAAGTGAAACAGTCTTTGCCCTCAAGTAGCTTACGTCCTATTGAAAAAGACAATGTGTGTATGTGAAGGCATATACAACATCCCACAGTCCTGGGCTGTGCTCTGTCAAAGTGGTAGGTGGAAACCGATTTACAGATGAGGAATCTAAAAAGTAGAGTAGTAGAACACCATTTAGCTCAATTCAACAAATATTTATTAATTTTTTAAGCATCTGCTACATAACAATCATTGTTCTTGGTTCCAGAGAAGCAAAGTGAAAAATGAAATCTTACTTGCCTTCAAGAGATTTACATTTTACTGGCATCTAACATAAGTCACATAGGCAAGGAACAAGAATTTGGAGAGCTCTCAATCCTTGACCAAGCCATGGCAAATGCCACTTCAGTCTAGCAAGATTTGAAAAATAAAAAACAAATAACCTTTATTAAAGCATAGGATCACCGAACTTCACATAGACTCAAATGAACCAAAAAAATGACCTACTAGCATATACTTTATTGCAAATCCAAGGCTTTCTGTTCTCCATTTATCTAGAGAGAGTTATTCCCAGATGGTCACAGATCAAATTCAGGGTTGAACTAGACCTCTGAGGTTCAACATGCCTGGATGGAAGGGGGAAGGAAGGCTTATTTCTAACAGGCACTGGAACAGATGCAAAGTCACCAATGTCCTGGGGCCCTGGAAGAGAGATAGAGAGTACTTGTGACACCAAGGGAGAGTGAAAGATATGAGAGAATGAGGCCAGAGAGACAACTTTAATCTCTCACATTAACTCAATCACTGGCAGGGGCTTGGGTACATTGGTGGCAACTGGGGCCCAGTCGCAAATGAAGCTAGATGCTTGGCAGTCACTGTCAGCAGGAAGACATCGTGCCAGGGAGGAGAGGGCAGGGCTGGGCAGGCTCCCAGATGCAGACATCTGCTCCCCAGCTCCATCTTCTCCCTGACCTTAGCTCATCTCTTTCAGTTCCTTTCTTTTAATCCCCAAATCCCACCAAACTCCTATAATCAGTTTCCTATAATTTCATCTGTGGGTAATTTAGCCACCCTGTTTTTTTGTTCCCAACCTCCATTTCTCATGCTGCCTCACTCCTACTCACCACCCCCACCATCAGGAGAAGCCTGAATTCTCGAGAAAATCAGTGACCTATCTATAGAGAGCTCAAGCTTGTCAACAGGCTTTCCTGGTCTACTCTCATCTAGTCAGGACACATGCCCTCGAAACCCAGAAAGCACCAGCAGCGGGAAAAAAGAGTAGATCTTTTCAGTGATTGGCATGTGATAATGGGATCTGTCAGGTGAGACCGGCCAAAAGGGAGTACTTCTATGAGCTTTCCAGACTTAGACTACAGTTTTATATTGTTATTATTATTTACCATCATTGAGATCTTTTTTTTTTGGTTACACAAAAGGAAGGAGAAAGAATGCATTTTTATAGACCAGAGGTTCTCAAGTTTTTCTAACAAAATGGCAGTGTGGCTTATTGAATAAGACAGGTATTAAAATCTGGATTTGAATCCTGCCTCACACATATCTCAGCTGCATGAATTTAAATGTTATTTATATTCTCTAACCCTCAGTTTTCTTATTTGTAAAATGGGGATAATAATAGCACCTATGTCATGGGGTTGTTGTGAGATTAGATGAGTAGATGGCACAGTGGATAACACAGGCCCTTGAGTCACAAAAATCTAAGTTCAAATCCTGCCTCAGTCACTTCCTAACTATATGACCTTGAGGAAATTGTCAAACCCTCCATCTCAGTTATAATAATATAATACAAAATAAAGGGTTTTTGTGAGGATGAAATGAGATAACAAAGAACTCTTCAAAGCTTAAATGTCATGTAAATGCTAGTTATAATGAGGAGGAGGAAGATGAGGGAGAAATGATATAGGCAAACTGCTTTTGTTTTTTCATAATTAAATTTTTTTCAATTCACCAAAATCTGCCTTTTTTCTCTCTTACCCTTGTAATAAATACCCATAGTCAAGCCAAAAAGAAAAATCCCACATTGGTCATGTCGTTGTCCAAAAAAGTATATATGTCTTAACTTTGAGTCCATCTCTTTTCTTGTCAGGAGGTGGGTGGCATGTTTCATCATGAGTCCTCTGGACCCATGATTGATCACTGCATTGATCAGGGTCCTAAAGTCTTTCAAAGTTGTTGATTTGCACAATGTTATTGTTCTTGTGTAAGCTGTCCTCCTGGTTCTCTTCACTTCACTGCTTTAGTTCATCTATCTTCCCAGGTGTCTCTAAGACAACACATCCCCACCATCATTTTGGTAAAAATGTTTGTAAAATTTAAAGTAAAAGTGCTTCATAAGTATTTGCTGATTGGCTGCTATGTGCCCAAATGTGAGATGCTCCTCATCCCAGCACTTTCCTGATCCAAGTCATTGCTTGTGTGTTGGCTTTTGCTATTATTATTCCTATCGTCATCATCATCATCGTCATCATCATCGTCATCGTCATCATCATCATCTCAAGACCACCCTGGCCTTCTTTGTCAAGGTTTTCATGGCTCTTCTCACTTTGTATTCTCCTGTATTTGTACATGTACAGGTGTTTGTGCCCATACACACAATGGATGCCCATGCTGTTCAGAAGAGGAGAGGGCTATAATTACTTTTTATTCACTTCATCAGAGGAAGTCTGACATGAAGGGGAGGGGGAAAAGAGATGTTGATGTCACCAGGACAATGATGAGTGTACAGTGGCAGCCCACTGTGGCAGACTCAGCATGGAAGTAGTGACTTGACTTGGGAAAGGGCTGAAGTGAAGAGCCCTTTACATTTGGGAGCATAGTAGCTGCATTCTCTCCTCATTTTCAATCAGTCAGCAAATAGTTATGAATCACCTACAATGCGCAGTGAACAAAAGGTTCCAGAAGAAGAAAAAAGTTTAGACTAGACATACTGCCTGCCATTCTGGAGTCTATAATCCAGTAGGGGATGGCCCAAAAATGGATAGGTAAATACCCCAAAAGTATATGAAGGGAATGCAAAGCAAAGTCTCCTACAAGGTTACAAGGCCTGATTTAGGGAAATGCTGGAGCCAGCTCATGACTCGTTTTGGGAGAACAGGTTGTTAAAACATTTACCAGCACATCCCTAGATCTAGGCTAGGTGAAGGGCATTCTGTGCTTTAGTTCCACCTTACTGGAAGGAGATAAAAGACAGTAAGAAGCATTTCAGGAAAGTCTCACCTATAGTAGAAATCAAACGGGTCCCTCCATGCAAATTGATTAAAACCATAATCCTACTAAACAACTCGTGCCTGAGATTTTTAGCAGCTGAGATGAGCCCTCTGTATTTCAGATAACCCCAGCTTTCCACTGAATAATCACCAGGGATCCAAGCAATGGCATTGCCAGGGTAGAAAAAAAGAAGAAAAAAAAGCTGAGGCTTCACAGCATTGAATGGGTTGTTCCCATTGGAGAATCCAAATTCAGCTCCCATTGACTTGGCTCTATTGTGAGAAGAGAGTGCTTGCATTAAAGAGATTTAACTCTGCCTTTTGTTCATCAGCTCAATGAATTTCAGCTGTTATAGAGGCTATGCATCTCTTTGTCTAACCACCAGGTCTCTGGAGAGTTAGAGATGCATCTTATAGTGAGAAATAAATGGAAGAAAAGAGTGTATTATTGGTATAGTCAGCAGGGAAGAGGGAGTGAGAAAGGAGGAGAATAAGAAAGAGAAATATGGGTACTTGGGGTTGGTGAGGGCCTAATTTTGGAGAAGTAACCAAACAGTGGAGAGTGTCTTTTACCTTAGATTTTGACACCATCAATAAACCAACCTGCCTATGAATCAAACAGAAGTAGAATGTACTCTTTTTAACCTCTTGTCAGTGGTGAGACTCTGACTATGCCAGAGGATTTATCAGTATCCTGACCCACTGGCATTGTCATAGAACCTGACAATATGGTACCAAGAGGAAGCTGCCAAAAGATTCAGTCAATGAAGCTCTTTTCCCAGCCTATTGCCTTCACTTTTCTCACTACACACTCTCCCCAACCCTTTATAATCTGGCTTCCATCCCCATGAGTCTAGCAAAACTGCTTTTTGGAAATTTACCAGTGACCTCTTAATTACCCAATCTAGTTGCCTATTTCAGTTCTCATCTTGCTTGATCTTTGTGCAAAATCTGACACTGCTGATCACTTCTGCCTACTCTTTCCTTTTCTCTCTTTGACTTCCAAGACAGCCCATTGGCCTAGTTCATCTCTTATCTCTCTAAGTACTTCTATGTCTTCTTTGCTGCCTCCTTGGTCTTTTCTTGACTATTTAAATGGGTGCTCCCTAGAGTTCTGTTGCCAGTCCTCTTCTCTCCTCTCTGTCTTCATTCTCACCCCTAGCAATCTTATTCATTCCTACAGCTTTACCTGTTCTGTTTGTGTTCGGCCATTTCAGTTGGGTCCAATTCTTCATGACTCCATCTTGGGGTTTTCTTGATGCAGGTACTGCAGTGGTTTGCCATTTCCTTCTCCAAGCTCATTTTATAGATAGGGAACTGAGGCAAACAGGGTTAAATGACTTGCCCAGGATCACAGAGATAAGTGTTAGAGGCCTGGATTTGAACTCATGATGATGTTTTACCTCTGTACAAATAGCTCCTGCATTCATGCTTCCAACCCTGAGCTCTAGGCTCAAATCTTCAGTTCCTGTAGAACTTCTTTCTATCTGTATATTGTACCAGGACTTCAAGTCCAACTTGTCCAAAACCGAACTTCTTATCTTTCCCCCAAAATGTGCTCTTCATTTTCACTTGAGTTTTTTATCAGTGCTATCCTTCCAAGTTCAAAACCTTAGCCTTATCTTGAACTCTTTCCTTTCCTTTCCTTCATTTTCCATCAGTTACCAAAGACTGTCTGTCAGTTCTTCCTCTGCAACGTGTCTTGCATCCATCCCCTCTTTCCTATCTCTACTTCCACTATCCCAATATATGTCCTCGTTGCCATCCACCTGAACTGTTGCAAAAGTCTCCTAATGAGTCTTCCCATCTCTATTACAGCTTTCCCTCAAACCATCCTCAACCCCACTGCCAGACTTATCTTCCTTATGTATTGATCACATAATATCACTTTTCTACTTAAAATCCTTTTAATGGCTCCTATTATTGCTTAATAAGGAAAAACAAACTCCTTTAAATGGCATTCAAAATACTCTGCAAATCTGATGCCTTCCTACTTTTCCAGCCTTATCTGTTATTGTGCCATAGATAATGTTCAAGGCCAACTATATTACTTTCTATGTCCCCCAACTACCCCCATGCTTTCAGGCCCCTATGCCTTTGCTCAGACTGGTCCTTCTGCTTGGAATACACTCTCTGTCCCTATTCTGCCTGTTAAATCCTTGCCCATCTTTTAAAACCTAGCTTAAATGTCATCCCCTACAAAAAACCTTCCCTAAATCATAAAATTATTCGATTATAGCATCTCAGATCTTCAGTTGAAAGGGAGCTTCATTTGTAATACAAAAAAAAAACAATTTGGCATTTCTTAGAAAAGTATTTTAAATTATGAACTGAAAATCATCAACAAACATGAATATTTGCATATCCAAAGAAAGACCAGAAAATAGGGATTTTATACAAAGCTGTGAATTTATTATAGATAACTTTCCTTTGAAAATATATCAAATTTAGCAGAGTAAAAAAAAAAAGATGGAAGGGACATCACCTGGTCCAAACCCCTCCTTGGACTAGGGAGAAAACTAAGACCCAGAGAAGCTAAGAAATTTGCCCAAGGTCATACAGACAGTAAATGACATAGCTAGGAAGCAGGTCCTCTATCTGCATAGTCAATGTTCTTTCTGTCATTTAGTATTGACCTTTTCCCACTTTAGATCTCATATAGCACTTCCCTTGCATCTTTCTGGCATATTTGTCATTTATTTTCTCTATCAGGTTCCTGGAGTATAATTTGTGTTTATATCATGTCCCCCCACTAGACTATGTGCTTCATGAGGGCAGGAATCTTCCCCCACTTCATTTAGTATATTCCTCAATTCCTAGTACAGAAGCAACATGCAGGTCACACCATGGATAAAACACAGAGTCTAGAGTCAATAATACCTCAGTTCACATCCACTTTCACACAGTAGCTATGTACATGGGCAAGTCACTTAACCTCTATCAGCCTCAGTTTCTTTATCTGTGAAGTAAAGAGGATGATAGTACCTTTCTTCCAGGAGTTTAATGAGGATAAAATGAAATTGTATTTGTAAAACATGTTTGCAAACTTTTAAAGCACTATATAAATGCTATCTGTTACTATTACTACAATGTTTGGCACACAGTAAACACTTTACAAATGGTTGATAAGTTGTTAAACTGAGCTATTAATATACTGTGTACATGAGTTCAAGATTCTCCATCCATGGCAAGGATACTTCTAAAGAGCTATTTCTCCCAATAGCACAATCAGCTCTCTGTTATTCACAAGGATTGCTCTTATATCAAAAGTGCTTTACAGTTTACAGAGGACTTTCTTCACAATGACCTTGTACCTAGAGCAGGACAGAGGTGCTATTAATTCTAAACATAGATATCATCTTCTTAGTGCCTTTTTTAAATTTGGATTTGAAGTACATTTTTGACCTTCCATTTAAGTACAATCCTATTTAATCATGTGGGAATTCACATGGATAAGATGGATAATAGACATGAAAATCCTTCTGTTCTCAACCTAGAGGATCAGAGTAAAATGGTGAAAAACTGAGCTGGAGTTTTCAAGATGGAATGGAAATCATGTGCTAAAATGATGCCTCCTTCAGCATCGTAGAATGTCAGAGTTATGAGATGCCTCGGAATTCATCTAGGATAATTCCATTATTTGACAGAATAAAAAAATGAAGCCCAGAGAAGCATATTCACTTGCCCAAACTCACACAACTAGTGAGTACTATGGAGAGGTTTAGGGAATTCAAGTTTTCTGACTGCTGACTCAGTATTCTTTCCACTAAGATTTTTTAAGGAGTCCCAAATGTCTTAGTGTGATTTTAAGCTACCAGAGCTTCAATTTAATGCACAATTCATCTGGTAGAAGGGGCAGCTAGGTGGTGCAGTGCTTAGTGCACTGAGCTCAGAATCTTCCTGAGTCCAAATCTGGGCTCAGACACCTACTAGCATTGTGACACTGGGAAAGTCACTTAACTCTGCTTGCCTCACTGTCCTCATCTGTAAAAAGAACTGGAGAAGGACTGGCAAACCACTCCAGTATCTTTGCCAAGAAAACCCCAAATGGGGTCATGAAGAGTCAGACACAACTGAAACAATTGAACATGAACATCATCTAAGCTAACCTTTCATTTTTTACAGATATGAAAAGAAAGGCCTAGAGAGCTGAAGTGACTTACCCAAGATCTTAGATAGTTAATAATTAGTATGGATTTTGAACTCAATTTCTGAATCCTAATCTAGTGTTCATTTCTTTATTGTGTGCTGCCCTTGGGCCTTGTATTATAATATTCCTTTCCTTATGTCACTTCCCTACTTTATCCCCTTCAGTAGCACCCCATTGCCTACCCTATGAAGTCTAAACTCCTTTTCTGGGTATTTAAGGTCCTTTCTATACTAGCCTTAACCCAGCCCTCCAAGCTTATCATCTACTTTTCTCCTACACTAACTTGTACTCCAACCAGAGAATACCATTCACTGACTTCCCAAGTTATGTTATGTGCGTTTGTTTGGACCTCTATCTGTTTCTCTCTAGAGAGACTCCCTTTTCTCTCATGATTCTGCCATTCCAAACACTGCAGAGTAGGTCACCAGTCCTCCTTGCCTTCTCTCTGACTTTCGGATGTGGCCATTTCACTTGAGAGGCAATGGTCAAACCTACAATTTAGGCCATTCCTGGGTAGACCCAGCACCTACCGAAGTCTTGCTCCAATAGGGTTGCTGGTTAGTGACCTCATCCTCTCCTCTATGGAAACCTTACAGTATCAGGGCTTCTGACTATCCAATCAGACTGCAGTGCAAGCCCATCTGCACTTTTATTTATCACGTTTATTCATCACTGTCTTTGTGGAAGCATCAGGGGAATGATGTCTTTGCCAAACCATGAAGCTTCATCCTAGCACCTGGGAGAGGTCACAGAGCCCCAGGACAGTCTGTTCCTCTATACCTGAGCACATGTTCCCCATTGCAGCCCCAGCCCCTAGAATACTGAAGCCCCAAGTCTGTTATCAGTTCCAACCAGAGTCACAGGCAGTGCTTGTTCTGCTGTTGGCCCCGGGTAGTGGCTAGACATCAAGGACCCAGTTGTTAATTATTCTAATTCCTATTCTCCACCCTGGCCAGAATTACAAAGGTTTAACGCACTTTCTAGCCTTCAGATCCATAAACTTGCCCTTGGTTTATTGAGTCTACCATACTGACTTAACGGGAGTGATTTAATTACTGGGTCTAAGCAATAAAAGGGAGGCGATGAGGGAAACAGGTGGCTGTGATCAGTGCTCAGTCAAAGAATCCTGCCTTCACCTCCTTGGGGGTAAAGACACAGTTCTAGGATGGCGCTCCATACTAATGGTGGTTAGGTCTGGCCATAGTGCCTGCTGGCATCCAGGATATGTGAGAGTGCACAGTGGGGTTTTAACATTACCCAGCATCCAAATAGGTTTGTTGCATTGAGTTTCTGAGTTAGTCTTTACTTGAAATGTAGGCGTCATGAGATTATGTGTCTTTTGTCTCTGAATAACATTCCTCCTCTTCAGGGATACTGAGTAGGGCTGGTCTTCTAAGCTGATAAACAGGCAGTCCCTAGCTTAGAAATGGGATGACTAGGTGGTGCAGTAGATAGAGTGCTGAAATCAGGAATACTCCTGAGTTCAAATCTGACTTCAGACTCATATCAGCTGTATGACCCTGGAAAAATTACTTAACCCTGTTTGCTTCAATTTCCTCATCTGTAAAATGAGCTGGAGATGGAAATGGGAAACCACTTCAGTATCGTAGCCAAGAAAACCCCCATATGGGGTCATGAAAAGTTGGACATGACCGAAATGACTGAACTAGAACAAAAGCTTAGAAATACCTGACCCATTTGGTCTATTGAATTCGTGACTAATGTTTAAATCTCAATTCCCATTTCTTTTCCTCCATAAAGACTTCCTTGATTCCTCCACAGATAACATCTCTCACACACACACACACACACACACACACATAATCTCACTTCTCATTTTGTTTTACTCATCTCATGATCTAATTATGTATTATTTTGTGTTATCTATATGTATATCTATATTGTGTATGTGTATATGTATGTACATATATGTGCATATACATGTGTGTATATATGTATATGTATTGGGGTGTGTGTGTGTGTGTGATATATATATATATATATATATATATATATATATATATATATATATATATATATATATCATGCCTCCCTAACAGACTTTAAGCTTCATGTTTCATTAAGGCAGGGATGATGTCTGACTCCAGCTAGCTTACCTATACCTACCCATATTACCTGAAATGTTTCCCTTAGTCTTTCCTAAGATCCTATAAATTACAGATTCAATTGAGTTAACATTTTGGGGTTTTTTTAATATAAAATGCAAATATCTTTGAGAATTTTTAAGGATATTCATATTAATGTGAATTATTCCAATCAAATTGCTTTGCTTTTAACATCAGGTTGATCTCTTCTATGCCCAGAGAATGGAATTTTTCTTTGGGGAGGCAAGTGGTTAGTTAATTTTGGAGTTTGGAGCCCTCTGATATGGGAAGCCTTTCTTCATCTTTTACTGGTTAATGCTAACCTGCACCCAACTCATGCCTTTAATCACTGTGTCTATTAACAATCTGTATAATTCCATTAGAATATAAGATCCTGGAGGGAAGGGACTGTTTTCCATTTGGTCTTGGCAGCCCCAGCGAATGGAAAGATATCTTGCAATTTGTAAATACTGGTGGAGTCTGATTGTCATGCCGTCTTGCCGGCTTTGGAATAAAAGGAAGGAAGAACAGTATTCTTGGGTTCTTTTCAGGAGTTCACCAGCAGAAGGGCAAATCAGAAATTTTACACCATCTGGAAAAAAATTAAATCACATAATTCTAATGCCCATGTGTGGGCAGGAATATTAGGACTAAGGATGAATTTCTGGGTTCAGAATTTCAAGTTTCAGTTACTATATGTAATGTGTTTTTCTCCCCATCCCATCTCAGATTTCGTTTCCTAATTTTTATTAAAAGAACTGAGGGAAAGATGAGGGAAATTAAGCTCTAGACCAGGATCCCTGGACATCAAATGCCCTTAATCTTTTAATACTTTAAGTGTGAAGGAATTAGAAACAGTCAATGAAATTCCCCTAATGTAGACATAACATTTCAGGATTCAAGCAGTAGTGAAGTATATTGTGTTTTATCAAACTTAAACCATTCAGAGGCTTAGTGAGCCATAGTGTAGTGTTATCATAGCTCTCTCTCAACAATCTATTTCCTCCAAAGAATTGGGGGGGAAGGGAAAGAGGGGGAGCAGAGAAGAGGAGGAGAATTGAGAAGAGATGTCTAATTGAGGGAGCACCAGTGTTAATTCTGAGGCCTGGAAAAGTGTCAAGTTATTATCCATGGAGTTGTCTGTGATGTTTACACTGACCCTTAGGTGTGATGTGAATGCACAAAATTAAAGATGCTAATTATACAATCTTATGCTACTTTTCAACATACATTTGGTGAGACTTGTTGCATGTTAAGTTAGAAAATAGTAAATTTTCAAGCTGTCAAAATATTGAGGTCTTGTGGGCATTGCTTATTCTGCATAATTAATAGTAAAGTGATAATTTCTTCACGAGGATATTTTCATTGCAATATGAAAGTGAAAGATAGCTCTGCCCCTCCTATTCTTCCCTCAGGCTCTAGCGAGGAAGGGATGCCAGTGTGAGGGCTGCCTAAGCAGGTGCTTGCTAAGGGCTGCCTGAGATGGAGAGACCCCGCCATCCTGAGGGTGTGAGTAGGCCTCCTCCTAAACCCTATTCCTCCTCAATTCCCCCTTCTCTCTGCCCCCTCCATCCCTCACAGAGAGCTTGCCTCTAATTTAAGGCTAGGTTTCTTTTTAGATGGGGTCCGCAGAACCTGAAGATTTCAAGAGTTCTTGGATGAGAAACCAATTCCATCTTTATTTTTGCTAACCTATCGATGAAGTTTAGCATTTCTTTGGATCATTAATATAGGCAGTACACATTATTTCAATATGAGATCCTTGGGCCTTACCAGAGGGTTAAGGTCTAACTTTCTCCATTACTCCTTCCTGGCTTGCTCCAGGCCAAGTTAACAAACCCTTAGTATATGCTTACTACTTGTAAATGACTTTGTACATCGGTCTAATTTGCCCCTCAGAGCAAATCTGTGAGATAGATGGGGCGAAGAGTAGTTTACATTTTCTTATTGATAAGGAAAGTGATGCTCAGAGCAGTTAAGCAATATGCCTAGTGGCATCCAGTTAATAAGTGGCAGAACCTTCTACCACATCATGCTGCTTTCCAGCAGCCTTTCAAGACTATACTACACAATATGGCACCAATGTGATCATGTCTTGAGTTTGCTGTAGTTTCATCTTTAGTTTTAACTCCTCCAACTGACTGTCAGATTCTTGAAGGGAGGAGTTGTGTTTCATCGTGCTTCTGTTTCCTCCTTCCCGAATAGTGGGTTATAATTAGCAAATGCTTGATCATGACTCTGCTATACTGGGCCACGGGAAGGTGTAGAGTGACATCTTTCTCCAAGGTACATGTCCCACTGGGCTGTGAATAATAATGATAAATAATAATTAGCACACAAGGCATTGTGCGAATAATTGCAATTATCTCATTTAATGCTCATAGCCACCCTGGGAGGCTGGTGACATTATTATCCCCATTTTACAGATGAGGAAACCAAGGCAAAAAGAGTGACTTGCCCAGGGTCACACATCTAGTAAGAGTCTGAGGTCAAATTTGAACTCATCTTCCTGACTTGACACTCAATCTACTCTACCACCTCACTGCCCTAGATGTTCAACACGGATTCCTGTGATGCTTTATGGTCTACCATTCTGAAGTACATTCCATTCCTTACCATCAGTTATCCTCGTATTTCTAGTTCTTTTAATTTTTTAAGCCTGTTTATCTTATTAATAATAGATAGTGGACCCCTTGAAGGCAAAGACCATATATACCATATATACTACTTGACCACCTGAAGGAATGTTGTACATGGCCGTAGGCTAATCAGTGTTTAGTTAGTAAATGCACCACAGTAGTTAATACTGTTTTGGAAGAAAAAGCTTGAAATATCACTTTACTTAAATTGGACACAATTCAGATTCTCCGGTGATACATCTGTCTATTGATTATTAGATGAGGAGCTCACATGTACAATGCTAACAGCTGAGATATGGTGCAAAAGGGAGGGGCAGTGGTAGGGGGAGAGGAAGCACTGGTTCTCAGAGGACTTTGGTTCCTATTTTACTTTTAGCACTCATTCCATTTCCCTGGACAAGTTACGTCAACTCTCTGGCATGCCATTTCCTCCATCTGTAAAATGAAAATGGTTGAACTAGATGGTCTCTAAGATCCCTTCCATCTCTAAACCTATGATTCCGTGTTTATTGATTTTTAAAACTGCTATTATTTTTGTATCCCCTGCCTCTTTGTAAACTATTCTACTGCTGTCCCTGCAGAAGTAGGAAGGGCAGGGTTCTCAAAGGACTAAAGGGCTCTTTGTGTTTGTCTAGATTTCATGGATTGTCAGGACCAAAGAATTCATCTTCAAATGACCCAACTTGTGATGACCCCCATTGTCTGGTTTTCAAAAGGAAGATGTAGACATTCTCTAAGACCAAACTTCGACATTTTTCACCATGGTAGAACCATCTAGGTGGTACAGCGAACAGAGTGCAGGGCCTGGAGTCAGAAAGAACTGAGTTCAAATCTGACATCAGACACTTACTAGATGTGTGACCCTGGGCAAGTTACTTACCCCTGTTTGCCTCGTCCTTATCTGTAAAATGAGCTGGAGAAGAAAAGAGCAAAACACTCTAGTTTCTAAGCCAAGAAAACCCCAAAAGGGGCCCCAAAGAGTCAGACACAATGTAACCTCTTCTGATATGTTGTCATGGCTGTCTTCCATGAGGAGAACTAAGAATTGAGTTCAATAGATATGTTCACTCTAAAAAAGACAAAATAAATGAATACATATAAAATGAAAACAAAAAACTTGTTTCTCCAAATGGATGGGTGTAAGCAGGCTACTACACATTTCCAATGAGGAATTATGGCAGAGAAGTGATAAGAAAGACATCATTAGAGAAATATGTGGTCAGGAAAAGAAAGATAGGCTGGTTATATAACAAAGGGAAGGTACAACAGTTGGGCAGTAGGAATGCTCCACTGGTATCCCCCAAATTATCAGAAGCACTTTGTTGGGTATCCTTCTCCCCACTGCTGAATTTCTGGGAAGACATGGGTAAGAGTTGCACAGAATAAGCAGAGTTGTATCGGTGAGGACATCATTGATGTAACCAGGGACATCATGGATCCATCATAGTTTGGAGGGGATCACTTTTGTTATCCCCCATAATCATCGGAAGGTTGAGTATAGCCATACAGCCTTAGAACAAAGATCTTCAAAACTACCTTCTGTTAGTGGAGGTGTGGAGGCGTGACTTTTTGTTCCAGATGTTGGAACAGGGCAGCACTTGGTCTTCTGGATCCTCAAGGGTGGGTTTGGCCAGAGGTGTTCCTGACTGTGCTCCACCCAATCCCTGGACAACTACCTGTAATTTATATGAGAGACTTTGCATGGGAGCCAGCTGTTCCCTCCAGATAGCTCATCTTTTGTCACCCATTCCAACTGCCACAACTTGGCACCCTTTCTGTGTCCTCAAGATAAAATAAATGGCATCAGTAATTATGATAATGAATGGCCAGTACCAGCCAGTATTGTTTATCACCAGGATCTATTATCACAACAAGTCCCTCCTGGCTATGCTTCACCTGCAATGCCAGTGGGAAGTGAGAAAGGCTGGTAATTAGGCTGATACAGCAGATTGCTTTACGGTGCTTCAAAATCCTGCAAAAACCCTGAAAATATAATGAATGGAGGGGACAGGAACCCCATCGCTACCCAGCATGACTTCTTATGGTTCTCAGAGACAAAGGTTCTCTCTGCTCCTTTCTCCTCTTCCCTGTTCATCAAGGTTTTTAATCCAAACTAATAGATAGGATGAGCTATTTTCTGTCCCAAATCTCACTATGGGTTAGTCAGAAGGGTTTGAGGTGGTTATAGTCATCAGCGTTTGCTTTTGCCGGGTGAGAGAAGTACAGACAGACTAGGTTCTCTCAAATGCAGAGATCTTTAAGTGAGAGTCCAAGAGGGGTTGAGATGGAGAGAGATGATGGAATGATAGAAAGAAGATCAGACACAGACAGGACTAAGGAAGGTGATAGGTTAAGGAGGATATTAGGATGTGGGAGACTCCCTGAAATAGCTGAAAGGCCCACTCAGGTTGGCTGAACCATTTGAGACAAGGCAGATAGAACCAAAAGATCTGAGTATTAGCACACACTCAGAGCAAGTGCTTGTGTGACAGATAATGTGACTCCCCACCAGCCCCACCCATTTCCATTCCTCTAAAATAGAGTCTGCTCACAGTGGCCTAAACGCAGCCTGTCCAATGAATGCATCATTTAATTCTGAGTACTACACTCAGCCTTATCACATGCAGGGGTTTGAATTATTCAGGCCATGCCATAACTGTACAGATCTTAAAGCAGCTGGTATAGAGGAAGTAGCAGAATATAGTGGAAAGAGCAATGGATATAGAGTGGAAGGCCCAGGTTCAAATCCTGGCTCTGCTACTTCCTGGCTCTGTGACCTTGGTTAAATCTCTTGGACATCAGTTTCTTCTTCTGTAAAATGAAAGCATTGGACTCCATGATGCCTAAACCCCCTTCTTTGCGTGAAGACATCTGTAATCCTCTTTAGGACCACTCTCAAGCAATCCATTTGTTTCATTCCTCTCTTCGAGTCCAGCAGTACCCAAAATTGGGGGAACCCCTTGTCATCGTATCTCTTCCTCTGGATCTCATCTCTCCTGCCCATGCCCTAATCCATGCTCTGCTCATCCTCAGAGTCCACATCAAACAACCCCTACTTTGAGGGGATAAGAAATCCAAACAGATACTTCCTTGCTGTTAATGTTAACTGTCCTTAGGGCTACTGAGGTAATTTAATGGGTGGACAGTTTTAATACCACAGTGCCCCGTTCCATCTGAGCAGCGGAATACACAGCACGTTGGACCATATGGAGCCTTCACCAGCAGATGCATTGGCGGTTTCTCTCTGTCTGCAAAATCTCCATTAGGGTTTTTAATTAGACAAATGTCAGTGTTTTATTCAGGGCGGGAAGCTGCTTTCCAAGTTTGACAACAATTCCATTTTCAGCGCAGAATATCTATGCAGAGTCTGCCATTTCTCTAACCTCCCTTCTCCTCAGCTCCTCTAGTTGGAAAGGGAGGGTGGATCTTTAAATATGTAATCATCATTATCGTTATGAAGAGTATCATCATTACTCTCTCTGTCATCCCTTGGATCTTCGTGTTTCCTTTTGGCCCCTTTTCCCCTCTTCTCTTTCTCTTCCGATCCACCTCCTTCCGATCACAGTGACTTTCTTCCCCACAGAGGAGGAGCTGATAAAGTCCAGAACTTGTCACTACGGCCCCATGCAGCTGCAAGGGGCTGGGGGGTGGGGAGGTGTCAGTCCTTCCTTTCCTTCTTCCTGGAACTTGGAACATGAAGTTTTCTGCAGTGCTGTCTACTCAACTTGGAAGACAGTCAAGAGAACCCACTGTTAGCCCTGACCAAGACTGACCTAAATCGAGTCAGCAGCTTGCAGGGTATAATAATTTAGGGTCTTTTTTGATGTGTTGTGGACTTTTTTTGTCAGTCTCTTGAAGCCTAACACTATTGTGAGTTGTTACTTATATTTATAGTTGAAGGAAATATTAAAATTCAGTTATAAATTTTAGCTACTAAAAATAAAGACATAATTTATTTCTTCCTTGGCTTCTTTTAAGTCCCAACTAAAATCCCACCTCCTTTAGGAAGCCTTCCCTAGCCCCTTATTGTGCTTTTCCTCTTTTAATTGGTTTCCTGTTTACCTCCTATATATATAGCTTGCTTTGTATACAATTGTTTGCATATTCATTTCCTCCTCCCCACCCTATCCCCATTAGATTGTAATCCAAAAGTCCCTTGAGAGCAGAGACTTTGGCTTCTTTTTGTATCCCCAACATTTAGCACAGTGCCCAGCCTATAAGAGGCACTTAGCAAATGTTTAGTGAATTAAATTGAATTTTCCCATCCATGGACTGCCTGAAATCCATGTAGATATCCCTTGGGGTTCTGCAGACCTGAAATTAAGACCTGATTCAAGAGATGCAGAGAATCCCCTTGGCCGTTAATGTCTTTAAAGCGTCTCTCTCACCACCATTTTTGCCTAGGTGCTTGAAATTCCTAGAAGTAGGGGCATTACATAGCACTTGTATAGGACGTTGTAATTTATCAAACTCTGTTTAATTTTCTCATCGTGAGGAAAAACCTGTGAAGCAAGCAATGTGGGTGTCCTCATCATACCTCTTTTCAGACAAGGAAACTGATGCTTAGACAGTAGCACTAAGAACAATGGCTCATGGTTATATAACAATTTAAGGTTCACAAGTCACATTCCCCACAGAAAACCCTGGAGATAGTGGTGCAGATGTTATTATCCCCATTGTATAAATGAAAAAGTCAAGGCTCAGAAAAGTGAAATAAATTGAGCATCATCGCAACAATTTGGCAAATCCAGGATTAGAATCCAACCGTCTATGTCCTGATCTATTCTTCCATATTTCTTCACTATTTCAAAAAAGGCATGGTTTTCTCCCATATGGGTATTCTCTCCACTCACATAGATCACAATCCTTCCACCCTTGGCTGAAGTGCTTAAAAAAAAAAAAGACCTGGTAGCCAACTTGCTGACTTTGCGTAATTCCAAACTTTGCTAGCCTGGTCCTTGATTACATAAAGTATACCATCATCTGACTTATACTCAAAGCCCTCTCAGCTTGTGCTCCTAGGATATTTGGCTTTCAAAACCCAAGGTTATCACCAGGCCAAGATGAAGTATCGCAGTAGGATATTATTAGATCTCCTTCCATCTAATATGAGAAACACAGGACTAGTGATATTGGATCCCCCATCTATGTCATTAAATTCACCAGAAATATTTTAAGCACTTAATGTGTGCAGACGCACTTGCCTTCATGGAACTTAAAATGCTTTAGGGAAATAAGGAAAATAACGTATTAGTGTTGAAGAGAGAGAGATGGAAGAGCTGGTTCAAAATGTAAATTCACTTAGACCTTCTCTGTAGCCATTGGGAGCTTTATTGACCCAAAAGCAGCAGGCCTGAGATTTAGCAAGGAGCTAAACAAAGGCAATGATATAGGAAACGGATATAGGTCAAACGTATATAGGATGGTTTTAGAATTTCCTTGTGGGGACTGGAGATCTAGGGTAAGTCTTGCAAAATAAAGAAGTCTTACAAGATAAAGGCACAGGGTGAGGACCATGAATGACACAAGATAAGGAAATCCTATTCCCCAGGATGAGGGGTAGGGATAAGGAATTTTATGTTCCTCCTCACCCCAGGAGGAGGGGTGGCAACAAGGAATTTTGTGCTTCAGGATAAGAGGAAGTTTTGGCAAGGGGAGACTTTAGGGTACCTTCTGGTTAGAAAATATACCAAGGGCTTCACAGGGTCAATCCTTATTATTTTTAACTCATAGGCCCTGTTTTTATCTACATCATTAGGAGAATAAGACACCCATAAAGATGACTGCAATAGACAATTACAGAATAAGCGTATGAGATGGGTATAATACAAAAGTGCTATGTGAGATCCAAGAGGAAATAGTTGTTACCTCCTAGGATACCATGTAAAGTATCATGGAGGAAATTATGAGTGCATCCTGGATATTATATGCAAAGCAAGTGGGGAGATATTTATCAAGTCATTATCTGTGTCAACTGTCATTATTATGATTTTCATCAGAGAACATCACAGTCACCCAGACACTTGGTGATTGTTGTGACAGAAAGGAAATTGAAATGGAGGGTCATTTCCTACTGAACATAACACATTGAAGCATAAAAAAGAGACATATTGTGAATGATGGACAAGCCAAGAAACTTTTTAGCTTGAAAAAGCATGGAAAATGTAAGGAGGAATGTCCAAGGCAATAGATGCCACCTCCTAACTTGACAATCAGGAATGAAAGCAAGAGATAGCAAATACTGATAATTTCATGGTATAAGGGGAAGGGCATAAGATTTGATGTTTGAGGACTTGGGGTTCAGTTCTGTGCTCTGCTGTTTGCTACCTGGATGGTAGGGCAAATCATTCTGTGTTTGTGGGTTTCAATTTCCTCATTTGTGAAAAGAGGATGTCTAATAAAGATCCTTGAAGTCTGCTTCAATTCTCAAGTCTTTGATCCAGATCTATCCACCAATTTATTCATGACCAAAGGCTGATTATTTTGACGAATGGAATGTTTGATAGTAGATCGTCTAAGAAAGATCTCTCTCTATCGAGAGTTACAGGAAATGTTGACATCTTAGGTATGGCCTGGGCCAAGCCTAGATAAAATTGAGAAATAGATGTGTGTTTCCCTCACATCCTACTCCTTTCTTAGAATCACAGAATAGAATTGGATATTGGTATTAGAAGGGTCCTCAGAGTTCATCTTGTCCTACTCTCATTTTACAGATGAGGAAACTGAGTCATAGGGAAGTAAAGTGATGTGTCAAAGATCATGGATATCAGCAATGACATAGCTGAGACTCAAACCATGGTCTTCTGACTGTTGTTGAATCATTTAAGTTGTGTCTAATTCTTTGTGACCCCATTTGGGGTTTTCTTGGCAAAGATACTGATATGGTTTGCCATTGCCTTCTCCAGCTCATTTTACAGATAAGGAAACTGAGGCAAACAGAATTAAGTGACCTCCTCAGGGTCACGCAGTTAGTAACTATCTGAGGCCAGATTTGGAACTCAGGTCTTTCTGTTCCTAGGCCCAATGCTCTATCCACTGTGCCACCTAGCTGTCCACCAGTACAGTTATCCTTCCACTATATCTGGCTGCCTCAGTGTCTGCCAACCATTTGTAGCACCATTTTCTTTCTCAGAAATTCTCCTATTTCACCCTATTGGAAGGACCATATCAATTCTCTTGATCATCAACATTTAATGGATCTGTGTCCCATTTTTCCTGTGTTTTCTGCTAGGCTTACAAATAGTGCTAATGGATTATCCCAGAACCGTCTACATTCTGTCAGTTGATGCAGTTAATTGTCACACCTGGGTAGATATCATACATACAATTTGTGAGTGCATTTGTATCAAGTATCTCTTGGTCCAGTCTACCACATCCAAGGATTGTATCTAACACAAACTTTCTAAATCCTGAATGATGACTAATAATGTATATCCTTCTTTTGTAATGTTTATATGTGGTAGTTGTGATGGAGTCAATGCAACATTTATTAATCATGACAGACACAATTCTAGGTGGTGGGGATAAAAAATAAAAGATGAAAACAAGACACTCCTTTCAAGGAACTTAGATTCTAGCCAGGGAAGATGCCATGTGCAAATACCAAATAGGTACAAAGTTATTTTTGTGGGGAGGAAACTAAAAGCTAGAGATACTAGAAAACGTTTTTGTAGACAATGGCATTTAATTTGGGTCTTGAAGAAAATTAGAGATTCTAAGAAGTGGAGGGAAAGGAATGTTCTAGAGCTATTAGACATTTAGAGACAGACTGTGTAATCCTGGCAATCTTATTCTCAGATCTAGAATCATAAAATTCCAGAACTGGAAGAGACCAGAGAAGTCACAAACTCGCTGAATCAGAAGGAACTTCATAGACCATCTATCCCAATCCAAACCCTATCACAACTCCCTTCTAGCAAGTGATACCACACTTATCTTCATCTAAAGACTTCAAGGGAGGAAGAGTTCACTAGTTCCAGGGGTAGCTCATTCCATTTTTGGATACTTGCTTAAAAGCATGAATCATTCCTGCCTCATCCCTGAAAAATGGTCATTCAGCTACTGCTTGAAGACTCCCAGTGACAGAGAACTCACTAGCCCCAGAAGAAGCCAGTTCTACATTTTGAAAATCTTTGATTGTTAGATTTGTCCTTAAAGTGAGTCAAATTCTACCTCCTCCTAATTTTTTTCAAATTGTTTCCACTTTTGCTCAGAATAAGTCAAACCCCTCTTCCAAGATAATTCATCATATATTTGATGGTTGCTGTTGTGGTTTCCAAGACTTCTGTTCTCTAGTGTTTATCCAATTCCTTCAAATAGGCCTTATGTGACCATGTATTTAATATTCCGATTATCTGCTTCTGGACCTAGGATATAAGATGCAGAGGTAGAAAGAACCCTATAGTCCATTGTCCAAACCCCATTTTGTAGATAGGGAAACTAAGTTCCTCAGAAATTACATAATGTGTCCCAGGTTATCCAGGTATTAAGTGACAGAACCAAGATTTGAACCTCAGGCCCTCTGACTTCAAAGCCATTTTTGTCTGTATAACACCACTGGATGTTGATGGAGGTGGTATGTGGAGAATGGTCAGTCATCTGCACTCTAGAAACACAAAATAGGCAGATTCCTGATTTTACAGTAGACCTTTGCTATTGTTGCTTTAGCATCCATGAACATAAATCAGGATGGGACTAAAGCATCACTATTAGAAAACACTTGCTTAAAATATGGATTAATCCCTGTGAGGATGTTATGCAAGATTCAGATATATGGTCTGTGATATGGATAGGATGTATTTTTTTATTGCAATAATAAGTTTCTCAAGTCCTAATGGACCCTGCATTAACTGAAGTTGACAAGGGGAGAGGAATGGAAAGCCAGTAATTTGTTAAGACTGCAAAGTAGCAGTTCCAGAGGTTGTAAAAGATTATATGTATATAAAAAAAAATCAGCCATTAAAATCAACCCAAATTGTCTATCTGAATTCATAGCAACAAACCTGATTCAATATTGGCTCTCTCCCGACGTAATTTCAATTGACAAATATTTATTAAGCATCTACTGTACTAACAGCACTGTGCTTGGCATTGGAGATACAAAGATAGATGGTATGTGAGCTCTGTATTAAAGGAGTAAAAGAATTGATAGGGGCAAAAGGCACATGAACAAATAGAAAGAACTGTGGAACCAAGGACACTAGGATAATTGTAAGGGTCCAGACGGAGATCGAGACAAAGTGCTTTGAGAAATCTGAGGAAGGAGAGGCCTTTTTTCTGTACTTGGAAGGGGGCAGTGTCAGTGAAGGCTCCCTGTAGATGAAAGTGCCTGGGTTAAACTTTTAAGATGGAAATGGAAGTTGAAATATAGAGTATGGGAAGGGGAGTAAATAGCGGAAATTAAGATTAGAATGGGTCAGTGGAACCAGATAGCAGATGGCCAGCCTTGAATGACAAGATCAAAGGTAGGTATTTTATTTAGGTAGGCATGGAACTGCTGAAAGTTTGAATTACAGGCACGACAAGGAATTTTGCATGGGTAGCAATGAAAGGATAGATGAGAGAGGGCAGAAATTGAAGGTGGGAAGATGAATTATAAAGTCATTGCCTTTACTTTAGGCAATAAGCAACAGAGGCCTCTGTTGTTTTTGTGAGTGTTTCCCCCTGCTAGGCCTCACTTTTCTTTCTTTCAATTTCCAGGGGTTAAGTGGTTAAGCTTTAATGGGGGGAACTTTCCAGAAAAGGTGATTTCAAGGTTCTTAACAAGAAGAGAAGTGAAATGTTATTTGAAGGATGGGCCAGCTTATTCTGAGGGGAGACGACTAGTATATTTGCCTCTTGAGAAATTATACCTATTAGAGTTAGTGAGGCAAGGAAACAAGAGGCCATGAAATCCTCAGGTAGCAGTGGTTACAGCAGTAGATGGGCAGGAGCATTTGAGCAGGGACATGGACAGCTTAACAACTACTTAATGGGTGGTGCACGCACGAACCTGCAGATTCAAGCAGGAGACTTGAAAATCTGGGGAGAAGAGTTCAACTGAAAAGTTAAGGGAAGTTAAGGGTACTGGGGCAGCCTCTCTGTCAGTATGGACATGATAATGCCCTTAGTTGATATGGATACTACTGTAAAAATTTCTTTCAGAATTTTTATTTCCTTAGGGATGAAGTCAGTGGATAGAGTACTGGTCCTGGAGTCAGGAAGATTCATCTTCCTGAGTTTAAATCTGGCCTCAGACACTTATTAGCTGTGTGACCCTGGACAAGTCACTTGATCCTGTTTGACTCCGTTTCTTCATCTGTGAAATGAGCTGGAAAAGGAAATGATAAACCAGTCCGATATCTTTACCAAGAAAACACAAAGAGCCAAACATGACTGAAAAATCATTGAACAACAATGCAGCTATCAAAATATTTTTAGTAATATTTTGTTTTTCCCCAATTACAGGTACAACAATTTTAATATTCTTTTTTTTTTTAAGTTTTGAGTTCCAAATTCTACTCTCTCTTCCCTCCTTCCTCCCTGGGATGATAAGCAATTTGATATAGATCATACATGTAAAATATTTCTATTTTAGTCATTTTGTGAAAGAAAAAAGAAGGGAAGGAAGGGAGGGAGGGAAGGAAGGAAGGAAGGAAGGAAGGAAGGAAGGAAGGAAGGAAGGAAGGAAGGAAGGAAGGAAGGAAGGTGAAATGTTAATGTAAGGTTAATGGTGGGTGGGGGGAAGAGTTAAAGATCTTCCCCATCCATTAATAGACCTCAATACCTTTTGTTAATTTCTATTGAGGCACTGGGTCAGAGGATTGTGCCCTGTGGCTCTGAAAAGTGTATATATACTTTGAGGTGATGTTTTACTTTGGAGCTTATTCATTGGAAGTGTTTGTTTGGCCAGAGGAGATTCTAGGTAGCTGTTAAGGAGCCCCCAGGCTTTGAAAACCCAGATGTTGGTGCTTCTCTCTCTGCTAATTATGTATGTATGTAATGGTCAGACAGTTGGATCTGTCTGTTGATCTGTGATGTATGTATTACTGAAGTTCAGACAGTTGGAAGCCCTGTCTGTTGGTCTTTATTTCTCTGTTCATATTTTCTGTGAAGTTCAGGATGCTGAATTTTCCCCCTGAACTAAGTGAATGATACATGTGCTTGATTAAAGTAGATTTTTGACCCCTCAAAAGTTGCTTTCCTTTTAGAAAAGCAGATCTAAGAACCTGTACAGCAGGCCCCCTATGTATGCTGGAATTCTTACTGTTACAGAAGGAAAGAAGGAAGGAAAGAATAAAGGAAGGAAGGAGGAGGAGGGAAAGAAGGAAAGGAGTGAAGGAAGGAGAAAAAAGAATGCTTTTGTTTGTATTCAGACACCATCAGTTATTTATCTAGAGGAGGCTTGCCTCTTCATCATGGGTCCTTTGGGATTGTCTTGGATCATAGTATTGCTGAGAACAGCTAAGTTATTCACAGGTGTTCATCATATAATATTACTGTTACTGTATACAACATTCTCCTGCTTCTGCTCACATCATTCTGCATCCATTCATGTATGTCTTTCCAGATTTTTCTGTAGTCCTCCTGCTTGTCATTTCTTCCATGATAGTATTCCATTGCATTCATATACTTGCTCAGTCATCCCCCAATTGATGGGCATTCTCTCAATTTCCAGTTCTTAACTACCAGAAAAAGAGTGGTCTTTGTGGAACCTTCAGCAAGTATCTTTGGCAAATAGCTCTATTTCCTCATTTGTACAATGAAGGGACCAAGCAAGATAATTTCTAAGGTTCCTTTAACCTCTAAATCCTATGATATTTTTGTGTAATATTTTTATTGTAAATATTTTTATCAAAATATTTTTTAAAAATAAGTTCACGGACCCTAGGCTGAAAACCCCTGAACCTGTGAGGGAATCAAACCATATGCAAATTAAAAAAAAAAAGAAAAATAACTTGTTCATCAAGGTAGTATAAGAATGGAAGAACAGATCTGGAAGTAGAACCTACGTCTCCTAAGTCCCATTCTAATATTCCCTCTGCTCTGCCTCCCTTGTCTGTGGGTGGGGTGCCATTCTGTTCTTCTTGTCTCTGATACTTCACTTTTTTAAGGCTCAGTTTTACTATCTCTGAAATGGAACTAATGATCCCTGTTCCTCCCTTAGAAGAGCAAATGCAATGGTGTTTGTCAGACTTTTGTGGGAGGAGGGAAACATTCTTCAGCAAGGAAAGCCTGTGTAACTGATCTCCCTGGGCCTTTGCATCAAATCCTGTGAGATTCTGCATCGGGAGTGGTCAGCTGGCTGAAGAAGGCCCTTCAAATAGTCTTCAAAAGAAATCGAGAATGAAAAGAAAAAAACTGAAAAGTTCTGAGTAAATTCAGAGAGAAGAACGGGCTAGCTACCCCCACGGTATGATTTGGAGCTTCACAAACCTTCTCCCTTGAAGTCTGCCTAGTGTTTTGTTCTACAAAGCATATGGTTTAGCAGATAAAATGATTTTTGACCTGGAGACCTGAACTGACAACTCTGTATACAAACTCCAAACAGGATTGCTCTGACTGTCAGCCTGTTTTATCTCCACCACATTTCTGACATTTATATGCTACTCCAGGAATTGTGCTTGGATCCAGGTAACATCTCAAGCTCTTTGAGGAGTCCTGCCCTGGCTACAGCATCTCAGTTGTGTGCTCATTAGCAGTCCAGCTCAGATTGACAGCTGGACAGATAAGGCTCCCTGTTGGAGTGCTGTGAGGTGGGTGATAACTCCATTTCACACTATGTCCCTGGTGTTTTGTTAAGGGCCAACAGCCAGACAGATTAGTCAATGGCAAGATGCATTTTAGCACTTGGAATCCCATTCAGCTTCAGTGGATTGGGAGAGGTTCTGATGGGCTGCAGGTGAGAAGTGGAGCATGTTTGATAAGGCCTGGTAGATGAGAACCTCCCTCTTCCACCCCCCAAAGAAAAAAAGGGTAAGAGAAGGCTACAAACATCCACCACTATTGGCAGTTCCCATCTGAAAGGAAATTAGGAAGAGCCCTTGCTCTCTTCCTTCTTGCCAAGTATGGATGAATAAGAATTAACTGGTCATATTCAAGTTCCATTATGCTAGAATATTTTGCCATTGAGAAAATTGGGTTCCATCTGTATATCTCAGTATAACAGATTTTTGCTGATCACAAAATGAGTCTTTTAAGAATCATAGGATTTAGAGCTTAAAGGGACCTTAGAAATTATTTTTCACAGTCCCTTCATTGTACAAATGAGGAAATAGAGTTATTTGCCAAAGGCACTTGCTTGAAGATTCCACAAAGACCAAGTTCTGGAGCTGGGATTCAAACTATCACCCTCTGACTCCACATCTAGTCCTTTATTTGCTACATCACCACAGTGCTCTATTTGTAATCCTCAGCTGTTGGCTTCTGGGTGAAATGATGTCTATCATTCTAACAATTAGAGATAACAAAAATTAGAGACAGTGAGTTCTTCTCAGTGGAGTTTTGCAAATCAAGGCAAGACGACCCCATGTCAGGTATGTTATAAAGAGGATTCTTGTCCAAGCACAGACAAGATGGCCTCTGTAGTTACTTCCAACCTTGAGATTCTTAAAAAACCCATCATAAGTATCAGGCTGGTTGAGTTGACATCTGATCCACATCACTCTGCCTTATAGTCCTAAGACTCTATTATAAGTTTACAATCCTAGGGTCCTATGGCAACAAGATAGACCTGGAAATTTCCTTTTGAGAATGGACTCAGAAACAAAGTGATTGTTCATGTATCATAAGCTAATTGATTCTTGAATGGGAAAGACCTTCATTCAACCTTCTAACCTTACAGACAAAAAAAATGGAGAATGAGAGAGGTCACATGTGTCACACAGATGATAAATCATAGAGATAGAATTTGAACACAAGTTTCTCTCTCCAAATCCAGTTCTCTTTCCAGGGCATCACACTAACTCGTATCTTGTCTATGAACTGAATAATATCAATGAAAAGAAATGGCAGCATTCTATTGACACAATGACTTCCAAAGTTATCTAAAAAACCAAATGGGTAGTAGGAACTAATTTTTAGAGTGAATTCAAAATCATTATGGACTTCCCATATAAAGCCAATTAAACCCGAAGGACCACCCTAAACCTGCTTTCTTCCCTATTATGCTCTAGAACCAAAGAATAAGAGAGCTCGAAGAAGCCATACATACTCTACAAGTGTTCATGAGGTCAAAGCTATTTTCATAACAAAACTAAGACATTTTAGTTTCTAAAATAGTAAATACCCGTAGATATAATCCCCACAAACAAAAACTCTTTGGGGGAGGAGGGTTCTCAGTAATTTTTAAGAATATAAAGGAGTCCTGAGACCAAAGTCCTGAGACCTTAAGAACCAGTGATCCAGAGAGATCCTCTTATTTTATATCTAAGACATACACCCCAGAGAGCTGCAAAGATTTACCCATTATCAGGTATCTCATTATACCAGAGCCAAAGTTTCCTGAATTCTAGTCTAGGTATGTTTTCACCCCACAATACAGCCTCCTGTTCTTTTTTTTCCAGCTTCATATTCCATCAGACATCCATCTGAAGAGGGCTAGCACAGAAGTTTGGGATGATGGGCTTTTCTGCCCCTTATATGTCATAAATATAGGATACAACTTACAAATAAGGAGTTGTACTAAGGAAGAGTCACAAAGGAAGTCACTAGAGAAATGAGTAACCACAGAAAATGATGAGCCAGCCAGGTAGGGAGAATAAAGGATAAGAGAGATAGATCCCAGGCTCCATTTATATGCAAGAGACCTGGAGGAGATTTAAAGAAAAAATCTCTGGCATGAGAACAAACTCCTTTATCCCTACCATAGATACCTACCTACCCTGTACTAAATAAGTATTTCTAGGAGAATATGGACAAGATATGCACAGAATGAGAAGACATTGATGGGTTTCAGTATGTGTCACTAAAAGGATCATATATCTTCAAAGTATTGAAGCATGTAGTATCTCTCTTAGAAAGTCTATTCATGGGGGGAGCTAAGATGGCAGAGTAGAAAGACTCACATATGCTAGCTCCGAACCCACAGCCCATAAATTTCCTGTAAAAAGAACCCCCCACAAATTCTGGAACAGTAGAACCCACACAGAAACACAGTGGAAGAGATTTCCGTTCCAGAGAGCCCTGAAAAACTGACCCCAAAGGTCAAAATCCTTTTTGAGCTCTTCCATGCCCTGCCCCCACCTGAGCACCAGAACTTTAGCTCACATTGAATAGCAGCCCCGCCTGCCATGGAAAGCCCTGAGGCTGGGAAGCAGCATTTGAATCTCAGACCCCAAGCACTAGCTGGGAGGATCTAGGCGGGGTTGGAGAGGAATCTCAGAAGTCAAGTAACTGGCTGGGAAAATGCTCAGAAAAGGGAATAAAAATAAGACCATAGAAAGCTACTTTCTTGGGGGACAGATGTTCCCGTTTTTCATTTCTGATGACAAGGAACAATTCTTACCATCAGGGAAAGACGTGGAGGTCGGGGCCTCTGTATCCCGGACATCCCAGGTGGATGTCCGGTGGGCTCAGGCCATGGAAGAGCTCAAAAAGGATTTTGAAAATCAAGTTAGACAGGGGGAGGAAAAACTGGGAAGAGAAATGAGAGAGATGCAAGAAAAGCATGAAGAAAGTCTATTCATTTCTCTGAACCTCAGTTTCTGAATCAGTTAAAGGTGATGATAATGTTTTTGGCCTTTTTATGACAAGATTTTTGTGGGAAAATGCACTATGGAAACCTTAAGGTATGATAGCCATTATGAGAGCCATTATCATTACTTTTAGGATTGTTCATGTGGGTTCACCCAACAATGGCACAAGTTTCAGTCAGGCTATGGCTTGATAGCTGGTCTTTGACAGTACTCATGGTCAGAAAACTTCATTACTTTTGCATCTAGTCTAGTATTGAGGCCCTCCTAACTTAGCTAGGCAGGTCTTTGGATATTGTTTATAATAAGCATGCTGTTTTTGGAAATTGGGCCTATATTAAAAGTCAGCTGAGTCTGATAGATTTGTTAGAGATCAGAAACCATTAGTCTAATCTTTAGTCAACTTGGGATCACCTCCATACTATGATGAAGCATTGGGATCACCTCCATACTATGATGAAGCATTGGGATCACCTCCATACTATGATGAAGCATTGGGATCACCTCCATACTATGATGAAGCATTGGGATCACCTCCATACTATGATGAAGCATTGGGATCACCTCCATACTATGATGAAGCATTGGGATCACCTCCATACTATGATGAAGCATTGGGATCACCTCCATACTATGATGAAGCAGTGAAAAAGAGGACTTTAGTGCAGGCTTATTATTCTTAGCCATGATCACCATCACTTTGTAGCTGTTTGGTTGTTTCAGTCATGTCCAACTCTTTGTGACCACATTTGGGGTTTTCTTGGCAAAGGTACTGGAGTAGTTTGCCATTTCCTTCCCTAGCTCATTTTACAAATGAGAAACTGAAGTAAACAGGGTTAACTTGACTTGTTCAGGGTGACACAGCTAGTAAGTGTCTAAGGCAAGATTTGAACTCAGGAAGATGAGTCTTTCTGACTCCAGGCCAGGCATTCTATCTGCTGTATCATCTAGCTGCCTACCATCACTATCATCATGTATTTACTCTGCACCTAACTGAGGACCCCAGCATCATTCTAGGGGATACTGCACAAAGAATGCCTGGCATACTCACTTCCCTTTACGGACCTGCCAATCTCAGAGGCGCAGCATTGTTGCAAACTGACATACAAACCTGAGTTAACACAGGACCAACACAAATAAGGCACAGCCAACTGAATAGATAAGATCAGATCTTTCCATTATACATAGCCCCTCCTCTTTCCCTCCTTTCCCCAAAACATTTGGGTGGATTAAGCAGGAGGAGAGGAAGAAGAGCCTTTCTTGGCCCAAGTAAGAAGAGTTTAGAAGATGGATTATTCCTTTTCACCCTGTCACAAGCATATATTTAAAGCAGTCGTTGAAAAGCCATCAGCAGGCTGAGCACAGGCATAAGGCTAAGAAGTTTTAGGCCAATGTTATTATAAATGACCTCTTATCCATAAAAAACTTGGTGACCAAAAAGCCTGTTACCCAGTTATTGCTTCAGATGAAGTCCCCTTTTTCAGCTATAAGCTCCCTGCCAGCCATCAGTCTGATTGGAGTTTAAGATGCAGTAAATAGACGAGACTCAATTTAACCAGAAGCAGCAAAGTAGCAAATAATAACATTGGGGGCCTTTGGCCATAAACATACAGACGTTTACCTTGAATGTTGACTTAGACCATCTCGATTTTGTGCCAAATGAGGCTTGAAATGTATCATCCAAAGTACAGTGTCCACATGATAAAAATAGCCCTAAATATTTTATCTTACTTTAAGAGAGATGTAAAAGGCAAAGCTCTTATGTTAGAGCAAGGCAGCTTTCTTTCTGCCTTCTGCATGACCCACTTGGATGGGCTGCAGGTCATCTCTCTAGTCACATATGAGAAGTTGGGTCTGTTCTAGGGTAAACCAGTGGACCAGGGCTGCTCCAGGACTGCTGAGGTCATGCCTGATCCTACCTTGCCTACCTCCAGGGGTGATGCCAGCACTAGATGGAGAAGAAAGGGCTTTCTTCTCATTCTGTCTCTTTGGTTTTGCATTCTATCTCTTTTTGTAAATTTCTTTTATTTCTAATTCATGGAATCAAATAAGTGTTTCTACAACAAAGCACGATACAAAAGATGATTGCCTATGAAACTGAAAATCCACCATGTACAACTTGCCGTTCCTTACGTATATACAGCAAAGTTACCATGTAATTTTTTTCCTTTTTTTCTTCCCTTCTTTCCTCCCCCAAATTTGGCTGGTCACCATTAGATACAAATAGGTACACACACACACTCACACACACATATAGACACAGTATATGTATTACATATGTAAATTATTCTATGTATTTATCAGTTCTTTCTCTGGATGCAGATAGCATCTTTCTTCATACGCATTGTCTCTTTACCTTACCAACAAGCAACATGCTTTGTCATGATGACCTACTCAAGGGTGCAAGAAGCTGTTGGTGGCCTAATGTGTCTCATTGTCATCAGCAGCCTCTTCCAACAGTCTTGGATTCTTCTTCTACCGTAAATCCCAGAGATGGAATGTCTCCAGAAACAAAGCACAGTATAGTTACCATAAAGGGAGATGTCAACGGTGTGTCTTCCTTCCACATAACCAAGAGTTATGATTACTTAAAAAAATGGTTAGCAGTCAAGGTCAGAAGTTCAATGAAAATGGGAAATGGAAAAGGGGAAGAGGAAAGAAAAAAGAAGCCAGGAGGGGAAAAATGCTCCATCCTCCTTGCTTTGCTGTGCTTTCAAATTCATTAGCAGCCCCAATTATTCAATTCCTCTGTTTTAATCTCTAATTAAACACTGCCACAGACACTGTATCTATGGAGGGTTGAATTTAAGTGGCCTCTTCTTAATAATTGTGTAACTATGATCTCTGCATTGTTATCCAAAAAAAGGGGAGGGGACCCAAAGTTCTTACCAAATGGTAATTGCAGAGGGAACTTTGTTTTCCCTCTAAATGTAGCAAACAGGGCTTCCAGCATTTTTTTGTATAATAATTCTTTAAATCAAAAGCATATTTGCAGAAGAGATGGTACTCCTGCCATAGCTATCTTTTTTTAGGAATAATTAGAGCAGCACGAGAAACAGTGGAGGAGGCACACTGTATTGCCTAGTGAAAAAAGTATATTGGATTTTTCTTATTTTCAGGAGGTCATAGGATCCTGGGCTCCTTTTGCTCCCACTTGGTGGTTAAAGGGGGGTGGGGGTGGGGAATTGTCTTACCTTTAGGGGAATAAACTGTTCCAAATACAAGTTAGATGCAGCCAAACCAAGAAGTCAGACTGAGCCCAAACTAGGATACACTTAATCTACTTACCAAGATATCATCTCCCTAACCTGCAAGAAAAAAAAAGAGTTCCAGAGACCCCAAACATTAGATGATCAGCACCCCCTGATGGTCAGTCAGGCTTCTACTTCCCTCCTAACTCACCTGGATGCAGGCTGAATGTTGATTATTGACCCTGATGACAGGGTGATATTATCAACGTATTTCATCCTTCGTTGCCAAAGAAGTCATGCCATCCGAGAAATGATGACATGACTTGCACTTGACTTTGTTTTGAGTGAGGGAGGGCTGTGCAGGTCATCAGCCTCACTTCTCCTCCAGAGCCATCTGAATCCAGTAACCAGATATTCATCAGGATGACTGGAGATGACCCAGGATGAGGCATTTGGGGTTAAGTGACTTGCCCAAGGTCACACAGCTAGTGAGTGTCAAGTGTCTGAGGTGATATTTGAACTCAGGTCCTCCTGACTCCTGCACTGGTGCTCTATCCATTGCACCACCTAGCTGCACCAATGTTATCAATGAAAGAAGAAGGGAAGGGGAAGGACATTACAATAGGTATTTCAGATTACTTGGTCTTCCCCTAGTTTTGCTAGGATTGATGATTGGATTCTTTTCTTGTTAGACAAGGACTCTGGGAAAAGCTTACAGTCCCGAATGGAAGCCACATGATATATTTCCCTAGCCAATCCTCTTTTGAGTACTAAGGGCTCATTGCTAGCTCCAGTGGCTAAATATTTTCCTTTCTTCTCTAGGATGTTAACACTGTTGATAGCTCAGTCAGTACTCTAGTAAAAAGGCCCTTGAGATCTCTTTCACTGACAGACTATACTATCTCTACGCTAGCCAACATCCTCATCATCTTTGTTCCCCTCCCTAGGCAGTCTTATATTCTGTGCCCCACAGCTTTCTACAGTCCCATTAGAGTGTAAGCTCCTTTGGGAGCAGGGACTAATTTTTTTTTTGTATTTGTATCACTGGCATCCAGGTGTCTGGCACATAGTAAACACTTACTAAATGCTTTATCTCTCAGGTCTCAACCTGAGGTATTAAGATCCCTTTAAAACATGAACGCTGAGCTTGTAATTCATCTTTCTATAGGCAGGGGCAGGAAGAAAGAGAAAGAGACTAGATTCAGATATAGTTTCATATGGTGATGGGGTTATTTATAGTGATGGTAGACCAAATCCATAGTCTCTGCGAGGTAATCCATGACCTCAGAGTGCTAGTAATCAATGAGTTTAGTCTAAGAATCCCACAAGACATAATCAAAGTATTTAGAGCAAAAGATAAAGAAAAAGTCCAGGTTTTCCTGTCTTAAAAATCCTAATAGTTAAACAGAAGACAAATAATACTGGCTATGAACACATGTCCTTTACTTGCTACTAAGAGTCTAGCCACCCTGTTAAATAGCTGACCCACTTTCACTACCATCTCCACACTGTATTTATTGCCTGTGGACTGTCAATCGCTGTCTTCTTCCTGAATGAGATGGTGTGAATGTACTTGCAGTTCATTTGGTTGAATAGATGAGGAATCGAGTACTTTTTGACACCATCAAAATGTGTCAGTCAGGGGTCCCAGGTGACCATTGGTCCTGTTGCTCACTAACCATTGCTAAGTTCATTCCTATCCATGAACCATGCTTGTATTTTTTTCTGACTCTTTAACAATATCAGCTTCCCAAGAGATCAGAGGGATATTTGCTGAGATTGCAGTATTTCCAGGCCAGTGCCTGGCTGGTTCCTCTGTAAGAAACACCCTGGGGGAAAGAGGGCATCTCTTTGCCATTGGTGTGAAGAGTACAGCTTGTCAACTCTTCCTGGCAAGAAAAGCAGGAAAAAAATGATGAGAACTTTAGCACCAAAGAGAATATTCAGCTGGAGGTAGGTCTCTTAGGTGGGCCAGTCTCCCATTCCAAAGCCTGGCCGGTTTGTCCCACATTTTCATGCTTTTCATTGATAGCTCTTCTAGCTTCCTCCAGGCTCTTTCTTTTCCTTCTCTTCCCTGGCTCTGAGTTTCTCTCTTTTTGTCATGGCTTTCCAGAATAATAGGTTGCTCACAACTGTTTTGAAAGTGTCCTTAAATAAGTGGAATACATTCCCTCAAACAGAGTTACTCAGAAAGGACTCAATAGCCCTGAAGATATACAATCAATACGTTGCCTGGACCATTGATACCCTTGCCCATCACTTAAATATCATTACAGGAAAGATTTCAACAAGACCATGGCACATTATGCTTTAAAGTTTGACTTTAAAGGATGCCTGGGCTTTGCTGAAAGGCATTAGTAATAGAATTCTTTATCTCTGAGCTTAATTTATTCTGAGGAGAATAGGGCCATTATCTTAAATCTATTTTTTTCCTCCAACAGAGAAAACAGGCCTCAGAAGTCCAGCGCTTATAAAGAAATCATTGTTTAATTACTTTTTTGATTAACCCTTTCCAGAAAGGGATACAGTGGGGAGCATTGGAAGGGGGCCATGCATTCCTGTCACGTCCCTGCCAATATTCTACCCTGTGCTTCTGCTACTGGCATTCCTAGTCCTATTTCCCTTCACATTCTCCATTCAGGAAAAATCTCTGCAGTCAAGAAAAGCTTTGGGCATTCTCAACCCCAGCTGTGGTAGCTATTTATACACGGTCATTCAGACCAAGGGATTTTTGCCTGAAGGCTACGCACTCTCAGCAACTAACTGAGGAGCTATTTCTTTAGTACTCCATTATTTCCTCCAAGCAAGGCCCTACACAAATACATGAGAGTATGTACTCACAGACACAAAGTCTCATATTAGTTCAGATGTCTCTGCAGCCCAAGGTCATTGAAAGCAGGGATTATTTTCATTTTTTTATCTTTAGACAGTGCCTGGCACATAGTAGGAGCTTAATAAATGTTTATTGGATTGGATTGGATATCCCCAAAACCTGACACAGAATCTGGCATATGGTAGGTGCACAATAAACAGACTGCTGAATGCAAAACCAATACTAGAAAAATTGTCAGCATAACACCATCCCCCAAGCACTTGGCCAGATTCACTGAACTGCCTTACATCAATGGGGAACATGTCACTGTGTAGCCACAGTTATGTTCCTATATTTGAAAAGTACAATTCCAACTGAGAAAGGGCCAATGCAGAGGAGATTGGGACACTAAGAATCTCTAAGAAGAGTCAACATACAGGACTTTGAGTAATTTTACTTATTAAATTTTACTCTATTTTTCAAATACTGTCATAAATTTAACTTCCTTTCACATATTCCTTTGAGATTGAATTTGAGGGGTAGCTAGGTGTTGCAGTGGAGAGAACACCAGTCCTGGGGTCAGGAAGACCTGAATTCAAATCCAGCCTTAGATCCCTACTAGATGTGTGATCCTGGATAAGTGTCTTAACTCTGATTGACTCCAAAAACAATAACAATGACAATAATTTAACCTGGATTTGGAAACATTTTTGAATTGAAAGATGTCTCTGAGAACTCAAGAGAAGCTGATCTGGAGAGTTTAGTCGCTAATGTTTTGTAGTATGATGAACTGGATGGAGGCCATCCAGTATGTCTGACATCATATAGACCGGTGATTCATGGAATTACAAGGGATAATCAAGGTTCAACTTAATGAAGATTAATCATTTCAATAATACCCTCATAATTTTTGGTTCAGACTTGGTATAGGGAACCTCCAAAGAGGAAACTCTCTCTATCTATGAAGATCAGCGTCTGCCCTGTGGCTTAGATTTGTCTGCAGGCACTGAGAGCTTAAGCAACTTCTCCAGGGTCACATAGCCAATATGGGTTGGAGGAAGGACGTGAAATCAATTATAGGTATCAACTATGTGAGTCTGCCTCTACCTATACAATAGTGCCCTATGTTTAGCACTTGACTAATAACTGTAAAGTGCTTAGCATAAGGCCCACTACATAGTAGGTACTTGCTAAAAATTCTTACTCCCTTCCCCTTGCCCTTTATCTTCTTTGATCTTAAAAAAAAAATCCCATGTAATTGAGAGGAGGAAAAACAGGGAGAAAACTAGGGTAGAGAGAACTTGTCAGTTATCCTGATCACACATCTACTATCTTTGGTAGGATTTGAACTCAGAGTGCTGGACTTGTCAGAAAGACATTTCTACTACCCCATGTTGACTCCCTATTTTTAATGCTTTCCCCTACAGTAGTCCCCTAGAACCCTGGAATTGAGTGCCAAAAGAATTGTACAGCCCTGTTGTTGGAGATGGAATCTGTGGAGGCTTATAGGGTGGAATGACTTCCAAAGTCTGCTGGGCTTTGGGTGAGACCCTGCTTTTACTCCTTAGTTTCAGCTGGTGAAAAGCAGGTATAATTTTCTTTGGAGAATAGGCAGCATCTCAGGATCCAGAATCTTATCTCTTTTTGGCCTTGTCAATTAGTCTGGGTGTTTCTTTATTCTCTGTTCCCATTACTGGAGATTTATGTTTAATGGATACTGGGTCAGATTTTATAAATGCAAATGACTTTGATGGCCTCCATCCAGTTCTTCTTAGACAGCTCGGTGTCCATCAGGAGTGGCAATCTATAAAGAATTCATGTAGGCAGCACCCGCTTTTGATCAGCGCCTCCAGATGATCATTACACAGGAGCTGAAAAGTCAATACCCCTTCCCAAATTAGAAATGTGCATGGAAGAAATCTCCATCTTACAAGACTGGAGCAAATTCTTCTGGAAACGCTCCTACCTTTTGGGTCAGTTACTTTATAATTGGCTCTAATTGGCCTTGCAACATGTGATAGCCTTCGTTACCTGCAGCCACATGGAGTTCAGAAAGAAAAGAGAGTCTTTCCTCTTTTTGAAAGCATCAAAGCCATTTCATCTTAGCCTTTTCTTATAGCTGGGTGTCCTACTAATTGATACATAGGAAAAGAGAAAGGACAGAGAAAGGAAGGGTTTTTTGTTTTTTTCTTTGAGATGAGTGGTGATCAGCAAGAGCTGTGTTATGTGCGTCAACATTGATATCCTTCTCAGAATATCTAAGATGACATGTGGTATCAGTCACAAAGAGATTAATTCCTGACATGTATATAGCACTCTCAAGTTAGCAAAGTGCTTCACATAGATCATGTGAGCCTGACAACAATCCTGGGAGGTAGGTGCTAGAGATTTTATTATCTCCATTTTAGAGGTGAGTACACTGAGACTTGGGGACACTAAGTTATTTTATTTGGCCATGATTGCACAGCTAATAAGTGTCAAAGTTGAAATTTAAATCCAGGTCTTCCTGATTCCCAGGCAGCATCAGGGAATAGACTGGGGATTTGGGGGAAAATAGAGACCTGACTTGGGCTTCCTGATATATACTATTTTTTCTGTTATACAGTTATCCCTTCCACATCATGGAGGTTAGTGGCATGGTAGCCCCCCTGCCCCCCACCATGATCTGGAAAATCCATATAAAATTTTTTGGCCCTCCCTTCATAACAAAGAAGCTTGAATTTGTTTTCTTTTCTTTTATGGGGTATTTACAGTACCTTATTGTAAAATTAGGGTTAAGTATTTGACCATAGGCTCTGGGTCATCTGCTGACCTTTATGTGTCATTTGCATCTTCTGTAAAACTCTCCCAAAATTCCCATTTAATTTCTTATGCTGAGCCACGATATGATGTGGGAGGAATCGCTGTACTGCTCTTTATTGGGGTTCACCTCTTATCTTTCAGGCTTCCATTGCTTGACTTGTAAAAAGGGTTCTCATTTGTGACAGCAACACCTTCTACGAATGTTCCAGCTCAGTAACTAGACCAAAGTAGACCTACTTCCATGCAGCCCAGCCTCTATCCCCCAACCTGAGGTAGTTCATTGTGGTGTGGATATAGACAAACTCACTCAGTTTAATGTTTCTGTTAGAGTAGCCCACAAGTGTCATCTTATCGGGGAATCAATTTTATATCATAGGGTCATTAAATTCTTTTTTCATGAGAATAAAATGGGCTTTTGCTCCTGCATGTTGTACTGCTGCTCATCTGAAACTGGAGATGAAACCAAAGTGGAAGAGATTTAACCAAATTATCCATCTTCAGAAAATAAATTCCACGGCAAATGTATTTTTGATGTGGTATTGTATAACACACACACACACATAGACACAGGAGAAGAAATAAAAATACACTAATGACCTTGTTATCTGCAAACAGGAGGAAGCTGTGAATTTAACCCCCTGTGGAATCGGATTCACTGTTATCTCCATTGGCAGGATGCAGAAGAGGGCTGAGCTGGGGTTGCTGCCTGATAGAAGAACCTGGCTAATGACATGCAGTGAATTCATTTCTTCAACCCCTAAATAAGTGGACACTTGGGAATTTTTTTCAATTATCTATGAAGCAATTGAGAGTCAGTGTAGCATAATGTAGAAATTACTAGGCTAGGAATTAGGAAGCCCTAGGTTCAAATCCTACCTCATTCACTTATTAGCTATGTGACCATGAGCAAGCCACTTAATGTTTCAGCCTGTTTCCTCATCTGTCTAATGGGAACAATAATAGTCTCTACCTGTTGGGACTATTAAATGAAATGGTATATGTAAAATACTTTGGATAACTTAAAGTGCTATATGACTGTGAGCTATTAATATTTTGTTGAGGTCTCACAATGGCAAAAAACAATCTTCCCATTGCAAACCTGACCTCTTTACACTGGGATTACTCACTGTTCTGGAAATGAACAGTGAGATTCTATGCTGTCAATGACTTAGAGATCCTTGGCTTGTGACACTTCTCCATCTCTAGATTGCCTTGTTATTGTCTTCTTCTTCTTTCATTCTCAAAGAGGACCGATGTCATCAGAAGGGTAGATTGGATGTAAGTAAGGCAGAGCCACTCAAGGTGGCTAGCCTTACTCCCTCCTCCAGAGTTATCAAAATCCAGTGGTAAAACAAAACTCGAGATGGCTAATGATGCCTCAGGATGCAGTGGCTGACCTTGGTTTGCTTTCATCATGGGTCTACAATGAATCAGGTTCGTAAAGTACCTGTAAAATTCCATACTTCACAAATATAAGAGTTTTTCTAATTTATATACTTGGAATTGTTAAAAAAAAAAAAGAAGACGAAGAAGAAGAAAACTAAGGTAGAAAGAGGTAATGGTCACTTGCCTGAGAGTACACCATACTTTAAAGTCTCAACAATGTCACTACCATGACTTCTCCCCTGCCTTTGTCCTCTTCTTAGGGCTTTGTAAGTGGGCACAGTCTGGGGAACCAAAAGGAACAAGGCAGAAATGACAGATAATAAGAATCACTCATATATTTTTTTTTCATTAAAGATCCCCCTGGGTGCAGAGAGTATGATTAATCAGAGCGCAGAAGTGAAGTTCCCTTGAGGAAGACTATGATGGGAGAGGAAAGCCATCTATTTATGAATAAGGCACAAGCAGACAAGAGTAAACTCCAGTACCTAGTTAGGGTTACATAGCTAAGTGCCAGGGGAGGCTAGAGGGAATGGAATCACCTTCTTGCCCAAGCATCCTTTTAATTGGGGGGCTTTAGCAGAGCTGCAGCAATCAGTTCACTTGGCTTCTCCTGCCAACAGAATGAGTCAGTGGGTAGGATCCAATGCAATCTGTGGCATTTTTCCAGGGCATCTGCTCCCTTTTTTCCATCTCCCCAAAGCACTACCAGCTACCTTTTTTCAATCCATGGTGCTTTCCCCTTTAGAACTCTCATCTGAGATGAATGTTCTTAATGTGACTTTGGAAGACCTTGGCAGGCAGCAGCAGAGAGCCACAAGGATGAGGGCCCTACACCTTGACCTTGAGGATTTCTTTTGGTTTGGACTAGGTTCAAAGAGACCTTCTGCTCAATTCAGCATTGTTCTGAAGGCCTGTTTTTGGGAATATTATCAATCTCTCACCCTAACTCATTGCCCCCCCCCACTCTGCCCTTCACTTTGATTATGAGAGAACATCATTTGGCAGTGTGGAGTTGGTCTCTTGAGTACCCAGCCTCCAAGCAGTTGATCTGGGTACCCCTAGTATCTTGGAGAATGACTTCTGTCTCCTTGCCAGCACCCTAATCAGTACCTTTAAAGGTACCAGCCACATTTTGGTATTTGCCGTAAGCTATGAGTTCTTCAGAAAAAAGAAGAAAAAAATTTGCAAGATAAGTAAAGAAAAATGTAATCCCTGAGTGGAATGAAGGGTGCTTTGAAATGAATGGGGGATAATCCTTTTGTTGTCTGTTACAAATGCACTTTATTTCTGCATTATCTGGCTATGAGAATGTACTGTTCACTCCACTGAAAAATCCACTGAAGCTTCTTCTCTTTACAATGTATTAAGCTTATGCTATAAGTGGTGTACATTCCCCGAGGTCTGTGGCAGCTTGCCCAAGTGGCTGTATTTTGGGATATTCAACCATCTCACACTTTCTCCTGCCCCAAATGTGCTTCCAATTAATCTCAGCCTAGCCCTAGAAGAGATCCCAGGGAGGTGCCTTAATACCCTATTCTCTTCCCCCATTTGTGAGTACTAGAAGTCAATGTAACACTTATATATGTTCTCTGATCCTTAGGCCTTCACTTTGGGAGGTGGGAAACATGCATCCTCTTTCAATTATTGGCATTATTTCTTAAACTGTGGTGTAGGACCCCTCCAGGCTCTGATTATTGGTACAAGAAGGAAGGCTCTGAGGAAATCTCAGAAACTAGCAATAAGAACTTACATCTACATAGAGTATTTAAGGTTTATAAAATCCCTTTCTCAGAATGTGAAAGGGAATCATTCCCATTTTACAGAGGAAGAAACTGAGTCTGAGAGAAACTAGCTGACATATAAAATTGGCATAGAGTTGGACTTTGCTTTTGGGGTTGAATTTTACAATAAATTTTTTGTCTTTTGGAAGACAAGGTAGAATATATGTCTGAGGTAAGGGTGGAAGATGAAACAAGAGGTATCAAGGGACTCCTGAGATAATCATAGAACATAAAAATTGTATTTCTACTCTATATTTGGGACTTAATCTTGTGATGCTCTCAATATTATTTGCTCTAGTTTGGGATGAATGCCTGCTGACCCCCAGGAAAGATAAAGCACAGAAACATATGACAGCACCTTTGATTTAGTCCGTGCAGAACTCTCGGAGTGGGCAATCTCTCCTCCAAAGGGGATGACAATCCATTTATAACTTAGGAAGGAAGGGAGTAAGCATTTATTAAATGCGTCCTATGTGCCAGACACTGTGTTAAGTGCTTAACAAACATTATCTCATTTGATCAATAAGTAATAATAGTTATAATGACAAGGTTTATTTAACACTTTACATATATTAACTTATTTGATCCTCACAAAAATTCTGTGGGGGAGATGTTGTTATTAAACCCATTTTACAGATGAAGATATTGAGGTTTAAAAAAGCTAATTATTTTGCCCATTGTCATACAACTGGTAGATGTCTGAGGTAAGATACAATGTTGGGCATTCCTGACTCCAAGTTGAAAACTATTCACTGAACTACCTAGAAGAGTTCTAGGGAGTTGCCTGAAGGACATATAGGTTAAGTGATTTGCCTAGGGTCACTCCTATAGTAAACAAATTTTGAATTTATTTCTTCTTGACTTACAAGCCCAGCACTCTCTCCCTTATGCCATGTTTCCATTTATAAATGATGGATGTGGATGGTAAAAATGGATAAAATGATGTCTAAATCAAGTGTCTCCTGAGAACCTTTATACTTACCAGTTCTTCTGTCCTACCCACTTGTTGAGACCAGACTCATATGTATTGATTCCTAAGTATATTTAGTATAAGCTCATTCATCTTTAGAGAAGGCAAATTATCCTTTATCCTTACAGCTTCTTCCTCAAGGTTGTATGATGATAATCTGGGCTTACTAAGACAGCACAGCAATAATACCTTTTTATCTCTTTTCTCCCCTTCTCACCTTTCCCCATCACACACACACACACACACACACACACACGTGCACACACATGCACACACAAATGGGACATCTTTACTTGTTCCATCTGACTCCTAACCTTGTCACCAGGACCAGTATAAAAGCTAGCCTTTGATACCTTGTTGAATACAATGTTGTGCTAGGCACTTTATGGCAAGAATTGCATAATTGTGAACCCTGCCATCTAGCGATGCTTATCATCTGTATGGTCAACAGTGATCCAAGAAAATATGTCCAGGACATACTAACCACCACAACACAATAACAAGCTTTTATTCAATGCCTACTATTTGCAGGGTTCTCTGTAAAAACAGATAGATAGATAGATGATAGATAGATGAATAAATAACTAGATGCCCTCAAGTAGTTTACATTTTCCTACTTGATTAAAGAATTAAATAACAAAATATGATATATAGGTCAAAGATGCTTGAAAATTCCAAATAATCTGTGATTCCATAAGTTTGAGTATTCCCTTCACCAAAGAAGATTACAGTCCTTTTTCCATGACTTACTAGACAGTAGGCAAACTTCATGAGGTGGTCTGGCCAAAAATATCCTCTACCTAGTGGCCAACAAGCCTCTCCAATCAACTTGACCTGTCCTCTAAGGCCAGATTCATAATCCATGTCCAACCCACCCTTGAAGATTTTCCAATATAGTAAGAACTTATAGAACACATATTCCATTGGCTGAGCCTTCAGAGACCTAGATCATTTCCAAATCAGATGATGTATTGGAGTATTAGAGTAGGGCTTTAGTAGAAGGATAGTCGAGGGATAAATTATATTTTAATGATGGGGAGAAAGCGTAAATGAATGTTTGGAAGGAAGGGTTTTTAGAGGAATTGGGGGAAAGAATATGTGGCTATTATCAGGCCCAAACAAACTAAAATCAATCCTCCAAAATAAGGAAGCAGACCAATCTTTTAATGAAACCACAGGCTCCAGGCTTTATTATTCTGAAGTCTAAAACCCCCACCCTTCAGGCTACTGTTTTGCTGGTTCTTCCTAGGTTATATGCTCAGCAATAATTTAAGCAAAGTGTCCCAGATAAATGCTAATAACCCCCATGAGAAAATAGGGGCATCCCCATGCATACGAAATGCACTCATTAGCATCCGGGCTATCATGAAGAATAGTAAAATGACCTTGCAATCATTAGAAGCTTAAAATGCTATGACTTAAGTTTAGAGGGACACATATTACAATGTAAAACCTAATTAGTGTTACCTTTGCTAATTGCTGCCTAGCGCTGAGCAGTATAAAATAAATGCATGATGGACATACTGGGGCATCAGATGTAACCCCATCATGATTTTTAGAGGAAGGGAAATTGTAGGAGAAGAGTCATTTGCTGGAGGTTTGAAAAGGTATTTATCTGAGTTAGTTTGTGGGTGGTTTGAAGGAAGTTGTGGGAGGGGGGAGCAGTATGTGTTTGTTTGTGAGAAAGTGAAATGTTATTACCGTTCTCTCCGGAGAACTCTGTTCCCTTACTCTCCTTCCCCTCATGGCAGGCATGGCTATCAGACAATGGGGGGAATGACTGCAGTGCCAAATTCCAACACCAGCATGAAAACAGCTGTGCAGGGATATGTTGAAATCATATCCCACTGGCAATTAGTGTAATCAGCATTGCCCCAGCTTAATTCTGCAGGAGGCATGGGACCCAGAGTTACTGATTTGGGAGCAAAATTGTTCACTCGGCAAATGTTACCTAGGATCCATCTCCTGAAGAAAAATGTACATACTCAAGCCCACCTCAATAATATGGAAATAGATGAAGACATCAGGCCAAAATGGGATCTCTTTGTCATCTGCCATTCCTTTGCAAATCCCATTTTGTGGAATGGTCCTGGATCCAGACTTTGAGTATTCTGATGATGTTAAAAGCTTCTTTCAGAGCTGACAAAGGAAACAGAGAAGAGTAAAAGGATTAGACTCCTCCAAAACCTCTTCTGCTCCCCACTGTGCTCAGTGTCAATATAATTCATGAAGATGAAATCATTTTTGTGAAGTTGTCATTTTTTTTTCCTTTTCCCTTTTGGGATAAGTGGCAGCTTATTTTTTCTAGGAAAGAGGAGCTCACTTGTATCTTCTACCTTTGCATCCCCTCCATGTAATGGATTGGGGAAGGAAAGTAAGAGAAGGTAACAAAACTCTCTTTATATTCCAGTGGCTTAGCTGCAAGATCTACAGTGTCGAAAAGAGATCAGAATGGGAATTTCTGATCATCTGCTAGGTTATGTTATGCACCTAAATTTATCTTACCTTCAGGGATACGGCAGCCAAAAAATATTCTCCTCCTTCTCTAAGCTAGAAGGTTTATTGAGAGTTGTGTCTGTCACTCTTCCTCCCAATGGCGAAAGTGATGATTTTATTGCCACTAATTCTGTTACTAACTCCTGGTGAGAATAATAACCACTTATATATATATATATATATATATATTATATTAATTATACATTTTATATATGTAAATATGTAGATATAAATATATAGTAAATATATATATAACTACATTATAATAATATTATACTAATGGTTACAAAGCACCTCATACCCATTCTTACTTGAGAAGGGAGAAAGGGCTCTAAGGCTGTTATGCTCTAAGGCTACCTTTTGAAAGCAAAATATCTCCAATTGGGTTCCTGGAGCCTGTGCATTTGGGCTAATTGTTGGGATGCTTAGTTTCTTTGGGACTAAGCTCCTTCATCTGGTTATGGAACAAGGTATGTGCAAGAAAAAGTAGACTGAGAAACAGGGCTATCCCATAACAGTCCTGCAAAAGCAGAGAGAAGGTGATCACAAAGGAGACAGACTAGAATTCGCTATCAAAGGCAGCCAGTCACCAAACAGCCTTTTTGCTTCCCTTCCCCTCCTAACACCCCTTTACAATAACTGAAGCTGAATAATGGACTTGCTGATAATTAAAATTAAATCTTTGTTCTACCAATGTCTGAAACTCTGGGAAGTCATTATCAGAGTTAGACAGTGATATTTGATACCCTGGAATCTTTTTGATTTGAAGAGAGAAGTTCTAAGGACTGGGAAGAGAGAGAGCCATGCTATTTCCTAATCACTCTTTAAATTTGCAGTATCTTGGGACTCTTCTCAGATGTTTCCACTGTGGCTTATGTACGCTTCAAACCCATGTGCTGTTAAATGCAGAAGCTAGATACTGAATTAATGAAGGTAGTTCAAAAGCCCACCTCCTTGGCAAGCTAGAGATCTAAGGGCAATCTCAAAGAGGGTGATAGGTCTTTGAAAGTTACTAAGCACAAACAATAAACCTCATTAAATAAAGTCAGCAAAGTGGGCTCAGAAATATAATAAGGCAAGTGGGAGATCTGGAGGGCCGAGAATCCCTCTGAGAAGTGGTTGTTTAGGGTTAGGGAATAGCAGGGGAAGAGTGAAGGAAAGGAATGTTTTTTGATACATCATATGATCCATATAAGCACAGGGCAAGGGAAATTGAGGGATCCCCAGTGAACTTGGAAAATGGATTTGTCATTGTAGGGATGAGATAGGTTTCCCCACCTAGGGCCAGAACAAGATGGCTGAGAGATAAACAGTGCAGGGCAACCAGCCAATGGGAAATACCATACTTCTCATAAGAGTTTTGATAAATGAAATGCCAGAACGGATTATAGTAGCAGTAGAGTGTATTATATTCTCCATACTACAGAGAAAAAGCTAAAATTGACCTTTTAAATCCCTCCTACTGCCCTGAAACATGCATCCAGAATTTCCAGTCACAATTCCTTAGACTAAAGCTTGGATATGAATAGGATCATAGGATTTGGAGTTGGAAAAGAGCTTGGAAATTGGAGGTTCTTAACTTTGTGTATGTGTGTGTGTGTGTGTGTGTCTGTGTGTGTATTTATGAGTGATATATGCACACTCCTCCTTGGCAGTTTGCTGAAGCCTATGGACCCACTCTTAGAAATGGTATTAAATGCATAAAATAAAATACCTAGGATTAAAAAAAATACAAATTATATTGAAATACAATTAGCAATTTTTTTTTTAAAAAATCAGGTTCATGGATCCTAGGTTAAAAACCTCTGATCCAGCCCAAGGATTTCATTATACAGATAAGGAAATTGAGGTCTATATATTAGCAAGCACTCCAGCACACCTAGGATGGCCTGCTAGCACAGGTTCTTTGACAGGTTCTTTGTCTTTGTTAAAGGAAAGACAGCTTCAAAGGGGTTAACAATCCTTCTTTAACTAAACATATATAAGTCATTCACTAGGTCAGGGGCAAAGTCAGCACCTTGAACGTGGAGAAAATACAAAAGAGAAAATACAAGCAGAGAAATTAGCACAAAGATCAACAGACAGGGCTCCAACTGTCTGACAAAGTAATACACCACTTACATACAACACCGGATAGGAGAGCACCACATCTAGGGGAGGGGGGAGCTCTTAAAATATGGCTACTTAGAGGCCCATCCAGGGAATCAAAAGGTCCTTCTCATAAGCAAGCCCCCAAAGTAAAATATCAGTCTCATAATATATGTACATGTAAATATGTATGTAGGTAAGTGTATATATATATATATGTGTGTGTATATATGTATACATGTGTGTGTATATATATATATATACATACATGTATGTATACTTTCAGAAGAAGAAAGCATCACAACCCTCATGACTCAGTGCCTAATTACCTTAGTACCAAAAAGTGTGAAAGCCTTCTTACCAGCAAGCCTCCCCCTAAGCAAGCTCCTCCCCCAAAGGGCTCTAGGTGACTCAGGATGTATCGCAGTTAGGCCAGAGTTTAAAGCAATAAGACATCCGTGATTGAATACATGTGGTCACATAGGCCTATTAATGGACAGGGAAGATCTTCCTATTCCATTAACATTACAAGGCCTAGAGAGGGGAGGTGATTTGTCAAAGGTCACATAAGCAGGAGCAGAATATATATTTGAACTCAAGTCCTCTGGATCCAAATTTAGGCATTTTCATCCATGCTAATATCAGATCACAGCATAGACTTCAAGGATTAGTGATGTCTTGGGTCATGCATTCAGAATAAGACAGAGTCAGTGGTAGTAGTATCTGGCAGTAGTGTTTGTTGGTAGTGTTCGGTGGCTACTCACTGCTGCTTTTTCCACTAACTCTACTCCAGCCACTGGACAAATGATGGCATGCTCTCTGGATCATTCATCTGGAGCCTCTTCTTTATCATCCCTTTTAAATCTGTTGTCCCTTTCACTGTTACACAAGTAGTAGACTCTCTTTTACTAATTTCACCTAGGAAACAATTTTCTTTTGTGAACTTACTGATCACCCTCCTCCTCCGCCTTAGTGCCTCATTCTCTATCCCTGCTGGCCATCCTTCAGTGGACAATTGTTTTTTCATTTTAATTTATGAGTTTACTTGCAGAGATCCCACTGACTCTTCTGCTAAAATAAAAGAATTGGGGATCTTCCACAAGATAGTTATTTGTGAACATGACTGGGAGTTTATTTAAACTAATTTTATTATTCATGACACTGACAATTTATTCAGTGAATGCAATTATAGGCTATGATTGGCTGCCACAGCTAAAGGCTAGAAGTGCCACTTCCTTGGATATGCAGAGAACAACGGTGAAGAATATTAGAAAAATAATCAGTCACCGCAATATTTTTTATGAGGTGATCCACACAAACCTTCATTTAAAAAAAAACTAATTTAATTTCCCAAACACCCTGCAAAGAATATCTAATTATCCACTTCTAAATTGCTCCCATAATTTTCCCAAAGTTCTCTATTGTTTATGCCTTTCTGAGTTCTATTTGGCTATATGCAAAGAACTTACCTCAATATGTACACCCTGATAAAAAAGCCAATTCCAAATGACTCTTCTTCATGCTGTACACAAAAGCTCTCATCTAACCTGTGATGTGCTCATTCATTTGACTAGGACATGTCAGACGAACAGAACTGGAGTTGCCATCCCTAGCTGGTCAAGTCAATGGGGAAGAAGGTGAATTTAGGGTTCTTAAGTAGGAGTAGTGGGTTTATGGTACAAAGATAGACATTTAGGCTTGATGTTGGGAAAAGTTTGTACACAGAGCTCTCCAAAAGTGATATGCATTGCCTCTGGAGATGTAGTGAGTTCTCCCTCATCAGAGATCTTCAAGCAAAGGTTAATGACTGATTTGCAAGTATCTCCTTTTCTGGAACATCATCCTTTCCCTTCTTACCAGGTGTAAATGTCCCTCAAGGCTTGGTTTTCAATCCTCTTCTCTTCTGGCTCTCTCTATGCTATATCTCTTTGTTACCTCATCAGCTCCTGTTGATTAAACTTCTGTCCCATATCTACATATCAGATGCTATTCTTTCCTCCACACTCTAATCTTCCATTACCAACTGCCTAGTGGCATCTCAAACTCAACATATTTAGAGCTTCTCATTTTACATACAAGGCAGCAAGGTGGCCAGTGGATAGAGTGCCAGGCCTGGAATCAGGAAAACTCTTCTTCCTAAGCTTAAATCTTACCTCAGACACTGTGTGTCACTGAGCAAGTGATTTAACCCTGTTTGCCTCAGTTTCCTCATCTGTAAAATGAGTTAGAGAAGGAAATGGCAAACTACTCCAGTGTCTTTGACAAGAAAACCCCCCAAAATGGGGTCACAGTGTCAGACACAACTACAAATGACTGAACAGCATTTTACACGTATGAGTATAGATATAGCACATTATGTATATTTTATATATATATATATTAAATACGTATATTATGTGTATATGTGCATGGATATATGTATATGTATGTGCATATGTGCATGGATATAAATCTGCATGTAGATAGGTGTGCACTTGTATGTGTAGGGGTATGGGATATATATGTATGTATGTGTATGTATATATAAGCACATATGTCCATATAATGTTTGTATATCATCATCATCTTCCTTTCTAAACCTATTCATCCTCCAAAGATCCCTATTTCTGTTAAGTGCACCAACCACGTTTGAAATGTCAGAATCTTCCTTGACTCTGCCTTCTCCTTAACCCTTATTTCCAACCAGGTGATTCTGTCTCCATAATATATCTCACACCCACTGAATTTTCTCAGGTCACACAGTGCATCCTAATTCAGACATTCATTATCTCATATGTGGGATATTAAAGTAGTCCCTGGTTGGTCTCTCCGACTCTGGTTTCTCCCCTCTGTAGTCCATCCTTCCTAGAGATGTCAAACTGGTGTTGCAAAATCATAGATCTGAGCTTGTTGCTCCTCTGCTCATATCTTGGTGGCTCCCTCTTCCTTCTAGGCTAAATAAGAAATCCTCATTGTAGAATTTAAAACACTTCAAGAAATATCTCCTACCAACTAGCATTTATTAAGCACCTAACAGAGTTGTGGAGCCTGCAGCCTTGTGACCACATGTAGACTTCTAGGTCCTTGGGTGAAACCTTTTAACTGAGTGCAAGTTTTATGAACAAATCCTTTATATTAAGGGGGATTTATTCTGTGAAGTTTGGATTCTGTTAAAGGGCCAAACTTGAGGACCTAGGGGGCCACATGTGGCCTGGAGGTTTCAGGTTCCCCACTCCTGAGCCAGGCACCGTGTTAAGTGCTTAGGATACCAAAAAAAGTGTCATGAAGTTTACATGCTAATGGAGGAGATAATATCTATAAATCAGAACATACCAGATAAATACAGAGCAGTTGGGTCAGACACTGGCCATATTATTTAATATTAATTCCTTTGTATACTCTTCTTTCCAACTGGACTGTTAATTGTGTCTCATACTATAGGAACGATAAATATTTAACAACTAGTTTTCTGAAGAACAAAAGTGCACGTGGCACACTTTTAAGTTTTATCTATATCATTAACATTTTCTTCATCACTCTCTTATGTCCAGACAATCAAGAAACCAAGTAATTATGCCCTGATTTTGAGTGTTTGCCATTTTCCAAGGTACAAATACTCAAAGTGAAAATTTAAAAACTAGCTCCAGCATCCCCTTGCTGAACATTTCATCTCTCAACTCCAAACCTTTGCACAGATGGCACCCGATGCCTGGAATTCACTCCTTCCTCCCTTCTTGGAGAATACCTAGTTTTCTTCAAAGCATAGATCAACTGCCACTTCATTTCTAAAACATTTCCTGATTGTCCTGCTGTTAATGCCTACTCCTTCTTGAAATTATTTTCAATCAATCCATCAACCAACCAGTCTATATTAAGCACCTACAGTATGTCCTGGTGCTACAAGGAAAGGCAAAAGTTTCTGCTCCTGCTCTCAAGGAGCTCACAGTGTAACAGGGGAGACTACATGAGGATACTGTGTACAAACAAGATATAGCCAGGAAAAACTGGACAGAACCAAAAGAGGGAAGGCATTGGAATTAAGGAAGGATCTGGGAAGGCTTCTTGTAGAAGATGAGATTTTAGTTGAAATGATGAAGGAAGTCAGGGAAGCCAGGAGATGAGGAGGGAGAGGGTTCTAGGCATGAGGAACAGCCAGGGAAAATGCCCAGAGGGGGGAAATGGAGAGTCTTGTCTGAGGAACAACAGGGAGACAAGTGTCACTAGATCAAAGTGAAGGCTAAGAATAATAACATAAAGATACTTTGTAGTTACTTATTTCTGTGCATTTATCCTCCAAGCAGAATGGAAGCTTCTTGAGGGTAAGAACTATTTTTTTTGACCCTTTTGTCTCTAGTGCCTTACCTATAGTAAGTACTTAACAAATACTTGTTGCATTGACTTGAATGTTGTAGAGAGGATTCTTTTTGTTTTTATTATTATTATTATTTTTCAGGTATGAGTTGAACTAAATTGCTATAAGGTCTTTTCTTATACTGATATTCTGTGATTTTATTATGTTTTGATAAGTTTTAATATGTACATATTGTTTGAGAGGAAATGGACCTCTTTCTCTTATTTTATAAGTAAAGATAACGGAATCAGATTTGAAGCCCAATGGGACCTCTAGTTTAGCCTCTTTTTCTTTCTTTTTTAAATTAAATTTTATTTTATTTTCAGGTTCCTATTCTCTTCTTCCTCCACTTCAACACATATTGAGAAGTCAAGAAAAACAAACCTCCCATTACAAACATATGCCTACAAATGCCTGCGTATCCAAATATATAAATGTCCAAATATATATGTCTCTCAAACTGTACGTATGTGTGTGTGTATACTTCTAGATAGATGGAAATACACACATACACACATATACACACATCTCAGTCTTCCCTCTGAGTCCATCTGGTCCTTAGCAGATGAGTGACGTATTTTCATCATGAACCCTCTGGAGCTGTGGTTGGTTCCATTGCGTTGCTCAGAGTTCATAAATCTTTCAAAGCTGTTTGTTATCATTATATAAATTAGTCTCCTGGTTCTGTCCACTTCACTCTACGTCATTTTATACAAATATCCTTAAATTTCTCTGAAATTACTCATTTCTTATGGCACAGTAATATTCCATCACCTTCATATACCATAATTTGCTTAGGCATTCCCTAATAGATGGATACCCTCTCATTTTCTATTTTTTACCACTGCAGGAAGAGTTGCTATAAATATTTTTATACATGTGAATCCTTTTTCTTTGGTCTCTTTGGGATGTTTTATTTCTTAAGTTCATAATAAAATAAACAAATTTTTTTAAAAAAAGAACTAAGTGGTATCACAGGGTTAAAAGATATGCATAATTTAATAGCTTTTGGGGCATAGTTCCAAGTTGCTTTCCAGAATGAATATTCACAGTTTCACCCACAGTACATTAATATACCTGTTTTCCCATAGCCCCTCCAGCATTTGTCATTTCCTTTTTGGTCAACTTTTCCAATTTGCATGTGAGGGGAGACCTTAGTGTTATCTTCATTTCATTTCTCCAGTTATTAGTGCTTTGGAGGATTTTTTCATGTAACTACTGATAGCTTACATTTCTTCCTCTGAAAACTACTTTATTAATTAACCATTTATGAGTTGAGAAATTAGTCCCTTCATTTTAGAGATGAGGAAACTGAGACCCCAAGGAGCTAGAGAACTTACTTTAAGGTCCCAGAACTAGGTAACAGCAAACCTGAGGCTCAGAACCAGCTCACATCTTTTGGCATGACATTTTTGTTTTAGGACTGGATCTTTGATTTCATTCCTAAAGGAATAAGGAAGCTCCAGATCAGCACCTGCACTTTGACTTATAGGCTAAGTTATTTGTGGCACTAAAAAGTCAACGGACTTGCCACAAGACTTTAGGTCACATAATCAGTATGTGTCAGGGGTAAGAATCGAACCCAATCCTGATGACAAATCTTGTATCTTTATCCCTATATTTCATCAATCTCTTAAGTCTTATTATTCATTTCTCAGATTTCTAACAACAAATTCTAAGGTCACAGATCTTAGAGGCAGAGTGTTCACCATGAGATCATGCAGCCTGCTGGAGAGAAGATTCCCCTTCCCAGAGCCTTAGGGCTGGTTTTATCAGACCTCAGTGATGCAGAAGAGGCTATAGTTCAGCTATGATCTCCCTGGGAATCATTTGGACTCTTACCTCCAACCACAAGAGTCTCTGTCAGAGGAGACTGACAGGGAGAGATCAGGGTCAGGAATTAACAAAGACCCTTTAAAATTCCAGTGGGGTTTGCCTGCCTTCCAGGCTCCTATCAGAGCAATAACTGCTGTGATCCTCTTGTCTCTGGGGAATGTAGTAGAGTTATGTCTTCTAAGACAGCCTTTGTAAATTCATACTTTCTCAGACTATCCTTGCCTCTGGATTTCTTCTTATTGTACTCCCCGATTTCCTAGTGATCAACCTATTCTGGGTGCCTGCTGTATTTCCTTATGAAGATATCAACTGTTGACCTGAAATAGGATGTTAGTCTGATTGGCCTGTAATATAACATTATTCCATTTTACAGATGAAAGAGCCAATATGCATATCATTTAAGTGACTTGCCCAAGGCAACATTGCCAGTAAGTGAGTGAAGTGATGACTACAAGCCGAGCGTTCTATCTCCTAATATGCTACATTGTTCTGTAAAGTTCAATGAAGCCTTATTTGGCCTGTGCTCCGTAGGCTACTGTATGTATGGATGTGCTCATGTATTTTCACAGGGATGGACATTTGTGATGAGTTCACAATGAGGATTGGGAAACAAGGATCAACCCTTTGGGCTATATTGCTTGCTTCCCGCCCCCAGTCTAGACCCATCTGTGAATGCCAGATTTCTGAAGAATATGCTGCATGCTTTTCTAAATTCAAAGAATGACTCTTTTTTTGATTTCCATGAATTTGGAAGGACAGTAACAAACACTAACTATGGAGCCATTTGGAGAAATTTTCTCTTTTAAGCACATTGACCGTGACTCTAATGAGCAGTGCTGCAGTATCCTCAAATCCCTGAAGCACTCTCCCACTCGTTCCACTGACAAGAAGACATGCTTGTCTTTTGGTCTTAAAGTGATGAATTCATGCCTGCTCTAATATTTATGGGCTACATTCAAAACTCTACTTTAGCAATTATCATGAGTTTTAGAAAGTCAGATCTCTGATGTTGGAGACGATGCAACACCTCAATTATTCAGGAGCAACTATTTTCAAATTGCTTCATCTAATTTAGCTCTGGGTTCACCTTGCTCATTCACCATCCCCCTCACATCAGCCTTGGAATGTACTCTCCCGCAGCTGCCTACTACAAGTTGTATTTCTTAGTGAAACAATATATTGGCTCTGAGTAGGTCAATGTTGGGCCTGGAGTCAGGAAGACCTAAGTTCAAATATGGCCTCAGATACTCACTAGCTGTGTGACCCTGGGCAAGTCACTTAACCTCCATTTGCCTTAATCCACTGGAGAAGGAAATGACAAACCACTCTAGTATCTTTCCCAAGAAAACCTCATGGACTGGATGAGTATGTTACATGGCATCACAAAGAGTTAGACATTACTTAAATGACGGAACAACAAGAGTTGGAGCCCCTGGGTTCAAATTCTACCTCTGACAATTCCCTTGTGACCTTGAGCAAATCCCTAAATATTCCCAAATCCCAGTTTCCTTATCTGTGAAAAGAAGGCATCAGACTGGATGGATTCTGAGGTTCCTTTGAGATCCGGATCTGTGACCATGTGTTGTGAGGCCAGGCAAGATAAAGTGATGTAGAAAGGAGGGGTCTTATTTCTGATCTCCCACTTTCCCGCTCAGACTTTGACTCTTCAAAGCCTAGTCAAAACAGGTAGTTATGTTTTCCTTTGTGGAGAGCTTTATGAAATTGAATGTGCATCCCCCTATCATGAGTGAGACAAAATGCAGAATGTCCATTACCCTTGGCTCCTGAAGGAAGCCTTTGTCCATCTTTTATTCCAAAGAAGACCAAAGCATGACTCAGGCCTGGAGTCATCCCCACAGACCTGGCATACCCCAGTCAAGGACTAACCCAATTCTGAGTCTGTGGGACCAAACTGTCAGCTGATTACAGAGCTTGGCTCTCCAGCCCGACTGTTCAATAATGCTCTAATTAACTACCGCAAACTTCAGAGGACCCAGCTAACTATAATTGAGAGATCAACAGAGGCTGCATGGAGTTAGATGTGCATACTAATTACTGAATTATCCAACACCTGCTTTGGAGTGCAGTGCTGAAACATGACTGCCTTTTTAGTCGGAAGGCCTTCAGTTTAAGGAAAAAGTTGGCCTTTTATGATGGGAAGAGTGGAGGCTGACCTTGTCCGATGAATCTATATCCTTTTATTGGTACTGGCAGGAGGTACTGCTGGTATTCAGGCCACACTGAGACCAGGCAGGAGGAAAAAAGCCAATTAAGGAATCTCCCAAGCACGTTGCACTTCAAAATAGGTTCTGGGTGGGTGTGGCGATGATGGTCTTTAAAGAATTCCAATGAATGCTGCACAACCTATAAATTCTCTGTGTAGGCCCAAAGACTTCATATTATACTACCATCTAATGCCATCAAGGGACACGCTCATGGCTCCTGGAACTTGGGAACTACATGAAGTATAACTAAGGCAGCTAGGGGGTACAGCAGATAGAGGACAGATCTGAGTTCAAACCTAGCTTCAGATATTCAGTAGCTGTGTAATCTTGGGCAAATTAATTAACCTTCTGTGCCTTAGTTTCTTTAGCTGTAAAAAATGGCAATGATAATCATACCTATCTTCCAAAATTGTTATGAGGATAAAATGAGATGATATTTGTAAAAATGTTCAGCACAATGTCTCGCACATAGTAGGTTCTTAATAAATGCTTGTTTCCCTTCCCCCTACCCCAAGTAATCTATAAATAATGGGGAGAAGTTGGGAATGGAGGTGAGGGAAGGTGGGAGATGAATGAAACAGGACACAGAAGTATTAAGGCCTAGGGAAGTAAGGGTGAACAAAGGGCAAGAAGAAAGAAAGAAAATATGAAGAAGACAGAAAGATTTGAAAGGAGGAACATAAACCCAGTCTTAGTCTTCTTCATATTTACTGATTATAGTTCACTTGTCTGTTAACAGTGAATTCAGCCAGGACAGAAATCACACATATCCTTTGAGACCCGCGATTTTTGTGATGAAACATTTGTTACCAAATGGAAAAATAAGACTTCTATTCAAACCTCTGTACACCCTGAAATTAGACAACACAATAGGACGTACTGGTGACCTCCAACATGTGAATGACCCAAATATTGTCCTCTTCACTGTCTTCCCATCCAAAAAAATGTTAAATCAGTCGGCATGGAAGGGACGCCCTCCAATTATCTTTTATAAAGCAATAGGGATGATTCACTGTTTAGATATTACTGAGTGATTCTCTATTATCAAAGCATCATAGCACTTCAGAGCTGCAAGACACCTTAGATTCCAATGAATTTTACTATTTCCACTTTATGGATGACGTTCAGTGAGTAACTCAAAGTCATGGAATAATTTAGTGGCAGAAGTGAGACCCGAACTCACATTTCTTGTCTCCCGGGTCCGTGCCTCTTCTGATATGCCATTCAGCTTGTTGCAGCTAATGATGATCATCAGCTTGAGACAACCTGGTCCATGGGCAGAAAAATGGACTTGGAGTCCAAATAACTGAGTTCAAATCTCTAGAGCCAATTTCTGAGGATTATGAAATGAGAGTTAGACCAGATGGTTTCTAAGGCTCCTTCTAGCTCCAAAGCTATGAACCTAGGACAGTCATTCTATTTCGCACACAGAGGCAGCACATAGAAACCCCAAACAAATCCTAGAGAGTCTGAAGAGCTCATCTGCTGCTGAACCAGACTCCAAGGTTGTTGTTTCCCTTTTCCACCCACCACTACCACCCTCAAAAATTATTCTCTACATGTAACAAGAATTTTGTAGAAATTTCATAGAAATAAAGATGGAAAGGATCTTAAGAGATCATAGAGCCAACCAATGAATCAATCAACATGAATTTATTAAGTACCCATCACATGCCAGGTACCGTGCTAGGTGTTGGAGTGACAAAGATAAAAACCGTTTCTATCCTCAAGAAATTTATATTATACCAGTAAAGACAACATGTAGATGTATACATATATACTAAATAAATATATTAAAAATAAATACAAAGTAATTTGTAGAGGTAGGAGGTCCTAGTATCTTGGCAACCAGGAAAGCCCTCTAGTCCCTCTCTTTAGGTAGACTATGTCTATGTTATAATTAATGGAGGAAGCCTTTATAACTGAAACTGGGATCATTAGGATTTCATAAATATGGCTCCATCCTGTTTGACTGTTTCACTTATTTATTTCCTGTCATATTCCTAGTTTGTGGTTTGGATAGTCTTGAAAGGTGATATGTGTGCAGTGTTCAGGTTTGGGCACCATATTTATGAAAGACATTGATAAGTGGGAGGGTATTTAGAATAGGGACACCAAAATGGTAAAGGGCTTGGAGTCCTTGTCATGTGAGGGTTGTTTGGAGGAACTGGGCTTGTTTAGATTGAAGAAAAAAGAAGCTCAGGGAAACCCAGTTGCTTTCATAAAGTATTTAAAAGCCTATGTGGAGAAGGGGTTAGATTTATTCTGTTTGACCCTAGAAGAAAGAAAAAAGAACCAAAAGGCAAAAGCTATAAAGAGAAAAATTTAGGCTTGATATGAGGAAAAATTTCCAAAGTTTACTGGGCTCCCTTGAGGGACATCTTTCTTCCTGGAGGCCTCCACACAGAGAGGCTAGATGACCACTTGTCAAGTATAATAAATTATATATTAATAATAAATTATATATTATAATAATTATATAATAATACATGAATTATTAATAAATTATCTGTTATAAGAATATTATATAAACATACAAATATATGTTTGGTTTGGACAAGATGGCTTCAGGTCAGAAAATGCCTTCCAACTCTCAAATTCTGTGATTCCAGGAATTTTTCCTGCACAAACATGTCTTAGGATATATAGTCTCTTCATAGATGTAGCATAAAAAGCATAGACAAAACAAAAATGGAGGCAGTTATCCAGGATTGCAAGACTGAAATAAAATTTTACTGATCTGATTTTGTGGAGTCAGGTTCTATTCCCTTTCTAAGGACTTGAGATTTTCTCAAACCTAGTAACCCAGTAGTCATTTCCCCAAAGTTAATATAAATATGGGGATTTTCTTTTATATGTGTGCATTAAACACACAGGCATCTAGGTGGCACTGTGGATAAAGCACTGGGCTTGGAATCAGGCACACTCAGCTTCATGAGTTCAAATCCAGCCTTAGACACTTCCCAGCTGTAACCCTGGGGAAGTTACTTACCCCTGTTTGCCTCAGCTCCTCATCTGTAAAATGGACCGGAGTAAGAAATAGTAAACCACTCCAGTATCTCTGCCAAGAAAATCCCAGATGGGATCATGAAAACTGGACACAACTGAAGTAATTCAACAATTGCAGATATTTAAAAAGAAAGCACTAATTTCCTAAGAATATATGATTTTTTTTCATAGGGAAACAGGTTTGTAAACCTAATGACGGAAAGGCACCTGGGAAATGATGCAGGCCAACCCCCTCTTTTTCCAGATAAGGAAGCTATGGCCTAAAGAGGGGGTAACTTATGGAAGGGTACATGGCTAATTAGTGCCAGAGCTAGGACAAGAGCCTGCGTTTCCAACCTTCACAGGCCAAGTTTTCTTCCACTGTGCCAAAGAAATGATTCCAGATAATGTTAAACTTTTGTATACTTTGTCATATGTCGGTTTTCTAATTTGAGGACCTCTCCGCTCTCTGTTGCCAAGCAACCATTGCTTGTATTACTCAGAAATTTACTGCCTGCTGTACCTATGTGCCAAAATGTGATTGTTTCATCCTCCCAGAATACCTTTTCCAGTTCACTTGCCTTTGCTTGGAGGGGAGAACATCACTGGTAGGGCTCTCCTTCAATCTTGGCAGTTTCCCTGTCTCACTTCTCTAGAAAAGTGCCTCCACTTTTCTAGAGAAATGCGTAGAAAAATCTGCCATCCAGTTGACCAATTCATTAGCTTCCTGTGGTATGATTTCTGGCTTGCATGCTGGTTATTATGGCCTCGTAGAGCTCTGCAGATCTCTGACTTCATCAAACCAACACATATATCAGAACCATATATATACCTCTCTGTCTGTATGTCCACCAACCCATTTACCTTCATCATTCTTAAAGGAAACCCTCACTGAGAAAGTAATGCCCTCTGATGATCAAGAAGTTAGAAATGTTCATTTCTTTCCATGCTGAGCATTTTAACTCTTCCCAAGCACATATACCCAAAGTCAGCTGCGGGCTGCTCTGACATCATGTTAGTAACCCAATCATGGGATGTTTATATAAAATGTGAAGATCTGCCACCATGGAGTAGTATAAGGAGATCTGGGTTCAAATCCTGGTTCTGTTATTTGCTAACTATGTGACTTTAGGCCGATTACATAAATCTCTTTGATCCTCAGGCTTTTCATCTGTAAAATGGAGATATTCAAGCTTTCATCACTTATCTCACAGGGATGTTTATGAGAATGTGTTTTGCAAACTTTATCTGAGTAGAAAGAAGATTCTCAGTTAGGACAGATGTCAAAGTAGGCAACTAGTGGCATATTAACAAGGGCCAGAGTTTACTTTCCAAACAAGTAGATGGGGTCTCCAACTCATTTGAAGAAACTGAGGCAAACAGTGACTTGCCTGGTACATGGTGCTTAATAAATCCTCTTTGACCTGACTTGTTGATTTAGCAGTCTGATGGACCTCTTCTCAGAACGTTTTTAAATGCATAGAATATAAAAGACTATAAAGAAAGTTATATTGAAATTCAGTTATCTAAATATTAATGAAAATAAGTTTATAGACCCCAGGTAAAGAACGCCTGCTGTATTTGAATACTTTCAATGAAAGGAAATTCATTATTTTGAGAGTCAGGCCATTTTATTAGAGGTATCTCTCATAGATAGTTTGAGTTTTTTTCATGTTAAACTAAAATCTACTTCCCTATAACTCTCAACCAGTGATACTTGTTATGTCATAAGAGCAACAGAGAATAATTTTAATCCTTGCATATAACATACTTTGAAATATTTGAAGGTAATGATCCTGTCCCCTCCTGTGTGTGTGTGTGTGCTCACACATACATATGTGTATTTTCATTTGTTTTTACTGTCCCCATAGAGGGATTAGAAGCTTGTGATTTCACTGGTATAGGGAACTCCCAGATCAGGAGATTTCCTCTATTCATGTAACTTACAGTCTTAGAAATTTGGTCTAGGGCATTGAGAGGTTAAATCACTTGCCCAAGGTCATATAGCTAATATATGTCTAAGGCAGTACTTGAACCCAAGCTGGCATCCTTCTATCCATTATGTCATACTGCTTCTGTGGTATTTGTAGCAGGTGTGAAATACATCCTTAAGATTTCCAGCACCAATTGCTACGATATGTCACAAATGAGAAAAAGAAAAATTCAATCACAGATCCAAAGCAATAAATAATATACTTTCTTGCATTCTTCTTCAGTTTTCCAATCTGTAATATGTGATTAATAATTCCTATCCTTATCTGCAAAGTTACTTCAGAAAAACAAATCCTCAGTGAATTATCAAGTTCGATATTTCTGAAAGAAACTTCTCATTCATTCAATTTTCCAACTATATGACAAATCTAATTCTTCAGCATCCTATTTAGTTCTTGGGAGCCAGCATGTTGCAATAGATATAGAGTTGACCTCAGTCAGGAAGATCTGAGTTCAAGTTCTGCCCCTGACACAGATTAACCACATGACTTTGAACAAGTCATTTCACTTTTCAGTGCTATAGACAACCTGGCTATGTCCATGATTTGCAAAGCAGTTGCTACACTACTACCTTGGTAATGGAAATTTTTTCATAGCAAGTTCCTTTACGTTAATGAAACCACAAGTCTGGACCAAAAAAAAAAAGAAAGAAAGAAAGAAATTTGACTTGCAAAATAGTTCATAAGAGGCCTTATTTTCCCCAAGCAGTATTTACCTCATTCTGACTCATCAGCATATGGGCTTTCTTGGCTTACAATATTATGAGCTCATTTCTTGGTCACATGATCCTATCAACCAATCACCAAGAAGTATCCCAATACTAAGACTTCCTATTTCAATGACAGAAGGCCATGAAACATATCGCAGAAACTATTTTTCCCACTGATTGATCTGGATCAATTGACCAGGAAGCTTGGAGTTTTAAAGGGTTTTGAGCTGGGATTCTATGTTGCTTGACCCATGGGCAGCTCTGTGCAATTTGCCATTAAAGTTGCGTCTCTGAATGGTCACAGAGGGAGAGCATGCTCAGTGAGCTTTTGCCTCTGAAGGTCTTTTGTCACCAGCGTACTGTAGGAAGAGAGGGGGAGAGCCACATGCAAGGCCCCGCTCACCCATTTTGTGCCTCCCTATTCCATACCGCCTATTAAAAGCTATATTCCTTCTATTAGGTATATTACACTGACACAGTGATTGGTGGAGGGGAGCAGAGCACTTGTCAGTTGAGTGAGTATTGGCTGTCACTTGTGTTATCAAGCTGCCTGCTTATTTGCGATTTTATTTTCAGATGTGATTGACAGTTGGATGGCTCTGACATTCTCGGCACAAACATACAGCCTGTTATTATGCTTGCATTAACATTTTGATAAACACACAGTGCAGCATTGGAAAAGTAATTACATGTCATCACTTCACTGCCTCATCAAAGAAAAGTTTACTGTGTAATTGCTCTGTGATTTACCTAGGTAGAATGTGTTACATTCCACAAAGCCTTTCTGTATTTAATAGTTTACATTTACTCTTTAAAATACACAATATCCCTTCCCAGGGGCTTCCATGAACTAAAATAAACTTGGCAATATAATTTGGCTTTCCATAAATATACTTAGATGTTACTGTGGAGTACTTCCGCATAATAGTTACTTGACGCAAAGTGTAAATAGGCAGGGCATTATATTGGCTGAGCTATTAAAAAAAAAAAAAAACTTTTGGCGACAAGGAAGAATGGGATATTGTTACCTTGGTTTCCACATTTAAAAAAGGGCCTTTTGCACTTATATTTATATCTGTGCTTTTCACAATGACATCTAATTTTACAATAAAGTGAGTTGAGCTGAAGCGCCTAGCAGCAGAAGCTAAAATATTGGTTCTTGTTAGCGTTTAAAGGGCTCTTCTGATGTGGCACTGAAAGAGGTATTCTGGAGGAAAGGACAAATGATTGCAAGGTACTTTAGAACTGAGGATGAGGAGATGATTTGACTGATGTTCACTCGAAGGGTTTCAGCTAAGTGATGGGAGGAAAAGGTAGGTGCAGAGGACTGAAGCAAACAGATCACTGAATAGCCCCCAGTAGAGTCTCTAGACATAAATTGTTCTTCTCATTGATATTGCTGTAGTACTTTGAGTTGCCAAGTGCTTCCTAATTATTAATGAGCAAACCCTTACAACAGTAGCCTGGGTCAAGAGAATATAACCATCCTGGGATGAGATTGACATCTCTAGACTGTAATAGATAAATTTTTCACATCTGGCTAGACACCTATGGGAAAAAGGAATATGTGTTTCTGTGTGTTGGGGGCAAAAGGGGAATGGCTCGCCCATTATTTTCTCTGAATTTCCCTTCCCTTCAGCTTCTCAAATACAAGTGAAACCCACTCTCCCCTGCCTAAGCCCCAACAGCCTGATTGTAACCATTGCATTCACTTTGATGTCATGCAAACCTCATCATTCAGCCTGAGATAAAGAGTTTAATGACCAGTGCTGCATTCAGGAATGAGTACATCCTGCAAGATGGCAAGAGCTCAGCTCTCTGGGCTTTGTTGTGGAAGGTGAGTGGCTACTCCTGAGTCCTTGTGATGTCCTTTACTGTGCATGGTACATATGCAGCCGGGGCAGACGCTATGCCAAAGGCTTACTCTATAAGTTATCCATTCAGTATAATTTAAAGGTTAAATTGACCGAGCTGAGAAATCTAGGTGAAATTTCAAGCTTTATGAATATAGGACTATTTCTAATACCCTTGCATAAGGCAGGGTGTTGATGGTTTCTTGGGGAAAATGGTTTGCTTGGACAGATTTGAGGGAGTTGAGTAAGAGCAGGATACCAATGGAGGCAGATTCTTAGAAACCTAAGGAAGGCTGAATCGAGGCAAAGGGTCAATGAAGGTAGTGTGTGTGTGTGTGTGTGCGTTTGTCCTTTGTTGCCTGAAGAAGATCATGCCATAAGAGAAATGTTGACATGACTTGCACTTGACTTTGAGTGAGAGAGGGCTGTGCAGGTCACCAGCCTCACTTCTCCTCCAGAGCCGTCTGAATCCAGTGACCTGATATTCATCAGGATGACTGGAGATGACCCAGGATGAGGCAGTTGGGGTTGAGTGACTTGCCCAAGGTCACACAGCTAGTGAGTGTCAAGTGTCTGAGGTGACATTTGAACTCAGGTCCTCCTGACTCCTGCACTGCTGCTCTATCCACTGACACCACCTAGCTACCCGATGGCAGCGTAAAGATTACAAGGAGATGAAGGAAATGTTTTTAATGTCAAAGATATGAGGATTGGGGAAATTGAGGGAGAGGTTAGGAGAATAGAGGGGAATAGGGTTCTAAGAAGCAATAGAAATCTTACCAACCCTTTTTCCTTTGAGATGGTAGCCTCAGTAAGAAATAGAGAAACCAGATGTGTGTGATGGCTCAGTAATTCCATGTTAGTCACTATATTAATCCTCTCTAGAGATTGGCATTAGCTTAGCTTTAGCACCAGGCTAAATAAACATAACAGCTCTTTGTAGTAGAGCTTCTTTGCATAGCAGCTGTATATAACATCTGTATTCTTATTGCCAGCTCTCTTTATACCACCTTCAAAATGAGCTCAACTTTCCCACCTTCCATTTAGCTGGACCAGGCGTATTTCTCCATTTGCTGTCAGCGATAAGAAGAAAGATCCCGTTTTGATTGCCAGTTGGTGTGGAGAGTAATGCCTGGTAATTGACAAAGATTGCTTAGTAGCAAGGAAGAAAGATACACTGATTAGGAGGCATCTTCTTTTATATTGCATTTAACCTGTACTTTTTCTCTCTCTCTCTTTTTTTAATTTTCCTTTTACCTGGGCCTTCCTAGGATTGGCTCACAATTCTTTTCTATTCCTTTTACTTTGTGAAAAATAGGAGACATACAATCAAGACTCCATAAAGGAGAAGTCAACAACCACACAGCTCCCTAGAAGTCATTTCATAAAGTTTGAAGGCTTAAGAGCTATGTTACAGAGAGATGCTGAACTACCCCAAAACAGAAGTTGCTTCACATCATATTTAAATGTAACCTTTGACCTAGGTGTCAATCTCCTGAGATGCTCAAGGCTTACACTGTTATCCCTTCTTTAGATTACTAGATTAAATGTTCATTATTCTGTTTATTTACCTTCATTACCAGATTAAGAGTTATGGTGCATTTTTTCCCCCAGGAGAATTGTATTTACTCTCTTTTTTAAAGAATGCTTTAAAAAATTGCACTGTTAGAAAAAAATATGGGTTAAAATGCATTTTTCATGTCCTTTCATGCTCTATTGATTTTTTTCTCTCATTTTTCTTACAAAAGAAAGTTTTAATGTAGTTTTCAGAGAAAAATGTAGTCAGCAGTTGCTTCTTCCCCAAGAGTAAAAAAAAAAATGGGCACCTTGTTTAGGAATCATCAGAATGAATTTATTTTCTGAAGGGGGGGTTAATGATAAGACCCCATCAGGCACAGAAACTACCACCTTTCTCATCTGTTGTTTGAAAAGATGCCCCAGGGTGTTTAGCTCTCTTTTGCCTGCAACTATGTGATAAAACTTAGCTATTCAAGGGGAGTGGGTTGATATCCCATTGGCCATAAAAATCTGAAAATAAAGACTGTTTCTAAAGACTATCTACTTAGAAAATATCTATCATCTACTTATCTATCTATCTATCTATCTATCTATCTATCTATCTATCCATCCATTCATTTGTGTATCCAACATCACCATAGTACCCAAATGTTTTCATGTATGTGCTGTATCCTTATCCATATTTTACAGATGAGGAAACAAAGTCATGTGGGAAATGAATGGCATCTGATTAGGGTTGAAGACCTTTCTCCTCTTTCTTAGATAGTAATTGTAGGGTCATCTCTCTTTCCTGCTCCCTATTTGTATTTTCTGTCCAGTCACAAGTGCTAAGTAGACTTTCAACAATATTCAACCTAATTCTCTCTGTCATAAAAACATACTTGCTCACTATTCACAGGGTTATAGAAGCCAAGTAAAGTAGAGAATTGAGGCAATTTTCCAAGTACGTAGTTCAAGCCAAAAAAAAAGTGTTTTCATCCAAAACATTTAGATTATTGCTGCTGAAGTGCCATTACCCTTGAATTATATGCCTAATTCATTTTTTTTGTATCCTACCAATGAGGGAATTTGTTTTACTTGCTTGTACATGTTTATAATGGGTCTTTTTTTCTTGATTTCTCAATGGTGAGGGAAGTAGGAGGAAGAGAATATACACCCCCAAAATAAAATGAAGTAGAATTTTTAAAAGTTATTTGTCTAATTTCTCCAATTTCCCACTTAATTTATCTAGTATGGTATGAGTATATATTGTTTCCTAAACCAGGTATATAGAATTGCTTTGAAATCATAGACAATGACTCCAGATTGTTAAAACTTGAAATTCTACTTTATTTAGCATGAGGGCCCATTTTGTTTCTCCTTGTACTCAGTACTGAGTATAGACAAAGGGCCAGTTGCCACAATGAACAGATTACAAGGAGGGGAAGGATGTGCTCTGAAGGTCAAGGATATGAGGTTCTGATTCAGTAAGAAATAGCCAAAACCTCATTTGGGCTTCATTTCCAGCACCCTCTTTGAAAAGAAAGTCTGGAAAGTAAGACAGGAAGACCTGAGTTTGAATCCTGCCACAGACAATTTACTGGCAGCATGACCCCAAAAAAGTCATTCACCTCTCTGAATCTCATTTTGGTCATTTGTAAAAATGGAAATGATACTAGAACTTACCTCAGAGTTCTTGTAATTGTCACATGCAATAGTTTATATAAAGTCATTTGTCAAACTTAGAGTATTATATAGGGGTCCCAAAGGTCTTAATACATTTTTTTATGTTTTAAGTATTAAAACTGTATTGACTTTAGTATACTATATATTATGTATGAGTGTATATATGTATATATAATATGTATGTATATACATGTAAGTACCTCTTTTTATATACTAATATATGCATACTACACATGTTATATATATAGTATTTTAAGGTTGACAAATTGTCAACCTTATATAAGTACTATATATGTAAACATATACCATATATAAGTACTGTGTATATGTGTACATGTATAAGTATCTAAACTCATGTTATTATGTTTTTCTATTAAGTATGCTATGTTTCTATTAAGTTGCTATGTTTTACTATTATAGTATATATTATAATACATATATAGTATATGTAACATATTATAGTATATATGTTCATGTGATTGTCTATGCACATGTGCATAAGCATGTATATAGGAATGTATGTGTATATGCCTGTATGCATATACACACACACATATAAAAGTTCCTTTTGGAAGCTAAACCTGTGCTTCCCAGTAAGGAAACTCCCCCTCTCTCAAAGCGCACCATCTTTGCTATGAGACTTTTAGGTTTAGAGAGTTAGTTGCCTGGGGCACTGAGAGCTCAAGGGACTATCCCAGAGGCACTCAGCCAATAGATATTAAGGATGAGACTTCTTGACTTCTAGATTGTCTCTCTGTCCACTATACTACACTGCTTCTTACTATATCACCATTTTGTTGTTCTCATTTTGAACCCTATCAGATAGAAATGGGTCTCAAAAAGTCACTTTCCTATTATTCTTTATGCTTGATCCTCCACAGACAATTGCACAGATGAATAAAATAACTGCTCTTTAATTGGGAAAAAGGATGTAAACAAAACTAATATGGAAATTTGGTATCATTACCATAGCTTATATCTAACACTTCCACTTCCAGTCTGACCTGAAAGTGCCAAGACACCAGAAAGATTTCTTTCAGACCAATTTTGCATATTTGAGTCAAATTTTCTTGCACCTCCAGAGAGAGGTTCAGGTGTAATTCAACTGTTGACTGACTGTCCAGTGAGAGAGAACCACTCTCCCTTGTTGACCCATGCTGCTTGCTGTCAGTTAAGAGGCATCTCACAGCTCTTTCCCAGTCAATAGTCTCTTAGCAGATCTGGACATCTGCTCCTCTTCCTACATTCTGAATATCTGCCAGGCTTCCTATCAGCAAGGGGTCCCCAGCCTTCCCTGCTCTGGCCAGGAGCCACAACCTACTTTTCTATTCATGCAAACTTGAGCAGTCATGGAGGGGATAGTATCTCATCCCTTCCTTATTTATTTGTCTATTTCACTGGCTCCTGGTAATAAGGCCTGTTTAATCGACCTGGTGTCAGAGTCAGTGAATTAAAGCTTTCTGTGATCTTCGACAAGGATTGAATCAATCACATATGCGGTGTTCTGCCTTGTGAGAGCAAGACACTGTTTCTTGTTCCCCAAATGGAAATATGCCCAGATTGGGTGTGTGTAAACCAATTGTCTGGATTATTTAGGTAAGATCACATTTGGAATCTGAATTATCTAGATGCTTAGCAAATGTGGACCTAAACCCAGCACAGTTTTTACATGTAGTAAGATCAGGCAAGAAGGAAGAACTATTCTGAAGTGAATTTAATAGTGATCTGCTGTCATTAGGGAAAAAAATATGGAACTGAAGAACCATAGATTTAGAGATAGAAGGGACCTCTGAGGTCATCTAAATCTATATGCCAGCCCCACTCTCATTTTAACAGATGAGGAGCTGACCAAGAGATGTGTCAAGTGACTTACCTAGGATCACATAGGTAGTGTTCTTCTTGTTCTCCAAGCTAAGCTCTGATATAATCTTCCATAGCCTCAGCAAAGAGACACCTCCAGTTATATTGGGAAATGTGCATGTACTTCCGAGGTTCTAATGTAAGATTACTTCTATGTATTGTGAGTCACATTTACATTAGAAGCAATGCCTCTAGTTTCCATGACATGGCATCACAGGGCCTAGGTAAAGCCTTGTCTCCAGTTGTAGAGGAAACCATTGTAAGGCTTCACTGTCAACTCAGAGAATTTACATTTATTTTTTCAATTACTGATAGCAACTGACTTCCAGGAAATGACAAGAATTTGTATTCTCTGCTTGCCACGTGTTCATGATTATATTTATAGATGATATGTTGTCCTCACTTATGAAACTCATAGCCAGAAACTTATCTGCACTGAGATATGGAGTGGGAAAATTCTAGAACCTTCATATATAGAAAAGTAGGTTGTGTCTGGGTGGTGGGGAGCCATTATTGACTATTTCCATCAATGACTGCATCTAAGACAATGGGGCTCAACTGTCACCGGAAACACTTGTTCGTTGCTGTTCACTTGTTTCAATCAAGTCTGACTCTTCCTTCATGCTACTTGGGAATTTCTGGGCAAAGCTATTGGAGTGATTTGCCATTTCCTTCTCCAGCTCTTTTTTAGATGATATAAAGAACTGCCTTTTCTTATTCCTTCTTTGTTTTTCTCATTGACTAGAAAAATGTATGCATTAATTGGTATGCCACTCTTTTTTACAGTTAAGTGCAGAGGTTGAATGAGGCAAAAAATGACCTGTCCAAGGTAATGTAACTAGTTTATAACAGATCTAAAATTCAAATCTATGCCTTCCTAATTCTTAGATCAGAGCTTTCTTACTAGACTACAGCCACTTCAGCTTTATTTGACCACAGGGAGACCCTTTGCAACCTTTTTTTCTGGCCCTTTTCCAACACAGGGAGCTGATTCATGGGGGATGATAATTCTTTGGTGCTAGTAGATGCATTTCTTCTTACATGGTGACTGTGCCATTCATAGACTAGATTATAGTTCACATAAGTAGTTCCACAAAGTGTTAACTAGGTGGATGCGTAGACAATTACATAGAAGGAGATCTATAGTGGAGTACCCCAGGTTCTTCTCCTCAGTCCATGTTGGCTTTATTAATAACTTGTAGTAGAAAATGTGCTGTTTGTGGAGTTTACTTATGAACTAAATGACTCTGTGCAAGCCATTTAATTACACTGAGCTGACATCTGTAAAATAGATGTCATAATGCTTGTACTGGATACGTTACCGATTTACTGTAAAGTGCTTTGAAAATATTAAAGTACGATATAAATGTAAATTGATATTATTTTAAAGGCGTAAGTATCATATTTATCAAATGCTGCAGAGAAGATGAAGTTGAGATGAATGGACAATGTACTCACTAGTTTAAAGATCTGGACACAATGAAATGGTAAAGTAAAATTAATAAGAAACTAAACGGGGTAAATATAAAACCCTATACCAAATGTGACCTTCTAGGTCCTTGGGTATGACCTTTTGACTGAGTCCAAGTTTTACAGAATAAATTCTTTGATTAAGGGGATTTGTTCTGTGAAGTTTGGATTCAGTCAAAGGGCCACACTTGAGGACCTAGAGAGCCACATGTGGCTTCAAGGCTACAGGTTCCCCATCCCTGAATTAAAGAGTTCATAATACAATGAAGCAGTGAAGTGGCACAATAGATAGAGTGCTAGCTGTTGAATTATAAACACTTGAGTTCAAATCTAGCCTCAGACAATGACTAACTGTATGACTTTGGGCCAGCCACTTCACCTCTGTCTGCCTCAGTTTCCTCATCTGTAAAATGAAGATGTTAATATCATGTGCCTCTCAGGGTTGTTGTGAGAAAAATACTAGATATTTATAAAGTGCTTTGCAAATCCTCAAGTTCCACAAAAATGCACGTTATTATAATTATTAATATGGCAGCTGAAGGGGCTACATTAATAGAGCTATGATATCTGGAGCAAGGGAGATGACAATCCTGCTATATTCTACTCTGACCAAGCCATACATGTTACATTGTGTCTAGTTCTAGGAAGCATATTTTAGGAACAATGTTGTTAAGCTGGAGTGTATTTAGTGAAGAGCAACCAATATGGTGGGAGCTATGAGGATTGATTGAAGGATCTAGAGATGTTTGACCTAGAAAAGAGATTTTATATATACATATACACACATATATAGCTATATAACATATAGAACACTTGAAAAGGACTTGTTCTGCTTGGCATTAAAGGAAAACCTAGAACCAACTGGTAAAGTTATATTGAACTCAACATAAGGAAAACAATTCTAACTATATATTTATGTATAGGTATGTATGTATGTATATATAAAACAAAGAAACAGAATAGGGATGAGGATGATAGAGAGCGAATCCCAGAGTTTAAGCAGAGACTCAGTGATCTCTTGCTCAGAATATTCTAAACAGGATTCATTATTTGAGTAGGGCCTAGTCTAGATGCCTCCGAGTTCCATATAACCTCTAGAACCCTATTGCTCTATCTATTTCTTGGGCAACCCTGAAAATTGTCCCTTTGTTATACATGAATAGCAGAAAATACTGTGCTTTCTTAGTCTGTTTGGGTTAACTGTTACCCTACTGAACTGCCAGCATACACTGGGTTGAAAAGGTGAGCAGAAGAAGCACAGTTTGAGGGGTGTTATTTCTAAACATAGAGTCGCTTGGCAAATCCTGAATTTGTTCCTCCCTCCACTGAAGTTGAATAGCACCAGTCTGACCCATCCATCTCTGGGGAATTAGAGATTTAATTTCAATTTCACCTCCAAGCCTTTGCCCATTTCTAACAACTTGCAACATAGGGACAGGATTCCCCATGGGATGCCATGTTTCTTCTGGAACTGTTCATTTCATTAATAATCACATTGTGTTATTATGTTTTCCCTGCTCCATTCTATAGATCATTTTTATTATGTGGATACAAACTCTTTGATATTGTAATTGTGAAGTACATATTATGAAGACAAATGCATTGGGCATAATGAAAATGGATTGCCAATAAAAGTTGAAAAACAATGAAGTATTTTTTTTTAAAGCTAAACCTCATTCACAGCACTGTCACTTTGAATGCTTAAAGGAAGGCCCTTAGATGAAAATGGCTTATTTTTAGTCTAATGTTGATAAAGGTTTGACTTTGGTAGCATCTTAATTATCTGATAAAAGCCAGAATCCGACGCCTTTGCTCACCTCTAACATCTAATGCTTTCTGATAGTGTTAAAGTTATTGCTAGGGCTCCTGAGAGAGAAAGAAGTGATAGTTGCATTGTATTTCCTGGCTATGGATTGGAGTTTAAAAGAGTCACTTGGTTTCATTTCAGTAAATTACAAAACTAATGGGTTGCCTCTAACAGATCTATTTTGTATATATAATACACACACACACACACACATATATATATACACACATACACGCACACACACACAAATATTGTTATCTGTCCCATTTGAACATGGTGCCACTAACAGGGGGGACTTCCAGTACTAGGTCTATTATTAACACCCAGCTGTGAACTGCTTGTCATGCTCGTGGTTAAGGATGGTATCGTGTTTTGCACAATGATTTGTGTTGGCTGTTGCTTCTTGTTTTATTCCAGATTTGAGGAAAGAGGTGTGTGTGTGTGTGTGTGTGTGTGTGTGTGTGTGTGTGTGTTCGTCCTTTGTTGCTGAAGAAGACCATGCCATCAGAGAAATAATGACATGACTTGCACTTGACTTTGTTTTGAGTGAGGAGGGCTGTGCAGGTCACCAGCCTCACTTCTCCTCCAGAGTCACCTGAATCCAGTGACCAGATATTCATCAGGATGACTGGAGATGACCCAGGATGAGGCAATTGGGGTTAAGTGACTTGCCCAAGGTCACACAGCTAATGAGTGTCAAGCATCTGAGGTGAGATTTGAACTCAGGTCCTCCTGACTCCTGCATGGTGCTCTATCCCCTGCACCACCTAGATGCCCAAGGAAGAGGTAGAAACATAAGGGAAGGGAAAGTAGGAAAGGGAGAGTAGACTCTCCTAAACTTTTAGAGTTTCAAGAGAACTTAGAAGTTATCTAGTTCAACCTCTACCTAGTTGTCTTCAGAGTAGCTTGTTTTGTCTTGTACCCTAAGGGCTAATTAGTCTATGGGTGTAAATGATTTAAAGGGCATGTGTAACCCTCAGTCTTAGAGACCTGGAGTGGGCATAGGCTATCTCATTTCTTGTAAAAACTGGCGTTAAGACGGGAGGATAACTTTTCAGATTTGAGAAGTTGTTTATTCGTATGTTGATTTCAAATCTCTTATCATCCTAGTCATAATCCTAATTATGCTGAAACTAGTCAACATCATAAAATCATGGAAGCATCAGAACCTTGTAGAGGCCATCTAGTTTAAGCCCCTTAAGTTTCAAATAAGAAAACTGAGGTTCTAACAAGTGAATCAGCTTTCTGAAGACCACATAGACTGTAAGTAACAATGTCCCTCCCAAAATGGAGATCTTTCAGCTGGACGTTATATCCCATAAGGAAATGTGCAGCCCCTAGCATATTGCCTTGTACAGAGAAGAGAGAAGCGAAGTATACCATAAAACTCCTGAATTGGCCAAGTGAGCATCCCTCTTCTAGGTAAACTGAAATGTCAACTATCCCTTGTGTGATTTTCTCCTAAAGGAAGAAATAAAGAGGAGGAAACCTAGCCAGATAGCCCTAGGAAATCTCCTGGATGTCCTGGAATCATAGGAATTTACCCAGCATTCTCAGTGGTGATCTTTCACTCCTGACTGAAAAAGATATTAGGCCAAGACAGTTGTGCACCTAGCAGTTGTGACACAATTGATAGCGAGTGGGGAGGTTTTATTCTAAAAGCTGCCCCTCAGTAAGGAGAATGCATTAGTTTTAAATAAACATTGGATGGAACATTTTATAAGGTTGACTTGATTCCCACATTAAGAAAATAATGCCCGGACCCATATGGCTAATTCCTTCCCGAAATGTTTGTTTGCCTTGATGTAGACCTAGCCTGAAAACAAAGTGTCTAGCCTAGTTTCACTATCCAAATGGAATGGAATGCAAATGAGCTAGATAATGGTGAAAAGTACATTTGCTCTGAAAATTCTTTTGGGTGCAATCATGTGAAGCAGTGGTACTGGGATTGTTGATTCTTAGCTTTGTGGCTGTGTGGCAATGTGAGCGTGTAATTTTTTAGCCTGGAATTGGTTTACATTTTACTAAAACTCTCCTCTCAACCATTTTTGACCATTTTTGTTGCTGTTTTTGGAGAACTCCTAGAGCTTAGTGGTTTAGCCAGTTCAGAGACATCAGGTGTCAGGACTGTCTGCTTCTCTTCCTAATCTTAGCTGGCATCACATAAATGAACATGGATCTAGGATTTAGCTAATACTCTTTGCCCAAAGATAAATACTATAGTTGGAAGTGTAAAATAGGAGGTGGATAAGCACTCTGGTCACCTTTGGTAAAAGAGGTGGGGAATGATGGCCATTAGTCAACAATTTGTCAAACGGATATATGTATGTATATATGTATATACACATATATACACACATACATGTGTATGTACATATACATATATGCATGCATGTTTGTGCATGATAAATTGGAGATAGTAGACAGAGGGAAAGTACTAATCTTAAGGTGGATTGGGAAAGACTTAGTAGAAAGTTGGATTTTAACTGGAACTTGAAGGAAGCCAAGGAGGACAAGAGATGGATATATGGGAGAAGGGGAAGGGTAAAATTTCAGTGCAGGCAAACTAAGCTACAGAAATTAGGCTGCAAAAGGGAATTTTTAAAATCTGAATAAATCCTTTTATGTGTCTAAATGACTAAGACTAACTCAATGATTATTGTATTTCCAAAGCAAAACTCAGTAATTTTCTGTTTCCTGGACACATAGAGATAACTGCTTCCTAAAATCACATCCTTGTTCAGTTCCTAGGATCAGCATATAATTTCAGAATTTTCAACTAGATTGGTTCTTACCACACTGAATTGAGTGATGAAACTGGAATCAGGAAGACCTGAGTTTGAATCTTGCCTCAGACATTCATTAACTATGTGAATCCCAGGTAAATAATTTAACTGCTGTGTGCCTCCATTTCCTCATTTATAACATGGGGACAATAATAGCACCTACCTTCTGGGATTGTTGGGAGGGTCAAATGAGGTAGCATGTAAAGTACTTTGCAAACTGAAAAGAGCTTCATAAATGCTACCAATTATTAAGTTTACAGGTCAGAAAGCTGAAGGCCAGAAAGGGCAGAAAGATTAAGTGATTTACCAAGGGGTCACAGAATTTGATTCAGAGGAAGGAACATTTCATCTGGAGGCAGGGGATTCAGTCACAAATTCTGTTATTTTTGCTACCTAAGGTAACCTTGAGCAAGTCATTTCACTTTTTTTGTCCTCAGTTTTCTCATCTGTAAAATGAAGAGATTAGAGAAAATGAGTTCTGTGATCTAAGCCCCCATCCCTGAACTATAATCCATTGATCTTTCTCCTACAACACAGACATAGTTCCAATATATAGATAGAGGTAAGATGATTTGATTCCTACTCGGCTAGAGGCAAGCTTGTCCTTGAGTAGACCAAGAAGTCCCAGGGAGCTTTCTTCTGGGCATAAGTCATTTTACTCCCTTAGCTTTTAGTACGTTGAAAAATAATTTTCCATGGGCTGGTAATTATATAAAAATTGCTTTTGCTTTAAACAAGAATTATGCCTGAACCTTTTGAGCAGGAAGAAAAATGTACAGAGGGAATCATTAATTTTGAATAAAAACGCTTCCCTTCTTACAACCAACGAGGGGGAAAAATGCAAAATTGGTGTTTTCCACAAACAACCCAGTGTTGCTCCCCAATCTCTTTGTTTGATCTATTATCCAGCCACCCAAAAAGTTGAATGTCTTGTTTGGCCTGAACCTGACTTTTATTCTTTGCTCTCTACCTATTTTTTAAGGACTGTGTTATATGCATATCCCGGACTTCATTTGCATCACATTAAAGTAAAACATTTTAAATTTCTTCACAGTAGAAGTAAATCTGACAGACTTTATGAAGCTATTATACCTGCAGGTATTTTATACTTTTAAAATACATTCTTGTCAAGCTATCTTAATTATATTATTATATGTACTTTTGAACTTGTATCCACTATTCTGTGATATATTATGCTTTTGACAGAGCCGTCCTGAAAAGCTACAATTTATATCAACGTTCTGTGGCTGAACAAAGATGTATCTGTTATGGATTCAGGGGAAATTTATTAATTTGCACACTGGAATGCATAGCCATTGATGAAACAAGGCAAGCTTAATTTTCCATTCAGGTGATTATTAGAGGAAAAACATTACACGTTGCCCTTGTGGGGCTACTAGTAGACTGAGTTATTTCAGAACTCCAAGCTGGTTAATGGCTCAGCACCTTATAGGTGGAACTATGTCTCCTGCCCAAACATCTGAGAGGACTTATGGAGCTAAGCTACCTTTCAGCCTACCATGAGCTGTGGCTTGGGCATTATTCAGCACTCCAAGAAAATGAATACCTGAGCAGTGTCTAATTTGCTTTCTCATTTATATTCAGCACCATCCTGGTAGTACCAAGTAGAGAAGTGCCCATACTCATGAACAGAGGAGATGAAAACAAGGTTGGAGCCTGAGAGAAAAAAATCCAAACCAAAACAAAAAGTGATATTTTATAAAACTACAAAATACACACACACACACATACACACACACACACGCACACTGAAAGTCCTTAGCAGGCTGGGAAATTTGAGTTGTCATCTTCCTAAGAAAAGAGAAATAAACAGCAAGCAAAGCAAAGACCACACACATATGTATATTGTGTGTATAGATATAGAGGCAGGAATGCATAACCATTGTTGAGACAAAGCATCCTTAATTTTCCATCCAGGTGATTCTTCAAAAAAGGTCTAACATGCAAATGAAAAGGAGACCAAATAAATTAGCCCTTAGTAGTACATCAGAAGGATGGCCATTTATTCAAAGACAGAGAGAGAAATATACATATAGATATACACACATGTATGTATACATGTATATGCATACATACAAACACGATTGAAATTACTTTACAGTCTGTACATATACAGACCTTGTTGATATGCAATAAGCTGGGCTGAAAACTTATTGGAGGAAGAGAGAAGGCTCAATTGCGTTTAGTAAATTGTACAGTGCTTTCAATGATCCTAAACTGTTCCATGTTATCAAAATCCATGCGGTGTCACTTGAAAAAATAGTGTGGTAAAAAGGTAAGCCTTTGTTACCAAGATAAGTTTGGGCTCCTTCAAATCATTCCAAATGAAGCACAAACTCTGGCAGGTCTTAAAAAATTAGTACGGCTTCAAATAAGGGTGCAGTGATGGACAGTGTTTTTATCATCTGGTGAGCAGCCTAGTTAAAAAAAAAAAACTGTATTAGAACTGAATTAGAAGACCTGAGTTTGAATTTCCCTGCTGACATTTACCAGTCATATCATTTTCTGCAAGTTATTTAAACTTTCTCTTCTTCAGTTTCCTTAACTGTAAAATGAGAAAGTTAGACCTCATGACTTCTCATGTCTTTTCCAGCTCTAAATCTCAAATTATAGATTTGATTCCTTCCCCAGTTAAACTTTGGACTCAATTCTTTGACCATCTATATAGTATCTATCTAAGATAAGTGTATTAATGTACCAGTTCTATGAACTGTTCAGTCAAATTGTGTATCATAGTCAGGATAATAGACATTCTTCATCCACTTGTTTTTTCCTGTGTGAATAGTCTGCCAAATTCTTTTGAAAAATTATAGCCCTTATTTTGGAGACTGCAGTTTTGAAGGACCTGATGAAATCAGAATGTCATTCACAAGCAGGAACATCTGGAGGAATCCATACTCTAAATTTCTAGAGAAATGTTTGGACTCTGTTCTAGTCAACCCCCATGACTGTAGTAAGCACTTTTGGCCGTCATATGTCTCCCTAATTCATTTCTTGAATGAGGCAAAGTTATCTCTGTTGTTACATCTCTCAAGGAATCTTGTACAATTTTCAACAAATGAATGCGATACTTTGTTGGAACAGAATTTTTAACCTGGTATTTTACTCTATGGAATCAACTGCTTTTTTTGAAATCAACAAATGATAAACACAACAGAACCACTTTTTCCTTTGCATCATTTGGCCCACAGTTTGCAAACTGAAAAGGTGCTTGCAAATTCTTTTCTCAAGGATGTAATCAATATATGAGTATTCTAAATGGCTATCTAAATACTTTGCAAAGCTGGGAAAACAGGCATTTGGATTAAAATTTCTTAATATTTTTTCAGTTGCCTTTTGTAGGTAATAATAAGATCCATTATTTGATAACCTCTTCTTTTTTAAATTTACTCAATTGTTTCCTCAATGTCCTCAAAATTGTGTTTCCTCAAGCATAGACCTTCCCTTTGGTTTATCTGTCATTCCTATCCTTATTTTCCTTTATACCTCTGCTACATCCTTATACACCATGCCACAGACTAATACTAGAGTTCAAATGTGAGAGTTTCACTGTACAAAGACTGTTAGAGAACTTAACAGATCTTTTCCATTTTTCTTCCTTTGGTTGTCTTTTCAATTGTGTCCTTAAAGGTTTCATGACTAATCTGGTTTAGGTTTATAGATTTAAAGCTGAAATAGCAGGATCATCTAGTACATGTAGACCTAGAATCATTTTGTTAACTGGGTCTCTAATCAAGATTTTTGTAAATTTAGTTTTTTCTCCTCACTTGTTCTCACTATTTTATTAAGCAATAATGTTCATAATTCTGCATTATCCTTCTCAATAAGATTTTATATTCTAAGCCAGTATTGCTTTTGGCTTCCATATCTCTCCATTTACAATAAAGGTCAAATGTTTGCTGGATAAGGTCACTTCTAGGTTCTCTGAATTCTCCTTGTTATGACAATTTACTTACTTTGGTTAAAGTTCCTTAGATAATAGTGATGATTATCATTGATGTCTCTTCTTTTATCCACATTACATATTTCAGCATCAACAATTTATTTTAAAAGGTCATATTGAAATTGCCTCAATTACATATCATATCTTTTCATTTTTATTCTTTCTAATTTGTTACTGGTCTTTACCTTTGCTCTAAAAGTCTATGGTCTGATTAAACACAGACAGCAAACTTGGAAAAGACATATCAGAAAAAAGTAACTTTCTGTCTCTTGGAATATGATCAATTTCAATTAAAAAAAATTTTATTGGTCCTTATCGTGTCCAGTGTTTTCTGAATTTCTCTTCTTGAAGAAAATATTCATTATGTATTTAGTATTGTGTATAAATGTACATAATGAATCCTTGATACATAATGCATACTTTCTTCAAGAAAAGTGTATACGTGTGCATATATACACAAGTGTGTATATATTCATACACATACATACACACATATCAGCTAAGTGGTGCAGGGTATAGAGTGATGGGCCTTGAGTTAGAAGACTCATTTTCCTGAGGTCAAATCTGGTTTCAGAAATTTACTGACTTTGTGATCCTGGAGAAGTCACTAAACCCTATTTGCCTCAATTTCCTCATCTGTAAAATGACCTAGAAAAAGAAATGGTGAACCACTCCAGTATCTCTGCCAAAAAAACACTAAAAGGGGTCACAAAAAGTTGAACAATATTGAACAACAAAGATATTACCAATAAACCTTGATCCTCTTCTGTTTGTCCACCTTTACATGGAGAGCTCCAAGAATCACAGTATATGTTGATTTAATTTGGAGGAAGGGCCTCAGGCTCTTTATGCAATTTCTCTGTTTCCTCATTCTCTATAACAGTTGTGGGTACGTAGGCTGCAGTTATTGTCTCTGCAGCAGATGCTTCATGAGCACTGTGATAGTAGATAACCAAGTGTCTCATGAACTCTCTCACCATTTTAGGATGTTTGTAAGCCTCGACATATTCTCAATGCTTTCTCCAGTACCAAATCCACTTGTTGGTCACAAGCCAAAAGGATCACATATTGAGACTATGTTAAGCTTTACAAACATCCTAAAAATGGTGAAATAACTGGCATCTTTAGCCTTTCTAACAGTCTGGTGTCATCACTGTGGAAGCAGAGGAATGGAGGCACAGGCTAGAGAATCATTTTTCATTTTTCTTTCTTTCATTGGATACCATAGTAAAAGAATTCGTCACTAAGTGGCTAGGCTAATAGTAATGAATCTCTATCTCCTTGCTTAGCTAGACTGGTCCTCAGAAAGTAGATATAGCCTTTTACCAGAACCATAGTAGAATCCTTCATACTGTGGCAGAATTTGCTATGTTTTGCACCATATATCTTAATCTTCAAGAACCCAGGATCACCTCCATAACTAAGGAGATGTCCTGAACAAGGGTTTTATGAAGTCCAACTTTGTTTCCACAACTGCAAATTATAAACTGAATGTTAATTATGTAGAAAGGTATTATTGTTAACCTTCTATGGAGTGGGGAGAATGACTTGTCTTTCCTGTAACTGATCTCTCATCCTAGAAGCTATACAGCCCAAACACAGGCAGCAGGTTGGGAACAGTCTATGAATGTTGATGATAATGTTTCCTAAATGCCCTGGATGACAATATACAGCTGCTTTAGGAGCTTCAAAAGAGCCTATTTGGAATCAATTGTGCTTTAGGCATTATCCACTCTCATTACAGAGGGAGTTCTCATCACAGGCTCTCTTTCTCTTTGGCTCCAGTTTGAACTATTTTCCAATTCAATTCAATAATTCATTTCAACCTCCATGAGTATAATATCCAGGTATTACAGGGAGCTGGTTGCTTCTTGCCTTTTGAGATTAAGTACACCAACTTTAACCTGAGACTGGAAAACTCCAGTTGCATCCTATTTCCTTAACCTAGATTTCTTCTTCCTCACAGTCAAAAACCAAAAAGATATAAGGGAGAGATGAATAGAAAGTTGAATTCAACCTTATTTGTGTTATGGACCCCTTTGGTAAACTGATTGTAGGTCTCTCTTCAGGATAATGCTTTAAACTGCATAAAATAAAATACTTATGAATTATAAAAGAAACCAATTATATTGAAATAGTTATAAAATATTTTGTTAAGTTAGTGACTCAGACTAAGAATGCTTGGACTGGATTATCTTTAAGGTCCCTCCCAGCAATAAAGGTTGGTGATTCTAGCAGTTTCTTTATCTATAAAACTAAGGGACTGAGCCAGATGGACCTCCATCATCCCTTCCAGCTATGATTTTATATGATTCTGTATCTCTAACTAATTTGAAGTTGGAGAAGGAGAGGAAAAATGAAGGAAAAAAAACTCACAAGTGTTGCACTCACACACAAAGATAATGCATCCTATGTACCATGTTTTCAGGCTCCTCTTCATCTTTTTAATTTGTTAGGAAGTTTGGAGGATACTGAGAGCAGGCTACAATATTTGGACTTGATACCCATTTGGCATAAGGGTGGGAAGGGATATGAGGATAGCTTCCGATAGTATACTCTTAAGTTTTCTCTCTACTTCTTTAATAACAAAAGGTTGAAACTCACCCTTTATTCTCTGCAACTTTCTTAGAGGATGAGTTCAAATAGATAGGAAGCTATAAGCTGACTTGGCAAAGAAGTGGAGGGTGGCAAACAACTGTCTTGCAATTTGGGGCCTGCCAAGATTGGAACAGCCAGTCTCATCAAAACCAGGAGAATCCCATTTGTGAGGGATGGCGGATAAAAAGGAAGCCTTGAGAGTTGTGGTCTAGTTCTTTTTTATATTCCATGCATACCAGCGAAACTCTTGAGCTATCCATCTTTCATAACTTGGCTGTTACTTCATAACTAGCCTGCCTTTTTTCTAGGCATACATTTTCTTGATAACATCCCTTATTCCACTTCATCCATATGGAGCATCATGGGAAATATACTGCAGCTTTCTTGCACTTAGCACATGTCCCTCCATTGCTTTTAGCCTAAGTAATATCAAGTGAGACATAAAACAAGGAGCTCTATGATGACCAAGAAGTTTCCTGCTGTCATAGGTTTTCTGCATGGAGTTGAAATTGAAGGAATGAGGTCTTTAAGAGATTCCAATTTGTGAATTATATTGTTCTTATTTCATCAAGTCCCAGAATAGTATGGGACCTCCTCAATAATATTCATAATTGCTCTTAAAAGTGTAACCTAATAATCTACACTGGAATAACTAGGAAGAAGAAAATACCTAATGTTCAGATCACAATATTTATTTGAATGACTAGCCATTGAATAAGTAGCTCAAATGATCAGTGAGTACGAATTAGGTTCCTGTTATGGGCCAGGTACTGTGCTAGATGCTGGAAATACAAATACAAAGAATGAAACATCTCCCCCTCACCCCACTCTCCAGAAGCTTCCATTTTATCAGAGAAGGAAATGTATGTTTTTACAAAATAAATACAAAGTAAATTTAAGGTACTACCATATGGAAAGATCAGAAAAGACTATATGTAAATGGTGCTTTGTCTGTGCCTTGCAGAAAGTGAGGGATTCCTTGAGTCAGAGATGAGAAAGGAGCTTATTCTAGGCTTGTAAGACAGCCAATACAAAGGCAAGGAAATGGGATATGGAGTGTTTCAAGTGAGGAGAAGTTCACTTGGTTTGAATCAGAGTATGTAGGAAGGGGAGCCACGTATAGTGAGTTTGAAAAGATAAGTAAGTTGAAGCCTGGTTGTGAAGGGCTTTAAAGACGAACAGAAGAGTTTAAATTTAGTACTCAAGGCAATAGGGAACCATTGGAGTTTATTGATTTTGTTGATAATATACATCAGTACACATATCAAGGACAGGCACAGAATATGAGCAATGAAATAGGCTTAGAATTTAATAAGAGGAAAAAAGTGGGCCAGATCCAATGTGGAAAATTTACCCATGCTTTGAATTATCCCTGTCTTTTCCCCTGCAGAAAGACCCATCTTCTCCATTCATTCACCCAATGGGAACTTTTACATTCTCTAAAAGAATCAGAGTTGTAGATAATAACATCTCATGATTTAGAATTTAATCTTATGCTCATTATCTTAATAAATCCCAAGAATAAGTCCATCTAGATACTTGGAGCAGCTGTTGTGATTGTTATTCTACCATTGGAGGAAATTGATATTTAGAGAATCAGATGACCCTCCCAAGGTCATATTTCAGTGAGTAGTAGATCCGTGTTCATGTCGTCTAACTTCTAGCCTAGGGCATTTTCTGACTCTTAGCTGAAGGCTACCTATAAATTTGTTTGACCTCACTACAGAAAGAAAACCATCATGAGAGAAGGATCAATGATGACTTAAATCCCTGGAAATTCTTCCCCAAGCAACAAATTTTTGGGATATTCATTTGTGCATTCTTCTTAGGCACCATGGGAGACATTTTTAAAAGAAAAGAAAGAAAAGATCACAGGAGGGATGAAATAATCAGAGAATACTTCATGTTGGTGTTGAATCAAGTAGTTTTGAAGGGTTTGAAGAGATGAGGAAAGAGAAGGAATTCCAGAGAAATAGGAGGAGGTGGAGCAGCTTAAGCAATGGCATTGAGATAGAAGGTGAACATGATTAAGTACAAGGGCCATTGAAAAGAGTACAGTAACTTGATTTCAGGATAAATATGAAAAAGTAGGAGAAAAATTTTGCTAGGTAGGGTAGTGTATGATTTGTAGAGGTTTTAAAAACCAAGTCCTTTTCCCAATGCCCTGTCCATTCAAGTTCCTACCAGCAGGTACCAGAGGATGAAGACTACCAGGAACCCTTTCCCAACACCCTAGCCTGCCTCTTACTCGTATTCCACTAGGACCTTCTTCACAGGGGTTGAAGACCCAAGTCTCTCCAGGCCGTGTTCTCTAGTAAACATGGCCACTCATTGCTCTCTGCCCTGCTGCTGAAGCCTATAGTTTGTCCTGCTTTGGCAAGGCTAAGGACCGCTGGGCCTTTCTGTCCTCCCTACAACAGCTAAACTTTGCTATATGTGTTATCTTCCCTAATTAGAAGATGAGTCTTTTGAGAACAAGGACTGTTCAGCTTTTTATTTGTAACCTCAGCATTTAGCACAGTACATAATATGCAGTAAGTGATTAATAAATTCTTTTCCAGTCCATTCCAGATATAGGAATGATGCAATAGGCTTTAGGGAGCCAGTATAGGTTTTTGAATAGGGGAGTGACATAACAAAAGTGGACTTGAGCAAATATTGATTAGTCTAAGGACAGTTTGGAGTAGAGGGGACCAGAGGTACGGAGACTGACTACTCCGCATGGTAAAGTGAAGATGTTCAGTCTTGCTTGGGTCATTTAGATAAAGGAATTCAGTTGATACCTCAATCTGCCACAAGTTGTCTTTTTCTCCCTTAGCTTCTTCCTAAGTATTTGGGATCCCAGGCATCTCCCCAGTTACTGTTTCTTGGGACAAGAAGTAAACCCAACCTCCACCAGACACCCCAGGATGCCCACAACTAAACCATCTATATTTCTCTTTCTTCTCTTCTTTGTGCTCCAAAGATGGATTGACATTGGTAAATCACTGCAGCAGGTTTTAAATGATGTATGAAATGAAAAAATCCCTTCACTGTGTATTGGGAGCCTCCTGCATAGCACTGGGCTGTCTCTGCTGGGTTGTCTACTGTATTATTCAGTTCAGAGACAGCAAGAAATCTCAGTTGTATCCAGGAGCTTTGGATACACAAAGAAAAACAAAGTTAAAAATAAATTTTTTTTTAAAACCCACCAAAACATACATGTTTTTCCTCTGTGGTCTTCATCCTGTCTCTGTCTGCTAATGTCTTTGGGAAAGAAAACTTTTATCTAATTCCTCCCCCAACTTTCACTTTCCTAGCCTCTACCTTACAACCTCACCTGTCAGATAAAAACATCCTGATTCTTTGCAGAGTATTTCAAGGTTTTGTAAGAGAACTGAAGTTGTTTATTTAAAAATTGTTTTGTGATCCATAACTATAATTTCCTTGGTGTGGGGAGATGCAGATGCCTAATGCAAACTTAACATAGCTTTTAAGAGTTGTCTAGTGCAATAAGAATTTAAGAGATTTGCCTTTGGCCCCACAGCTAGTATGTGTCAGAATTAGGACTTAGACCGAAATCTTCCTCAAAAGTCAGGCCTCTAAGGGCCATTTCTCTTCCTCATTATTTTTTATTATATTTTATATATTATATTGTTGGGGAATAGGGTGGAGGAAAGGAAGTACTGCTTCAGGTTTCTAAACAATGAGTCAAACCATTTTTATTTCTCTTTTTCCTAATATTTTCAGCTATATCAGAACAGTCACCTGACTAAACCAGTTGGTCATATGAGAGAAACCATTTATTATAGATCACTCAGCCTAGGATAAACCTTGGATATTGGTTTCACCAACCTTTTGGAAGTCACCAATACCATGTGGGTATGAACACTAGAAGTTGGACTAGATGAGCTGTTGGTCACGTGTAACATGATTCGGTCCTCCATGCCAAAACCACATAGAGAATTTCCATCCCTTATCTCCTCGCCAAACCTGAAATATGCCATATGGGAGGCTGCTTTTATCCCAGGCTAGGTACTCTAATGTTCTGCTATTCAAGGAGAAGTTCTATGTTCCTGAAGAGCATGGGAAATAGCATGCAACCTCCTCATTATCAGACTGGGATACAAATAGACTAAGAACCTTGTTAGATTACAGAGAAGTTTGCCTTGATCAATTTGCTTTTAGCCAATGAGAATGAAATAATCATAGATGATTGGACTGACTGCTCATCTTGGCTCAAGTTATCCTGCAGGCATTTTAGCTATAAATGGGAAATTACTTCTCATTGGGCACATTTGTAGCATGCTCTAGGAAGATGAAAATATATGAATGGGGAAACTGGTGGGTTCTAGACCTAGCTCTGCAGCAAAATGACTTCTGTCTCCAGTATCCCCAGTCCAAACCACAACACAGAAGAAGCTGAACTAGTTGACTTTGTGATTGCTGTTGATAATAAATACTTGATTGATGAATAAATGAGTTGACCTCCAGCTATGGCACAAGATCACTGTTAGGACTGGTTACTAAGTAATTTGAGTTGTTCATTAAGCTCCTGGAAGGAGACAAGTTAAATCACCTGAAAACTGCTATATTATCTGGTTCATCATTACTTGGTTTTTATGTCTCCCATAGCCCAAAGCCCTTCCTTAAAAGTCCATACAGTAAAATCCTGAAAAAACATTGTTAGACTATAAACATAGGCATCTACATAAGGTTCTAGGTGTGTATTAATGTCTCCCCCCACAATGTGATGTTCTGCATTTCATTTTTAAGTTTACATTTTTAAAATAAAGTTTAGTTGTCAGTTTTTAAAAATTATTTCAGTTTTGGTGTCTTTGCTTTGCTTGATGGATAAAGATGGCTTTTATGATTATGGATTCAAATTTTCTTACCTTAAAAAAAGTTAAATACCTAGGTGCACACCCTAATGAAATGTGCTGTGTGTGCCTATGGCTACATAGTAGGTGTTAGTATTATTTTCCAGGACCAGAGTCATGAAGAGATCTCTGTACATGTGCATCCTGCCAATTGTCATGAATTGACTCTATGAAACATGCTGCTAGGTGAAATAATGATTCAAGGAGCAACTAGTTTCGTGGGAATGATGTCATAAATGAAAAGTATGTTCATGATAGCCAAAATTCAGATCACAAGAACCCCAAATGGAAGAATCATAGTTCTCAAAGGGATGTAAGAAGCCATCTAGTCCAATGTGCTTATTTTATAGATGAAGAAACTGAGGTCCAGGAAAGTTGTGTCATGCCCAACGTCACACAAATAGTAAGAGTCAGAGGTAGGATTTGAAAGTCTATTTCTTGACACCTGAAAAAATGCTTTTCTACTGTAGTACTTTGAGTGACGAGGAGACAGAGATGACAGGAGATTTAGCAAGGCTGAAACATTGTTTTTCTCTTATTTTCACTCCTTGGTGGGGAAAGTATGATGAAGCTCATACTGAGGGTGGTGGAAAAGAGGAGAACTGATGCCTAGCTGGCCCAGCAACTAGCATCTGATTGGCTGCATGTACTGTTCTGCCTCAATGAGAGGAGAGGGACATCTTCTAATCAGGGACACCTAAGAGAAACAGTCACCATTGTTCAAACAAATTTGATAAACATTCATTAACTGGCTGCTATGTTCCTGGCTCTATGTTAGTCACGAGGGATATAAAGACAGAAATGAAAATCTCTGACTTCAAGGGGTTTACATTCTACTGGGGAAAATAATACTAAAACATGCTTTCTGAAATTTTAGAGTAGTTGGAATTATGCAATGAGGGATATTAATATTTATTTTCTGCCATCAAAGAACATCCCTAGGAGATGAAAAGGGAATATGTATGTCCATATCGTTACTTTTACAAGCATTTCCCGTTTTCACATTTCACTGCTCTGTTCCTACTTTATTCCTGTCTTCCTTTACTCACTCCTTCAGTAGATGATGCTGAATGTGTGGGGAAGAGGAATGCAGTGACAAAGAAACAGAGGAGAAGAACCTGGACCTGTGATTTCATTGATATAGGGAATTCCCAGATGAAAGAACCCCTATACCATTCTACAGCACAGGGAAACAAAGTTGGTTTACAGGAATTCTCTGTGTCCTAAATGAAATGCCTCCCTGTATTATTTCTGGTCTTGCTTCCTGCCTTTTTTACATCTGAACTGTTCCCAGGTACAGAGAAGATAAAAGGCAACTAGGTGGTTTAGTGGATAGAGGTCCAGACCTGGAGTCAGAAAGATTCATTTCCCTGAGTTCAAATCTGATCTCAGACACTTACTAGCAGTGTAACGCTGGGCGAGTCGTTTAACCCAGTTTACCTCTGTTTCCTCATCTGTAAAATGATCCGGAAAATGAAATGGTGAACCACTCCAGTATCTTTGCTTAGAAAATCCCAAATGGGGTCATGAAGAATCTGAAATTACTTAAAATGACTGAACTGAACAGAGAAGATAAAATTCTCCTCCTCCAACTTCCAACATAAATAAGTCTACCACAAACTTTCAGACAGCTGGTAAACACAGCTGTTTTCTCTAGTTCCACATGACTTCTAGAAGTGTATATCTGGGGTTATTGAAGGCCAGTGATGGGGGAGCAAGGATGGAATTCTTCATGGCAATCGCATCAGTTCTCACTTTAACTTCTGTGAGGGAGACTCAAATTATGGGACACTCGAGCTTCTCTGAGCACATGTGTGCTCTTGTCTGTGCAGCTTGTTTGAGTGCACCTCACCCAAGGCAATACCAAACCAAGTTTAAATTTCATTTTGTTGTATATGTCTTAGACTTAAGGAAGGAGATTCAAATCCAGGCTTCTCTACCAGGAAACCCAGTGCATTCCAGATAACTTACCTTAAATGTGACTCAGCCCAATGCCCTTGTCTGGGACACAAAGTTCCAAAGTCAGTACTGTCCTCTTGGACTCAAGGCTGGTCAGGGCAGTGTTCTTCACACAGCAACAACACCGCCTACCCAACACCACCTACCCATCAGCTGCTTGTTTTTCTCCCTCATGCCTCATTCCTCAACCTAGAGAGCCCAGGTGCTGCAGACACCTTGGGAGTATTCTTTCCCCATACCTCCCAATGGGGAAGAAGACAGCTGAGCCACAGGGAGCTGCTGACATACTTTCTAAGGGGATGGAGAAAACTGGGATGGCTGATCTCCCCCAGTATCACACTTCCTAAGTCTTGAATTAACACCCTTTCATCCTCAGCAGCATCCCCCACTGTAACTGCCATGGCCATGAAGCAGGTGTGAGCCCCACTTACAGCTTCAGTGGACAGATCACCATGGTGAGCAGCTCCCTATAGAGCTAAAGTTTTCTCCTACCCCGGCCTATTCTCCCCATGGCTGTGCAGACACTCTGAAAATGGAAGGTATATCATTAAAGGTCCCACTTATTAGCAGTTTAATCCTCCCTGTTTTATTCTCTCTTGAATAACACCAAGCTTGTCCTATTTCTGTTTCATTCTTTAAGTCTTCTGACTGGCATGGTGGGGGCAGAGGGGGTCGGGGAGAGTTAGATATTGCCAGCCCCAAACTCGATGATCATGTGTGCAGAAGCTGAGAGACCCTGCTTTCTCAAAAAATGCATCTAAAGGAGCCAGATTGGGGGTTAGGGGGAAAGCAGTTCTGAAGAGCCAGTCAATGTACAGGAATGAGGAACTGAGTTGTCTGTCAATAGCTGCAGTGGATGTTGAGTTTAGTTTCCAGTGAGAATCAGTGGAGCTGGGAAAATTACTCATTACTGTTTTATTGATACTTACTTCACTTTGCAAGATCCCCTGGATTAATCCTGGTAGAATGTACTAATGGGACTGACTGGCTGAAAATAAGTTTAGTTGGCTCTGTGCCGGTGGTAGCAGGAGAGACTTAAGTGTTTAGCCATCTTCATATGCTTCCTGTTTGATATCTCCACTTCCTCATTGAAATAATAATTATAAGATTTTTATGTATGTTAGATGGCATTCCAAAGTTTGCAAAGTAACTGGAATATGTTCTCATTTATGTCTCACAACATTACCTGGGTGGCAAATAATAATTGGTATCATTATCACCTTCCCCCCCCATTTTTAAATGAGGAATCTGAAACTCAGAAAAGTCGCATAACTTTCCCAGAGTCTTCAAGCAGAGACAGAATTTGAACACAGCTCTTTGTGACTCCATGTCTAGCACTCTGCCCATTTGACCATGCTGGTACTAGAAGTAAGGATTAGGAATTTTCTGTCTTCTGAGGGGAGACCTTTCCCACCCTCCTTAGTACTCTCTGATACCATCTGCTCCAACCTGTCAGACATATAGCCCAATGCACTATACCCCAAAAAAATCCTCACCCCACCTCAGAGTAGACAGTGAAGACAATTATGAGAATCCACAGGTAAAAGAACAGATGTTGGCAAGACCAAATCATTTCAGTGCAAAGGAGGATTAGTCAGATTTCTGAGGATCCTGGAGATGTTTATGGATCTCATCTAGTAATAGCTAGCATTTAGGTAATTCAGCTTTGTAGTGGGCTCCTCCCTGTGAAATAGATGCTATTATTCCCATTTTACAAATGAGAAAACTGTGATTGAGAAAAGTTGTGACTTGCCCAGAATCACACAGTTAATAAGATACCCAGCATCACACATCAACTATGTAAGACAAGATCCGAACTCAGTTCTTCCAGTTCTCTATCCACTATGTCAACTAGCTGTCTCTTAATTTCCTTCACTAATAAATCTGCCTGGTCCCTGATGGATTCCTCCTTCCTTCTGTTTGCTATCACCATCTTGGATCTCTCCTAAGTCCCTGATTATAACTACTCCAGTTCTCAAACTTTGTCAAAACCTTCCTTCTCCTTTCAGGCTGTGACTTATTCCCTGTATAGAATGTTTAGTGATACCATAGGATGTGGATACCATGTAACAGATCACATAATGTAACTCTATTTTGAATAGTGTTTTTCATACAACAGTAAATTATCAGATCTCTTGACAGAGTTAAATACAGTTATAGAGTTAAATAATAGCAGGGGAAAGAGTGAAATTAAGAGGCAAACCCAAAAGGTAAAAGGGATGTTTTCCACAAAAACGTATAGAGATGGAGAAATGATTAGGAAGCTGCAGAAGAAGGCTCATGCAGCCTGTAGACTTGTCAGATTCAGGAGGGGACGCAGTTCATATAGACTTCTGGGTAGTAATACAATGGGGCAATCGGTAGGCATCCAAGACCTCTTGCCTTGCATCCCATTGCACTTCATCAAGATTTCTATGGAATGATAGACCTAGCTGGGATCTTAGAAAGTCAACCCCATCCACCCCTTTTTACATAGAAGGAAATTGAGATTCAGAGGGATGAAATAACCAGTCTACCCCAGATCAGACAACAAATTAGCAGCACTATTCCTTCTCAACTTTTGAACCCCAGCTCCTTGAACTTCTTTCCTTTCCCCAAATAGGCTTTCTATATTTTCTAAGTTATGAGTGGGAAGAGAGGACAGCAGGTATTATCCCATTTGGTCTTTTTAGCTTCTCAAAGATAGGGCCCACCTCTTCTGTTTGTTTAATTGCTTGCTTCTATTTTATGTTTTGTCTCCTAGCCCTTCGTACAGTGCTCTGCCAGAAGTGTGAACTCAAGTTATTGGTATTTACTGGCATTCTTTTTCAGGTGGGCTAGATCAATGGTTCCCAACCCTTTTGAATAAAAGCCCCTTTTTTGACATAAAATATTTCACAGACCTCCCCAATCACGATAGTATTTGTATTTTTACTATCTCTTGATTGAGAAAATATATGATGACCAAAAGCAACTATAAATTCAGCAATGCTTTTAATTTCATTTTTATTTTATTAACTATTATAGCTCCAACTTACATTGGGAAAATAGTTGCTTCTTCATTCTACAAAAGGTATGTTGGCTTATTTAGGGACTCACATATTGTTTTGTGCATCAATTGTAATGTCATGCCACTTTGGGGATCCACAACCCCTAGACTGAGAACCACTAGTTTAAACATTGACTTGTTCTTCCTTGTCCATGGCCTCCTCTGTCATCTGAAGACCAGTGAGGATCTCTTTTAATAGAGCTCCTTTTCTTTTTTTGTCTCCAGGGTTTAGGACTGGTCCTAGCTTACTCTCACTAGAATCTCATCACTAGATTATAGGAGAGCCTTTATAAATGAAAGCATTTGGGCCAGACTATTTTGTGCCATCTATTCGATAATCTCCATGACAGGGGGAACTCTGGTTTCCATTTTTCATTGATATTCTTACCTGTTTTGCACACAGAAGAGTCCTGCATACATTGTTGAATAGACTAGCCTTTTCTTTTTTTTTATTTTCGGGGAAAACTTTTTATTGTAGGTGCAGTAAGACATCTGGACACAGTTTCGATGATTCCAATTTTCTTGGCAACATCCAAAGCATCATAGTCTGGAGCAAGCCGGACCTAAATTTGCTTCTCTCCATCAGGCCAGATCAGTGTGTTGACCTTGGCCACATCGATGTCATACAGCTTCTTTACCACCTGCTTGGTCTGATGGTTGTTGGCCTTGACGTCCACAATGAAAACTAGGGTGTTGTTGTCCTCAGTCTTCTTCATAGCAGACTCAGTGGTCAAGGGAAACTTAATGATGGCATAGTGATCAAGCTTGTTTCTCCGAGGGGCACTTTTCTGAGGGTATTTGGGCTGCCTTCTTAGTCTTGGTGTCTTGGGTCTCCAGAAGGTGAGGAGTGTTTGGATCTTCTTCTTTTTGTGGCTGTGGATGCCCTTCAACACCTCCTTCTTGGCCTTCAAGGCCTTGGACTTGGCTTCTGTCTTGGGGGGGGGACAACGGCTTCCTTCTTGGCCTTCAGCGCCATCTTGGGGAAAAGGCTAGACTAGCTTTTTCTTAAGGGAATTTGTTCTGTGAAGTTTGGATTCAAAGGGCTGCATCTGAGGACCTAGAGGACCTTGAGGTCACAGGTTTCCCCACCCCTGGCTAGGGGAAAAGCTGAAGCAGGGATCTGCCTCATAGGTTCTCCTTAAATCCTCTAAGACTTGGGCCAGAAACCAGATCCGGCTACTTCTTCTGTTGTTGCAACCTCCTTATCTAATTTCTTGTCAGAACTGATAAAAGTGCACACTAATGTTAATAGCTGACATTTACAAAGCACTTTTCAGTTTATTGAGATTATATCCATTATATAATTTGTAAACGTATGCAAGACAAATGCCCTGGACTCTTCAACTCTGGGCATTTAATTGCTGAGAATTGCCTACTGTTAATGTGTTGATAGCCTTCACTATTCAATCATCTTGGGGCCATAGAGCCTTAAAAAAAATAACCACACATGGTTAAAGAACCTTGAGCTTTCACTACTCCTCCCTTCCAAGAATCTTAGAAGGCAGTGACACTCTCATAAATCAAAGACCATAAAGTCCCGATGTTCACCACGATGTCTTCTTCATCCAGGCAAAGAATAAATGGAATTTCTGAAAATGAACTTTCAGGAAAACTAACCGAAGCCATATACTATTACTACTACTACTAATAATAATAATTTTCATTTCTGTAGTTTTAAGAGTTTTTAACGTACTTCACTGCCAAGTGCCCTATGTAGTAGGGAGTAAACAGAAAGGACATCTCTGTTCAGGAAACAGGGTTGGAAGAAGCTCAAATTCATAGGCCGTTTCCCTGGTGACTCTTCCAGACTTGGGAGGTCCATATACTTACCTTAGATGACCCGTCAGATCTTGATCCCTTTCTTGGACAGTTGTCCCCTACCCCAAATGCCACCTCTCCTTGGCCTCTCTCCATTCTCTGATGTCCTACTCCCATCCCTCCCTTCTACTTGTCCATTTGTGGCCTTTCTGTCTATGTATCTTTGTTTCACACTTATGTGTATCTTGTGGAAAGTAAGTCATTAAAGTATCAATCATATTACACTTTGGAGTGTATTATTTCTGAGAACGAGGGCTAGACTACAATATTCATGAAGGCAAGAATTGAGCCTGATTTAAAGTTTATAGTTTCCTGGGCACCTACTGCAATTCTCTGTACATGGTAATTGTTTAATAAATGTTGTTGAATGAATGGATATGATATTAATGTTGTCTAGTGCTTTCATTTCTTTTGTAACTTCCCATAGCCCCCCAACACAGGATTTTTCAGTAAAATGTTGACTAATCAGCCACTTGAATGGTTTTAAAAATAATAGTGGAGGGAACACAGGTGTTATTAAAAAAACTAGATTTCTCTTTTTGGATTTAGTGATCTCATCCTGGGGAGCTAAATCTGTTCTGGACTAGGGTGAGCAGAGCACCCCTCTAACTTGACCAGTCTCCTGGTGCTCCAGTGCTCCTTGGCCAGAAGCACTGACAAAGCCACCTTTAGATCATCTTCTGATCTATTTCTTTAAAAAAAAGCCAAAGTCTTTTAGAACATTGAGGATTCTAGCTGGTAGAATATTTGTCACCACTATCAACTACACATAGCCCAATAATTGAGTTGCTTAGTGGACAATATCCCTGTCTAAATGTCATCTTTTACCACCACATAGCATTGTTTGCCTGCTCCTAGTCAGCAGCCTGTCCTTCCCTCTGGCCCAAATGACCATAAACTGTTCTTGCTTGTGTGTGCATATGAGTGCATTCATGTATATGTGTATATATGCATATTTGTGTGTCTGACCTTATACAAAATCAGAACTGGGGAAAAACTTATCTGCCTTGTGAGTGACAGATAATACACAAACGATATTATTTGTACACATTCATATAACGCTTGACAGTTTAAAAACTGCTTTCAGAATGGTGGTACCAATTAGGACACTGAGGTACCAATTAGGGCTCAGACTCAACTTTCCTGATTCCCAGTTGAGCAAACTTTCTACTGTACAGCAAAGGGTATTCGGTAATACTTAGGAGAGTTAAGCAGCTAAGTGGGTAGAATTCTAGGTTTGGTGTCAGGAAGACCTGAGCTCAAATCCAGCCTCAGACAATTACTAGTAATGTAACTCTTGGCAAATCATTTGGCCACTGCCTGACTCAGTTTTCCCATCAGTAAAATGGGAATGATACCCACTCCTACCTCCCAAGATCATTGTGAAGAGCAAATGAGATAATTTTTATTCAATGCTTAGCGCAGTACTTGGCATATGGTAGTCACTATACAAATGGTTATTCCTTTCCCCTTTCTTTCCTAATACAGATAGACTGCCTCTCTGTATGAATATGTTTCTGATCCTGCTTATCTCATGAGAGGTCAGAACCAAAAAGATGAATCTTCCTTAGTTTGCAAATAATGCTCATTGGCCAAGTGCTTGGGTATGTTTGATTCTGGTGACCTCCTATGAGGTCAGATCCAAGAGAGAAATCTGCCTTGTTAGTGATAAATGCTACACTGGCCAAATGTAACACCTGCCTCCTATGTCATCCTAGAATTTCCATCCCTCACCTTCCCTGAGCCCTCCTCCCTCCATTTAGTAGTTAAAATGGATGAATCTCTTATGTATCCAAATAGAAAAGGCATTTGGCAGTGCTAATGTCTGTTTAAGTCATATTGCCTCATCAGATCTGGCTTAGCAGCCACTCCTACTGACTCCATAATCACTTTCTCTGAAGCAGTTGTGGACAGGATGTGCATCTCACTTCAAGGTTAATGATAGAAAAGCTTCTTGGATGGGTTCGGTCTATATTTGTGTGTTTTACTGCCACGATGTTAGAGTTGAAATGGATCAAATTGCTTCCCAGTGTGAGCCCAGGGTAATATTTCCTCTGTCTTCTCTCTATGGTCAGGCCATGTTTGGCTGCCTCAGTTTGAGCAGTAAGTGAATCCTTGGCCAATTGCCAACATGTTAGAGTTATATGTCTATCTCTTATATCATCTTCAACGTGAGCTGCATGGCCTTTGGTTGTCTGGGGCAGAGTAGGAACACAAACACACATTAATTTCCTGGGGGGGGGTGGTTTTCTCTGTCTATCTCAGAGCCTTCTGCCACTACCCATGGTCCTTTAAACTCCCTCTCTCCAGCAGAACTAGATGACCTGGCCTTGATCCTTCTTATCTCTTTAATTAGAATGAGCAGGAATGGCAAGAATTCTTTTTCCTATCAGTGCCTCCTTTAGCACCCAAGAGAAAAATACTATTAGAATTTCTTAAAATGCAGAGAGATGTTCATAAGCATTGTTTTTGCATATATATATATATATATTTATTGAGCAAACACTTAAAACATACTTACTATGATAAACTGAAGCCTATAGATAAAAAGTAGTTTGGTTAAATGGCCATATCAAAATCTGCTAGAGACATCATTGTCATCGTCGTCATCATTGTTATCAAATTTACAATGCTTATAGATTTCAAAACTTGATATCCACTATCTCTCATCCAATGCCCACAGTAACCCTATAGATCTTATGCTACACACTATTTCCATTTTTCAAATAAGGAAAATAAGGCCCAAAAAGGTTAAGTGTTTTGTTTAAGGTTATATACCTAGTCAAAGTTTGAGGTGGGATTTTTAATATAGATCTTTTTTATAGTATTTTATTTTTTCTCTACTACATGTCAAAACAATTTTTAGCATTTATTTTTAAAAGATTTTGAATTCCAAATTTTTCTCCCTCCCTCTCCTCCCTCTTCCTAAAATGATAGGCATTTTGATATATGTTGTATATGTGCTATAATGTAAAACATATTTCCATATTAGTCACAATTGTGAAAGAAGAAACAGATCAAAAGGGGGGAAACCATGGAAAAGGATAAAGTAAGTAAAAAAAGTATGCTTTGATCTGCATTCAGAGTCTATCAATTCTTTATCTGGATGTAGATACCATTTTCCTTCATAAGGCCTTTGTACTAATGTTGGATCATTATGTTGCTGAGAAAAGCTGAGTCCCTCATAGTTAATCACTATGTAGTGTTGCTCATACCTGAGAAAATCATAAAAAATGGGAAAAGGACTCAAGTGCACAAAAATATTTATAGTAGCTCTTTTTGTGGTGGCCAAGAACTGGAAACTAAGGGGATGTTCATCAATTGAGGAATGACTGAACATGTTGTAGTATATGAATATAATGGAATTCTATTGTGCTATAAGAAAAGACAAACAAGTGGAATTCAGAAAAAACTGGAAAACTTATATGAACTAATGCTGAGTGAAGCAAGCAGAACCACAACATTTGTCTGTAGTAACAGCCACGGTGTGCGAGGACAGATTTTGATGGACTTATCTCTTCTCAGCAATGCAAGGACCTAAAACATTTCCAAAGAACTCATGATGCAGAATGACATCTACATCCCAAGAAAGAACTATGGAATCAGAACACAGAATGAGGCACACTATTTTCTCTTTTGTTAGGTTTTGTTTTGTTTTTCTTGTGGTTTCTCACATTTGCTATATTTCTTCTGTGCAACATGACTAATATGAAAATGTGTGTAATGTATGTGTAGAGCCTATATAAGATTGTATTCTGTCTTCAGGAGGGAGAAAAAAGGGAGAGGGAGAAAATTTAAAACTTATGGAAGTGAATGTTGAAAACTGAAAACAAATTAATAAATTTGGAAAAAAAAAATATTCCACAGCTTGTTCAGCCAGTACCCAATGATGGGCATCCCAATCAATTTCCAATATTTTGCCGTGATGAAAAGGGCTGCTATAAATATTTTTGCACAGGTAGGTCCTTTACCCTTTTTTATGATATTTTTTAGGATACAGACCTAGTAGTGGTATTACTGTATGAAAGGGTATGCACAATTTAATTGCTCTTTGACTATAGTTCCAAATTGTTCTCTAGAATAGTTGGATCAGTTCACAACTCCACCAATACATTGGTGTCCCAATTTTTCCATATCCTCTCCAACATTTATCATCTCCCTTTTTGCCATAGTAACCAATCTGACAGATATAAGGTGGCACCTCAGTGTTGTTTTAATTTGCATTTTTCTAATCAAATGTGATTTAAAGAACATCTTCATATATCCATAAATAGCTTTTATTTCTTCATCTGAAAATGCCTATTCATATCCCTTGACCATTTATCAATTGGGGAATGGCTTGTATTCTTGTGAATTTTGACACAATTTTCTATATATTTGAGAAATGAGGTCTTTATCAGAGACACTTGCTGTAAAGATTGTTTCCCAGGTTTCTTCAAAGTTTCCTTCTAAATTTGATTGTGCATTGGTGTTGTTTGTTTAAAAGCTTTTTATTTTGATATAATCAAAATTATCTGTTATATATTTTGTAATGTTATCTTTTGCTTGGTCATGAATTCTTCTCTTCTCCATAGATCTTATTCCTTGCTCTTCTAATTTGCTTATAGTGTCACCCTACGTCTGCAGCATGTACCTATTTTACCATTTCTTGGTATTTCCTGTGAAATGTTAGTCCATACCTAGTTTGTGCCCTATTGTTTTCCAGTTTTCCTAGTTTTTGTTAAATAGCAAGTTCATATCTCAAAGGCTGGGTCTTTGGGATTATCAAATACTTGGTTACTATAGTCAATTACTACTGTGTTTTATGTATCTAATCTATTCCACTGATGCACCACTCTATATCTTAGCTAGTGCCAGATAATTTTGATGATACCTGCTTTATAATACGATTTGAGATCTAGTATTGCTACACTACCTTCCTTTGTACTTTTTTCATTAATTCCTTTGACATTCTTGATCTTTTGTTCTTCCAGATGAGTTTTATAGCTATTTTTTTCTAGCTCTGTAAAGCAGATTTTGTACTTTGATTGGTATGGCATGGAATATGTAAATTAACATAGCTAAAATTGTCATTTTAATTATATTGGCTCAGCCTGCCCATGAGCAATTGATATTTTTCCAGTTGTTTAGATCTCTCTTTATTTATGTGAAAAGTATTTTGTATTGTGTTCATATAGTTCCTGGTTTGTCTTGGCAGACAGACTTCCAAGTATTTTATGTTGTTTATAGTTATTTTAAATGGATTTTCTCTTTCTATCCCTTGCTACTGGGCTTTGTTTGTTATATAAAGAAATGCTGATGATTAATGTGGCTTTTCTTATATCCTGCAACTTTGGTAAAGATATTAATTATTTCAAGCAGTTTTTTAGTTGATTCTCTAAAATTCTCTATTTATACCACCACACATCATCTGCAAAGAGTGATAGTTTTGTTTTCTCATTGCCTATTCTAATTCCTTCAATTTACTTTTCTTCTTTTATTGCTACAACTACCATTTCTATTACTATATTAAATAATAGAGCATCATTGTTTCCCTTCTGATCTAGCTGGGAAGGCTTCTAGCTTATCCCCATTACAGATAATGTTTGCTGATGGTTTTAGATAGATACTGCTTATCATTTTAAGGAAAATTTCTAGTGTTTTTAATAGGAATGAATGCTGTTTTTGTCCAAAGCTTTTTCAGCATCTATTAAGATAATCATATGATTTCTGTTGGTTTTGTTATTGATATGGTCAATTAAGTCAATAGTTTGCCTAATTCTGAACCAACCCTGCATTTCTGGTATAAGTCTCACCTGGTCATAGTATTTAATCCTTCTGATATATTGATGAAATCGCCTTGGTAATATTTTGTTCAATTTTTTTTTTACTTTACAAATCTTTTTTTCTTTTTCTTTTTTCATGTTTATTTATTTTTAGTTTTAATTCATTTACACAAAATTTTGAGATCCAAATTTTCTCCTCATCTCTCCCCTCCTCCACCCCTAATACCTTGCATTCTGATTACCCCTTCCCTCAATATGCCCTCCCTTCTATCACACCCCTCCCTTCCCTTATCCCCATCTTCTCTCTTTTCTTGTAGAGCAAGATAGATTTCTGTACCCCATTACCTGTATTTCTTAGTTCTCAGTTGTATGTAAAAATAATTCTCAACATTCGTTCCTAAAACCTTGAGTTCCAGTTTCTCTCCCTTCCTCCCTTCCCACCCATCCCCACTGAGAAGGCAAGCAATGCAATATGAGCTATATATATGTAGTTTTGCAAAAGATGTTGATAATAGTCATGTTGTATAAGACTAACTATATTTTCCTCCATCCCATCCTGCCCCCCATTTATTCTATTCTCTCTTTTGACCTTGCCCTCCCCAAAAGTGTTTACTTCTAATTACTCCCCCCCTCCCATTTGCCCTCCCTTTTATCATCTCCCCCACCCCACTTGTCCCCTTCTCCCCTACTTTCCTGTAGTGAAAGATAGATTTTTCATACCAAATTGAAAGAGGATGTTATTCCCTCCTTAAGCCAAATGTGAAGACAGTAAGCTTCACTTTTTCTCTCTCACCTTCTCCCTTTTCTCCTCCATTGAAAAAGCTTTTTCTTGCCTCTTTTATGAGAGATAATTTGCCCCATTCCATTTCTTCCTTTCTCCTCCCAATATATTCCTCTCTCACCCCTTAATTTTATTTTTTTAGGTATCATCCTTTCTTATTCAGCTCACCCTGTGCTCTCTGTGTATATACGTGTGTGTGTGTGTGTGTGTGTGTGTGTAATCCCTCCAACTAGACAAATACTGAGAAAAGTCTCAAGAGTTACAAATATTATCTTTCCATGTAAGAATGTAAACAGTTCAACTTTAGAAAGTCCCTTATACTTTCTCTTTCCTGTTTACTTTTTCATGATTCTCTTGACTCATATGTTTGAAAGTCAAAATTTCTATTCAGTTCTGGTCTTTTCATCAAGAATGCTTGAAAGTCCTCTATTTCATTGAATGACCATTTTTTCCTCTGAAGTATTGTACTCAGTTTTGTTGGTTAGGTGATTCTTGGTTTTAATCCTAGTTCCTTTGACTTCTGGACTATCATATTCCAAGCCCTTTGATCCCTCAATGTAGAAGCTGCTAGATCTTGTGTTATCCTGATTGTATTTCCACAATACTTAAATTGTTTCTTTCTAGCTGCTTGCAATATTTTCTCCTTGATCTGGGAACTCTGGAATTTGGCTACAATATTCCTAGGAGTTTCTCTTTTTGGATCTCTTTCAGGAGGTGATCGGTGGATTCTTTCAATATTTTTTTGCCCTCTAGTTCTAGAATATCAGGGCAGTTTTCCTTGAAAATTTCATGAAAGATGATGTCTAAGCTCTTTTTTTGATCATGGCTTTCAAGTAGTCCTAAAGTTTTTAAATTATCTCTCCTGGAATTATTTTCCAGGTCAGTTGTTTTGCCAGTGAGATATTTCACATTGTCATCTATTTTGTTCACTCTTTTGGTTCTGGTTTCTCATAAAATCATTAGCTTTCATCTGCTCCATTCTAATTTTTAAAGAATATTTTCTTCAGTGAGCTTTTGAGCCTCCTTTTCCATTTGGCTAATTCTGCTTTTGAAAGCATTCTTCTTCTCCTTGACTTTTTGGACCTCTTTTGCCAATTGAGTTAGCCTATTTTTAAAGGTGTTATTTCTTCAGCATTTTTGGGGGGGTCTCCTTTAGCAAACTGTTGACTTGAATTTCATGGTTTTCTTTCATTGCTCTCATTCCTCTTCCCAACTTTTCTTCTACCACTCTTACTTAATTTTCAAAATCCTTTTTAAGCTCTTTCATGGCCTGAGACCATTGCATATTTATTTTGGAGATTTTGGATGCAGAAGCCTTGACTTCCTCTGATGTTATGCATTGTTCTTCCTCATCCAAAAGAGTGAAAGAAAATACCTGGTCACCAAGAAAGTAACCTTCTATAGTCTTATTTTTTCCCTTTTTGGGACATTTTCCCAGTCAGTTACTTGACTTTTGAGTCCTTTGTCAAGAGGAGGGTATACTCTGGAGACCTGTAAGTTCTTAGTTCCTTCAAGATGGCACAATCAAGGGAGAAGAGTTTACTCCTCTCTTAGCCTGGTCTGGGAGCAACCAAAAACTTTTCTGCCCAGAATCTGCAAGTAGACTTCTCTCTCCACAACCACCCTCAGCTCCACCATGCCTGTGCTCCTCCTCACCACAGGACCCTGCTCAGGGCTGAATTTCAGAACAGCAGCTCAATTCCCCCAGGGGCTTTAGGCTGAAAGCTCCAAAAATGGACACTACTGCAGCAGTGGCTGTTGCAGGTGATCTCAACCATGTTCCTTTCTCCTGTGTGAAGAAGGTTTCTCACTGATCTTTGAAGCTGTTTTTGGCATTTGTGGGTTAAGTAGTCTGGGAACTGCTGCTGCTGCTGGCTCCCTGAAGCCTCTTCTGGTTCCTGTCCCTGCCACGCCATGGCCTATGCTGGAATGTGCTCTGCTCCACACCCAGTGTGATATCCCTTTCCTGTTGGCCTTCCACGCTGTCTTAGGCTGGAAGTCTCTTTCACGCTGTCATTTTGTGGCTTCTGCTGCCCTAGAATTTGTTTAGAGTAATTGTTTACAGGTATTTTGTGGGCTACATGGGGTAGCTTCTACAGGTCCATCTTTCTACTCCACCATCTTGGCTCTGCTCCATTGTTCAAAATTTTTGCATCAATATCCATTACGGAAATTGATCAATAATTTTCTTTGTCTGTTTTGGCTCAGCACAATATTTGTGTCATAAAAAGAGTTTGGTAGGACTCATTTTTCACCTGTTTTTTTCAAGTAGTTTATATCATTTTGGAATTGATTGGTCTTTGAATGTTTGGTAGAATTCACTTGTGAACCCATCTGGCCTTGAGAGTTCATTAATGGCCTGTTTAATTTTTTTTGGTCTCAGGGTTCTTGTGCCAGTGGCTGCAAACCCTGACACTTTACCTGGTGCTGCATTGATGTTATCCTATGGGGGACCCTCATGTCTGCTGTTGCTCTGGGAAGGTGGGGTGGGAATTGGCTGGCACTGGTGGGGGCCATAGGACTCTGGTAGCTTAACTGGTGCTAAGTTGGGATCTTAATGCTGGTGCCTCACATGTCCTGGGGCCAGTGAGGTGTTTCTATACTTTCCCTAGGCTATACTGAAGCACAGGTGGTCTGGCTACTAGAGGCTGCCTTTTTTACCTGGGGCTATGCTAAAGCCAGAGCAGTTCTCAGAACTGGAATAGGCCATTCCCCTGTTTATGCTGAGACATGTGGCAAGTCCTTGTGTTGGTGTTTGCCTGCTCCCTGGCACTGGGGCTCAAGATCCCCCACTGGTTTGCTCTGGTGGGGTTTACTGCTGCCTTGTTGGACTATGTTTCCCTCTACCAAGTGAGACAGACCTTTCCTGCTGATCTTACAAGTTTCTTGAAATTTCTTCACCCCATCTTTTTGCTGGTTCTACTGTTCCAGAATTTATTTGGGGGTACTATTTATGGTTGTTTGGAATTGAATATGGTAGAGTTATGGCAATTTACTGTTTACTATGCCATCTTGACTTCCAGAAGTAGAAACACCCAGATCTTCTTGACTCCAAATCCAGTGCTGTATCCACTATGCCACCTGATAATCTGAGAAACTAGAGAGCTGAGTACAAATTACTTGAGAGGCATCATAATGCAATAGAGACATCATTGAACTATTAGGATATAGTCTTGAGCCCCAATTGGGACAATTTTGTGACCATGGGCATATTATTTAAACTATTCTGGACCACAATTTCATCATCTGTGAATTGGTGATTATAATGCTTGCATACCTTCCTCTTAGGATTGTTATAAAGAAAATGCTTTGCACATGCTTTATTAACACTAATAAAAATGTAAAATTTTCTTTGTAATAGTAGGAAATTTGACTCAATGATCTCTAATTTCCCTTGCAGTCCAAGAATTCTGTTATTTACCCAAAGGAAGAGTAGTTTGTGGGGCTACTTAAGCAAGTTTTTTAATATACTAGAGCAGGAAGTATTAACTTTTTTATTTGTCACAAACCCCTTTGGCAGTCTGCTAAAGCCTATGGACCCTTTTCAGAATAATGTTTTTAATAAACTATAAAGGATCATGAAGAAATCCAAAGGTTAGTGAAAATAAAGGTGTGATTTTTTTTTTACCTACCCAAGTTTGTGGATCCCCTGAAATCTTTCCTCAGACCCCTTAGTAGTCTTGGAAATCTGTGGACACCAGGTCTAAGAATCCTTCTGTGGTTAGCAACAAATTCTCATTTATTTGTATATATTCCTTGCAGCTACCACTGTGCCTTGCACATGGTAGGTAATTTGATTCAACAAACATTAAGTGCCTATAATGTGCTAGGAAATGTTTGGGGAGATACAAAGATGAAAAAAATGGCTTATTTCCTGTCCTTATGAAACTTATGGTCTCCTGGGCAACTATGACATTTATACAAAAATATCTCACATACTTCCATTATATATTTCATAAATGTATGTTGAGAAATAGACTAAAATATGTAAAGGGTTATTTTTCTAAGTTTGGTAGCTATCTATCTTGCTTAAGAGAAAACAAGAAATAGACTTGAAGTGAAGTAGAAAAACTTAATAGATGAAAATACCTCAAATTAAGCCAGATTGTACTTTCCTGGGTTTTAAAAACTATCCAGAGGCAGAGGTGGAGGGAAGATAGCTTATTATAACCTTGGAGGTCAAACAGTATTTATGGAGCCCAAAGCAGGTCACATTTAGAATGCAGTAAGGATGAAATATTCCAAGAGAACAGGTTGGGGAGTCAAAAAACACCATAGAAGAAAATAAATCCATGCAAAGCTTATTAAAACAGATATCATCCCCATTTTCCATCCTAAAAACCCAGGAAAGGGGAGTGAGAAGGGATAAAAGCAAAGTGGTGCTGCTTATTATCATAAACGAAAACAGTCTCCTCTTATTAAAGACTCAAATTATGGACGACAGATAACTCCACGAGATGGCAGCTCCCAGAATCAATAAAACTCTAGTTTGTTTGGAAAGCCAAGTTGCCGATACGCCAAAATACATATTTTGCAAATTGCTTCATTTACATTTGAAAAGACCAAACCTTAATTCTTCAAGAAGCTGAGTGGAAGGAAGGGGAAAAAAAAACCACAGCAATTTAAGCATCTTTTCGGTCCTACAATATACATAATCTGATTGAAATTGATAGTAGTTGAAAAAAAGAAAAATGTTTTTTCCATTTTGGGGGGAAATTGTCAGCATTGCACTGTCTGTTATCAGAGAGCTTTTACTGACTTTAGACTGGAGATAACAAATACTCCTTATGGGATCACACCCCCACAAAAATTATTTCCTCCACTTACAATGCACACTTTGCAAAGGATGTGGAAAGAATGTGTGTGCCCTAGAAATTCTCTAGAAGCATATGCGCTCTCACTCCAACTGAAAGACTTTCCAACTTTTGCTTTAGTGAAGTTAGTATACTCTAGTGTACTGAGCAATAGCAAAGTGCTATGAAAATTGGGTTGTCATTATGTTTTTGGGCTCTTGTTCTATCTTGCTACTTTAACTTTAATTGGTCACTTGGCCACACTGTACCTTGGTGTACCATTTCTTTTTAAATGAGTGTAAAATTGTTTATCACAGTTCCTTTAAGTTCAGAAAAAGGTATCAAAAGTGAAGGAATATCATAGTCTCCTTTCATGGAGATTGTCCTTCCTTCCCCTTTCTATGAAAATCAAAACCCCAATAGAGAGACTAGAATTAACTAAACAGTGTTTGAGAGAAGCCTCAGTGGCCCATTCCGAGGTCCCATGTGTTCTTAGAGAGAGAAAATAGATCTCCTGGCATAGGAGTCACTTAAGCCTGTTTTACAGCAGACAGTGAATTTCAGTGTTGTATTATTTGAAGCAGCTGTCCACACTGACTTTGAAAGTCTTTAGGGAGCTCTGATGAAGAACCCCAGCTTTATGGTCTCCTCTTCAGAGATCAACCCACAGAGAGCAGAAACCCAGCCACAATGCCTTAATCTCTCTGAGAGGATGCCTGTAATTTCAAGTTCCCCAACTAAAAGGAAAGAGATTTGATGACTCTTTGGGGCTAGGAAGGAAAGGAGCCAGAGATAAAGGAGTGTTTGCCTTTGGAGGTATTTAAGTGACTCTTGGGCCATGCATATAAGATAGTTGTCCCATGAAGGTAAGAAGCTAAGCTAGTGTTACCTCTGTGTAGGACTTAAGACTCAGGAGGTGGGATGAAAGAAATCAATATTCCTTTATTCTTGTAATAACTATCCATCCCCTTCACATATGTGGTATTTGTGATGATGGCTAATAGCAATTGAAACAATAAATCTCTTTTGTACACTTAAATAAATAGTCTTGTGATTTAAGAAAAAGCTCACTAAAATAAGAAACAGAAGATCTGAGTTCAAGTCTCACTTTAGCAACATTCTAAC